>OZ037992.1:1775000-1926316 GCA_964035705.1 Porites rus
TCTCAACGAAGTACAGTAAACAGCAAATCGCGGAAACCGCCATTTTGATTGCTGCGGGACCTCGCCTTCAAGCGATGAAACTTGTTTCCAGGCGACAAAAGCATAAAAACACAGAAACATTTTGGATCTCACGTTGCGTGACATCCAAAAAACAGCTGTGAGGGAGACTAACTTTTCCGCGCGTTTTTCGTTATTTCACTTTTAAAAAAAGAAGTAGTAGAAGAACAAACAACAACAACAGACTAGAAAGGCTTTTTATATTTCGTTTGCTTTTTTTTTGTTTTTAGAATTAATTATTTTAATCAATCATCAATCATCATTATTACGTCAATTAATGAAATATTTAGATCATTTCTCTCTACAGCAAATAATGTTTTTAAAAAGTTTTGTGTACTTTGACCACCTGAATGAATCTCGTGGAACAGGAAACCTGTAAATGGGAAGAAGATCACGACAAGTACTCTGCACTATCCTGGTCTTCTGTTCATTAATCCACGTTTTTGAATCCGTTGGCATACAAGTAACTTCCGTAACCTATCGTAAGTTATTTCTTTGGTACTGAAACTGAGATTGGAGAAGACTTTTCGATGATTTTCGATCTTCGGCGTCATAGCATGGTCTCGAATGATTTTTTTCTCTGAGCGCATTTGCGAAATTGGCCGAATTTACAAGTGCTAGAGACGAACTATTCGTCTAGACGGATTATCCGTCAGACGAATAATTCGTCTAAGTATATATAAATCCGAAGACGAATTTTACGAATAATTTGTCTAGATGCTTCAAGAGGGAAATAGGGAACATTGGAAAATATAGAAACCAGTTCCTCTCATGTGGAAACTTCGTCAAAAAAACCGTACTTAGTCGTTCCGTCTAGATATAAATTTAGAGACGGATCATCCGTCGAATTTTCCATCTGTTAGCACGTCTTCAAGACGTGGTAACAGACGAATCAGCCTCAGACAAATTTTGCTCCATAACTCGTCTTAGCAACGAGTTTATACTTGGACGAATTATCCGTCTCACACGGATAATTCGTCTTAGACGGATAATTTGTCTCAAGTGCAAATTCGGCCTCCCATTCTTTTTTCACTCAAAAACAAAATTAGAGCCGAATTTTGAAGTGTTGTTCTCAAGGTTTTTCTTAGGCGATCTGCACGAGTTTATCCCAAGCCCTGGTTCATTTGAATAGGAGTGAGTGATTTCATTGACAGTGCGATTACTATTGATTTTACAATGCTCATGCAGTTGTAACACACATGTAGTAGATCACGTATTCAGGTATTCTCAAGGGTTGGACCTCGAGGCGGAGCCTCACATACAAAAGTTTGTTCAACATATGCACTAAAAAGGACACGATACTACTCAAACGTTCTTAATTCTATGGCTATATCATTTCAGCTGAGCCAGCAAAATGCAATTCTGACAAGGATTGCTTACAGGGGCAAGCTAAATGCATTCGAAGAGAATGTCACTGCGTCAACAATCTTGCATTTGGAGATGGAAAAACTAAATGTGAAGGTAAGTTTTATTCATCTATTCACGACAAATCTGAGGCAAAAATGTGCAGCTCACACTGTCATTTTGGCACACCAGGAAAGAGATGAAATTTTTTTTCTCGTGCACATCATGCAAGAGGATTGCTATATCTGCCTTCGTAGTGGTTAAGAGGGTACAACCGGTTTCGCTCTGTTTACTTGTCGAATTTGCTTCGCGTCCTAGTTCTCACCAAGTTCGCTACATATTACTTTCTGCAAACCATTGAAAACATTCCCTTGATCGCTGTAGAAAAAAAATCTTTTAATATATTTCTCGTTCTTCTAAGGATGCCCCTCCGAGCTAGGGTGCAAGTTTTGGACTTAGCCAATAGGCAGCGAGACGAATATGTAGGTAGTCAACTCGAACGTAAAGAATTTGACAGATCAGCGAAACCGTTGTACAACGTTAAAAGGGTTCACATGCACAGCTCAATCTCGTCATCCCGACTCAAATTTTCCCTCAATCCCGTAAACCCGATGGTTATTTTCGACATCGTACATCCCTTGCATACTTTCAATCCCCAATCTGGACCCCATTTAACTTAAAATCCCAAATCCTGGACTTCAGACGAGGCTAATCTCGGATCCAGAAAAACCTATTGTGACCCTCTGCTCAGACCATTGCACAGGGTGAATAGACATAAAAGGAATTCGTTTTTCGGCTCTGATTTCAACGAAAAATACGCGATCACATGTAACGTATTTGAATCTTTTTCGCTCGCCCACATTAAAACGCTAAAACGATGGAAATACGATAGCATCCCTTACAAAGCATGCGCAAGCTGCTCTAGTAGTATGTATAACATCATCGCATTCGAAAATCTCCGTTTTCGTCCGTCCACACCTAAAAAAGAAGCCGGCGTTTAAAAAAAAAAACTCCACCCTAAGGACCGTGTTTGAAAACCTGCGTTTTTGGTGCCCGAAAACTGAGAAGACTGTATGTCAAGATGGCAAGCACGCTTTTGGAATTTGCTCTGCCTTATTGGGGTCTTTAATCAACTTATTCCAAGGTCTCAGTCTCCCATTACCAAGTTGCAAAGCAATAAGAACTTCTGCTACCTATTGAGTATCAATGGGGAATCCAATGCGCTTGGTACACGGAATTTTCCTCCTTTTCCTGGCCCACTTTTCAGGCCGTCATTGAAGCGCATCGAGTCTTCAGTCCATGCAATCAACTACTCGATTTCAAAACTCAGCAAACATGGAAGCACAGCGCTCATACTTCCTGGTCGTTTATTCTGGATTGACCTCACGATCCACATGGATATTCAATGCAACCCAGGACCTGAAAGGCTGGAAAACTCTCAAATAAACCATCTGCAGCCATCGGATAACAGCTCCCGAAATTTGAATAATCGCGCTTCAAACGCCATTAAATATTCAAGATCTGAGCTACTACAACTGCGGTTACGGCAATTTAAAATCCCAGACGAAACCTTCCATTTGCTGAAAAACAATGGAATATTGAGAACACGAGGAGTTCGCTCTGGTCAGGCCGTCCGAAACCGTAAACATAATATTGCAGTCTCTCATGTTCAGTGGAAACCTGACAACACAAAACCTGGCGAGAGAGGAGTTAATTTGCATAACCTATGCTCAGTAAAGTGCGTTAAAGAAAACAAACAACCTTCCAAAGCGCCCGGTGGGCTTGAAATCCTTCATTTGAATATTAGATCGCTAAAAAATCGCGCTCACTTGCTTGAGCTACGACAACTTGCATCTGAAAGGAAAAGCGACATCATTAGGGACCGGTCATTATTTATGTGGGGGGGTGGGGGGGGAAAAAATCATGGGGTGGGCCAGGCCTATTTTTTTAGAGAAAAGGGGTGGGCCAAAAGAGAATTTCACGATGATTGGGGGTGGGTCATTGTGTGTTTTGTAAAGAATCACACTCACTACAATTCATGTGGAAGATCAAAATAAATTCTAATGCGATGCTAGACATAAAATATAACACAAGTGGATGTCACATGTAGCAATCCAACCTAAGTATGGAGAATCAAAGATGGGTGGGCACTAAATATCAATAAATAAACATAAGCCCTATTGAGAAGGCTTGCATGCTTCCTTTTCTTAATATAACTGTCGCAGTGGCCGCAGAGTAGGACGCTGGTCCACAAGATATGCTGATTTCGTTCAGTGAATAGGAACTTCCTTATAGAGGTATAGATTGAAGGGGGTTGGGGGTGGGTCACCTCTCATATAAAGTTATATGGGGGTGGGTCAAGAATTAACTAATGGGCTTAAAGGGGTGGGTCATGTTTTTTCTTTCATGCTAAAACAAAAAAAATCCCCCCCACCCCCCCACATAAATAATGACCGGTCCCTTACAATCTCTGAAACATGGCTCAATACCACCGTCACTTCAGCAGAGATACAAATCGAGGGTTACAAATTACACAGGTTAGATCGACTTCACAAAGGAGGCGGCGGAGTAGGTGCCTATGTCCGCAAAGATCTCAAATCATCTGTACTGAAGGAGTTGTCATCGATATCCGAGCGAAATTTCCATCAGCTTTGGATAAATGTCCAGTGCAAGAAACTAAAATCAACTATAATTTGCGTGACATATCGCCCCGACGACTCTCCTCTGAGTTCCTTCGAAGAAGTACTTAAGCCCAGCTATATTCAAGCCTTGCTGTTTGACAAACCGATCACAATCATAGGCGATCTAAACTGCGATGGCCTCAAGAAAACAGGCCCTGAATTCAAAGCTCTGGAGAAATTCTATACGGATATGAACCTGAAACAACTCATTACAAAACCAACCAGGATAACATCGACCACTCAATCCCTGCTCGACGTTATCCTAGTCTCCTCCAACAATTCATTGCGAGACAGCGGTGTAATACATCGACCAATTAGTGACCATTCAATTGTCTTTGTCAAGCTCAAGGTTAAGAAACCCAAGACTACTCCTCAGTACATAACCACTCGAAGTTACAAGAAGTATAATGCGGATCTCTTTGTCACGGATCTAGCTAATGAAGCGGATTCCCTGCTCACTATCTTCGATCAAACCGATGTAGACTCTAAGCTCAATATTTTAAATGACACTTTGCAGTCTGTCCTGAGCTTACACGCTCCCGTGAAACAAATTAAACTTCGGAGTAGACCGTGCCCTTTTGTGAACCAGGAAATCAAGGATCTCATGAGATCGCGAGATCTCCTCCTGAAGCAATTCATACAGTCTCGCCAAGACACCGAGTGGATAAATTTCAAACATTCCCGGGACTTGGTCAAGAAAAAGCTATAAGAAGCTGAAAGAGATCACACCTTTGAAGAGGTCACAGCTAATAAAAACAACTCTGGCTCACTCTGGAAAATTATTAATCGCGCCATCCCCTCCAAAGATAAGCAGAGACCAGCCTTTACAAAGGATGTGACAGTCTTAACCAAGGAATTCAATCAGTTTTTTGCTAAAGTCGGCTTAAATGCCGCTGACGCAGTACAGCGCCTGAGGGAAGAACATAACATCATAGTCCGAGATTTTTCATCCGAAACTGGCATAGATACTACCTCTATGGAATTATTCAATCTAAGGACAGTGTCACTTGAAGAGGTTCGCCGAATTGTAACATCTCTCCCAATGAATAAATCTCCGGGACCGGATAAGATCAGCGCTCGTGTACTAAAAGACTGTCTCCCTGTCATACTGGGCCCTCTTACTGACATCATCAATTGTTCTATCCTTACTAGCACATTTCCTGACAACTGGAAAGAGGCTGAGGTGATTCCGATTCTTAAAGACGGTGACCATGAAAAAGCTGCCAACAACAGGCCGTTATCTCTGCTAGCCGTAGCTTCAAAGGTCCTCGAAAGGATTGTTTTGAATCAGTTCAGCGCCTATCTCACGAAAAACAATCGCCTTACCTCACACCAAAGCGGCAATAAAAAAGCTCATTCTACAGAGACCTTAAACATCCTGCTCACCGATAAGATACTCGAAGCAATGGATAAAAAGCAGATAACAGCACTAGTACTATTAGATCTATCCAAAGCCTTCGACAGTATAGACCATGCAAGGTTGCTCCACAAACTCTCCATCTTAGGAGCCTCACCCTCTACTGTCAAATGGTTCAAGAGCTATTTAACTGGTCGCAGGCAATACGTGAGAATTGGCTCCACCTACTCTGACACTCTACCTATAACTCACGGAGTTCCTCAAGGCGCAATTCTATCACCATTGTTGTTCTGCATTTATCTCAACGATTTACCCACGTCACCGACGTTTTGCAACCTAGAATCGTATGTGGATGACTCAAAGCTATTCATGTCATTTCCTCTCGTTGAGGTTGATGCTGCCATTGAAAAGCTCGAACAAGACCTTCACAGTGTAGCTCAATGGTGCTGTGAGAACCATCTACTTATCAATCCCGATAAAACTAAACTCCTTTTCCTCGGTACCAGACAGATGTTAAGCAGGTTACCAGAAGACCCTAGAGTGGTATTCTTAGGTAAAACACTGAAGCCAACAGACTCTGCCAAGGACTTGGGAGTCTTTCTTGACCCCCATCTGACCTACGATCACCATATTTCATGTGTAGTGTCATCTTGTTTCGCAAAGCTCTGCCAAATAAATAGAGTCAAAAGGAGCTTCGACAGGGAAACACTAGAGTTGTTAATAACATCATTAGTTTTTAGCATGATGCTTTACTGCTCATCTGTATGGTCTAATACTACACTCCAGAATATAAACAGATTACGATCTATTCAGAATTTTGCCAGCAAGATCGTAACAAACTCTAGGAAGTTTGACCACGTAACACCTTTGCTTCGAGAGCTAAACTGGCTTCCTGTTAAAGAACAATTATTCTATAGAGACTCCGTTTTGACCTTTAAATGTCAGAACGATCTTGCGCCTCAATACTTAACGAGCAAGTTTACCAAGCGCTCAAATATACATACTCGTAACACTCGTACACGGAACTCTTTGCAGATTCCGCTATACAGAACGGCTATAGGCCAGCGCACATTTTCCTATAGAGGGGCCTACATATGGAATAACTTGCATAATGAACTTAGGAAAAGTGCCTCATTGGCATCTTTCAAACGCACCCTGAAAGACACACTATTGAGGCAGACATTTCCTTCATAAGCTTTAAATTTTAGTAAAATACCGGCATAAATTGTGATTTCGAGTTTTTATTGTCATTTTTGCTTTTATAAATTGGAAATAGTTTGTAAATAGTTCCTGAAAAACCTCACGAGGATGTTACTATTAAAGTTATTTATTTATTATGACTGTTTACGTATGGAATCGACAGAAGACTGGAACGGATCGGAGAAAAATCCCCGTTTTCGAAAATATCCGAATACGCGTGGAAAGTTTTAGGTAAAGCCTTCCTATAACCACGGAAGCTTTTAGGTTGGACGAGCACTTTATTTTCCTTTTATGGTTTAGTATTAAATTACTTGCGATATAAGTTACAATTTTAGTGAAGCAGTTTCGCCTCAAGGGGTTGATTTGCCCACAGGAGACCTGTCAGTAAATTAGTCTTTTATTTGACTGCCCATTAGTCCCTTGGACAGCCTCAAATTCAACTCGAAGTCTCTCTTTTTTACAGCATGGAAGACGTGTCCCTATGAAAAAGACCCCTGTACTTCAAGTGGACAAGAAGTATCGAAAAATTCTCACTGTGTGAGGAAACCAGGAAAGCTAACGTTGTCCTGTAGGTGTGATAAAGGATATTTTGGAAGACCAGTATTACCATCATGTCTGAAGGATGACGGAGGTAAAATAACATTGCTAACGTGTTAACCATGGTTTGATAATATTTGTTCCAGGAGCTGATCATGCAACAGCATTTTTGTGTTTGTCTGTCCATATGTTCATTGACGTAATCATTCATTCGTTCATTCGACGATCGTTCGTTGATCATTCGTACGTCCGAGCGTTCGTTCGTTTATTCGTTCGTTTCTCCATTCATTTTTTATCCATCCATCCATCCATCCATCCATCCATCCATCCATCCATCCATCCATTCGTTCGTTCGTTCGTTCGTTCATTCTTTTATATGTTCGTTCCTTGGTTCGTTTGTTTATTCAAACAACTAGCCATAATGTTGTTCCGAAATTAATCAATCAGTCAAGTAGTCAAATAATTGCACAGTCAACAGATGATTAAAATAAAACATAAATCAATCATTCATTCACAGTGTGTGTTTGTTTATATCAAGTGTTAATTTGTTATTTCATTTTTTTATACACCCAACCAACCGATCTTTATATACATAAAAAAATTGACTTTAGAGAGGAAACACAATTACTGGTAAACCAGGCCAGTAGTTTCCATGGT
The DNA here is from genome assembly GCA_964035705.1 of Porites rus. Taxonomy (NCBI): domain Eukaryota; kingdom Metazoa; phylum Cnidaria; class Anthozoa; order Scleractinia; family Poritidae; genus Porites; species Porites rus. Next base: position 1,782,834 of record OZ037992.1, read on the forward strand.
GGCCCACACGGTTAAGAATCAAATCCGGCCGGATTCAATCCAGTTGGCTATTCCGGATTACAATTCCAGCGCTCTGATTAACCGCTCGCCCACTCTGCCTCACAAGTATGTATTTAATCTTGTACAAAAAGAGTCCTCGCTAAAGATACGATAAAACGGGCAACAAAAAAAATGCATCTTGTTTTCCAATACTACAGCAGCAAAAACGAGTTGAATAGCGATGTTTCGCGTTTTACCACCCACAAATCAAACCTGTCTTGCAACAAATTAAAAGCTTTGAACGAGGGTAATAAAAGGCGCAACATCGCTTCACAACTCGTTTTGCAGCAATGTTGCAGGACAAGTTGCATTTGTTTTGCTCCCCGTTTTACTGAAGCTTAACCTAGTTTACTTTCGTTTCGTTTGTTTTCATCTTGACAGCCGATGCGCATGGCAGATATCCTTGCTTGACTGACAATAACTGTCCACATTATTCCAAATGCATTAAAAACAGGTGCACGTGCCGCTATGAGCTGATTGGAAACGGAGAAACATGCAAAGCTGGTAAGTATACCATACTACTAGATATCCTAACTTAAGCTATGTTCATTCTATACCGGATAGCTTTTGCGCATGCGCCGCCGCGAAAACCATACCAGATAATGCTTCTGTTCGCTCACAAGAACGTTAATTTCGCGCGATTTCTGTAACGAAGCAAAGCTGCGCCTAGCCTAGCCTTAAACTGGAGAGCCACACTAGCTTCTTTGCCATGCTTTGGTGCTGAGGGTGAACAGGTATTCGGAAGTGGAAGTGAATAAGTAGTAGCGGGGACCAGAATCCACTGAGACAAAGTAAATATATCAGGAACGAGGACTGGCATTTAGTTCACCAAACCCTTCTCGGCCAACGGCTCCGACACGAGGTTCATTGTTTGTCAACCGACTTGTCCCAGTTTCGTACCGTGGCTGTTCATATTATACTGGATAGCTTTTTATGTCTGCACCACGAAAAGATATCGGGTATAGTGTGAACATAACGTAAAATTCCGAAAATAAGCCCCTCCTGGTATAAGCCCTTCCAAATATAAGCCCCCAAACTCGTAACGCAAAAAAACCCTCCGTTAAGTCGTCTTTCCAAATATAAGCCTCCAAACTCGTAGCGCAAAAAAACCCTCCGTTAAGTCGCCCCTCCAAATATAAGCCCCCCAAACTCGTAGCGCAAAAAAACCCTCCGTTAAGTCGCCCCTCCAAATATAAGCCCCCCAAACTCGTAGCGCAAAAAAACCCTCCGTTAAGTCGCCCCTCCAAATATAAGCCCCCCAAACTCGTAGCGCAAAAAAACCCTCCGTTAAGTCGTCCTTCCAAATATAAGCCTCCAAACTCGTAGCGCAAAAAAACCCTCCGTTAAGTCGCCCTTCCAAATATAAGCCCCCCAAACTCGTAGCGCAAAAAAACCCTCCGTTAAGTCGCCCCTCCAAATATAAGCCCCCCAAACTCGTAACGCAAAAAAACCCTCCGTTAAGTCGCCCCTCCAAATATAAGCCCCCCAAACTCGTAACGCAAAAAAGCCTTCCGTTAAGTCGCCCCTCCAAATATAAGCCCCCCCCGGGGGCTTGTACTTGGAAATTGTCCACATACAAAGTAAAACAAAACAAAAACGGTAAATTTTCTTCCAACTATAAGGCTAGCCCAATTGATTTCCAAACGCAAATTTCCCTTTATAGATAAGCCTCTCTGAACTGGAATATAAGCCCCTCAAAAAGGGCCTTTGAAAAATATAAGCCCCGGGGTCATTTTCGGAATTTTACGGTACTTATACTTAAACTAGCAAGCATGTTAAAAATGATAATGTAGATGACAATGAATCACTTTCAATTTTTTATTATATATCTGGATTGTATAGCGCCACCGATGTCCTGTACCAAAGACGATGATTGCCATGCTGATAAAGGAAAATGCGTCTCTGGAATGTGTTACTGTGATGGATTCTATGTTGGAAATGGCGTGCAGTGCAGAGGTAGGAACTAAATAGAATCTTCACTTTTACAAGTTAAAAATTAAGACAAAAGAAAGAGGTGAAATGTTGGCATCTATTGATTTGGGTAAGATGTTAACTTGCTTACGTTTTTTTTCTTTATGACAGACGCCAAGCGCTGCCCAAAGGATGTCAAATGTGGAGCTCACTCGACCTGTATGGTTGATCCGCTGTTTCCCAAAACTCCGACCTGTAAGTGTGACGCGGGATATAGGAAAAACATGAACGGAAAATGCGTTGGTGAGTTGATAAAAGAAAAAAATAAGAGGGAGAGGGGGAATACTCCAATCGGGGGTCCCTTCCCCCACCCCAACCCCCATCATACTTATCATACCGCTCACTGCCCCAATTTTGCTCTGCATTTCAACTGAAGAAGATACGGACTGCTTGGGACGGTGCCTTGCCAGACTGAAAGGGTTTAGGACCACAAGATAGGTTTACACGTGTGGATCTTTGTAAAAATATTATGTGCTCATTTTAACTTGGGGTAGGGGATAAGAACATGCAAGTTTACCCCGCCCTCCCCCTATCAGTCCTTCCTAGACAATGCATCACGAGTTTAACCCTTGACCTTGAACGTTTTTGATCAGAATGCCTAAATAACACACACTGCAATCACGTGCAAGAAACGTGCTATAAGGGAATTTGCAAGTGCAAAGATGAGCTGATAAAGGACGAGAAAACATGCAAACCAGGTGAGAACTTTTCCCCGATCGATTATCTCCTCGGATTATAATTAGCTGATTCGTATCGTGTTTCATTGCTGGTACACCTTCAGTACAAGGTACAGGGTTTTTGGCTATGATCATAAACTCCCTTTACTTCTATCAGTCTCTTTCGGGAACAAGGGGAAAAAGGAAAAACATCCACAACAACAACATGTGATCGCAAACTACACGGTTGCTGTGCTTCTAACGTGTATGTAACCTCAGAGCAAGGTGGGGATATGGTGACAAGTTACGCGCGAGTGGCATCGCTCGCTCGCACGTTTTCGCCCGGCTCGATCACTGCGCCCAGAGATCAACATTCGAAATAGAGAGCTTGTCTGCAGGCTAACATGAATCATGTTAGATACTTACGGTGTCGTCTGTTTGAAACTAGTTGCACATTTTTATATTTGTTTTATTGCAATGCATAAATCAGAGTAACTGCAATGTCAAAATAAAAATAATACAAGATAAAACTGAGACGGGGACGGAAAGCATTGCATGTATTGATAAGAACCATATAATATAAAGGAATTTCTTAGTAACTAACTACAGTATAGTGTCAGTGTCAGCTGGTTTTTAATATTAACAACGCTTTTATATGCAATAATTACAGCTCCTTTACACGGATGCAAGAAAGACATGGACTGTGATTCTCGGGCAAAATGCAACGACGGTAAATGCATCTGTCAAGGAAATACAACAGGAAATGGAAAGTTCTGTAGAGGTAATTTATTTTATTTTATTTATTTATTTAGTCACTCACAAAACCTTATACAACACGAACAAAAGGTGTTAATTAAATTATAAAATTAATGTGACAAGGAAGCCTAACGAAGCTTCAAGCTTATATTATTAGGCTTCCTTTAATTCACCATGGAAAGACTGGGTTCTAGCTTTTAGTGGTACTTACTGCAACATATTACTGAGTTCATGCAGCGGGTCACCAGCGTTACTGAGTTATGATTAGTTATTTGTACTTCCGTCCGACAGCTATCAAACGAACATACTGGCTCAACATTGTTACCGAAACTTTCCCAGAAATCTCAACTCAAAGGTTCTGCCTGCACTAATGCGTTTTCAACAGTGTGCGTTTTCTTTGTCATCGAACTAACGTATCAATCGATTCTCGCTCACACTGACCGTTTGATGCGTTTTCCACAACCCACAAGAAACGTTCGAAAATGATAGAACTGCAATGAGCATGCTATAAACACACGCGCCTGTGATATTTTCATTTTGTTTTGTTGCGTTTTCTACCCTCCACGCTAATACGATTTGTACGCGTTTTCATTTTGATCCACTCTCAAGGGCGTTTTCAAATCGATGCGTTTTCGATGAAAACGCTCCGCATATTAGTGTGGAAGAAAAACGCACTGAAATATATTAGCCTGCTAAAACAGCCGTTTCAGCGGTGAAGAGCGAGAAGAAACGGCTGTTTTGGCAGGCTAATATGTTTGCGTTTCAGAGAGAATATATTTAAAGCTCAAGAGCTTTCTCCTCTGTTGATGCGTTTTCAAACGAAAACGCGTTAGTGTGCACGGGGCCTAAGGCTTTCGTTCTCCATTTCTCACCCTTTTCTTTCATGTGAATAAGGATTAATCCTTCGATAAAAAAACGCAAACAACACAGTGGGATCATGAGAATAACACTCCCCCCCCCCCTACTTAAAAGCCTTAAAAATTGTTTTAAAATTTCAGAGACACTTGCATGTCCTCAAGGATTTCAGTGTGGCATTCGTGGTACATGCATTGTTGATCCTCTGCTTCCAAACACTGATCCTAAGTGCAGATGCGAGGAAGGTTACAGCTACATGAAAGACGGAAAGTGTGTTGGTAAGTTAAAATGTTTTTATGTAACTCTCATCCCCTCCTATGAAAATATGCTCCCGGGCTGTTACGATTTTAACCGGAGTTATCAAGAAAATCACGAATTAATGTGACTTTGTGATGTGATTTTCTCTCCGAAGAGATTCTGTGTTTAAGTCGCTATCCCGGCCGGTCTATTTTTATCTTCAATGCCAGTCTAGGTTCCTTATTGCCTTAAAATGCATTTCTCTTGATCCATCTCTCAACACTCTGTAAGAAGGGTATGGCTCCTAACCTAAAATTCCTCTCCATTTAATTAGGTGGGGGTTTGTATTTTGGTGAAAACAGGTAACGTCAGGCTTATTATTATAATTTTTGGTCAACTAATTTGTCTCTGACTATTCAACAGAGTGTCTCAGTGATAAGAATTGTCCAAAATATTCCACATGTGATCGTGCGCGCGGACTCTGCAAGTGCAAAGATGAGCTAATAAAACAAGGAAAAACTTGCAAGCCAGGTTAGGGAGAATCAGGTTTGGTCAACATCATCATAACTTATAACATTAGACAAGGGAAGCGAAAAGTAAACAATTTTCGTCGACCATGTTCATTTTCATCTCTTTTGCACTCGAATAGTTTCACATTTGGTTTGTTCCAAGATGCAAACTTTCCTTTTTCTCCGATCCCCGCCCGGCCATCCTTCCTCACTTTTTCAATTGCTTTCAAGATGGAGGCCACGATCAATGTACCTCTTCGTCGCACTTTCGTCAAAAACGCCTACTCCAGAAGCTATTTCTAGATATCAAAAACACCAAACGATATACTAAAATCGCGTGCATGGGATCGAGCTGAGAACGTGCTTGAAGCGGCAAGAGGTAAAGGGAAGGCAGAAGAGGAACTCTCACCCCTCACGTTCCACTACCACGCGAACCGACAATGAAGTCGACTCGGGACAATCAATCAATCCTTTTTTTTTTATCACGTACACCTAGGAGCTCATACGTGCAATCAATAAAATCAATAAAAACCAATCAAGTGATAAAGAGCAATCTAAAGTAATGCGCTAAAAATGATATTTACAGGTGTTATTAACAGATTTGTAAAATTTAAAATCCTTATAAAAATTTAAAAGCTTTTAGACATGAACACTTCAAGAGATCGCTTAAATTAAATTTCTAATATTTTTGGATTCTCTTGTCACTAGCGGTAAACTATTCCACGGTTTGCTAGCTAAAAAAAGTAAAATATTTATGCATACATTCTAGATAAGTGAGCGACCAGTTAGCTTTTCGGGCAACAGGAGACAATCATCTATCCCAGCCCTTATTTAATCTATTCTTCCCTAGCTCTCTCCCTGCACATGATTAAAAGTAAAATAAGTTTTTATTACTTTCCAAGCACCATTTCATCTGTGTGACGAAGAGCACAAATGCCACGAGCAAGCAGAATGCTTTTATGGAAAATGTTACTGTAAAGGAAACCTCACTGGGAATGGAAGATTCTGCAGAGGTAGGGATATTAAACATCGTCAAATTATTTACAGCCAATGGAATTCTAAGATCTGCTTAACTTTGTTGGGCTGATAGTAAACAAAGACACAACTGTTTGTTCAGAGGAGCAATATAGGATCTTTCCCTTAAAACATGTATGTGCAGCCACCATCCCAAGAGAGAAACCTTGTGAGATGGGCGGGGTCCGCGGGGATGTTCGTCCTCTTATCTAGGGGTGTAATATAAACTGCTGATTTTGGTATCAGGTAAGGTGTTCAAGAGACAACGCCAACTTTATTTTCCATACAGGTATTGTTAAGAAATGTCCGTGAAGAAATAACAAAGGCAGAAACCAGCTGGAAAGAATAAAAAAGGTTCCTGTCTTATGCTCTTGGAAAAAAAAGCCCACAACAAGTCTTTTTATTCATAATTTCCCAAACGCAGATTTGAACGCCGATGGAAACGTCTGTATTTCTCTCTGAAACTATCCAACCATGTATTTACTTGTATATTAATTTATGATCTTAAAATATTAACTGCTATAAGATGATATTGCACAAAATATTGTCAGCATTAGTGTCGTCTGTGCTTGCTCGTTGAATAAAACAATCGCTTAATTTTTCTACAGATCCTCTACAATGCCCCGACGATTATCAGTGCGGTAACAATTCTATCTGTGTTGTCGATCCTCTGTTTCCTCAAACTCCAGTTTGCAAATGTTTAAAGGGCTATAAAATGTCTTCTGAAGGAAAATGTGAAGGTATGTTATAATTAACCATGACAAAATGGATACCGGATCTTCTAGCTTGTTCGAGACCTTCTTCCTTACACAGTGAGTTAATTCCAGTTTGTTGAGCAAGTAAATTTGTCTCTGCGCGCGATCTAAAATGACGAAACTGAGATATATTTTTCCCACTAAGGAGATTGCAGCCACGGTTTTATTTATGCGGAGAAAACCCGGCAAAAAACGAGAGGAAAGCTGAGATAGAAATACAGAAATTAGCACGGGACGAGGTAAAAACTCATGATAGCGGACTCCTGTGATAGATAACTTCGACAAGTATTAAACCTAGATGGAATGGAACGGAAGAGTAATACCCCTGGTTCCTTTAAAATTTTGTGGAGTTAATATTAAACTCAACTGAATTTCTTTTTAATTCTACAGAAATAAGCGAATGTTTCAAGAAAGGACTGTTGTGCCCGAATAAGACTACGTGTACTAAAACTGGAAATGAATCATACGACTGCGTCTGTAATAAAGGTTTTCGTATGGTCCACGGGCTGAACTACACTTGTGAAGGTGATATATTCACTATAATGACCTTTATGGAGAGGCTCCGCGCGAAAGGGGTACTTTTTTCAAACTTTGGGTCCGTATCAAAGGATAGGGCATGGATGGGTAGGATAATCTATGGTAAGGGGAAAAAAACGGTAAGGGGTAAGGGTTGAGACCTCGGGGAAAACTCTGTTGAGCACCTCCCCCCCCCCCCCCCCCGGGGATTACTGAAAGAAAATGACTGGGCAAAAATGTCGAACACAAGCTGCGGGAAGTTGCCGTTCAGTGAGTAGACCGAGAATTACGTAAATCGAAACCGCGATCAGGGGTTGTAGTCCAATCATTTTGTGTTTCTCTTTGCCAATCATTTTCGATTAGGCTAAAGATAAACATACTAAAGTTCCAAAAGATTCGAACGTGGGAAAATTGCAAATTTAACCTCATTTATTTATTTATTTTTATTATTTCCTCAAAATGACTGGACTATTTGAAAGTTTCGCTCGTATATGTTATGATTAGGATGTGTCAATTGTTATACACAGACATTGATGAATGCAAGCATGCTAACACCTGCCTGGCGAATTCCCAGTGTAAAAACACAGAAGGCAGCTATGACTGCATTTGCAAAACTGGATTTAAAAAAAGCAAGACTGGCAAATGCGTCGGTAAGTATCCCACCGTGTTCTCGTTCATGCTGTTCTTTCACGTTGTGGTGTTCAATGACTGACAGATTGGCTGGAAGTAAATGGGGGACGCTTTTTTTTGTGCGAGGAGCGAGGAGGGCGAGACACAGAGGCATGACACATGCCTTCACTCGTGGCGCGTGTCTAGCGCTCCACGCCCGCTTCGTACTTGAAAAAACGCGTTTGAAAAAACGCGCGAAAAAAGTAATAGTTCCTGTTCTGCAGGCTGGTACCCAGCTTTCTCAGGAATCATTAGGCATTGCGAAGCCGAATGAGGCCGACACTGTGCGGTGTCAACCTCGTTCCCACGGAGTGTAAAGAGAGTAGAAACAAACGTGGGAAAGAGTTGAGTATAGTGACTAATTTTAAGCAAAATAAGAAAGAAGAAATCGGAATGAGTGAGCAGTGAGGGCTTGTCTCCTGGATTCGATTTAACCACAACCCTGACGTCAATTGTGAACAATAAAGATTATATCGTCCCATACACGTAACCGCTACAGAAGAGCTAAAAAAGCGACGCAAATTTCTTGATGACAATAGCGGCTACAGCTTAAAGACTTAATACCATAGAGAAGAGTATATGGCAACCATGCACGTCCACATTGCTCTGTATTATATTGCCCTAAAGTCAACCCCAGTCAAAAAGGAAAAAAACAGCAACAACTACAAAGCAAAATACAAAGTAGTAAAAACTATGGAATTAGCATGTTGTCTGAGCGAATGATATCACTCAAATATTTCAGAAAATTGCAATTGTACAAGTCACGCGGATTGCCATCACGGAAAGTGCCAATGTACAAAAGGATACGAAATGAATGAAGAGGGACACTGTGTACAAGGTAAGTAAAAACTCATATATTATTACAGCTGTTTCGGATAACACGCGACCTGCCGTGTCAAAAGCGTCTGTGCATTTTGGGTTTTTCTGCGACGTCAAGCCAAATTTTGAGCCGGCCTAGGCGCCTTAGTTTTTGCGTTCTGCGTATTGTCGATCGGGACTATTTGTACTTTGATGTTCAATGATGTGATGAAAACTTTTCATATTTTTGCTTTCAATTTTTTTCAACCTTCTTTATGAAACAAGCAAGTTTAGATTCCTAAGGTGAAGACCATTGCGAAATTGTTCCTATAGAGCTTCCAAATCCAGAAGAAACACAGATGTGGGAGGGTAAAAACGAATCGGTACGTTCCCGCCAACATTTAGTTTTGCAGCTTCTTCTCGTTATTACCGCCTTTATTTGAGAAACAAGGATTGGATGCTATGGTAACGGTTTGATTGACGTCGAAGAAAAACCCAAATCCTAAAACGTTTTTGACGTAACATCTTAATGATATCAAGCGTGGAATCATTGTGTTAACTTGTATCAATTTAGGTTTCCAGGAATCTGCCCACTTACCCCTCCCCTAACCCAACATTTTGCCCTAAGTGAGACGCAAATGTTAACGTTGAGTTAAGGGAGGGGTAGGTGGGCAGTTTCCCAGAAACCTAAATTCATCATTAACGTTTGTCCTTTTTGTCACAGTTTCAGGTCCTCGGACAAGTCATCAAAGGCAACCAGGACAGTGGGAAGTGGAAACTAATTTATCTCCATCGTCTTATGTGACAAGTCACGTGATCGTTCTTATTATGCCTCTACTTTGTTACCAAGTCTTTGCGCTATGACTAGGCAGCCCCGCCTTCTTATCGCTGTGAAACACAACCAAAGGATACCTATGAAACTATTTTTGTGTGTACATATAACCTTGAACTGGTGCAAGATTTCCACAAATTCCTTTTAGTGGCCGATGGCTCTAATGAAACAAACTTCCGTATGGATATTTAACACATTTTATGCAATCGTGATTAGTAATTAGTGATAATTGCTCATTCGATGACTGGTATCTTCTTTGATGAATGGTAAAAAAAATATACATCTTTACTCTACATGAAGTCTTGCTGACACCCAAAGAACCACAATTACAAAACAAGTGGACAAACCCACGGCTGTTAATTTCGGAAAACGATGATCGGTTTGCTGCAGATGGAGAAATTAAATAAAAGACCACAATTTGGTAGCATAAAACGCGTTTTGTGTTTATTATCTGTGGTCAGGTATTGTCCTATTATTATTCTTAAGAGCCCGTTGTGCATCTTTCAGGAGTATTTTTGAACAGTTCAGCATAAACTTGATTTCTTCATCTGTAGGGTTAGCGTGTGCTCTCCATCTAACAAGCCCATTACAATCCACTAACAATGCATGTCCAACAATTGTGTTCTCCAGAAATTTCTCTTTGATTGGTTTTGTGTTACCACTAAAGCAAAGAAAGGTATCCTAAAAATACAATATAACAACTGTCATTTAAAAACTCAACAACGCCCGTGCAATGACCACGCTTGGCTGACTTCCGAATGCTCACCGAGATATTCCCGTCACGAGTTGGTTTAATTATTGGCTTGCATTAAGCCTATGAAAAAATGATATTTTTTTAATAGCAAGTAGATTTAGTGTGTAGCACTTCTTGATTTTTTTGCAAAGGCACAAGAAGCACGAGAATTGATTAAAAATTTTGAGTTAAACCTCTATGTATCACGCGATGGCCTGTCTCACTGTACCAAAATTATCAAATCTCGGTGAGCATTCGGAAGTCAGCCAAGCGCGGTCATTGCACGCGTGCTGAACAAGAATGCTGTATAATGACAGACTAGAAACAATAGACAACTCCCAAAGCACAAACTCAGCCAAAACGCTAAAAATCTTCAATGTTTACTCAAGTTTGGGCTTATAGAAGATAATGTCACAGTTTTTCAATGACCATGAAATTCAGAGTCCGGGTAGTTAGTTAATCAATTGTGGCCCTGAAAAAATTTGAAGGAAAAAAAACTACGAATTTTTAAGAAAATGCTTTTTTCGTGAGAAAGAGTCTTAAACGCTGACAAACGTCAACAAATAGCGAAAACTATAATTTCTATATGTTTGCTTTGCTCGAAATCGCGCGCATTTACAAGGCCCTAAAACGTTTTGCTGACTTGCAAGGACCCCTCTGTTATAACGATGCCCAAAATAAAGAGATGAATCTCATAGTTTATTAGACATAATCCGTGTAAAGTTTGCTTATCATTTTCGCATAAATTATGACCTAAATTTGGAAACCGCTGAATTTCTCGAATTGGGTCTTTGCGATTTTGGTGAAACTCTGTTCAGCGCAAGGCACTAATGCGCGCTATGTGTAGCCGAGAGATTTTCACGAAAAAATGCCTGCAACAGCAGATTTTCGACTCAGACCTCAAAGGGGCGTGGCATTATAACCACGTGACATTTACACCGATCGCCAAAAATTTTATGTTGTATTGTAGATTGATCTATATGTTATCCATTCTATGTGTTAGACTTACGATAAGAGTAAAGGTGGGGATACCAAAGAGCTTCAAAGTAGGATAGTACCCCCCCCAAAAAAACTGGGTCGAGTCACCTTAAACAAAAGCCTTTCTACCAATTTTAAAGATCCTTTATAGCCCATGCGCATTTAACATCGTATCCTCGCGACGAATCTTTTAAAATATGGCATCTAAATTTCATGGTCACTATGACGAATACTGCTGGGCTTCATATGGCGTTTCATCGTGTTCATAGCGCGTTTTTGCTGTACACTAATCCTTATACAGGCAGATATTTACAAAGCAATCAAGTTTCTGTGTCACTCAGCTTATAAATTATGTATACTGGCAAAGAGCTGTGTTAAGGCAAATTTGCGCCCAGTTTTCAAGTAACTCATTTTCATGCAAGATCACCGAAGCCGCCGTGCCCCTTGTGGCTGTAAGAACCACCATGTAAACCACAACATGGCTCTTCGGTTCTGAAAGAGGTTTATAAAGATTATACACGTTCAGTCAACTTACATGTCTCTCTAACGCTCTTTGTTTCCTTAAATTCTTTTCAAGAAATCTACTAAATGGTTTGAAGAACAGCCCGTCCACGACGTTTATCTGCAAACAATTAAAAATAAAAACCTCAGAGCATGGGAAAATCTCTTTCTTGCTTTTCCTTATACCAGAGGTGAGGAGCAAGGGCGGGGCAGTAGTGAGAGCACTAGCCTCCTAAATGTACCCTTGTGGCAAAGGGTTCAAATCCCAGCATCAACGCCATAAAATTAATGTGGGTTGATTTTGTTGTTTTTTCTTTCCTTTGCTCCGCGTGGTTTTTCTCCACTAGCAAGTACTCTGGTTTTCCCCTCTTGTCAAAAACCAACATTTCCAAATTCCAACTCGACCAGGAATCAGGTACACGAAGAACTGCCAAGTAGAAGAGCTACCTCTAAATCTTTATCTCTTTGTTTATCTGTGATTTTACACTTTCAGACAGTTTCTTCAACCTACCGCAGGCTACTCCCGCCTTATGGACACTTCATTATTGCACACACAAAGATGATAGTGATACCAGCTAAATCCCTAGCAAAAGTAATTTACAGACCTTTTACTTCCGCTATTTTGTGCATCACTAACTCACTGTCCTAAGGATATCCCCAATAATGAAAGTTGACCTTATATCATACTTTTGATAAAATTACCGTCATTCTGTGCAGTAAATGCTCAAAAAGTAATAGCTGATCATTCTTCCTGCACATTCAAGTTTACACAAGCCCCACAGGATTAATTATTGCACCAGTCCCTTCATTTACACAAGGGTTTGAATCCCAGTCAAGCTAAAATTTGATGTGATGTTCTTTTTACTGCATTGCTGTCAAAATATAAAACTCGTCACTCAAACATGAACAAGTACCTCATAATGTTGGGCGAGAGGTTCTTCGTGAAATTTGTCCACAAATGGAAGTCTATACTTATCACACATAGCCTGAAAACATAAAGGAATGTTTAGTCAAATTTGCTAATCCTGCTGAGGTTTAAAAAACAATCCCTCTAATTTGCATAAGAAAACAACAAACTGATGGATTCTAGTAGTTGATGTAAAATGACATGCATCATCGTGCAATTTTCCTATTGTGAGATAAATGTCCAAATGTCTAAACAGATCTTGAAACAGGATAGTGTTCATCTGGTGTTATGGTTAATCCATTTCTCAATTTTCTTGGAACTGAGCCCTGATCAGTTTGCATGTTAAGCAGTCCTGATGTATCATAGTGTGTCATCAAAAAAATGTCCTTATTCAGAAAAAACCTCTAGCGAAGAACAGCTTGTATTATCCAATTACCGTAAAATTCTGAAAATAAGCCCCTCCTTGTATAAGCCCCCCAAACTCATAACGCAAAAAACGCTCTGTTAAATAGCCCCTCCAAATATAAGCCCCCCGGGGGCTTGTACAAGGAAAATTGCCCTCAAATACAAAATAAAACAAAGTAAAAATGGTAAATTTCCTTTCAACTATAAGGCTAGCCCAATCGATTTTGAAACGCAAATTTCCCTCCATAGAAAAGCCCCTCCGAATATAAGCCCTTCCAAAAATAAGCCCCTCAAAAAAGGGCCTTTGAAAAATATAAGCCCTGGGGCTTATTTTCGGAATTTTACGGTAATATAAGTTGCCACGACAACACCCTCTATTTGAAAAATAGTGACAATTTCTTTACTTTACCTATATAAAGAGATTAGGTTAATGCACCACGGCTGCCAAAACTGTAAACAACAATGTAATGGGAAACCTTGATTATGAAGTACAGGGTATTTAATAGCACATCAGCCATACCTCACCGAATGCTCGGAACCAGAACAACACCAAGGTAACCTTGCCATGAAAAACTTTCTGCAAATCAACTTCTTTCTTTGCTAAGTTTCTAGCTTTAAGTTCAGGAAAAGGAGATGAATCCTGTAATAAAATAAAGTGAAAACAGAAACGTTAACAACCTACGCAGCCAACTTAATTTTTACATTTTTGTTGACCCAAGAGCGATCAACATCAATTTTTCCCCAAAATATCACTGCACAATTAAGTAAAAAGGTGACGAGAATTACTAAAAATTCTCCCCCAAAATAGAAACACATTCTCTTGATCTTTTATTAAATTCTCTCAACTATGTCTTTAAGAAAATGTATAGAGATCAGTCTGGAGAATTTGTATATGTGCATATTGGGGCCTAAAGTGTCAAGTATGTTACAGCACCAGTTCATTATGATCACTGCATAGTCCATGGTCAATCATCTTACCTTAGGTTCACTGGGTGTTCCAAGAGCAAAGAATCTTTTGCCACCATCCTTCCGAAATTCTTAACAAAGAAATATAGCTCATTGAATCTAATGCATTTCACAAGAAAGTAGTTTATTTAGGTCATAAAAGTATGGTGGGACCATATTTGAAATAAACCAAATGATGTTTAATTTTCTGACTTACCACGGAGATCAGCAAAGTATCCTTTTGTAATCTCTTTGACTCTGTGTAAAATAAAATTGACTTCTTATCTACTTGCATTACATGTAAAAAATTTGAAGCTAAATGCCAGCTTTTGAGGCTTTACTTGGTGGCTAACAGGACATTTCGGAGTTACCCTAAACTGCTATTTCAAAGTGAGGCCAAGATTGTGTAAAGTCATTGTAATGAAAATGATTTTTTTATTCTCCAGCAAGTGAACTCATTAACACAAGATAGGCTTTGTACTTACCTTTATTTTCAAAGTGAGGGTTTGTAGGCAAATGCCCCTGCAGTGACCTTGGGGGAGGTGAGTGGGGGGTGGCCATGGGTGCAGCTGGAATTGACTGATGCATTAACAAAGAGTGAAAGTTTATTCTATAACTGTTATCAAATTTCTTTTAAAAATAACCATCAACTTCAGGATCAAAATTTAGCAGGTGGCCCAAAGTCTAAGTGCAATATCATGAATTCAGGTACCAACCCCGTACCCACTACACCACCAATAGTATACCAGTAAGGACTAATGCCCATGGTTAGTGCCTCCTTGTTTTTTAATAGAACTTCTTCCGATGTAATAAAGGGCAATCAATCAACGGTTCACTCAGTCTTAATGGCAATATCGGCAATATTAACTCATTGATATGCTCAGCTTTTCAATGGTCGACTTAACTTACATTTCCTTCCTCTCTTCCTTTCGACGAATTTTCTTGTCTATCTTTTCATTTCCCGCTGCAGCTGCCTTCGTAACAAGGCTTTTTTGCACGAGACCTACAAGGAAATATGACTTATCCAAGTGCAGAGATCTCCTTAACAAGACCGCCATTTTGAAAACTGCTTCCAAATACACAAAGTATTCCATGTAACTGTTCCTCAAATCTCGCGTAAGCTGGTACCCAGTATTTTGAGCCCGCCCTGTGCTGTTCAGGTTCCATCTTAGAACGAATTCTTTACTTCACCCTTCAGCTAAGGTAAGGAAAACTACCATCAATGAACATCATATGTTAGAAGGATCACTTATAGAATACTGGACAGGATTTGCGCACTTCGTTGCATTTTTTCCCCAACATTCAGCTGTAAAATCTGGAGAATACATGACGCGGCACATCCCCCTAGTTTTACCGATCTTTACTTGCATTCCATAATCGGTAATAATATCGGCGGTTATTTTCTTGGTGAAGATCGGAAGTTTTTTTCTCCGCTGGGAACTGGGCATGAACTCCATTTTCATGCAAGTTTTGGTATAACTATTGTATTGATCACCAGTCATCAAGGCCACTGTGTCCCGGGAAGGGGACTTCCTACTCAGTCTACTCAGTGTAGTGGTGATAGACTAATTGGGATGTGCCGCTGGATGGAGTCGCATTTTTTTGACTGGATTGACTATATTGGGGTTACTTTTTCAAAAGAGTTACTAGAATGGGGTAGCACATTTTCAGGATTTTGGTGCTAATGAAAGCATCGAATCCTATGATCTAGGAAAATTTCAATCTACATATCAATTACTTAGACTACTTTGTGACCAGCCTAGTCCCAGGTATCCTTGGCTCGGTCAGACCTGGACTCTACTCTTGCTCTGAGAACACTCTCCGAGAACACCCTTTCGCTCACCTTTTCCAGACTTCATGCGGATAACAAGGCAATTAAGAGAGAATGCTTAGGGACTGGGCTGCTTAGTCACCAGTAATTGTAAAGCAAAAACCGAATTTACCCAGTCTCAGAAGATATATAATATCAGTGTTGCAAGTAATATTCAAATTATTGCCAATCTTTGTTACAGATTCTGAAAGGTGAAAGTCTTGGTAGTCCAAACTTCCACATCTGTGTCTGTCTGCAGGCTCTTTTTCACGTGGAGCCATCCAAGGCTCTAGCGTACATATAACTGGAACATTTTGGAGTTTGTTTTCTAACGCAACCAATACAGATGTCATTTATATGTAATTACTGTGGAAAGTGTTTTGGTGAGGAAGTTCACCTACAAGAACATAAAAAAATATGCCTCACCACGAAAACACAAAAGCCTTATAAATGTGACAAATGTGACAAATGTTATGGACAAGTAGGGCATCTGAACAGACATATCTTGACGCACAAAAAGGAGAAGTCTTTTATGTGCGATCAATGTTGCAAATCCTTTAGTGATCGTGATCAGCTGAAAAGACATGTGCGTAGCCATAGTGATGACAAGCCATATAAGTGTGACCAGTGCGGCAAGTGTTATAAGCAAGCAGCACATCTTAATTACCATAAAATATCTCACAATCGAATTCAAAAGACACTCCATAAATGCAGTGTATGTGAAAAATGTTTCGGCACAAGTGGAGCTTTAAAAAATCACAAAAGAATACACAGTGGAGAAAAACCCTATGAATGTGATCATTGTGGTAGATGTTTCACCGAGGTGGGAACTCTTGGACGGCATAAAAGAACGCATAGTGGAGAAAAGCCCCACAAATGCAACCAGTGTGGTAAGGGGTACACTCGCCGAGACACTCTAAAACAACATAAATGTAGAGGATCACAGATGGAAGAGATAGCCCATGAAGAGACTGATCCTGCCCAGTGCATAGCAAGCACTATCTTAGACTGTCCTGTTCTTCATCACAAAAGTATATTTACAGGTTACACAGACAGGCAAATTAAGATTGAGCAGCAGGACAGTCTATTGAGTCTCAGTGAGGTGGTGGGGCACATAAAACAGGAATGCGCTGGGAAGGAATATTTAATACAGGAATGCATAAAACAGGAATGCGAAAATTAAGAAGCAGAAATCAGAAGTGAGTGAAAAATAATACCTGGTAAGAAGTAAAATGCTCACGATTATTTTTTTTGTCTTTGGTTTGCTCAGTTTGGATCTGTAAAAGCAGTAATTTTCTTGTTATTCTCTTCATGATTTTTAGGGTGCTGGATTATTAATTAAAAGTAGGTTGAAATAGACAGCAGTGGTTGATGTGAGAAGCTTTCAGTTTGCCTTGTGCCACAAGGTTTTATATTAGAGACATTGCCATGTGACCATGGACATGCTGTGAGCTGTATATTATCTGTTGCAATTCAAAGCCAGTTACATGTTGAAGTAATTTCCCTATTGATCTGGCCCCAGTGGTTCAAAAGTTGGAAGTGCTATCCACCGGATAAATCACTATCCAATGGATAAGTGTTAGGGAAACCAATTGCGCTATCCAGTGGGTAGTGATTTATCCAGTGGATAGCGTTATCCGCCTTTTGAACAACTGGGGCCTGGTGTGAAATCGCTATTATTAGTAACAACCATTTTCTGAACATGTTATCCTGGGTTTGACACCCTTTTCATGTTAATTTTTGCACAGCTTTGATTCATTGTTTCTTTTTAATGTGTAGCCTAGCTCTTTTGTGATTGGTTTGGTTTGATATTAAATTGACAGCCAAATGAAAATGTCTTTGTGAAATTGTTTTACAAATACAGGATTACTGGATTAAGATTCTTTATTTTTATTTGACTTAATAAAATTGTAACAAATAAAATTAAGGCGCTCAATTGAATCACGTCATCATTACGGTGACGTGCATCAATTGAGCATCCAAAAGTAACATTTTGTTTGAGAACATATGAAGCATGAATAAAAATAATTTATAGAGACAGTTTTTCCTATAGATAGAGAAAAGTGTTGTCGAGGGCAAAAAGCAGGGCGATTTGTAAGGTGAAAAAATACCTTGGCGTAAAATGCGCCCAAATGCCGAAGATGTCCTTTCGCAACGCTCGTATTAAACTGCGTTATCAGAAGAGTTTACTTTGCTGTTCAGAGCACGCGCGCGCAATTAACGACTAATTTTGTCAGTTATCTGAGGAAAACAAACGCAATTACAAGAGCGGCAGTGGAAGAAATCTTCAAAATGTAGAAGCCTTCTTTAAGAATTTAATTATTCAAGGTATCCTTGAAAATGCTTCCTGTTTCCCGCCGGATTCTTGCTTTGTTGGTGATTTGGTTTTTCATTCGAACATCACTGGGGAAAAGTCAAACCAATGATCGTAAGTATTTGTTACTTTTTTCATGGTGTGTAAAAGTGAGTTAACCCCTTTAATGTGTTGACTGTTGAGAAAATTCTGAACACGCGTCCACGCTCATAGAAATCAACTTGAAATTGAAGTATTTTTGCTGGTTTTCGCGCTCTTTCATTTTTCATGTCATTCAGATTCCTTTTTATTGCCTCTTTAAAAACAGAACAAAAACAAAAATATGTCAGGCTGCTCAAATTTTGAAAAAGATTTCATTACATGGGACATAAGCTTTTCGAAGGAAACTAAGGCACCTTGAGCAACTTAACCACTGTTTCGACTCGAGTAACCTATTCCGGAATCCGAGAAATTTTTGCTTGTGGCATCCTGAATTCCAAACTAAAAATCATGGAATTCGGAATTCATTTCAAGGAGTACAGAATCCCGCGTAGGATTGGAATCTGGAATCCAAGTCAGTTCTACTGGCAAAGAATCCACAGCGTAGAATCCAGAATCCATGACTGCCTTGATCCGTTTATCAGTCTGAGTAATAATATCATCTTCGGGCCAGTCTCCCAACAGTGAATTTAACTCTTCACACCCTACTGGTACTAAGCATCTTTTTCATTCATAACAGTTTGAAATATGAAATTTCATGGAGATGTCGGATTAGAAGCAAATTTCAAAGTGTTTTTTTCTTGTTAGCTCTCTGTTATTCGGGTTGTATTTGTCCCATTTTTCAATCAGCTGATTTACTCTGAAAAGTTTTCCATGGTTCATTGTTTGCAGATTTGCGCAAACGTATCTCATATGATGACTCTATCCGCAAAGACTGCTGGGACAAGGAAGTAACCTTTCATCGAAAGATGGAGGAGTTAGATAACAAGATAAGAACAGGTGGAGTAGAAGCAATCTCGGCGAAAATTGCAAAGTCGATGATGCTCTTAGCAGCGAAGGCAGCTGCTGACGCAAAATGCAAAAGTAAGAAGTGCGATTATTTTCGCTATTTGTAGGAGACAGCATGGCTTTGTGGTCAGCGTGTCGGACCCATAATCAGACGGTTCCACGTTAGGGGCCAGCTCTAACGGGCCACTTGCTTGAATTGTCATGAACACACGCTTGTCATGAAACCAGTAGCCAACTGGTTGCTTCCTGCCAGCTGGGATAATTCTGTTATGTTATATTTGAATTATTTGTTCCTAATTATTTGAGTGGTGTGCCTGAATAACCAGTGAAAATCCCGTAGTTTTGCGATCAGACACCCAAACACGAGCCGTTTGCTCAAAGTCCGTTAATCAAGTAACCTTTTAGTTTACAGCAGAAAACAAGGCAAATTCGATGTCACGACGTGCTTCTTCTTGTTGCCGTAACGCTCAATTCGTCATCTGCACGCTTTCTCCTTAAGTTTCTCAAATTGCATTTCTTTAACAACAGTAATACAATTTTAATAAACTTATTTCTTAAAATTATTTTTGCAGCCATTGACGAGTGTTCAAAGAGAGGTGATCTTTGCCCCCCTTCTCTAACGTGCTTAAAACAAAAGAATAGAGTTTATGGGTGTGGCTGTTCTAATCCGAATTACAAAGTGATTGCAGCTGGAATCTACAGGAAATGCAGAGGTAAACTTGATGTGCCACCCCGGCTGTATTAGGACGTTCTTTTAGGCCATGTTCACATTAGGGCCATTTATACGAGGAAAAATAACACGCGTCTTTCATTAAACACGTCCAAAAAAAGACGCAAACTACCCCGTATAAACGGCACATTAAGACGCGACTTAGAAAAGATGCGTCTTCGGCGAAGAACATGTGTTAGGAGCTGTTCTTAGATAAGACGCGTTTTAGCTAAATTTCAAACGAAATGTGCCGTTTATGCGGTATAGTTTGAGTCTTATTTAGGACGCTATTTTTCCTCGTTTAAACTGCCGTACTATTCCGGATAGCCTTTTGTGCTGACACGAAAAGCTATGCGGTATACGTGTAGTATGAACACCTATCTGATATGTGACTCTCCACTTTAGAGATCGGCGTGGCGTAGCTTCGCTCCGTCACAGAAACCGCGCCAAAATCACCAGTCTTATGTGTGAAAAGAAGCCCTATCTGGTATAGCTTTCGCGCATGCGCAAAAGCAATCCGGTACAATGTGTGAATATAGCCTTAATCTCAAAGTCTCGTTGTTTGCTGGCCTAATTATCGCTGAATAACTTTCAATATATACATATTGTCTGATCAAATCTGCAGTGTTCGTCTTCGTTTATGGTAAGTAAAGGCACTGCCGAAACAGAACACTACCAGAGCGTGTATACTTACAAAAGAGGTACCGTAAAATTTCGAAAATAAGCCCCTCCATGTATAAGCCCCTCCAAATATAAGCCCCCCAAACTCGTAACGCAAAAAACCGTCCGTTAAATCGCCCCTCCAAATATAAGCCCCCCGGGGGCTTGTACTTGGAAATTGCCCCCAAATACAAAGTCAAACAAAGCAAAAACGGTTAATTTCCTTCCAACTTTAAGGCTAGCCTAATCGATTTTGAAACGCAAAGTTCCCTCCGTAGATAAGCCCCTCCGAATATAAGCCCCTTCAAAACTAAGCCCCTCAAAAATGGCCTTTGAAAAATATAAGCCCCGGGGCTTATTTTCTGAATTTTACAGTAACCAATGTGGACCCTATGACGTGGCAATGTATATGCTTGTACCTTTCCCGCCATCAACTTAAAATGTATCTTTAGCTAGTAAACCAGATTTATTCGATAGGTCTAGGTCCCATTTCCCTAACGGCCAAACGGCCAAACGGCCTAAACCTGCGTACCTTACTGACTGGAAAAAAGTGGCGGATCCAGAGAAGGGGCCCGGGGACCCGGCTCCCCCTTATTTTTAGACCAAACTGAGGCCCGAAGGGACCAAAAAAAACTTTTTGAGAACGCCCCCCCCCCCCCACCCGGTTATCTCAGGGTCTGGATGACCCTTATCTGAAGATCTGAATCCGCCAATGGAAAGTGTGCTTGTTAGGCCAAGTAATCTTGATGAGTCTTTAAAAAATGTTGAATTAACAAACATTAAACGTTTCAGAAGATGACTTAATCAGTTGAAAACCTTAATTGCTCTTTTTTTTTAAAGAATTTTAAATCTTTTCAGCCTTGTAAGACTTGTAAAACAGTATTTTAATCTCAATCGAATTGTAAATTTTTATTAGCGAATTAATGAATGAATGAATTAATTACGCATTAATTCACCAGTTTAGCAACTGTTTTGTATTTCAGTCGAGGACGAGTGTACGAAGAAAGGCTATTATTGTCCTAACAACTTAATTTGTGTGAAAGTTAAAAACAAGCTCTATTGTTCGTGCAATAAGGGCTGGACGATGAAGAATTCTGGAAAAAACGCCGTTTGCAAAGGTATTTGAGAGTGTTCCATTTTATTGCATGCTCTTATTATTTGCTAGGAATCCTGTTGGATTATATCAGTAGCCATCTATCACTTTTGTGTGCAACCAATATGTCTTACCGCTTTCGCGCTTGGTCAGTAAGTAGCGATTATATATCGTTCTAAGCAATCGTTTATGAGTGTAGATCGTTTCTACGTGACGTCACAGCGTCCATATTCATTATTGGTCAGTTCCGCAACAATGAAACGGCGGCCATGCTGGTGTACAAAGCGAATGTCATGGGAGTTGAAAGTTTCCCATTTGTAACAGGGTCTTTTATTGGTGGAATTATTGTCCATTGCTGAGCGAGAGGTGCGCTGCTACGAACTGGGATCCTTAAATCAAGTGGATCCTTACTTCGTTAAGGATCATGTCGTTTTCTTGTTGGCCTTGACTCTTTCAGTTACGGGCAGAACTTTGAGCTTTTTATTGAAAGGCAAATCGTCATGTAGGAGTTACAGCTAATAGTATTTGAATAACTCACTTTCCTACGCCTAAAGGTGGATTTCCACTGTCGCGTAATTTTTACGTGCGTAGACGCGAAAAATTTACATGCCAATAAAATAGAGGCAATGTATGGATCGAAGGTCACGCGTAAACGTAAAAGTTAACCTCTCTAAACTTTTATGTGTATGCGTAGCCTTTCATACAATGCCTCTATTTCATTTACCCACGTAAATTTTACGTGCGTTCGCTCGAAAAAAATACGCGACAGTGGAAATCAACCCTAAGAATATCAAAAGAGGAAATTCTATAAATATTCTGATCCTCACACCTTTACTACCCTAATAACAGCTCATTTTCAGTATATTGTAAGGATTTTCCCATCAACCCATGCAAACGCCTACGTGATTTGCTTTAAGATCACAAAGCTTAGCGATATTTTCTCAACTTCAGAAAATTATACTTTCTACCTGAAAAACGTTTCGTAACACATTTAGACACTTGACTATAACCTCAGCTCACGACTCCTCTTCGCGCCCTGTTACGCATAAGGCCTCCATACTTCTCTGCCAGGCTGTTATCTTGAAAAGTGTATATTGTTTCAGTAGTGATGTTTTTTTTGCGGGGATGGGACATGACAAAATCCTTCACCCCCAAACTGGAAGTGTTAGGCCTTGCAATTCGTCTAGCCTTTCAAAATCTGCCCAGCATGGTTGAACCCACCGGGAGCCTGGACTCAAGTTGTATAACTTCCCTTAGGGGAAGTTAAGGCTATAAAAGGATTACAAAGTGATCCGTTTTCAGTTCTAGAGCCACGAAACTGTTACGGCGCTTTCCATTCGTCAGAACTGACCTGCCAGACCATTCCCGTCGTGATGAGAAATTCACTTATTATAACTTTTCAGTCAGATCAGTCAAATTTTAAATGGTATGCACGAAAGAGAGGGTGTTTCAACAAAATGTTTTGAAAGAGCATTTTTCATTGTCAAAATGACGTGTTCGGCCATGGTGCGGCCGGCCAGTTTTGACGTATGGAAAGCTCCCATAGATTCCACTATGTTCATTTACCTTTGAATACACGCCTTCTTTAGGGCCAGATAAATTGTACATTTGGTTCATCTATTGTCAGTGTTCCGTTAGCTCATCAAACAACCCGTCTTGAGAGATTCGTAAGGCGCATTTTTGTTGGAGTTAATGGTGTTTACAAATGAACTATTGTTTCAGCAAACGACGAGTGCATAAAGAAAGGAGAGATGTGTCAATCTCCTTTACAGTGTCGGAAACAAAAGGACGGATCACATGCTTGTGATTGCACACCAGGTTATAAAAAGACAGGGAGTGGAAAAGGAGCGAAGTGTGAAGGTAACCAATCAGGAACCAACATTTAGGTCATATGACCTAATCTGTAAAATCATTCCAGGCTAACCCATTTCCCTAACGGTCAAACCCTACGCGTAATTTACCGACTGGAAAGACGTGTTGTCATATTCTTCAGTGTTAGGCCGCCTACCCCTCTCCTAAGTCACAATTGTGCCCTAAGTGAGAAGTAAGTGCTAATGTTGACTTTGGGGAGGGGTAGACTTTGGGGATTTGATGGTAATCCTTGTATATCAAGAGCGTCAATTCGTTAAATACTTTTTTCCGCGCTTAGAAAGGTTTAAAAAATTAACAAACATTAAACGTTTTAGTTAGATGAGTTAGTTGATCTTTTTGTTTTATTTTTAAAACCGTTTTATCCTTGTATAATACAGTAGAAGCTCTCGTAAGTGGACACCCCCAGAACGCGATAAAAGGTGTCCTTATCTGGGACTGGCCGCTTACGAGAATCCTCGGGGGGTACTTTAGGAATTTTGGGGTGGGGATTTGCCGCTGGGATCCTTAGCCTATGCCAGAGCTACTGTAGTTCAACTGAATTTTGCTACCCTATACTAGACTAAACTCCCTAAATTCCCCCTTCCCCCATCCTAGAGTAGCTTCCAGGCTGAGTTGCGTAAATTTAAACTTGCCGATTTGTTTTTTTTATATTTTTGAGTGGCAATTCCCGGTTTCCCTAGTCTAGACTAAAATCTTCAACCAATCGATTAGTTTCCTGGAAAATGATACCCTATTCTAGACAAAAACTATCTGATTGATGTTCGCTATCCCAGAGTAAACTTCTTGAACACCATACCTATGCAGCCACTATGGTTGTAAAGGTTAAATGGCCGTTTACGAGAACTTACCCGTTTACAAACTGAAACAGGGAGGAATCCAAAAAAACTGTTTGTTAATTTTTGGCTTTACTGTTGTTCTGACAACGTTGTAATTTAGTCACGGGCATAAAATTCAAGTGGTTTTTTAAAGTGTAACCGGAAATGTATGTGAAATGTGTACTGAAACTGATATATGTTCATTGTAAAGAGCTGTGTTTTGAAGTTGATTTATTATTTAAAGTGCAAGATTCAGAGGCGACTAAGATTTCATTTCATTTCATTTCATTTCGGGTGTCCGCTTACGGGAGCTTAAAACAAAGTCAAAATCTAACTCGTAAACCGTTTAAAGTGTCCGCGACCGCTTACGGGAATGTAAACAGCTTTGAAAAATACAAAGTTTGCAGGGGAGTTTAAACGGAATTTTGTGAAGGTGGCCGTAAGTAGAGTAGGCTGGAGCAAGTAGAGCTGTCCGCTTCCGAGATTGTCCGTTAGGAGAGCTTCTACCAGCTGTTCTAGCGTAGTATTTTAACCTCATGTGAATTGAGGTGTATTAGCGAACTTATTAATTAATTACGCATAAATTCATCACTCTAATAACTGTTTTGTGTTTCAGTCGAGGACGAGTGTAAGGAGAAAGGCTATTATTGTCCCAACAACTTAATTTGCACGAAAATTGATAACGAGTTCTATTGTATGTGTAATGACGGCTGGACTTTGACGAATTCCGGAGATAAAGCCTTTTGCAAAGGTATTTGAGAGTGTTCCCATTTATTGATCTTATTTGCTAGGAGGCGTGTTGGATTACATTAGTCATCTAACCTTTTGTATGCGCAACCAGTAACGACATCTTATCGCTTTAGCGCTCGGTCATCGGGAAGAAGGGTTATTGGCCAGGCCCTTATCCACCGGATAATTAACTGTCCAGCGGAATCATTATAGTATCAGGGAAACCACTGGATAAATCTTAATCCAGTGGATAGCGTTATCTAACTTTTGAACAAGTGGACCCGAAGCAAACGTTTTGTGTAGATCATTTTCCGATGACGTCACAGCACCCATATTCATTATTGGTCCAAAACAATGATACAACGGCCATGCTGGTGAACAAAGCCAATCCCGTGGGAGTTGCACTCTTTCTATGTAGACACTTTTTTTTTATTTAATAAGTTTTCCAAGAAGCTAATCTCGCGATTGAGAACGCTCTATGTAATCTACCCTGACAAGATTCTAGAGAATGATAAAACGCTTTTGTATATCAAGACAATCTCAATTTTTCAAATACCAAGCAAGATGATAAAAGACATTTCACAGAAAAGTGGCCGGAGATCAGGTGGAAGATGAAATGTCCCTGTAAGAGCTTAAGACTATAGCCTCACCTCACGTCACCCCTTCGCTCAGCTCGCGCTCTGTCACGCATGAAGCCTCCAAACTTCTGCACCATTTGCTACGTTAAAAAGTGTATCTGGACTCTTTCATGATATTTTGTACGGGGATGGGACATTAAATCATCGTTCAGCTCCCAAACTGGAGGGCCAGGAATTGGCTTTTAACCCAATGCTTTCCCAGCACAGTTGAATCAACCAGGGACCAAGATCCCTACTAGTATTCCTTCCAGGATCACCAAGCACCACGCTAAGGCGCAACGCTTAGCGGAGGTTAGGCTATAGGCAGATTACAAAATGTGGAGGCTTGTGTGGAACACCTCGAACTCCGGATCTGGAGGTCCGGGGTTCAAGCATCGCCCGTCGCGTTGTTTCCTTAGACAAAGAACTTTACTCCACTTTGTCTCTCTTCACCTAGGTGTATAAATGGGTACCGGCGACACTCTGCTGGGTGGTAACCCTGCGATGGACTAGCATTCCGTCCAGGGGGGGAGTAGCAATACTCTAAGGCATGCTTCATACTACGGAAACCGAGATAAGCTCCAGCCGTTTGGGTCTTTGGCTCATGTGCGCCTTTACCCTTTTTACCTTAACCTTTA
The DNA here is from genome assembly GCA_964035705.1 of Porites rus. Classification (NCBI taxonomy): domain Eukaryota; kingdom Metazoa; phylum Cnidaria; class Anthozoa; order Scleractinia; family Poritidae; genus Porites; species Porites rus. The sequence continues at coordinate 1,809,154 of OZ037992.1, forward strand.
GTGCCACTAACCTCTTAGAAAACTAGCGTTCATTTCCCTTTGAACACACGCCTGCTGTTAGGCCTAGGGACATTGTACAATTGGTTCGACCATCTTGTTTCGATATCTAATTAGACAACCCGTCTTGAGAGATTGGTGACGCGCATTTTAGCTAGACCTAATTAATGGTGTTTACAAATAAATTATTGTTTCAGCAAACGACGAGTGCATAAAGAAAGGAGAGACGTGCCACTCTCCTTTAAAGTGTCGGAAACAAAAGGACGGATCACATGCTTGTGATTGCGCTCCAGGTTATAAAATGACAGGGAGTGGAAAGGGAACGAAGTGTGAAGGTAATATACAGGGTTGGATCAATCGATTAATTTTTCCAGGACTTTTTAAGTCATATTTTCGTAGCTGTCGCCATCGTTATTGCTTAAGCTCCCACATTAAGAGTATGGTGGACTGTTCTTTTAACTTTCTAAAAAGACTGTCGTCACAATGTGAATGTGGAGTGTCTGTCTGACCCACACTCTTCCGTAATATTAGTACAAAAAGTAGACCATAAAGTTTGCTATAGCTATGACTTACTAACGCAGTTTTTTTTTATTTCAGCGAAAAATGAATGCGTTAAGCAAGGAGATGTCTGTCCTTCTGCGCTGCTTTGCCTCAATCGAAAGGGATCTTTTGCTTGTGGCTGTGATCCTGGTTTTAAGGTGGTTGGTTATGAAGAGGCGAGGACTTGCAAAGGTACCATTGATATTTTGGGTATCAATAATTTGATGTTTGGTCCGCTCCCCATTCCTTCGCACCCCGGCAAACAACCCACCCCCTTCAATAGCTGCCACGATGGTCGTGAAATTTGAGCGAACTCTCTGAGATCGTTATCGCTCCATCCTCACTGCAGGCGAGCAGTTGCCAAAGCGTTTTATGAATAATTATTTCAGCCCTAGACGAGTGTGACAAGCAAGGAGACAGCTGCCCCTCTGGTTTACAATGCTTAAAACAGGCCAATGGATCACACGTCTGTGGCTGTTCTGCTGGTTACAAGGTGATAGGAGAAGGAGAGTGGAGATCTTGTCAAGGTATCATTGAAATTGGCTCGTACCCAGTCGCTATTTATAAGTATTTAGGGCGAGAAAAGTGAGAGAAGACTGGGGTTAGGTCAAGGCGCGCGGTGTCATGGGAAGGGACACGCGCCCCATTTTAACCCCATTCTTCTTCTCACACACTCGTATCCAAATGTGGATACGAGTCTGTCATTGCAAGTCTTACAAAGGCGTATTGGTGCGTAACGTTACTTGATTACGAGTTCCTGGAAGCACAGCTTCTTTTTTTAAAGTTGTGGCGTATGCTTGGGACTCATTAAGCTCTGACACCTATTTCAGATTATGTTAAGTTGACTTTGCAATCCTCAGTATCCTGGCCATAGTCTCTTCTTTGGAGATTAATTTTGTTTTTTGCATTTTACTTTGAACATTCACAATTTCTCAGGTAAACGCTACACTATTGTTCAACTAAACGATTCTCCGATTTCTGAAAACGCTATTGCCTGTAAATCAGTTTGTAAATCAGTGTGTGAAGTCTCTTAACTCACTGTACCTCATTTAGCCTTTTTAAACTGACGGTGTACCATGTATGATAGTCCTTTTCCGAGTAACTCAAAGCCTCTGTGTCAAAGCGAGGCGTAGTGCGGAACCATTAATTTAAAAATGACTTTGAAACTCTTACAAATAAAACTCATTTTCACAAGAAAGGTCTAGCCTCGTTTTGAAAGTGTGAATTTTTGGAACTGGGAAATGGCCTGTTAAACCATATTTATGTATGTTGACTGTGTCTGTATCCACTGACCTCGTCTCAGGGCCTCTCTGTCTTCTTGGGAATACAGCATTTTTGACACAAAGAGTAAGGATTTGAGAAAACAATAATAAAAAAAAGGTTAATCCTAACGGCGCAGTTGAAAGTTGTGATACTTCATGGTAATCAAAAGAATCTTTTTCAGTCATGGATGAGTGCGACAAGCGAGGGAATAGTTGTCCTTCGAGATTAAAATGCATAACACGAGACAATATAACTCACGACTGTGGCTGCGAGAAAGCTGACAACGTGGTTAAAGGAGAAGGAAAGAAAAGATTTTGCAAAGGTAGGATAATGTTCATTTTTGCAGGCCGCAGTTGTTCGAAATGAGGATAGTGTAATCGACTGGATAAATACTATCCAAAGGATAACGCAATCGGTTTTCGTAATACAGGGGCGGATCCAGGATTTTTTAAGGAGGGGGTGCACTCGTCTCTTGTTCTACTTCAACACCAATAAACCACATAGTTTTTTTTCTTTTTTGCAGAATACCAGTTGTATTAGAAAACCGCAGGTCATCTCGGAGGGGGGTGCGCACCCCCTGCACCCTCCCCCTAGATCCGCCCCTGTAATACCTGTCCACTGGATAGTGCTACCCAACTTTTAAACAACTGGGGACTGAATAGACTCTAAGGGCCAGTTATTCACACTGAGTTTGACCAGTGTTTAAGACAAAACCCTGTTCTAAGCCATTTTCAGTTTGTCGAACACTTTTATGTAAACACCGTTTTTTGTGAACAGTTACATGAAAGCGTAGACAAGAAAAGCAATTGTCTTCTTAAAATAACCCACTAAGGAAGAGATCTGCAGGTCTAAAGATTTCCTAAACAGCGGTCTAAGTTAGATTTTGTTTAAATAACCGGCCCTAGTAAACGTTTTTGACCTAAGTTTCTTGGAAAAATGAAAAAAAAAAAGCTTTTGAAGAAGATCGATTTATTAGAAATTTTTTTGGGCGGCTCCTTCTCTCATATTGCATATATCCTGCCGTCATCCAAATGAGCTTGGGTTGCCTGCGGTAATTGAACGAGCACCACTAGATTGATTATTCATTTCTCGACCCTCTCTGTTTCAGAAATGGATGAGTGCGACAAGATAGGGAAGTCTTGTCCCTCTAATCTCAAGTGCCTTAAGAAAAATGGATCTTTTGCTTGTGGCTGCGAGAACACTGGTTTTATTGTGAAAGGAAGTGGAGAGACACGGACATGTCAAGGTACAAAATCACTATTAGAGAGATTAAGAGTCACGTTTATGGCAAACGGCAAACGTGAGATTGAAGTGGAGAATTTCTCACAACAGAAAATAAGCGGATCATGAAACTGTCCAGGACAATTCTTATGGATAAAACTGGCCTGAACAACTTATTTTTGAGTAGAAGTAATAAACTGTAAACGACAATGAAGGGGAAAACTTTGTCACTTGGCACAAATTCATGTCTGCCGTTTGGCGTAAACATGAATCTTTCTCTCTCTATTATGTAAGATTCTCTGTAAAGAGATACCGCGAGGGGAGCAAGGGTGGCGCAGTGGTGAGAGCGCTCGCCTCCCACCAATGTGGCCCGGGTTCAAATCCCGGCGTCGACGCCATATGTGGGTTGAGTTTGTTGTTGGTTCTCTCCTTTGCTCCGAGAGGTTTTTCTCCTGGTACTCCGGTTTTCTTCTCTGCTCAAAAACTAACATTTTCAAATTCCATTTCGACCAGGAATTGTGGACGACGGAACCACTATGTGGTTGGTAACCTCTAAATCGTTATTAATTATGATTATGATTATTATTATTATTGTTGTTGCATCATTGGAGTTCATTAGAGTGATATGTTCGTTTATAGCTGTTTTGAAAACGCACCAGCCCTCCCCGCCCACTCCCTGATGTTCAAACCTTTCACTGAGTCAATGTTTATAACGTAAATATGAACTACACCCGAGATATGGTTGTATCTGTAATATTTCAGCAAAGGACGAGTGCGCAGTGTATGGGGAAATTTGTCCTTCTGATGCACAGTGCAAGAAGCAAACCGATGGATTTTACACTTGTGTTTGTGGGCCTGGTTATAACATTTCAGCAGAGGAATGGAAGAGGACTTGTGAAGGTACTAACGTCGAGGTTCGTTTCAAATATACCCGGTGTGCCAGAATAAGTCTTTCATCGCCTCGTGCGTAGTCACAAGTATATGGACTTTTTCGACTTAACATGCAATCAACACCGGCTCTTACACTTGTTATGATCATATGGCGTATTTGAATGCGTGGCTTTGATTTCTCTCTTGGCCGTATGACAAAGTATTTTAAAATATTTAGAGCATTACCTTTTTAAATTAAGTATTTTAGTTTCTTCTACTTTATTCTTTTATTAACTCGTAAAGGAACTGAAAAATAACATCTGACTTTCTGATGAACCGACGAAACCTTTTAGACGAAACGATAGAGGAAGGAAAGGATTCTTTCGGGTATTTCTTTCTCTCTCTCGTGTTTTTGTTTTTGTTTTTTCATTTTTCCATCCACTTGAAGACGAGGTTAAAAAGCTTGAAATTTGTTTCTTGAAACCCCTTTAACTCATATTCTTTGCTGCACAACAACACCAAGCGGCTGACACCATATTTTGCCTCAGATGTAGATGAATGCAAACAAGGAAATCATCAATGCAAAGGAACTGGTCAGAAATGTGTCAACATACAGGGCTCGTACGAATGCCAGTGTGAAGAAGGATATCTAAAGAGTGGCGCAAATAACTGCAAGTTAGGTGGGCTTGAATATAGAAGCAAAGCTTAACGGACTTAACATGAAGCATAAGGTCTAACAAACAATGAATTAGAATTTGCGTCATTGTGGTCTGACATCAGTTACATGACTGTATAACGCATAAATACAAGAACATAAATAGGCAGGTAAAAATACTTTGCGGTATAGCAAGAAACCGATGAATCCTTTCCCAGGAGGATTCATCGGTTCATTTGACGTACTTTGATCACTGATCCCGATCCGTATCATCCGAATGCATGGAACCCAAATGTCATTTATTTTTCATTACAGATATATGTCACATTGTCAGATGTAAAGAACACGAAGTATGTCATGAAGGAAAATGCAGATGCAAAAGAGGCTTCAAAAAAACTAAGGCAACCAAAGGAAAGTGTGTGAACGGTGAGCTCTGATCCTTTCATAAAACCTGAATAGCCAAAAAATATATAACGAAGCTCCTCGTGTATGCACCTACCTTGTAACTGCTTATCAAAATGAGCAAGTGGCAATCTGTGTATATTAACAGTTAGGTTATAAGTGCGCAGATGTTACAGTATTTTGATTCAGTAAAAACCTTTTCTTCTGACCTTTCTAATGGTTGATTTCCAGTGTCGCGTAATTTTTGCGTGCGTACGTGCGTAAAATTTACGTTCGCGAATGAAATAGAGACAAAAAAAAGTCGCTCGTAAGCGTAAAAGTTGAACCTCGCTCAACTTCTCGTTTAAGCTCAGCACTTTTTACCTTGCCTCTATTTTATTTACGTGATTAAAATTCACGTAAGTTACCGTGCGTAGCCAAAAACGCGTCGGTGGAAATCAACCTTAACTCACATGCTATTGGTGTTGCTTGTGCGGCATGTCTATGATCCGGGTTTATAGTGAATCTTATCATGACCAACTCTCTTTGTTGAAGGGAATTAAGGAAATCTGAAGTCTTTGAGACGACTGATCTATACTCCCAGCCTAATAATCAGTAAAGAAAATGGAAGCTATGATTCCTTCTCATAGTAAATATTTTAGACTAACGCAAAGTAGTACTAACGCATAGTAAAGTAATAAAAGAGATAAGGTGGACAACACTGACTTAACAAATCCTATGATGCTTTTCTATCTTTATTATATTATATTTTGTTATTTTATTTCAGTTCTTGCATTATCCGCAGCTGTGTCCCCTCATTCCACTCCTGTCGCCATTTATTTGGGAACTTTCATCATTGGATACTTAGGGATACATTGGATACTCGACATTTCTACCGCTCAGCTGTAAAGTAACTCAGAAATTTTGGATTCTTGTTTCCAATAAAGCCATCTGTACAAAGCACTTTCCATGTGGTATTGTTGCGCATACTGAGGCACTCATCATTCTACCGGCCTTTTGATTTAAATATTTTCAAACTGCTAAAATATGAAACTTGCCGTCTACTCATTGTAAAATGACAAAGAAAACGACGTGACCATTACAGTGGCGTATTTGAGGCGCGTTCAGATCTTCCATTTAGTTGGGTGTGGAGGGCTAGCTCATCCAGACCATAACAGAAAAGGGGGACCTGGCCTCGAAAATAATAGCTTTTCTATGCCCTGTAGGCGTCAACAACTCGTTTTTTATTCTTTATTTCTTTATTTTCTTTAACTTGTTTTCCATTTCTGTGTGCCTACTTAACTCGCCAATACACCCACTGCAGTTGCGCGCTCGTTCACAGATCTTACTGGCGTCCCATTAACCATGGGAGATTTGGGTACGAAATTAGCTGCCCCATTCTTTTCGCTTTTACTTACTTGTTCATAATGATGTTGGTCAAATTAAAACAATTACCAGGAATAAGTGGTACCTGAAGATACCTTATTTACGAATAATACCTGCTTACGTGTCTATAAGAGTACGCCGGTACAGGCCTTGCAAAGACTGCAAAATCTTTTTCTCTATCACCTGTCTCAGTACGTTCGCTTGCGCGCATGGACAAAAGAGCGCTGGAATCTTTGGACCTACGTCATCAAAGATAATTGTTTTCGATTGTCAATTAGTTATAACGAGTTCGAACAGTTTTTTTTTTCTGTTTTGGAAAACATGGTCAGCCCCATTGGTTTCTAGCTATTAACTCTGAAAACATGCTCCAAGCATGTTACGGAAATACATGGACTAGTTTTGATCGACAGGGAGGTAGAAGACGCGGACACACTTTCAAGAGGGCTGTTGAAGTACTCTTCAAAAATGGGAACTGACATTAAACAGATCATTCTTCTCTTGGGTATTTGTTTCGTAAGTGTTACACCGACAAGAAGTATGAAGTACTTTCAACTCCAATATCGTAAGTCTTTTGAAGCTATATAACGTAACAAAAAAAGATTTTTAATTTGAAGGCTTATTTCAGTCCCAGAACTGAAAAATGACCGCCTAATTAAGGTGAACCCGGTAACACAAAATAGTTTCAATGCGGAGTTTTTTTGTTCTTTTTTCTTTTCGTTCTCTGGTCTTTTTTATTTTTTTTATTTGTTGTTAATGTTTTGTTTATTTGTTTGCTTGTTTTTTTTTTACATTAAGCCTATTCATGAAGAATATAATTCTGCAGAAAATCGGCCTGAATATCTTTGATTCAGTACGTCAATGAGGATCGAATCTAAATCTATTCAATTATAGAGTGGTTTAGGTCCTCTAGTTTAATGTAAAAGCACCTTATGAAATGTCCACAACACCAAGGAGGATAACCACACCCTATCCTGCGATACCTATATAACTCAAATATTGGAGTGTCTTCCCTCCCTCGTGCCACCCAACCTTCTCCGCCCCTGCTTTTATAAGCAGACAAGGTGCAGAAGATTCCCATAACTAACCAACAACGTGAGCGACAACGTAAGTCTCTTGTTCAAAAATTCCAGCCACACAAGTCTTACACACTTAACACATTTTTATCTTTCATTACTAACAGCTGAACCAGGTCGCTGTTCTGACGACTGGCCCTGTCCAGGAAATAACCCATGTATTAGAAACGAATGTCACTGTCCAAAACCTAACACAATCGGTAATGGACAAACATTTTGTACTGTGCCAGGTAAGGAAAGGGAGCCACAGCGAGACCCGGAAATAATTCATGTATTAGGAACGAATGCCACTGTATAAAACCTAACACTATCGGTAATGGAAATACATGGTGTACTGTTCCAGGTTGGGAAGGCGAACCAAAGGGAAGCTAATTTACAAAATGTTTCGTAAGAGAAAAGGATAGAACTTCAAGAAAACCAAGAGAGGAAATATTTTATCGTGAAAGTGAAAACTGACACTGGAAGATTGAAAAATGGAAGTGTTTTTCCCCACCTTTTGTCACGCCCCTTTCTACCATGCTCTCATCACGTATCGCCGTTGTATCTCGATCTTTGTATTCCGATTGGGACACGTTAAATTTAGTCAAGGCCATGCCACCTGACCATGAATCAACCAACGGGAATCCCTGTTTAGTTGACTGAAAGTCTAAGAATATATAGGCATTTATCTAAATTATACAATTCTCAATATGGGCACAAGAAGAATAAACGTTTCTGTTCACTTGACAGATCATCCTGGCGGTCAGTGGAGTCCTGTATGTGACAAACCTGTTGGCAAATGTGGACATTACACCAAGAAGAAGTGCGACTGCGGACACTACAAGAACTCTTATTGTATTACTCAAGGGATAGTATCTCAAATACCAGGAGTTTTGGAATACACCTGCAAGTGCAAAGAAGGATTTTTCGGAAGACCAAATGGTGCTCACTATAAACATTGTCTAAGCCCAAAAGGTAAATTAAGCTGAAGGTACCCGGCGATTTAACGTCGTTCCCAGGTCTTTACCGGCACCGGAAAGGGAGATTCTATTGGAACGAGTTTGCCTTTGATGCTGAAAAAAGCGAAGGCGACCTAGCGCTTCCTCTAGTTAAACATGACATAAATTTGGAGATCATATCTTGTTAGTTTGTGCCAATTAGTGATATATTGCTAATTTAGGGCCTGTTTACATGGATGCGAGGGACCCCAGCTGGGTGAGGTAACGCCCATAGGTGGGGTAGCCCGCCTTTCCATATAATCTCTCATTTTAATTTGGTGACATTTACATATTAGGTGGGGTGACCCGCCACACACACACCTACCTGGGGTCCCTCACCTCCATGTAAACAGACCCTTAGACGGAGAGTTATTAATACGTCATCGATAAAAATAACAAGTTTGTCAATTAACACTTACAAATTGGGTTAAGCGCTAAACTATTTGAATAAAGTTATCCTGATTAACCTTTCAGCCAGATTGAGTTGCATCTAGAGAAAACTACGCAGCCGTGTTGAAATGAATAAAAAAAACTTCGCTAACGTCAACGGATGCGAAGAAGTCCAACATTTTTAAAGATACATGAAACAAAATGGAGCGAACACGTTACTTATTTGGGTTTCACCGCAATATTTTATATATAGAAGCACGATTGAACGTAATTGTCTGAAATGACTTTGAAGCGTTGTTTTCTTTCAAACAGTCGATAAAGATGGGCGTGTACCCTGTATAACCGATCGTAACTGCCATAAACAAGCCACCTGTAAAGACTTCAAATGTTACTGTAAGAAAGGTTACAAAGGAAATGGCCACAAGTGTATCGGTAAGATTTGAACGTTCCTCAGCTAAAGGAGCACATTCCAAAGTTTGGAATATGTTGGTCACTAGATGTTGTGTAATTGTTCGTCACAGTATCTTTATCTTGTATCCAGCTTTTCTGATATTTTCAACTTGCAATGCCAACTGCTGAGATGACGCCCAAAGTTACATGCAGACGAATAGAACGGACTAAACTTAATTAGTAAAATCCAACTAGTTGTCTATTATCAATGCTGCGTTATGGTTGGTTGAGCTACTACTAGGCTATACGTTATAGCCCGGGTAGCGAAAAATGCGGGCTTTTTGGCGGCAAAAAGGGATTAAAGTCTAGCTTTAACTAGCTAAAAATTTTTTATTCTCGATATTTTTTACCATCTAGTTGGATTTTCCTAAAACAATTATTCTTCTCGCCCTCATGGCCTCTGAGTCAATAGCCCATTGACGCAGAGGCCATGAGGGAGAGAGGAATTATTGATAAATAAACGGCGAAAATGGGGGGCATGTTTAAGTCTCTCAAGCGTAGGTTAAGGCCTTCTTAGGCTTTGAAATGTGTAAATTAGAGGTACATCTGTGATATCAAGTTCCTTGCTGCATGGTAAAAAATGGTGGGTGCTAACCTTTAGGGTTAAACCCAATCTGAATCAATCTGCTCAACCCGTAAAGAGATAAACAAAACAATCCGGTAAAAGAGAGGCAATAATTTACTTCAATGACTACAACTTCCCGGCAGACGGAGTCATGTTCTTAATATGACTAACGAACTAATTACAACTAAATTTTATTTCAGCTCTGAACGAGTGCGTTAAGCAAGGAGATTTTTGTCCTCGTCTCTCAGAATGCAAAAAGCAGGAAAACGGCAGCTCTTTTGCCTGCGTTTGCAAAAGTGGCTTTAGAATGACTGGAAATAAAAGCCTAGCCTGTATAGGTAAGTATCACAAATTGTCTTCGTTTTCTTCCCCTTTTGCTTTAGGAGACGTAAATTGCTGCTTTAGTACACTGATATATAGAATAGACCCTCTGTAAATCACGGCACGTGGTGAACTCTCCTTAAAGGGTCGACAAAGCCTATTTCTCCCCATCGTAAATGGTCGTTGCCATTTTTAACGGTCGATGTCACCATTGGTAACCAAGCCTTAAGTCACGACTGATAGATGTAGTACATTCCCAGGATTAAATTACAAGACAAATAATACGTTTTTGAATAGTCTTAGAAAGAACTACTTTGAAGCCCAAGTTGAATTTACGTCAGTTAAAAGTTATGGAAAGGGCTAGGGCCACAGTTTGCTCATGAATGTACTTAAATTTTTCTGAATTTTGGCGGGTCCGTTGTGGTAGTATAGTGGGAAGGGAGAGAGATTATAGGATATGAAAAGTCCGGGTTCAACCCTGGGTTGCGATTTTCATTCTTTTTAATAGAAAATGGCAGAGACCGTTTACGAAAGGGACGCTGGCTGCGTCGACGAACAACCCAACCTCGTTTCCAGGATCTCTCTTCCTACCATTACCAAGAGGGATTGGGAAGAAGAGGAACCTGGGACCGAGGTTGAAGACAGCGTTCATGGTTAAAAATGCTTTCCATTTTTGTTTTAGTTCTGTACGGCTCATTATAAACTTGTTTGACACCATACCAGAGTATGAGTTTTGTTTTGTTTTGATTGTTTGCTTGTTTGTTTGTTTGTTTTTTTTGGTGGGGGAGGAAAGGACTTATACATTTTAATATTAAGGTGCAATATACAAAGACCTTGTGTTTCATCTAGATAAAAGCTATCGGGATACTTATTTATAATCTACAGATATCGACGAATGTTCGGAAATGAAACCTTGCTTTGCAAAGTGTAACAACACTGTGGGAAGCCATCAATGCATTTGCGAAAACGGCATACCAACGAACGAGAGCGGCTTCTGTGGTAAGGCCTTGAACACTCTTGGTTCTGTACTGATCAAAATCCAGCGGCTTTGCAATACAACTGCACAGTCAGAAATACATGATGATAATTTATGACAAATCCTACTAACAGTAAAACACTATTCATGACCTTCCTAAATGGATCTGATACCGCTAACATTAAAAGGAATTAGCAAATAGCTAAAAATGATCTTAAATTTAATTTGATAACTGAGATTCGAGGACCCGCCCTTATGCAGTCCTTTCGCTATTGCTCGAAGTTGAGTTGGAACTTTGAAGTATCATTAGCCAAGAACGTGCAATTGCATCTTTATTATAAAGTAGCCACCATAAATCCCAACGCATTTTACTTTATAACTGATCAATCTCGTCACTTTGGGCTTTTCCCTTACAAAATGGGAGGGGCAGTTTTTTCAATTCCCGACCCTCCAATTTTTTTAAGGGAAAAAACTTTGGGACAAGGTAGATCTATAATTAGCCACTTTATTTAGAAATGTTCTCCATATTACTAACTTGCTTTCCTTCAATAGAACTTTGCTTATTCTTGGACATAAAGCTCGACATCATTTTGATACCTCCCCATCCCACCCTCTATAAGTCAAGCTGCTCGACAATCATCCCCTTTATCCTAGTGCAGTCTTACCTATAAACAATGTATATGATATATAACCTCATGCCGACTTTTTGCAGACTGTAAATGCAAAGAATACGGGAATGGAGACTGTCCAAAAGGAAGCTCAAAATGTTCTTGTAATGATGGATATAAATACTCTGAAGAGGAAGACAAATGTATTGGTACGTATGATTCCTTGTATTATAATTAGAAAAAATACGGAGATCCGTGATTTAAAACACCTTGTACTTTTCGGGTATTCTTCAAGGTTTCTTGTGGTAATTATAATTTCTTAATACAGTTTTACTTTTTTTTCCCCTTTTTCTGGCTCCTTAAAAACAATGTTTTAAAATCCTGGCCCTGGTTGTTCAAAAGTTGGATGGCGCTATCCACCGGATAAATCACTATCCAGCTGATACGTGCTGGGTCAATCAATTATTAAGTTATCCGCTGGATAGTGATTTATCCATCGGATAGCGTTATCCAACTTCTGAACAACTGGGGCTAATTTTTTAGGTTTGTGATAGATGAGGAACCGCAATAAGAGCGTGGAGGTCCTACCAGTAAATCATTATTTGTTCATCTATTTATTTATAATAGTTAGTTAGTTAGTTAGTTTGTTAGTTAGTTAGTTAGTTACGGTTAGTAAGTTAGTTACAATGTTTTTATTTTATTTTTATTTATCGTAACAAGTCAGAAATTACGTTAAAAACGGCCTAACCCTGTGGAGTCGCCTATTTGAGATAACCTGGAAGCAGGGTTAGTGTCTTGACACTTTTAGGTAAATTTCACGAATAGAACCTGTTTGTTTGCCCGTAAACTTTTCTAACCTTGGATATCGTGGACAACCTTTTTTCTCTCTCTGAGTTAAGCAAAGAGGACCCTGGAAACTGCAGGACACCATAATTGGAGGAGGGGGCGACTCTAAAAGTTTTTATGAAGGCGCCTTGTGACACTGCGTGCGGGGAAACGAAGACTATCAAGCATGCTAAATCTACGCCACTACCAACTATTACTCTTGATAGTATTGCTATCCTAGAAACAGTCCACTGAAGCAAGTTTAAAGTAGGCAGTGACAAACACATCTTATATAATATTAGTAAACTAAGATTTTTCAAAGGAGCCCTTATCTACCTAACGAAATAGCTTTTACTGTTGACAGATGTAAACGAATGCAAAGAAAAAAAGAACCCGTGTGTGGGAGCTGGTAAACAATGCATCAACCGAGCAGGATCATATGAATGCCAATGCAAAAAAAGATTCGTAAAGAATGGAAATGACTGTGATGGTGGGTGGTTTTAAATGTTACTAAGCAACTAAGCTATCGCCTTATGTTAAGTAATCTGGATTCCAGAATCCGTGAAAATTTCCTTGTGCCACCAGGGTTTCCCACGAAATGACGTCTGAGAAACAAGCGCACGCAGAAATTCCATTCTGCTGAAGCCTCACATTACCAAGATCTGGGTAGTTCAATAAGTTTCCCCAAATTTCTCAAAAAGTTGCTCAAAAGTTGCCAAAAAAAAAAAATCAAAAGTTGCTTTTTGTATCGAAAATTGGTCAAAAAAAGATAAACCTTTTTTTGTTGCTCTCTTCTTTAATTTGGTCTAATGCAAAAATATGCAAATTGTACAACCTGAGAATTTTGTGCAATTCTGCGGTGTAACCAGCGTTGCTTCATAAGGTGTACGAGTAAAGGTTATATTTTTCATCAGCTGGATTTTTTGGCACTTTGCGTTCTCTTGAAATCCGAGTGACCTCCTTCACGTGAGAAACTCGAGTCAAACCGGCGAGCATCTTCGTCAGCCATTTTGATTTTTCTTTAAAAAAACCGCTGACCTGGCAGCCCGGCTACGTTCATCTTGCGCCCATAGTGATCTCAGCCCCAGCTGAAAGCATCTGGCTCCTTTCTCACAGGGAATTCATAAATTGTGTACTGACACATTCTGTAATATGGAAGCAAGGCCAATTTAAGCACTAAAAGCCGTTCCGATATCTCAGAATTGGTAGAAAACAAGAAATTGTTCAGGATGCAAAAAGTTGCTCGAATACGAGAAGTTGCCAAACAGTTGTCGAGAAACTTGTTGAAAGCCCTGAACGACCCCCATGTAACGAGAAATTAGACTTGCTACAAGTCGGCCTCTCATAAGTTCTTGAAAGCGGTGGAGCGAGCTGTAACTAGACGTTAATCTTGAGCCGTGGACGTTCTTACACAAAAATGTTGTTCGTGTTAACGTAGGTTTTTTGTTCTTCAAATACAAACACGACTAGTGACTGAAGTTTATTTACAAGCTCTATTTTTCTTTTAATAGCCATTATCACATGTGCGGATATAACTTGCAAAGAAAACGAGATATGCCACGAAGAAAGACCAAAAGCAAAATGCATTAAAGGTAAACCTCTACTAACAATTTTTTACGTTGTGAGTAGGAAGCAGCTAGTTCATTTGTCTTTATTTTTAGTTGTCTGGAACTACGAATTAAATGAACTATTTAATTGTTACTGATAGCTATTTTTCCAAATGTGAGCGCCAGTTTACTTATTGCTGTTTTGCCTTGTTTTTTTTTTCATAGTTCTCCCACTATCAACTGGTTGGACCCATTCCTCTTCCTTCAGCATTTACCTCGGTGTCATGCTCACGGGATACCTCGGGGGCCTGGCCCTAGTGGTATAAGCAGCCCCGTCTGAGAATTTATTTATGATAAACTACTGCCTTTTCTTATTCTTTTGATCGGAGAGAGCTGCAGAACCTTAAAGGAATTGAATACTTCAGTTCGTTAAAGGGATTTTATTATAATGATTTCCACTTACAATGTTTAATTGACTGCCTTGGCTGTCTGGTGCTTCTTTCTTCAATAAAAACGGGTTTATTAGCTGCCCTGTAGGCAGTTTTTTATATTATATCATATTTATTCTTTAGAAATAAGACAATTAGCAATTACACATTTAATTTGTTACTTGTATGATAAACTAGAACTCGCCCCCAGCTTCAACTCCCCCCCTCCACCCTCCCCCCCCCCCCACTCCCTCTCTCCCACTTTTTCCCAAAGCCGTGATGTTAATCCTCAGGCTGCAAGCTGCTATCAGTATTACAGCCATTTATAGAAAGCCTCAAACTTATAGTAAAAGTTCATTACGTTTTGGTCAGCAGAAAAGTGTCACGTGATTGAGAATCTCACCGGTTATCCATTACTGAATTGCTGTTTGTTGAAACAAGAAAGGTGCGCACTTTATCAGAGAAATCAGCCTTGACTCTTTTTACGAAATTATGCAAAACTCTTTTAAGAAAATAGGAAAAGTTGGCAGTAAAAGAAAAGAGATTCAGTTAAATGACCAGGCCTTAAAGGCCAGGCTACCAAGAAATGCAGTGATGAGTACTGTCACGTGACTGTAGACATAAAAAGAACTGGAGGAAGGCGGACGAACGCCTAAGGTGGGACCTGGATTAAAGAAAAAGAAATCATTTAATAGAAGCATGTTAAATTTATTTGTAATAGACACTCAAGTAATTGTTGGACAGAGGGGACCAAACAAAAAATCAACCAAAATGTGAAGAAATGTACCATGAGATTTCTGTTGAACAACAGTGATGTTAAAAGATCTTATCCTCCTTTCCAAACAGTTAGGTATTTTATACACACAGCCAAAAAGGCTTACTTAAGACGAAGCTTGAAATTTTATAACGAAAAGGTATTGCTGGTTAGAATTATTTGTGCAGTTATTCATGCCATACGCCCGAGATTGCATTACGTAAGATAATGGACATAAGAGGCCAACTTGATTGGAAAAGTTACTCACCTGAACGTCTGACACAGCGACCCATGTTATTTCTTCTGAATCCCAATACACTTTTGCATCTGCATTTTCCACGCCGGCACTCTTCAGTTTTTTCATCGCAGTTACACGCTCCTTTAACTATTGCTAAAAACGAAAAACGTGTTTCACGTCGACAACAGCTGATAGCAGGGAGTTTAAGCAACGACATTTTTGAGCGACGCACATTAACCGGAAGTGAGCCTTTTTCTCTTTTAATAAGCCTTGTAGCATGTTGATGGTGCTGTTGAGGGAGATTTTAGGGATAGAGATGATAATGATGATGATAATGATCATAATAAGGATGATGATGATTGTGACTGCGGAGAAGGTGGTTACGGTGACAGTAGTTTTTTTTCAGATAGAGAAATGATTAGAAAATCTCTATCTCTATTCAGTTTTTTTTAAATTAAAATTTTGAAACAATCAAATTTTTGTCGCAGAATTATCTCTGCGCACTCCTACCAACGCAAAAGCCTTCATCGTTCACCGAAAATCCCGGGAGACAGGGGACACACGTGTATGAGCCTGGAGTGTTTCTGCAGCGATCTCCAAAGCAGTTTACCTCAGGTGTTAGGCATTCATTGATATCTACAAGAAGAAAGTATAAGATTAAATAGTGTGATACCTGTGTAGTTCTGAGTTGCACAAGGGGGAGAGAACCTTAGGCCCATGTAAGGGCATCCAAAACAGTCTTAGATTCTCGGCCGGGTTGTTCAAAGCTTGGTTAAGATAACGCAGGCTTAGTGCGAGATTCGAATTTGGATATAAAAGCTTAAAACGTATTTCAGTTTTAATTTAATTCTTTTTGTCTACAAGTTGATGATTGGAAGCTCTAAAAATAACAGAGAAAATTGTCCAAGAAAATGCTTTTGAACACACGAAAAAGAAACCTGGGTTAAATTTATCCCTGTGTTAAGCGCTAACCGGCCTTCGAACAACTGAGACCTGGATTCTACAACGAATATATTCCGGATTCCTTGTCCGTAGAACTTGGATTCCCAGGATTGCACATTTCAATCGCGAGCGGGGGATTCCGGATTCCTTGAGCTAAATCCCTCATTTTAAAGCCCTTGATTCCGGATTCCACAAGCAAAAACTTCCCTGATTCTAAATTCTGGATTTCCTTACAAGGGGCGAACCTTTACAGATTCACCTTTTACTTTACCCTACGGCTTTTGCAACGGGTTCCATTGTGCTCGGCCCTTTTCAAGGAACCGAGTTCTGTTGAAGTTTTAGAGAGACAAAAATGTTTACGACTGTCTGCTAATTCAAGATCTGCTATGAAAGTTACGAACAATGTTTTGTTACATATACAACACACAAAATGGAAGTTAAACATTTTTCATCGGTCCTGATTATAAAATAAACACCACTCCTGTAAAGTAAATGGGCTTTGTACTGAAAATAAATTTCCTCCTTATGATCAGAAATGATCTGACAATCTACTAAAGAATACTTTACCTTCACAACGTTTAAGTTTTCCTTCAACCCTAACTTCCTCAAAACCTTTCATACAAGCACAGTCATAAGACCCACTTGGTAGTTTTTTGCACTTGCTATATTGCGGGCACGACAGTCCTTTTTTATCGCATTTGGTCAATACTGTAAAAGAACATAGATTTCAAGACAAATCCATGGAAACGATTCATATTACCAGAAACAAATAGTGTTTGCAATACCTTGATCATGATGTTATTCAATAAAATGCAATCCTGGCATTTAAGTTGTTATCATATTAGATGTTGGAGCTACATTATTTACGAGATTTGGGGATTAAAGAAGAATAAGGGCCTGAGGATTTTAAAAAACAATAACCCGAGTTTACATGCAATCTTACAACCCCGACATTCCTAGGTGTACTTTCAAGATTTGTGAATCGTCATGAAGCAGCTCTTCAACTCTCGTTTGCTGATCTTGCTGCGGACTTTCAGTGCTGGGTCTTTCTTATTTTTCACAACAACAAAAACTTCAACAACACACAGTCATTAAGTGACGTGCTTTGCCATAGTTACCGGCTTTTGTTGAAATGAATACTTACGAACGCATTTGCCATCATAGTCCAGGCGTAGCCCCTTCTTGCATACACATTCATATCCACCTGGTCGGTTCTTACACACCCTATCCATGGGGCAACTGAACTTCTTTTCCTTGCATTCATCGATATCTGCGACAATAATGGTGACATTTCACTTACATGGCCTGGGGCGATCTTTTGTTTGAGCTGCGGCTGCCGCTGCCGCTGCCGCTGCCGCTGCCGGTGTTTTGTATAGACTCATACATGTACCAGAAGATTTCTTTCAATAATCAATCTGTATTTTATATAGTTATATTAACAAAATATAAAAGAGGCATGGTCGTCCATGACATAGCTAAAACTTTTACCTGCACAATTCCTCGTATCTCGTTCTCCAACAACCTTGAAACCCTTAGCGTCACATGCGCATGCGTACGATCCGTCTCCTTGCTTTAGACAATGCAGTGCTGACGGACAAACATCTCCTGACCCTACGCACTCATCTATAGCTGCAATGATTTTTTGCCAAGTAAGATATATTAAGATATATTAACAAAATATTAAATAGACTTGATCATATAAAACATAGCTAGAAATTTTACCTGCACAAGTCCTCGCTTCTCCTTTTCCAACAACCTTGAAACCCTCAGCATCACATGCGCATGCGTAAGATCCGTCTGTTTGCTTTAGGCAATGCAGTGCTGACGGACAAACATCTCCTGCCTTTACGCACTCATCCATAGCTGTAATAATTTTTTTCCAATTAAATTATACACTAATACACCAGAGTGAAGAGAGTCACTCTTGTTTAAGTAAGCAACGTGACTTGAACCCAGCCCTCCAAATCTGAAGTGCGAGGGGTTATATTAAACGCTCGCACCGCGCTTCCAATTACTCGTATGCGCGTAGTAGTGTGCTGCTGCTATTGATTTTGAAACTTAGATATAGTCGCAAATGGTAAGAACGTTCTTCCAGCAGGAAAATCCCTACGACTTACAGTAACGCACTGACTTAGTAGAATTCTTGTTATATTGATTAACTAATACAAGGAATCGTTTGGTAAGCTGAGCTCGGAAAATTTCATTGAACCATCTTTTTCAATAAAGTATTGCTTTTGTTGAGATATGACTGATAACATAGCGATAGTCCTATTTATTATAAACTGGACATGTTGAGTCACGCTATCACGGCTTGGCTAGTTACATTTAAAAAAGTCGTAATTAAGTGAGTCACTAAGTTTTTACCTGCGCACTTCAGTCCGTCTCCTTTATATCCTGGTTTACAGGTGCAAGAGAAGGCTACATCGGTATCCTTGCAGACAGCATTTTTATCACAGTCATGCGTCTTAGTAGAGCATTCATTTATACCTATAGGTAGGGGATAGTGATAAGTACTACTGTAATTACATCACTATTTTGCTAGGCGACGAACCCGCACCTCGAAGCATATTAAATAGAACTTATAAGACTCTTTAAATAGTTCATTAATTACTCAACTCCGTCTCTCTGATCTAAATCAATAAAAACTCTTTTAAGCAAGAAGAACGATAAGCGAATGCATTAAGGCACATAATTGAACCAGTGTTGCGAGGCAAAATCTGACTCGTGCTAACATTTGGGGAGATTTCAACTCTAACGATTTTTCCACCGGGTTACTTTAAAACATTTCTGTCTCAGGGGCGGATTTAGATCTTAAAGTGAGTGGGAAACGCGTTCATTCAGACCCTCGGAAGAAAGGAGTTCCGGCCTCAAATAGTTTTTCTAATTTCTGTGGGCTTCAGTTTGTCTAAAAATAAGGTGGGATTCGCCCCCCGCCCCCCCCACGGGCCCCTTCCCTGTAAGATCCCCAACGTTTCTTAAAAACTTACCTCTACAATTCTGTTCAGCTATTTTCTTCATTACAAGAAGTAACTTTCTTTTTAGGCCAGCTGACATTGCAACTTTTCCTCCTTTCTTTAGATCATTTTCACTTTGTGTCAACTTTCGTTGGAAGTTTTCCATCGCCACTCTGCAGTTTTTATTGGCTGAGTCCCGGGAAATATCTGCAAAAGGATTAGGCGATCTTTTTATCCTCTCCTCAATTATACTTCTCAAATGAATAAGGGCCAGGGCTATACTAAAATTGCTATTCACATGATACCGGAATGACTTTCAAATTCTGGAACATGTTCATTCCACCTCTACCGTTTCTCTGTATTTGTTTACATGATACCGAATAATCGACATTTCGTTTGCGAATGAAATTCTCATTCAGGTATCATGTAAACTGAAAAGACCGGAAAACGAGGTTCGTTCCGGATTGAAAATTGCAAATCGTGTTTCGCGTAGCCTGGGACAAGTTGCGCATGCGTATCTGATCTGACCACAAGAGCCACAACTCCATAGGCTGGGCTGAGCCAGTCGATTTTATCATGACAACGCAGTACGAACTTCACTCTTTAACGAAACTCATTCCGGAATGAAAGTTATTCCTGTATCATATAAACACCCCTAAAATGGTGTTATCATGTCTTATCATTTCAGAAAACGCTTAATGTTCAGGTTTCATCTGTAGCTTAGGAAGTTGTAAGTACCTCTAAAAGTACAAAAGATTATTATAACTTACGATCTTTGTTTCCACTTTTCCCCAGTGAATTACGGGTGAATACACATATCACCAGCACCAACACAATCCATTTGGTGACACTTCCCATTTTTAGTGATATTTTCCAAACTGTAAGGTCCTTGACTCGACCGAGGAATTGTGTCGTTCGTTATTATTTTCTTTTCTTTCCCTAATTATCTTTTGTTTCGTACTAATTGATACGATGCGTAACTTTAATTGAAAATTGCCGTTTTTCCTTCGATCTGTGGTGCTTTTTTCCCCGTCTTTTCTTTCTTTTCAAATAAAACCAACAAATTCACCTCAGCGCCATTTCGGTCTATGTAGAAATAGTTCCATATGCCGGTCGTGCACCTATTTGTTGGTAACCGTTAATGATCGATTAAGCGCCGCTACTCGAATAAGCGCCCAACTTTACCGAAAATAATTTGATAAGTGCCAAGGAGGCTAATTTGGGTATTTACAAATTAACGCCCACCTTTGCTACGGCGCTTGTTATGAAGAGATCAAAACCATATCGCTCAGAAATAAGACCTCAACCAACTCTTGAGTTCTAAAGTTTTAATGTAGGGAAACTCTTGAAACCTGGTTCATATAACAGTTCGATGTGTTCATATGTTCACTTTATTCTCTCTGTATTCCCCTCAGTGTTTTACCCGTAATTGAAATAAGCGCCGCACCTATAACAGGAAAATGAAATAAGCGCCGCTGCGCTTAATCAATTAAGCTGTTTTAGCAACAGAACGGGAACGTCAGTTGACGACGGTGAACGCAAAAAAATATACTGACCCGACAAAATGTTAGGAGAACTGTAAAAGTACTCAAATCGCGCTGAAACTTCGTAAAAACAAAGACAGCGACACCAGGTAACAATATTTAAACTTTATTTTTTTTACTTTATTTTTTTTCTTCTACATATCCGATCCGTTATACAAGTGTCAAACACAATTCCAGTACTAAGCTAACCGAGGTTTTTTTTATCATCTATTTTCTAGCCTCTGACTCCTATGAAGCACGATGAAATTTCTCAAAAAAAGAGAAGTATTTATGCCGTAAAGACTACGCTCCAAAAAGGCATAAGTATGATGACTTGAATGCAAACATATGAAGAATGGGCCGAGCTCTTTTGATCCTTGAGACTAAAACCTAGGTTCAAAAAACAGAAACACGTGATGCTAGTATTTTACATGGACGAAATTAATATCAATACTCTTGTAAAAACAAAATCCAATTTTCCGGTTTTGCAGTTTGACACAAAAATTAAAGTCATTTGACTGGTACACTCTTTTAAAAAACGCTGAAAGCTATATTGAGACAATCTGCGGATGATTAAACTAGGTGAAGTTACACGAGACGATTTGCAACTACGATTTTTAGCACAATACAGCGTTGCAATATTGTTGCGACATTGTTTCGAATAATTACAACATTGTTCCAACATTGCAACGCTTTGTTGCGCTAAAACTAGTCGTGGCGAATCGTCCCGTGTAACATCACCTTAAGAGTTAGGAAATATAATATTGAACTTAAGCAAAGACGTTTTTGAGCGACGCAAGTCAATCGAGAGAGGTCTTTTTTTCATTTTTGGACTGTGGTTTTGGTCTCTATAATAGTAAAGACACTTAGAAATGCAAATTTGGTACCGTCAAAAAGACCTCACTTCTAGTTGACATGCGTCGCTCAATAACGCCTTCGCCTACGCTTCCTTAATTATTCCCTTTTTCTGCAATATTTTGTTAGGTAATATGTTATCAGAATTATAATCTGAGAACAAAGAAAATCTCGGAGGGTCGACTGGGGGACCATATGCTTACCCGGTGGTCTGACACATCTGCCTTTGTTGTTTCTTTTGTATCCCAAAGCAGTTTTACATCTACATTTTCCACGCTTGCATTCTTCAGTTTT
Source organism: Porites rus (assembly GCA_964035705.1). Classification (NCBI taxonomy): domain Eukaryota; kingdom Metazoa; phylum Cnidaria; class Anthozoa; order Scleractinia; family Poritidae; genus Porites; species Porites rus. The sequence continues at coordinate 1,831,187 of OZ037992.1, forward strand.
TTCATCGCAGTTGCAAGCTCCTTTAATCCTAACTTAAATCCAAAATTACATAGATTATTATTACTTTACCTTGTTAATAAGAAGTACACATTTTAAGGAGGCAGCGTGGCTGAGTGGTCGGTCGGATTCCCGGTAGTCCCGAGATGAAATCCTCGGCCACGCTTGTAGATAGCCAACTGGTTGCCTCCTGCCAGTTGGGGTTTTTTATTCCTGTTATGTTGTATTTGAATTATTTGTTTCTAAGTATTTCAGTGGAGTACCTGTAAACTAGCTGGATAAGCTTATTGCACTTTCCACTATAAACAAGCCTTTAAACCCTTAAAACGTTTAAACACTTACGACCTTTTTTTCACTTTCTTTTCGGTCCCGGGAAGGTTAATTTACTCTAGTTTATACCTCTTTACAACAGTCATCTACTTCACAGTCGCGCGCCTCTTACCTCTGTTTCCAAAGTGGCCAATTTGAGGGAGTTTCGTCCTTAGTATACAGGGCTGTCATTAAGAGCCGGGAGCCGGAGATTTCCCCCAGCTACTTTCATAGAAAAATAGAAGAAGAATAGAACCAAAAGAAATCCCTAGCTGTTTGATTCCCCGCCTACTTGTTGTATTTACCCAGAAACTTGAAATCTTAGTGAAAACCCTGAGTATAAATGAAGACTAGTAGCAGAAGAGGAGTGTTTGTAACAATTGCATTTGGCATCGTACTCAAGCTCTTGTGTCAGTATCACATCGGTAAAAGTTTAAGAAAACATTGAGGTACAATAAACTGCTACAAGTACAAAAGCGCAAATATAAAATGACGGCAGGGAAGAAGAGCTTTTAAGTTTGGTTTATCAATTATTGCCTTTTTATGCAAAAAGGGTCAAATATCTAGTATATCAGGTTTACGAATCGACGCTCGATGAAATATAGCACTAACCGATCCGCTGACTGAGTTTACTCAAGTCAAACAGAAACAAACTGATTGCCACAATTTGAACAATACAAGGTCGTTTCCCTACCGGGAATCCAAAGAATTCTTTCACTTAAAAGGGAGTTAATTTCCTCTTTATTGTAATTATTAGGGATTGCGCATGCCTACCGACACAAATGCCCTCATCGTTCTCAGTGAATCCTGGGAGACAAGGAACACACGTGTATGAGCCTTGAGTGTTTCGGCAGCGGTCACCCGAACATTTAGCCTCGGCTGTTAAGCATTCATTGACATCTACGAAAAATAAAGAGAAAAGAAAGAAGAAAATATCTTTTCTAGTTCTCGTGGAAAAACGAGTGATGACAGGAAAGAAGTTCACTTTAAGACTTAAAAGCAAACTAACAGAGCGCAAGCCAGGACGCAGAAGTTTGAACGCAAAACACGGAAATACGACCTTTTTGGTTAACTGCTGGACACAGAATTTGGCATTCCTTGCAATGCTTATTTTGTTAATTTAATTTGCTATCTTTACCGTGGTTAACAGTGTAGTGATGGAAAATCTGTTATAAAAGAATTGTTACTCAGGTAAATAAACCATCCTCTCTTTATGTGTAGGCTCTGAGCCGGTGTACGGATAGAATACTAAAATGCCGGTATGATGTATAAGACATTTTCGCTAACTAACATTTGATTGCTTTTAAGCAACAACTTTTCTTTTTACCTTCACATTTTTTGAGGTTCTCTCCAAAGTGAACGTCTTTGTAGCCTTCTATACAAACACAGTCATAAGAGCCACTAGGAATTTTTTTGCACTTGCTATTTGGTGAGCACGTGTTTCCTCTCTCATCGCATTTGTCTAATGCTGAAACAAATAGAAAAATTCAATTGTCTTCCCACTATTCATGTTCATCCTAATTGTGTGCCATTAGGGCGCAGCGTGACCGAGTGGTGAAGTGCTCGCAGTGGTCCTGGTTCGACGCCCCGCTTCGACAACTGGCTGTATTTTCCCGGTAAATCCAAAGTACAAGGACAGACCTGAGCCACTCCTGTCATCAAGGCTTTATTGAGGGTTGCAATACTGTTATAAGAAATTTATCTGTTATAAGAGATTTTAAGGAGCGGGCCCGCTAGCCACGTGCTTTGTGGCCACGCCCATCCCTAGCCATTACTTAAATTTAGTGCTATTATGCATGTAATTTAACTTACTTTTGGGATTTGTAAATAAAATGTTGAAAGATTTAAGCAATAGACCACACTTTCTATGGGTTGACCGACGTGATAACTCACTTGGGATGTTTGGAGAACATGAGAAAACTCCCAACATCCCAAGTGGGTTATCACCCCGGTAGACCCATAGAAAGTGTGGTCTATTGCTTTTATAAAATAACTTTAAGTAAAACTATGAGTATACCGGCACAATAAACCATAGGTTTTTAGCCAATCAGAACGCGTGTACTATCTAAGTTATTTTATATAAAAAAATAAACAGCAAATTTCGTCTGAAATAAGACGTGACTTAGCCAAGACGTGTCTTATCTAAGAACAGGCGTTAAGGGCTCTTCTCAGATAAGACGCGTCTTATCTTATTTCAGACCAAATGTGCCGTTTACATGCATGGTAAAGTTCGCGTCTTATTTTTGCCTTGTACAGCCCATAACACTGACAACAATATCACATGCATTACGTTACAGTGCACACGCCCCGGTTATATAAGAACGACGCAATAGCGCCGTCAGTACTTGCTCTTCTTTCACAACATCTTTAGAAGACACTTACGAACACATTTGCCGTCGTAGTCCAGACGTAATCCCTTCTGACAAAGACAATCAAATCCACCCAGTCGGTTCTGACACACTCTGTCAATAGAACAGTTGTGCTTCTTTTCTCTGCATTCATTGATGTCTGTCAAAAATCATTAGAGAAAATAAAATATATCGTTAAGCTAGAAAGGGCATCCAAAGAACCTAGCACCTGCATTTTAAAGGCGTTAGACTGAATATAAAAGAAATTTTTTTCTTTTCTCGTGATCAGGGGCCTCTCATACCTTGGTTCAAGTTGAGTCCTTATAGCATTTTCTTCAGTTTCTATTAATATTAGTTTCTCCTCCTTCTAGCAGGATTGTCAAAGCCTCATTCTGTTGAGTTCTGGTTATATAATATGATACCATATACGGTCTCTGATGTATCCCGAGAGGTATTAAAGATTTAGAAAGTTTTATTCGGGGAGGCTCCGCCCCGAGGTCTAACCCCTTACCCTTTAATATACCATTTTTGGTAGAAAAGGTAGCCCTTTTGTATACCTTCTATTGACAAATGGTACCCCTTTCACGGACCTAGTTTGTAACTTTGCATCCCTTTTCACTGCTGTAAATGCACTTTAAATATGAATAAATCACAAAACCAGAAAGTTTTCTCGGCTCTTTGACAGCCATAATATGCATTTTTTAGCCCTTTTGGGCCCTTTTAAAGACCGAAACGACCATTCCTCTACCCTTTCATATACTTTAACTGGTGCAATCCCTACACGGCTTTCATGCACCTGAATCATGAAAACGGTACCCCTTTCGGGCGGAGCCTCCCCATATAGGCCATTATAGGGATTACCCTTCCCCCCCCCCCCCCCCCACACACACACACCCACCCCCTACGATGGTGTGCTTCAATTCAGTTTCAATTATATAGCCACTCGGTCTGGTAGTTGAATTTGCTTAGGTCTAGTTAAAGTTAAAACTACTGATTACATTAATTTATTATTGCAGCATTCGTTGCTATTCCTAGGGTTAAACAAGTGTCTCACATTACCTTCACATTTCTGTTCTTTATCCTTTTTTACACGTCTGAAGCCTGTCATACAAACACAGCTGGGAGCTGCGATGCCCTCCTTCATACAGCTGGAGAACCGTGGACAAAAAATCCCTTTCTTCTCGCATTCATCCAAGGCTGAAATAGTTATACGAATCGAAGCACTTTTTGAATTAAATTTCTGGCAGACAAATGAGGTGTCAAGCTGATCTCATGAACATACTAAGTCACCGTAAGTGCGGTAGAGTAGTACACTAACCTGCACACTTTGTAGGAAAAAAAGGATCAACCAAGCAAATCGTGCTCTTTCCGCAGTAATTTGTTCCCTTTGGGCAGGGCTGATACTCTGCAATCGTAAAAAAGATTTGGTTCTATTAAGGATACATATATTTCCATGCCTTCCTGATCGTTTTGCGTCCTACGTTTTCCCGGGAAAGTACTCCCATAAAGGCACACACGGGAAGACTCCGCCCGTTAGTGCTACCTTTTTCAGGCTTCAGGTACATGAAAGGGGAGGGAAATATGTCATTTCAGGCTGTAAAAAGGCACAAAAAGACTAACAAATGGATTTTATTGCGGTAAAAAGGTCGAGAAAATGTTCTGGTTTTGTGATTTATTCATATTTAAAAGGGACGTGTTTTGCAGAAAGCCTTACGGGGGAGGCTTCTCAAAAGCAATCACTCCATCACGCTACGCACGACATCTCCAAGGCTTTTGGAGAACCCACAGAGGGACTTGTTATAAAAGTTAATCATAATGTCCAGAACGAATTATGAAAAATGGCGTGACGATTTAAGATAAAATGTCTAAGACTAACCTCGGCATTCCTTTCCAGTCCCAACTGTTTTACCTTTGCAGATACATTTTCCGTTTATACAGCTGGCGTTCACACTACAAAAACTATGAGTAGCGCAGTCAGCCAGCGGTTCTGAAATAAAAATCCTGCATGACATTCATGTACAGATTTAAACTGGGCTGAGCTCTTCTTTCACCTATCTACATGAAAAATTACATGAGTAAAAAATGTACTGAGAGTGAGAAATCTGAACAGCAGAGTAATCTAAATTATCAGTGAAGTATGATATTGAAGCTAATAAAGGGACCGCAATAATCTTTTATTTTATTTTTTTTTTGGTGGGGTGGGGGGGATCTACGTTTGAATTCATGTTACACCGAGACAAATCCACAATTAACTTGGCGCTTTTTCCGCCAAAGGAGCAAAAACTGATTTCAGCTCTGTACATGATTGGCCGTTGAGCCCGAGTTGTTGCCGTGTTTTGCCTTTTTTTGTCCACCCAGCGACCGAAATATTCCTAAATATGCTTTCCAATACGCATTTTGTCTATCAAAAACTAGGACAATAAAAAAGAAAAAGAAAAAAACAAGAGAGAAAAAAGTAGCCCCATCAAGATGGCTCTGATTCTCCCACTTGTCACCTATATTATGTTTCCAACCCAGTCCAACAGGGTTTAACTTGGCTGGCACACTGAGTTTCGCGACTCGCGAGCTTGAAGAAGAGTAACTTGAGCGCAACACCGAGTTTCGCGAGGGGTTGCGAGACACGTATTAGTAGTAGCACAAACAATTTAAACCTGAATGTCACGATTTCTCGGCCAATGAAAACTTATTTTCAGAACGACACATATCTTGTTTTACTGTTACGCAGATTATTTATTGGTATTAATCTTCGTACCAGGCTTGCACGTTCCTCCATTTCCTACGAGACCAGTTCTACATTTGCATTTTTCATATTCGCAAAAAGAATATGATGGGCAGTGAGAATCCTTAAAGCATTTAGTGCCTCCATGTTTTCCGACTGAAAAACAAACAAAACAACAGTTCTAGTGGAAAAAAAAACGCACGATAGGTAAGTAATATGATAAAATCTAAAAAGTAGTAAAATAACTCATGGAAAAATCTCTTGATGGACAAATTAAGGGCTTACAGTACAAAGTAATTTTTCCATCGAAAATCACGTGATAGAACGGTCTCAGGGTATGATACAAACGTAATATTAGAAATCCTGTAAGAATAATTTTGACGATGATGATGATGATGACGACGATGATGTTGATGATGATAAAACCATCTCCTTCGTGCATACTATTTAGGATTTGACTGATCTGGTTGGATAGTTTTGATTAAAAGTGAAATTCACATTACGACGGGAAAGGTCTGGCCGGTCAGTTCTGGCAAATGGAAAGCGCCCAAGATTACCAAATTTACATATGAAGGAAAAAACGAAATAAATCCTGGTCGTAGTGGTAAAAAGACGTCATCGTGCAAATGACCTATCACCGCCGCTATTGATTTCCAATAAATCGAGTGGATGATTGAGTAATAAGAGAAGAAAAATCTTCAACTCAGTGAAATTTATCTTACCCACACAAACATCACCGTTTCCATCGTAGCCATCAAGACAGTAACATTTGTTATGTTTGCACCTAGCTAACTCATGACAGTTATGTTCCAGTACGCATGCCCCGCGGCCAGTTTCATCGGCTGTGGAAAGAAAAAGTCAACAATGAATGCATTCATTATCATAATCTCAACAAATATACATTCCTGAAAAAGGAAAGAATTTTAGCTATTTGAAGCTAAAACGGACTAGCTGAATAGAAGATTATTACTGTATTTATTTCATTCCACTGTCTCTAGAAAATTGAGAAATAATAACAGGTCTCATAGCTACTACACATAATTTGGGTTTGCATGTTCACAACTTCGAAATGATTAGTACGTGCACCGGAGCTATTTAGTTTTCGGGCATAGAGACAAAAATGCTATATTTAATGAGAAAATCATGACCAATTTCCCACTTAATGTAATCCGGTTTTTGAGCTGTCTCAATGGGGTATTTCAACTGCCTGACTTCGAATTTTCAACCTTCAAGAGTACAAGTAGACATGACTTCCTCGAAATGTCAGTGTTATATGCAAACCAGTAAATAGAAGTTACAGTATTTCTTCAAGTTCAAAAATTGGTTGCCAGGCAGATGGAAAACCCTATTGAGCCACCTTAATGAGCTACTCACTTCATCAGAGATTGCAGCTCCTTAAGCAAAACCTCTTACCTTTCGAACTCACACATTCAGGATGATTTGCTCTGCCAATATACCCATCATGACACTTGCAAACATGAGATGTTCGTAAGTGACCATGGAGATTCAACTTTCCTTCCAAACAGAATGAATGTGCCATTTTTCCTTTTATGTGTATCCCACATGGCTCTCTTTTGTCATACATGTTGTGGTGTGGGCACTTCTTCCAGTCTGTTGGAAAAAAAAAACAAGGATAGACCTGTCATACCATAAAAACTCTGAGTACAACATTGTTCCCAGGTCCTCTCCTACTTGGTCCTCGGTGACGGAGAAGGAGAGGACCTGCAAACGAGGTTGCTTTTAATGTTGTTCTTTCTCATTGTTATGTCATCACCTCAAAAATCGGAAAAATGCAATAGAAAAAGTAGAGAATCCGTTGTGGCTCCTATAACAGGCTGATTTAGCAACAGAACGGGAACGTTAGTTGACGACGGCGCACGCAAATCAAACAACTGGCTTGACCAATGGCTGAACGGCAAATTGGGCACCGGAAGTCGAGTTTACATGTAGTTCTTTCTGCGCACTTTTCCGTCGTCAAATAACGTCCCTGTTCTGTTGCCAAATCAGCCTAATAGCAATGCACGACCGTTCTCTTAAGTACAAAAGTAGCGTAAATGTGGCATCATTTTCTTACGGTAACATGTGCATATAATACTTACATCTCTTTTGAATTAACAAGTAAAAATTGGAAGGCATGACTGACTTACGATCACATTTTGTTTTTCCATCTCCAACAAAGTGTCCCGTACAATGACATTCCTTTCGAATGCATCTAGCTCTTCTTTTGAAACAATCCTCGTCGGACTCGCACCTTGCAGGCTCGGCTGTCAATAAATACAGAAATGGTAAACCCTGCACAGTCAGCCCAGTAAGAGTGTTTAATCAATACGTGTGGTACCATAATCGTGTAATCCTCAAAATGGCCGTGAATATAAGGGATTTGTATCGGGAATCAGGCAATAGATTAAGGAAGATAAATACTCGCAGAAATTTTCAGTAAAAAACGCTTAACCTCATTTACTAAGTGTGTTCTTACATCTTGTGTGGTTATGCGATTTAAGCGATTTCCTTTATCCCGAGTTTCCACTAATAAAGAGAGGAAAGGCCAAACAGTCGCGATCTAGACAGCCCGCCGAACGAAGCCAAAAATTTTAGTTTAAAATCTCCCGCGCCAAAATCTAACTGCAAAGGTAAACTTCCATTCTAGCTCCCTCTCGAGACAAACAATCACAGCAGCAATTCTCACACGTAATCTTGGGGTATGTAATACGTTTTGAGACGAGTCCGTACAAATTTTTGCTCCAGGCTTTTACCCAGGAAAACTGTGCAAAAACGTGCCCGGAGCGGAGAGGAAGGGGGAGAGTTTAGTTAAACAAGTCCGCGTAAAAGTGGAACCATGCCGATTAAAAATTTTGACTCACTTCTGCTCAGGTCAAAATCTTGCACGCTTTTCAGCTTAAAACTTGCACGCTTTTTCGTTTAAAACTTGCACGGTTCCACGTTTACCGTTTTGAAAGGCGCTTCCGTGCAAGTTTTTGTCCTTTCAAAAATTTATATGATATCATGATCTCATTTATATTTAATGTAATAGTATAAGTAAATTGCACTTCCTAAGGTAGTCATATCTTTAACTTACGATATTCAGCTGGCTTGTATGGATATCCCTTTAAAATGCTTGCATCAGCTGTGAGGGACGAACAAAATATTAGAGAGATTAACATTCACGTTTACGCCAAACGGAAAACGTGAAGTTTTACCACGTGACCAAGTTTTCCCCTTAATTGTCATTTACTGTTGATTACTTTTACACAGAAATAAGTCGTTTCATGCCAGTGTTACCCATAAGAACTGCTCTGGACAGTTTTTATCCGCTTATTACTTTCCTATTCTGAGAAATTCTCAACTTGAATCTGACGTTTGCCGTTTGCCGTAAACCTTTAACGTGAATCTTAATCTCACTATTAACAAACCGAAGAAACTTCTAGCTAGCTTATTTTCCGTAAAACTAAATCCCTTCTTTTAATCCAGCCTTCTATTCAGAAGAAACAAAATTGTGATCAGTAAAACAAAACCGACTGAGCCCTTCAAGACTCAAGTTACATCACTGGCAATACTTGTATGGAGTAAAGTACTGTAGTCTAACCTATACACTTCAGTCCATCTCCTTTATATCCTGGTTTACAGGTGCAAGAGAAGGCCAAGTCGGTATCCTTGCAGACAGCATTTTTGTCACAGTCATGCTTCTTGGTGGAGCATTCATTTATACCTAGGAAATCATGACGAGTACTTCGCAAAGTTTACATGCATGTGTTGCTAGCGAACCAGCACCTTGGAACTTCCTAACATTTTTTTGATGCATTGATTATTCAAAGGTACGGTAAAACGGGCGACAAAAAGCGTGCAAATTGTTTTGCAACACTAATTGCTGCAAAACGAGCTGAATAGCGATGTTGGGCGTTTTACCACCGACGAAAAAATCTTGCAATCTTATTTGTTCGAAGGTGGGTGGTAAAACGCGAAACATCGCTATTCAATTCGTTTTGCAGCAGTGATGCAAACATGTTTCACGTTTATTGTTGCCCTTTTTACTGTAGCTTAAGTATGAGGCGTTGCTCGTCAAAAAGACATTTCATGTAAACACAACGTATCGATCGTTTTTCCTGTTAACAAAACGGTGTCTCTCCTTATTCTATAAACTATGAACAACAACTTCGAATGATTTTTAAACCATCGCCGGCGTCATAAAAAAAAAAAATTGTTAGGCTCAGTTTACACTATACCGGAATGATGCTTTTACACCGTCACGAAAATCATAGCAGATAGGGATTCTGTTCACACACAAGAACCGTTGTGGAGGCCGCGGCCTGGAAAATTATTTTTCCCGTTCCTGCTAACACTAAATTGGTCTAAAAATAAGGTGAGGCTCACCCCTCCGGCCCCCCTGGGCCCTCTGGGCCCCTCCCCTAGATTCGCAAAGTGTCTTAAAAACTTACCTTTACATTTCTGGTCAGTTACATACTTCAGTCCGTGAATTATATCTTTTAGTCGCTTGGCCTTAGCTGCAGCTGCTCCACCTTTCTTTATATCATTTTCATTCTTTGTAAGTAGTTTTTGTGCGTTTATCTGCATCACTCTGCAGTTTTTATTGGCCGAGTCCCAGGAAATATCTGTAAAAGGACAAGGCGATCTTTTTATCCTCTTCTCAATTATGTATCTCAATCAAAATGAATAAAAGGCGCTCTGGATCTCGGTAACCCAACACCTACGGCTCTCTAAGGCACAATTTTGTCCTAAACGAGAAGGGAGGGGTACGTGCTCACCTTTTCCAAACTAAAAGGACAGTATTTCACGGAGTTCAGTGCAGTAGTTTCATCTTTTGCGAAACTTAAAGGCACTTAATTCTGTATTACACAAAAACTTCTTTTTTTAAATTTTATTCCTTCTTATCAGAATGCGCATGATGTTCAGGTTTTTACTTTTATCTTTTGCTTTAGAAGAAGTCGTAAGCACATTAAAGAACAGTGTAGTACATGCAAGATTAAAGACTTACGATCTTTCTTTTCGCTATTCCCCAATGCCAAATTGCTTGTGAAAAAACAGATGAACAGCAACGTCACAATCCATTTGGTGACCTCTCCCATTTTCAGGGATATTTTCCACACTTTCAAGCTCTTGACTCGGTTGAGGAAAAGTGTCATTAGTTCTCCACTTAACTTTTTTACTTTCTATTTTCAATTATCTTTTGTTTCGTGCTAATTAAATGTAATTACCAGTGAACTTTATAAACCCGGTGCGTAATTTTAGTGAAATTGTCGTTTTCGGTCGATCCTTGGCACATGTTTTCTTTTTTTCGCTTTTTATTGCTCGATTTATTAAAACTAGTTGACAAAGGGTAATATTTGCTATTTGCCATTTTGTTTCAATAAAACGAAAGGCACGTCTATCGAGCCCTAGTTCAGCTAGTTTAGTCTATGTAGACATCGTTAAAAGAAGAGCGGTCATGTATGTAGAGTCCTGAATTCGATTCTCACCTGGAGGTCGGAAAATATTCCTGAGCTTTCTGGTGTTTGAATTCTCCTTCTTCTTTAATATTATTTTGGACATATTAGCAACTGTGACGTTTGCGCGCGTTTCCTTGCGCGTGATCATGAAAAGAGAGATTGAGACTGAATGATTTTTTGTGCGGCTAGCATTCGCAAAGAGACCTACAACACATTCCGAAGCACGGCAATAACATCACCAGATAGAATTTGATGCTATAACGTTTTAGAAAATGAATGTCCCAACCTAAAGAGATAAACCTGTTCCAAGCATTCAGTTAAACTGCGGCGAGTCTGGGTTAGTTATGTAACAGAACCACTTGCTCGGGCAAAACCACAACGACAAACCAGTGCGGGTCCATCGGATCTTTAGGTCGCCTGGATCAGTAAAATCTTGAGTAACAAATTTTAAACTTAAAACAGTAAACTGATCCTTACGGCAGGAAGAGTGATAGAAAAAATAAAATAATAAAACAAAAAATAAAGTGATGAATCATATTTGCCCGATTTTTCGGTTTGCAACACAAACCTTCAACGAGGGTTATAAAAGAAAAGTCAATACAGATAAAAGATGTACGTTACATATACGAGATTTGAATACATAACAAACAGAAAATTATATGCTACATTAATTTTTTCAGTAGCCTAAATTCCTGTGCACCTATTTGTTGGAAAAATTAGCAATTGTGACGTCGGTAGTTAGTGGGTTGCGCGCGGGTTTTTTTTTCTTTGTGGGCGATCCTATATGGGAAATTGACTCAATTTTGTTTTCAGTTTGCTCCGGCAAAGAGATCCAAATCGCGTTTCGAAGTAGTAGCATCGTCAACAAATAACTTGATTCTATGACGACAGCATTCTCGGTTGAAAAGATGAATTTGGTACCCTGACTTTGCTGAAGAGGTTTGCCTGGGTTCCCGGAGTTCAGATAACAAAATGCAGTGGGTCTTTTGGTCACAGTTTGTAAGCACGAATAACGGGCAGTTATATAGTACAGGAATGTCTTTCATTCCGGAATGAATTTTCGTTCCAGAGTGACGTTCGTTGTGCATTCACATGATAAAATCGAACAGCTCAGCCTAAGGCGTTCTCGTTCGCGTGGTTCTCCCGTCATTTTGTGCGCCACTCGCCCCAGTCTACACAATTTGCGATTTTCAATCAGGCACGAAGTTCGTTTCCAGTCATATTTTGTAGTCATCTAAAATATGCACATTTGGCTAATTTAGCAACAGAACGGGTACGTCAGTTGAAGACGGTGCGCGCAAATCAAACAACTGGCTTGACCAATGGCAGAGGGGCAAATTGAGCACCGAAGTCGTGTTTAGTCCTTTCCGCGTGCTTTCCCGCCGTCAAATGACGTTCCCGTCCTGTTGCTAAATCAGCCACTTTACTTGCAAAATCTGGCGACGAGGAAATTAGAAAATTCGCGTCACTAACAATTATTCAGTGTTGGCATGGTGACCGCTAGTGTGGTAAACTGTTTCTTCGACGTTTATAACGGTTTTATAGACTTCAGCGCCGGATCGTACTTTTATTTGGAATGAAGCCAGACAACGCTCTAAATTTTACCACGTATTATTTGAAGCAAGACGTTCAATTACAAATTAATACAGATCCGAGCTAAGGGTCAGTTAACGAAGTTATCGTAAACCGATCGTGCGTTGTACGAACGCCCGGAAAGAAACCAAAAAATGAGAACCAAATGGATTGTCGTTATTGTGGTGATTTGCTTCTCGCGCCAAATTTTACGAACTTCTGGATTCAAATATACATCGCACGAATCCCGTAAGTAATAAACCTTATTATTTTGGACGCTTGATTTGAGTGTTGCGAAATAATTGGTAAGGCAAATTACCTCTCCGTACATCGATCTATCAATATAAATGAAATTTATATGTGTGGCTTGTTATAGTCCTTCTAAATAGTTTTATCTTAAGAAGAGGCAAGGTATCATATACCTTTCAGTCATTTCGAACTTTAACGGAGTTTCTCTCGAAAGCGCCTCCTTTTTCGAATATCCACTCTCCATCTTAAGAATTTGTGGTTGTTTAGTTTGCTAAAACGTCCACTTCACGAAAGGGACAAGTAGCTTAAATAACTATAGGTAAATTGTTTTCCCGTGTTTTAGTTCGACAAAAAGATTATGGAAAAGGACGGATTTGCAGCAGGGATGACCAATGTCCTCATCAGTCTTACTGCAACAACCTGGAAGGAACGTGCAAATGCAAAAGTGATCTTATAGGGGATGGAAGAACTTGTAAACTTGGTAAGTTTTATAAATTAAGGGGTCAATGAACACAGGAGCCCGAAACGAGGAGCGCAATTCCCATACTCCTAGGGAGGCTCTGCCCCGAGGTCCAACCCCTCCCTTTTAGATACCATTTTTGACAGGAAAGGAACCCCTAGTGCCTTCTATTGACAAATGGTACCCCTTTTACATACTTAGTTTAGAACTTGCACACATAGTTATGTGTATCGCATTTGCGGGAAGCGGGCAGAGACCATTAATTTTTATGCATTTGAATACGTACTTATCAATGGAAATTCCAACGTTCAATCAAGGAGATCCAACCTAACTCGCGAAATAAATTGTCGGATCTCTCTTCTCTGATCTTTAGCAATATCATGATACTGTGCTCCCCTCTTCAGAGGCCTGAGGACTGCGTGTCTAGCGCGTGAAAAAAAAACGCACAGAAGGCTAGCAAAGGGAGATCCAATAGTTTTGGTTTCTGCAAGTGGAAGTTAAGAAAAAATTAATTCTCGCTCACTTTTTCTGTCACACGTTTTTTTGACACTCTAGCACCAACAGCCGAATGTGAGAGTGACACTGACTGCTACGAGAGTGCTAGCTGTATAGACAAAAAATGCGTTTGCAAAGGAAAAACTGTTGGAGGTGGCAGGGAGGATTGTCGAGGTGAGTATCTAATAATCTCTATTTATTGTCTCTTTTACGTTATGCAGTGTAGTAAAATGGTACGCGTCACGCTCGCTGTGATTTGTCTTTGTCCATGATCGATTAGAGTACAGACTCACGGTGACGTCACGGGAACTTGTTTTCTTTGTTTTGTTTAAAAGGATCGGATCGGATTGGTTTATCAACAATGAATTAAGAGAAAATGCGAAATTGCAAATCGCCTTGGAAATTTGAGCCCTAAACTGCCAAATTTATGAAGACATGTATACTACTAATGCTTTTCCCTGGCATTTCTTCGTAAATTGTGGTTTTACAAATATAAACTATTCAGTTGTACGAATCTGTCTGTGAAGGCATGCACGCTTTTGTTTTAAAGATTAAAAATTGCAATTTTAAAGTGACATTGGTAAAAATAAAGTCAATTAACAGTCGTCTCTCTTTCTCGCTCCAGTCTCTCTCGATGTAAATGTGTGCGCAAAGGAAGGTGGGAAGGAAAAAATGGGCGATTCTATTTTCATGACGCTGGAATGTTTAAGGAAGGACGAGTTAAGACTTGCTGATCATTTTGTGAATCTATATTAGCAAAAAATTGCATACGCCACCTGCTCACCACCCATAATGCACCTTATTTGCCCCCCAAAATTTTGCATCTGGACTGTATTCCATTTCTCTTGTGACGACTGTAACACCCAGGAGAAATGAAAAACAAAGGTTATGCAAAATTTTTGTGAAGGGGGGGTGGGGAGAATAAGGTGCAAGTGGCGTATATCCACATCCTGTGTGTGAAGAGGAAGCTTTTCTCATCCAAAAAAGAAAACAGACTCCAGAATCACTACAGACTTGGTAATCGAGAGGTTCAATTCCTACCAAAAACAGAAGCGGCTTCACCTCTCTTCTTTCTCCTTCCCTCGGTCCCTTGCGCTTCGTCACCAGTCACTCGCGTTTCGCGTTCGCCTTTATTGGCGATTACCATGAAAAAATCGAAGTGCCTGAGGAGGGGGGAAAGAGTGGGGAGGGAGAGGGTGGAGGCAAGTATTTAGCTCGTGTGGACCTGGTATGGACTAATTTGGGCCATGATCCTAGTATTATTTTCATTACAGAGCTCCAGCCGTGCCCGAGAGGTAAAAACTACTGTGGGTTCAGTAAAGTTTGTTTGGTCGATCCTCTATTCCCTGATTTGTGTTCTGGTAAGTCTGTTGTACTTGATTCGCTAATTTTGGCAGGTTCGCCTCAACGGTATGATGTCAATTACTGCGGGACCGTAACAGTTCCTTACCCTCATGAGAGATAGACCCCGCGGCTGGGGTCTACGTCCCCTATTCTTTTGAACAGCAGTTAGTAAAAGTTTTTTTATGTCCCGTTCCAATTGATAAGAAAGGATGAAAGAGATATGGCCAACGGCTTAACGTCACCGCCTAATGACACGATAATCTGAACCGAAACAAGATCTTAAGTCACAGCCAGTATAATCTCACCAGTTGTTTAAGGCCCTTGTTGTTGGTCTGGCCTGGGGGTTTGAGCCCACGTCCTCCTGCTAGGCAGACCAGCCTTCTCCCAACTGAGCTAACAGGGCGCTTCTGTATTAAAAGTTTTTATCTAAACGCACGTTACAAGCAATCTCAAGTGATAATCATGAAGCTCTAACATCATGCGGAGTTTCACAATTTATAAAAATACTGATTTGTGTAGAGAAATATCCGTAATGTGAAAGTGTAATGGTTTCGTTGATCATTACATTTTTACCAGGAGGTGAGCTTTAATTTAATGTCCCCTCAGATGAATTTGAAAATGATTTTTGTTTTGCTTTATTTTTTGTTTTTATTATTTTCATGACGCAAAATAATTATATCATCTTCCTATCGTAATCAGATTTCAAAGACAATTTGAGAAAGTATCTGTTCTTTGTGTATATGCGGATACGTAAATAGTCTTCTTCACTGTCGAGGTAATCTACATCATTTTCACAGTGACTCTGGATAGAGAACAACAATCAGTTTTTTTGATATTGTTGTGCAAATAAAAATAGCAGTTGAAATATTTACTCAGTACACGTTTTCAGAGTTACATATCTTTTGCAAGATTGTTGTATTTTCAGCATTGAGCGAGTGTGAAAGGCGTGGAGATTTTTGCCCTCGTGGAGCATCCTGCGAAAAAAAAAACGACGGTTCTTACAAATGTGTCTGTAAGAGTGGATTAAAGATGGCTGAAAGGCCAAGGGGACAAAACAGAAAATGTGAAGGTAACCTAAAAGCCGAAATTTAAACCCTGATCCCTTAGCAAGGTTAATTTAGCAGAGAATACCAAATCTCAGTTATATGAATAAAAGGAAATACCAATGACCAATTTATGAAACTTGAATAGTCACTTCTAAACCCAGTCGATCATTAATTTCATATTAGGCTGCAAAGAAGTCGTTTTCACACTCGGAGTTTTTAGGCAAAACGCCCATTGTTACGCGAAGAAGTGGGGGTGGGGGTCTATGAAGTTGGTGATCATTTGCATCCGAAGATCAAAATCAAATCCGAATTTCCGCAGGTTAACCATACTGGATCAGTCCACATTAGCCTAGTCCCTAGGCGTTCTCTCCTGCCCGGTTGTCCGCGCAAAGTCTGGGAAAGAGCGGTCGAAAGAGGGCGAATCTCTCTCGGGGACGTCACAGTTCACGATAATGTCCAGGATTGAACGAGCCAGGGACTAGCTGATTCCGCATGAAATATTGCAGTCGTGATTAATTAAAGCAGTCTATTATTTAAGAATATGGAGGAGGGGGGAAGGGCTTAACAGGGGGAACGAGGATCTTAATAGCCTTTTCCCCTGAAAAGGCGGAGCTTAATAGATCGGATTTACGGTGAATAAAGAAATATTGGAATGATCTTTTTGTTTGCGGTCAATAACGTTTTCAGACATTGACGAATGCAGGAATAAGCAGAGTTGTCCCGAAGACAAACTGTGTGAGAACACAGAAGGTGCTTACAAGTGCACTTGCAAGAATGGCTTTAAAGATGACGAAAATGGCATCTGTATTGGTTGGTATCAGCTGCGAGTTAAACTAATGAATATTCATAGTTAAAATTATCTCTTAATGTATCTGTGTATAATCTGTTCGCAATTATCTTGACAAGAACAAGGACTGATAAAGATGAAACTGGGGAAGAAATGAACACCTCGCCGACTGCGGGTTGTTCATGCAAGAGGGATCTGAATTAGGTTTCCTTGATTACACTTGTGTTCTGAATTTCATCTTGCCATTATAGCGAAGCGAGACAAACTTAACGATGTTTTTTTTGGAAAATATTCAATTACTTTGCTGCGCGTCAGATACACAATTATATTTCGAGAAAGGTCGGAAAGAGTACGCACGACAATCCCGAAATCAGTATTGTGGGTAATTTTTAGTTCACTTTTCTTGAAAGAAATTTGAAAGAATGGTGCGAAAGGCCGTAGAGGTATGTTTGTGAGTGCTAATTAAAGGAAAGCAACAAAAGTGGGCTTAACAGCTACAGTGTCAGAAACAGTGTATTGATCATATCCCATATTACCTTTCGGGATTGTCGCGAGCATTTTTTTTTTCCGACTTTTTCTCGAAATACACCATATTCGGTTTTTTCGTAATTCCCGATAATTCGAACCAAACCTAGCTTCCTTTTACCAGTCCGACACTATAATTTTACCTCCGATTTGCTTTACCGAAGGTGGTTCAAATATTATAGGGATTAAAAATCATTTTACGATATATTCCAGCTGATTGCAATTGTGGAGCACATGGTGAATGCCTAACAGGACACGAATGCACCTGTCACGTTGGATATTTTGACGATGGAGGCGTGTGCAGAGGTAAGATTTATATCATTTCAACAATTTTTTCTCCTTGCAGAATTTAGTCAACAAACACTGTTGACTTTTAAGTTCACTAGTAGTTAGTGTAGTGATTATCACATCGAACTAGCACATACAGGTCGATACAGGGTTAGGGTCCGAAACCTCCCCGGTGAACAAAATGCCGCATTTCCACAGTTTTTTTATACTACTATTTTACTGGCCAGTTACTTGGTTCTATTTACGCTGGGAGTACTTATGATTATTTCTGTCAGTTGGACGATATCACGTAATTATTAACAAGCGGAAACTGTTTTGTGAAACGTTCTCTCTTAGTCTTGTCACTTGTTCCCGAGTTATTCCTCTCTCCCAAACCAACTTCTTATGGCCAGCTTTTTCTTTCCTTCAGATGTTGACGAGTGTAGAACTACTTGTATGAAAGACACCCAGCAATGTATAAACAGTCAGGGCTCCTACAATTGCAAGTGCAAAGCGGGATATGAAAAGAAGAATGGTGCAGCTGACGACGAGTGCACTAAGGGTAAAAGTTTGTCTTTCGTCGGATTACTCATAACACTTCATCCATGACGCTCAAACCTGTACGTGGTGCTAACTGCATTAAAAAATAAGTTTAAAGAAGCAGCTTATTTTTGACACATTTCCGATATTAACAGAAGACTTCGTTGACTGGTCATGTATGGGTTTGGTACTTTTATGGATTTAATTAAGGAGATGCAAAGCTAACATCCAGTTGTTGAACCTCGTAGACAACACAATGGGAACATACCGCTTAAAATTCCTAACCATGAATCGATGTTCTCTAGGGTTTAACCCTTTAAGGTGATGTTACACGGGACGATTCGCAACGACGATTTTTAGCGCAAGACAGTATTACAACATTGTTGCAACATTGTTCCAACATTACTACACTGTGCTGTGCTCGAAATCGTCGTTTCGAGTCGTCTCTTGTACCATCACCCTTACGTCCCGGAAATGACCAACATCAATTTTCTCCTTACGATATCAATGTATTATCAAGAGAAAAGGTTATGGGAATTTATGAACTGATCACTAAAAACAAAATGCTTTGTGTTGAGTTTTAAACCAATGCTCTCAAATAATTCTTCAAAAAATGTACGGACTTAAAGGTGCAACAAGCTTTCCTGGCCTCAATAAAGTGCTCCCTCAGTAGTTCTTCATTCAGCAATGTCTCATCTTAACACTTTGTCCAATAGAGTACCTTTTGTATTGATTTTTCAGTGTGCAAATGCAGAAAACATGAGAAATGTGACAAAAATGGAAATTGCAAATGCAAGAAAGGTTATATCAAGAAACATGGGAAATGCGTACGGGTTAAAGGTTTGTCTCTCACTTATTACAGTTGAACTTCTACGAACGGCCACCTCTCTACAAGGACCACATTTTTGGCGGACAGTCCATAATTGACACTTGTTTCCACCTCTCTACAACGGCCACCTCTTTACAGCAGCCACTTTCTTCTATTCCCAAGGCCGTTGAGGAGGGGTTCAACTGTAATTGTAATATAACATCAGAGAATACTGTACGCCTTTTATATTCTCTTTTTCGTTTCCTTAAGGGCTTACATTTCACTTCTTTCTCACACCCTTCCCACAAAAACCATCAAGGATCCTTTCACTTGTCACCTAGTCTTGTTAACATAATTTTTTTTCCTAGCGCTTTCCAAGATCAAGGGTGACGCTTACTCCACCAAGTCTTCAGGTCATCTGACACTTCTGACAAGTGTCCTGCTTGGAGGTCTGGCCTTAACTGCATGAATCTGGCGTTTTCTACTACTTTCACTTTTGATGTTTTGTAAACTCCGTTGAAATTCTTTTCACTTGTCAGACGACGTTTTTTTGACTTTCTCGATTTGTATAACACACATTTACAAAGCCTAATAAAATGTATTGATTCAGTCTGAGGTTGTTGTTATTTCCGAAAAGGTAAAGTGCGCTGTAATCCTTTTTTGAAAACTGCTCTGGATTTTCTGTCTCTTTTTTACCCTATGAAGGGTAAACTGTGTAGGCTTTAATGACATTTTTGACCTTGAATTAACCTTCAGTTTTAATGACATTTAAACAAGTCAAGACTTCAGGATCCAGAAGGAAGTGTCTGTGTAATAGGTAGTTCCGGTTTCTAGCTATCTCGATCTCTATTTATTGAAAATGCGTCTTATACTAGCTATCAGTAAAACCTTATCGGGATCTAATATAATTCGTGACCTCTATCACAAGCATAAGTGGTTTATTTTATGTCACTGAAATATACCTCAACCAAACCGGGGGCAGTCAGCTGTTATCTGAAATTGGTCATCAGTGACAAATAAAAATTGCATATATGAAAGTGTCGTTTTTATTTACAAGTGCTGCCGGGTATAAAAATATCGAGCAAAACCGTTACTTTGAAAGGCATTGCTAAAGGAATTCAACCAACATAGCAAGATTTGCGGACAATACAAACAGGATCAAGAATTCGTGAAAGAAAGGAACCTGGATCGACTGTGCGCCACTCAGAAGCAATCCTGTAACAAAGTAAATACAATTAGAACTAGGAATGTAAGCTCCTGGGACAGAGTGTTCACTGAGCTAGGTTAAGAGGGATAACACAGGGTTAGTGCAAAATTTGGTTTCAGAATAAATGAAAGCTTAAAAAGAAAATTCAGTTTTTTTGTCTTCAATTTAATGACTGAATACTGTAAAAAGAATTAAGAAAATTTTTCGAGAAAGTGCTGTTGAACGAAAAAAAAAGGAAACCCGAAGTAAATTTAACCCTGGGTTAGCGGTAATTGGCCTTCAAACAACTCACTATTGACATGTTTTTTAAGACGAATACTACAAGAATGAATTTTTTTCAACACCAAGTAGTGCGCGAATGTAAACCACTGAGGGTTAGAGTGGTTTTCGTTTGAGTGTCGTAAAACCAAAACCAAAGTAATTACTCTGGCCAATCACATAGGACACAGACAATACATTGAACCAATCAAAACTCGAAGTAATTACATGTGGCTGACGCAAAGCGCGGGAAAATGCATGCGAGCGCGTCACAATTGGCTTTGGTTTTACTTCTGATTGGATGAAAAGGTGGCGCGAATCTTTTGAGCCAATCGCATCGTGTAGAAAGTGCAAAACCAATTACTTTTCGACACTCAAATGAAAACCGCTCTATCATTTTTCAGTCAAGAGAGGACACTACCTCCTTTAATAAATTACAAATATCCGTCCTTACTTTTCTGGTGAAAAAAGTACAAGCTTTCCGGGGTGTCTATTTTGTGAGAATACGCGAAAAACACTTAAGTTAAATCTCTGTTCTCGTAATCGTACTCGTACTTGAATCCACAGGTCTCTACTTTGAACGAGGAGATAACACAGGGGGCACAAAAATCGAAGCTTTCACGCCAGATAAGAAGTTAACAGAAGCTCTCACCGTTATCCATAGAGACACATTTTCCAAACTCATCTCTGTCGTAGCCCTCAGCACAGTAGCAGTCACCTTCGTAACACTCTTCATTCTCTTCGCAGTCACATTCGTCTGAGGCTGACGGGTTAAAAAATAGTTGGAGTGAATGGAGAGCAGTTCATATCATAGACAGATATTTAAACGACGCTCTGCTCTTTGCATAGAAAAAACATTGGCATTTGGCAATGTTTATTTTGGGTAGCAGCCATCAACTCGTGTCCAGTCAGTTGGTAATGATGCAGTTTTTAAAATGTTCCCATAAACTTTCTTTTTCATCCCCAGTACCTCTCTTCTTCAATCCAGCGGGGATGAAGTGAAGAGGCCGGGGGCCTGAGGACAAGAATGACAAAAGCAAGAACCCAGTCTCTTGAACTCCAGTTTCTGGAGTGTCAAGAGAAGGCTAAAAGAACATCTTCTTTTTCTAAACTGTGTAAACCTTTTTTTTTCTAAAAGTGGGTGTCAATTAAAAAGTCAGGTTTGAGTTCATTAGTTTCAGGTATGAAAATGGTCCGCTAAAGACACTGATTGCTCTGGAAAATAATGGGAATTGTTTTTCTTTCTTGTCAAATGATAGTTAGGGAGCTCATAAGGCCGCAACTGACCTATACATACTCCATCCCGTCCCTCAGTGAATCCTCGAGGACACTTGTCGCAATAGTATGAACCAACTGTATTTCGACACCGATTTCCACATCTTGCCTTCAAAGTTTTGCACTCATCGATATCTGCGACGTAAAAACACATGTCGTTTCATCCATATTCAGCCCTGCGCGAATTATGGAAAAATTGAGTCCTACTCTTCTTTACTGGCAAAAGGCCAACATGATGAAATGTCGGTGCGGGTAAGTGTCAGAGGATGATGAACGGACGGTGGAATGAGTCTGACAACAAAGTGATGATCCAACAAGTGAGATAATCTGTCATTAGAATCGCTGTGGCAGGGACCCGGGGGCTTGGTTAGTAATTAGAAATAGTATTTATGTTATTATCCCTTGACCTCAGGAGTTTTCAGGGATAATTTACAACTTTGGTTGGAGGACTTTTGCCAGATTGCTCGAGCTGAAGTTTACAAGTAACCAACAGAAGTAATGAATTATGTCTCCCCTAATATGAGCGTAAATTTGAGATAGACCACCCCATTGTACACCAGGGACACGTCTCCTACTCTTTACGAACAGTGTGTCGGTTCTATGACGTCCCTCAGAATTTATTGTATGTGCAAGGGTTGTGCGACGGGGCCTAAGGTTTATCGTCCTTATCCCAGAAGAACAGAAAGCCTACAGGTTTCATTTATTCAGTATCCTACCTTCACATGTTTTATTCTTAGACAGTCTAAAGCCCTTATGGCACCTGCAAATAGGAATTTGAGGCAGAAGTGGATCGGCCAGACATGAAGCTTTTCCTCCACACAATAACAGAGTAGCGTTAGAACATGGCACAGCATCTGTCAAGAAAAAGAGAAAGTTATACGGACGGATAACGTCATATCTTGTACTATTTAGCCTTGTACAGCTATTGCATAGTGGCGCGTGTGTATATTGCGCACACTTGCCAAAAACCTGATCAACCTCACCCTTACCACCCTTGAACAAGAAAATCCCGTGAACTGGTCTCAAATCTAAGGAAAGAAACAGAAAAAACAGCCCTATATTTGAGCAGTGAACGGCACAGCCGCGATGTCGCGTTGTGTGGGTGCCAGTAGAGCAAAAATAGAGACTAGCCGATCGTTATGTTTGAAATGTATCAAACGTTTATGTCAAATGACTGTAACTGTCGCAACGATCTGAACAAATATAAGGATACCTAGCCTGCGAGTAAGCTGTCCATTTGGGGGAGTCGCGAGATTCGCAGCACGCGAAAGGAGACGCGATTGCGACGGGCGGCGTGGCGAAAGCCGCTCGCTCGCGCTTTATTTCGCGGCTCGCTTGGCTCGCCATAATTGGAGACCTTGCTCGTAGGCTACTGGATGCCAGGCTTTACTCACCTCTGCAGAATTTGCCATTGCCTGTTGTACTTCCTTGGCAGATGCAATTCCCGAAGAAACACTTGGCTTTAGGATTGCATTCACTCGCCTGTTTACATTTTTGCAGAGGGGCTGTGTCAAGACAAATGATTGTCGCAGTTATTGTTATTGTTATGTCTGATTTTTCTGTACCAAGTTGAAGTAAGTGCGTAATTGGTAGATATTTCGAAGAAGATTTAAAGAGATTGATTTGAATAAAATTGGAAACCTTTCGTCTTAAACTCGTTCATGCGTTAATCAGCATCGGTCAGATTTTTCATAAATAAGTATATTTTTCATGACAAAAAATTCAAATTTAAATCTGGCCGATATCCTGCCTGAATGACTCAAAAACCCAGGAAAGGTGACTTAAGGAAGTTGAAATCTAAAACATTTCACTGGGGTGCATCCCCAGAACCTCTCTAGAAGCTTGCGTCCTCGACACTCTTTTAGGAAATCGGTCAGTATTTATCCTAGGTCCGCGCATGAGTATTCTCCAGTTGCCTTTTAAGGAGAATGGGTTCAAGCTTTCGCCGCAAGGATTTCCGGGATCGTTTGGGTGGACAAGCGTTACTTATGATTGTTTAATGTTTTCCTTGAATACCATCGACCAATCATAACTAACGCTTGTCCACCTAAACAATCTCAGAAGTCACTGCACCCAAATCTTGAGCCTATTCTCCCTGGAGTGTCCAAGGTGAGGTATTTCGAACTAACCCACTGTGGTTAGAGCTCGTGGAGAAAATAAAAAATACACTCATACGTTCATGTTTAGCAGTGCTTCGGTCAACACAAAGCGACATGTTTTTGAGAAAGAAACACCTAAGAAATACATTAAAGAATAAAGTTAATTCTATATCTTACCTGGCAGGCACTCTTTTCCCTTCTTTATAAGCTCATCTTTGCACTTGCAAGCAAACCAGTCACAATATGCATTGCTAGCACATTCCTCGCTTTTTTGACATTCTAAAGAATAATACGAAGGAAAAGCGGCAATCAACTACGCCACTGAATCGTAGTCGACAGTTACCGGCACCGTACAAACGATTTATTGACGGAATCAAGCAAAACTAACTACGAGAGAACGACTGGACAACTGACAATTTGACCAACAGTAGACGACTGTTTAACTAAGACAACAGACGGATCGAAACGTGCCAATGAGCTTACGAGTCTTCTTAGCCAATGACATCACGGCTTAACTGACAGACGACCGATGAAATCCCGACTTAATTGAGCAATCAGGTCAATAACCAGAGTTTAATACCATTATCTGACGTGATACAACTCACTTTGTCTCTAACGATGACTACCGCACTGACGAAACTTCAGTCGCCGTTTACCCGGACGTGTGAAATGACTCCTTGGTTCAACCTTCCACGGTGTTAATTATATAAGATATATCGTCATCCCGTATCCAGATCACACCGGTATGTGTCTTTAGGTTTTGTAAGTAAGATCTGGTAACGAGATTACCAGAGGATGAGAAAGATGGAAGAGGGACTGGGCCCTACCTACACATCCCCTGGGAAAAAGATCGTAATATCCTTTGTAACACTTGCAATGACCATTTCCCAGTGGATTTAGTGGTTCTCCGACGCATTCACCGAAGTCACCAAACTTCTTACACATGCCCAACCAGTTCTTCGGACAGTCCTTTGCATCTGAACCACAAAATTGAGAAATAAATTCATAAATATTCCATTTCAAAATAATATAGCTTTTTAAAATGAAGACGTCTAAATGGTATACTGCGTTAAACTATCCTTTGACTGCTTTGCCATTCACACACTCTTTCAGTTAGTAATACGGCCGAGTGCGAAAAATTCCCGAGTTACGTATGTAATTAAGGTTGTACGCATGCGTAATGTACTGGCCATACCGCGGACTTAAACCGCGGAGTTGGTACGTGTGCTTCAGTGCTGATATTTGTAGAGTAACATACCACGACAGTATTCCCCATTGCCGACAGTTCTTCCCTGGCACATACACCTCCCGTCTTCGCATTTAGCTTTCGGGTGACAATGATTGTCTTTCTTACAAACCGGACGGTGTTCTGCAAGAGATTATTTAAAAATAAAAATTCGAGGACAACAAGAAGCACCGTGGCTCAGAAAAAAGGAGAGCGCCCACGTCCTGTGTTGTGCACGAGGCCTAATGCAAAACACTGCGCCATAAAGCGTTTTCCTGCAAGGTCTGCAAGAGTCAGGAGCCTAGGCTCCTGACCAGGTTTAAAAAATAGTTGCGAATGATTTAGCTATACAAAGGTCATTATCGTTTAGCCTTTATTTGTACAAGTACTTGACTCGTTTTTGCCGGCTTTTTTATGAAATGATTTCCGGCTGAAGACGACTACATGAGAAGACCGCCAACAAGCTATGCGAGCTGATCACTTGCATGAAACGATGTATGACCAAGATCCAAGCAAAGTACTCTTGTCTTCTGACATTTTTATGATGATCACATCGTAACTGTGTGCAGCAACTGTTGAAAGCAGTGAGTCGTTTCATGATTCAATGATTTGATGGAAACTTGTGAGTTTCTAAGAATTCACTGACCTACGCAATTCACGAAAGCGCATCAATAAAAACCACGTCATCACCTCTTAAGAAACGATAAGGGGACTGGTGCCGAAACTAAAAATGTGTCCCGCAATTGTTTCTGGGATAGTTAGTCGGGACACGCCGGTCAGCTATTGGCCAATTTTTTCCCTATCATTAATAACAGTCCAAGGTGTCTTTGCGACAGTTAACTGCGCTTAGTTTCTTTCTCGTTTCTAAAGTGGCGAATGTATCATGAAACAACTTTGTTTACGTTAATCCGCGGTAGATGACACAGTGGCAATCTGATGTAGAGGTAAATGTTTTAAGCTATACATAAACACACACAAAAATGGGTAAATTACTGAATGTAAGGCAGAGTGAGCAGGGTGACATTTTGACTTACTATTCTGAATGCAGCGACTATGACTCAAAATGAGTTCATCTTGGCAGTGGCATTTATTTCTGATACACCTCCCATTAATGCTTCCACAGTGACCGTCTGTGAAACATTCTGTGAAACAGGGCGGAAAATTTAGTTTACCAATGCAAAATGTTTAAGTTTCGGGTGAAAGTGTGTCAGTGTTTTTGTCCAATTGCATTGTGCGACTCTTCCGGACGTAAAGTTTGACCCAGTCTCTTGTGTTCGTAGTCTCGCAATATACAGCTTCACTAAAACAGTATAGTGCAATCCGACACAGTGGATCACCAACCAAGTCATAAACATCCATGGTCACACGCATAACCTCAGACTGTCCAAAAGCCTTTTCTTTCAGTCGCAATCCCTTGAATCTCAGGAGATCAAGCAATTACTAGGCATATATCGAGAATAAACTCCAAAAGTATAGCCAGGCTTTTTGGCAGTGGCTTAGTTTCTTGAAATTTATATATCTAGAAATTGATCAAAAGACAGTTTACTAAATTCTTAGAGAAAGGGATGAGAGAAGGTTTAAGCCCCTTATTTTCGCAAAAAAAAAACAACAACAACAACAACAACAAAGCCATTGACCACTATTAAATAAGTGAATTGTTGAATAAATTAGACATACCCTGGGTACCAGAGGCTTTTCATGCGCGGTTTCCGCTTTTGGTCGCTGCTCGTGTCTTCGGCCTTCGGCCGAACACGTGTCTGCCCGAAGCTCCCCGACGCACACGAGAAAAAACCTCTGGTACCCAGGGTAAATTAGACATTGCTCACCTACGCAATTTCCGTGTTCATCAGTTCCGATTCTACATAAACACCAGTGATGCTGTGGGTGAATGGGATCCATCGCACAATGATCATTTAAACCGCACCAATTTTTAACGCAAGGCAGCCATTCTGGTTGTAAATAGGACAAGAAAAATTTTAAAAGTACATTAGCAATGAGCGCAAATAATACTTGGTTGTACAGCCTAGGCAGATTTAGAGTTACGTGCCAACTGCGAGTGCATTTTCAGTCTCACTACGCTGCAAAGGAGAACCTGATGCCTGCTGTCAAGAGAACAGGCTGCCATTCAAAGCCATAGCCTTATTTGGCTTAGCCCGGGGATACTTAGTGCGCTGACCAAACAAATCGAAGCCTCCAAGAACGAGTTTGCCACCAACTCTGTGGGCTACAACATTCTATACCTTAAACAAAAGGCAACTTGAACAAGACCATCAGGGACAGGGCATGTTGTCACCTACCCATCGGCTATTTCAAAATCCCTAATTAACTCCCCAAATAGACAATATTTATCTCGTACGATATTACAGTGCAGTGTACATGTTATGTTAAAAAAATTATTATGTATTAATTGCTACTTAAATAGACATTACGTTTTCTGCAGTACTCTCCATTTCCCGCCATATCGGAACAGACACAATGTCCATTCATGCAACTGGCATGAGGATGGCAGTCTTGCTTTGCTTTGCACTTCTTTCGCGGTGCTGCAGGAACAAAACAAGGGGCGCAGGTTAGTAATTATATGACATAGTTAATTCTTAAATCCAAAATGCTCCATGTCGTCTTGATTTCATGTCAGCCGGAATTGAACTGAGCCTGCAAATCGCTGTCAGAGCACCACGGCTACCGAACGAAACTTTTTAACCATCATTGTCGATAGCTTAAATTTGCGGAAATAATACAGTCTATTTATCACCTGATCCTCTTTTCGTGACTAAGGACTAGTGGGATTTCTTTCACTGCTTACTGGCGTGACTCAAGTTAATCACTTAGATGCTGGCGCTGACTCTTTCTCTTTACTGTATCCTGTTTATTTATTCTCGCTTTGTCAGACATAATCTGCTTACATTTATAGCTACTGATAAATGCTAGGTGTCAAATAAAGTTCATGTGCGTATGTATCAGTTCAGTGGAGTTGTGCATGTGTTCAGCTAACGTTTATGAATCGATACAACTGATGCATGCGAACTAGTTTTCTTGTGTACGGGCGACTGTGTAAAGCTGCTATAATCCTTCATAAAAAAGCTATAGTTAAACTTAGTACTCACAGCACCATGGCATGCACCTTCTCACCTTTGTTGCAGGTATTTCCATCACCCTGTAGCTCAGCCCGACAGTGACAAGTTCCATCTGTGCATTCAGCCCATACCTTGCAATCACTGTTGCTTTTGCATCCGGTTCGTCCAGGCGCTAGAAATGGGTGTAAAAAGAAAATTCAGGTTAACACAACTGACCACAGGCTCACCATAGCCTAACACCCTTTCTGTAGGAAAGCCCCCAGAAACAATGCTACTCCACCCAGGATGGGTACCCTGTGAACAGGCTCTCCGTTTGGGGAAACAGGGCTAAAAATCGCAAGGACGCGGCAAGAGAAAAATCTAAATGTAGACATGACCATCACAGTCATGTGGTAATCGTAATTTGAGCAAGTGCAACTTCAGCCAAAAAACAATTTTAGGGCTTCAACAACGCAACTCCCTTAAGTCAGCACCAGCTCAAAAAATACATGAATGCATATAAAACATTCTAAAATGAATGAAACATTATTATAAATAAGTTTTATTTAACTGGAACTTTGAAAGAAGGCAAGAACGGTAAAAGTTGAAATTTGTGTACGACAAAATGCCAAATATAATCTCAAAGGAAATCCACTGCCTGAAAACAAAACCGTTTGAGAGTCAAGACTTAGCTAATTCCTTCATAAATTCTAATGAATAAAAAGTAAACAGCAACTGTAATCTCACCTGGTCGGCATGTGACGCCATTTCCTACGAGACCGTGCCTGCACTGACATCGTTTGGTTTTAGAGTTACAAAAGGCTAATGGCGGACAATACTGATTACCTAGACACGGTCTCTTGCCATCAGGATCCTCTGTTAGTAATAAATTATAAAACTTATTGAGACAGAGTACAGTGGTGGATGGATTCATATCTTTAATTGGCAGGTGGTGGTCTCGCCCATCCACTCCCTAAGATAATAGGGGGGCCCGGCCTGTAAAATAGGGACCGAGTAAGATCCGCTGACGGCAACGAAAACGTAAAAAATGCAATAGGTTTAAATTAGCAAAACAATGCTTGAAATTTACAGGTGCGACACGCTTTTTTGCTCATTTCTTATTGTTGTCCGTTCACCACTATACGCTTGAAAATACCTAAATTTCTCGTTTTAGGGAGGACATAAACAAGGGACGACGAAATTTTCTTTCTCTTTCTGAACTTGAATATTGTTCATACAAATTATACTCCATGGCAGTTTTACATAGTAAGTTAGTTGGAATAGTAATCGCCATGGAGATTGTAAGAACACGAATTCACTTTTTAAGCGACGTTTTTTTGCCGCCGTCGCCGTCTTCAGATGTACAGGTGGGGGAACAAGTTGTATTATGGGAAATGCACGTGCACGTTACCTGCTGCTTTTAAACATCCGAGTACACCTGCCCTTCCAAAATGTCCTTCGTTACATTTGCAGAAAACAACTTCGATAGAAACTTTATAGGACCATATACAGTGTGCGTTGGTATAAAGTGGTGGATTAGATGAACAGCGCTTATCATGATAAGGGGGGCATCGGTAGAAAACTGAAAAACAAAAGAAAAAAATCAAAGTCAGGCCATGATTATAAAACGGTGCTCGTGACGAAAGTAACGTATTTGAGGAATTATTACAGATTAGAAAGGAGAGACCCTGATACAACAACAAAAAAACAAAGGCCAATTCAGGAGTGGAACTAAATTTTTGCGGAGGTTGTGTTTTGAGGAAGGGCGATTTTTGTCTCTCACCAATAGCCGGTACCGGCCATTTCAATCTTTAGAGTCGCTTTCTGAGACCGGACAAAAATTGGAGTACATTTTTGAGGAGGAAAGTACTTACAGCCCTCGCCAAACCCCAGCCCCCCTACCCCCCCCCCCCCTCCCAACCCCCAAGAAAAAAAGGGGGTGGAAAGGAAGAAAGAAAAGAAAAAGAGAAAATTCAACTAGCAACAAATTTGAAGTGATAAATTGAATACCAATATAGCCTGGGAACAGGTTCATTGTTAGGGAAAAAGCGATGAATCGCCGAGCGAATCAAGCGAGGGCTACCCGAGGGATAAGGAGGGAGGAAAGGCAGCGAAGAATCTCCCCTCATTCCCCTTTCATTTTTCCACTTCGTCTCTTCGCGATTTTAAACCCCCTTTCTCTGAGACGGAAAGCCGGTTTAAAGGCTTTTATACCAATAACAAAATACTCACGATAAGAGTCACAAATAAGCCTTCCATCTCCTCGAGCGAGTGGGTTTGTACAGTGGCATTCACCTCTCAGACAGACAGCCTCACCTTTCAAACAGTCATCGTCTGTGATGCACTTGGCGGGGACAGCTATAACAGAATGTTCTTCCTTAATGGGCCATTTCTGAGTACGTTGCCTCGAGCCTCTGTTTTAAAGCGAGGCTAAGTGTGAAGCCATTGATGTATGTGAACATTTTCATGCAATTAATTCTCATGCAAATAAAACTCATTTTCACAAGAAAAGTTTTGCATTTAGCCTCGTTTTGAAAGTGTGAGTGTAGTTGGAACTCGGAAATGGCCGATTGCTTTTCAATGGTACTGCAATTCTTCTCCGAGAAAAAAGAAACAAATGCAAACAGAGACTCTAGCATTAATATCGATAATCGGCTCCTGTCTCTACTTACGCATTTTCCATATTTGAATGGATGATTGCCAGGAACGTTGAGTAGTTATGAACAACGCAAGGAGAACTAAACCTTTTTCAGCAATATTTCTCATTCCTCATATTGCAATGAGCAACTGACCATGGCGCGTGCAATTATAATGTATTTGTTACGTCTTTTAAAAAATTCTTAATCCCTAAATTAGAGCGGTGGCAATATTCGCATGCGACTTTTTAGTTTGTTGAATAAAATTTCTTTACTTCCTGATTAGACGGTACTAAAACCACGAGGCAAAGTTCAAGGATTCATTCCTTAAAGGTCATGTTACACGAGACGATTCGCAACGACGATTTTTAGCGCAACACAGCGTTGCAACGTTGTTACAACATTGTTTCGAATGGTTACAACATTGCTCCGACATTGCAGCGCTGTGGTGTGCTAAAAATCGGCATTGCGAATCGTCCCGTCTAACATTACCTTAAGGATTTTCTTGCGTTAAGTGTTCGACGCAAGGATCGATCGTAAGTTCGTTAGGTTTGACTCTAAGGATGCTATTATTTACATGCGGTTTAAAAAGTTCAGTTTGGGAACTGCATATTCTCGGTAAGGACTTCAATTTCGTAATTTTGGAAAGATTCGGCTACGAAATAAGACAAATTCCGCGAGTACATGAATTTTGTCGCATTCCAGTAAATGCATTCTGGCCGGTCACAATAGCCAACAAGTAATCCCAGATCTCTTGTCGACCAAGCTTCGCCGACAAGAGATCTGGGTACGACATTAACCAACGTATGATCTCTTCACGCACGCTTGTTTTTAGTACAAGAGTAAAAAGCTTGCAAATTTAATATCGCACTTAAAGTTAACAAGACTTCAAAATAACACAGATTTACTTAAAAACTTTATCAAGTACCAAAGTAACCATGAATTCTCCTTGTTCTTCAAGATAGATTTTATTTCTTTCATTGGAACTTATCTTTGATTTTCTCCGTTCATAATTGGTTATGAGCACGACTCAAGCACCTGATTTGGTATTTTTACATACAATAATTACGGTACACTGTGTTACAAATAACAACACTCCATAATAGCGGAGCACCATGGGTAAGAAAATTTCCTAGAAATTTTGGTAGTCACGTGATTGACGTCCGTCCTTCCGCACCACAGGGTAACCAATGTGGAATGACCTTATTTACCTTTTGTGCGGAAACTGCAACCTGTCGAGTCTTTTTTTCCGACTACATTTTAATGTCTGCGCTGACGTGGATAACAGAGAAATGGCTAGACCGAGAGATAAAAAGCAAAGGAGACTAAAAATTTCGTTAGCAACACAACATGTAAAGCGGTCGCGAGAAAATGCGAAATATTAGCGGCCAAAAGGGTGAAAATGAGCGGTAGTGAAAGAGAAAGCGAAAGGAACACAAGCAACAAAATTTTTTTTTGAGAACATACGATATTCCCTCCTTAAAAAGTGTAACTAGAAAGTTTCCCGCTGCAGTCGTGCAAAACAACGTCAAAAAAATTCACAAAAAAGTGCACGGCAAGTGCAAAATTGTTGGTTTTTCCGCTAATTCAACCCTTTGTTGTTCTTTTTTTGTCATTCTCGTTGCCCTAGTCGCTTAGCATTACACGATTTTAGCCCCGGCTAAATCTGTATATTACATGTCACTATAAGATAAGTGTCATTCTTGCACTGATTCTTCTCTCTTGATTCTTGGAACGATTGCAATTTTCATTGAGTTTAATATCATCGATTTAATCTGTTGGAATTACGTTCCACTCAAATTCTGTTGCAGGTTTGATTAGCTGCTAATAGCATAAGATTCCCTGTCATCTATAAACTTTCATTTATTTTGTTATTACTGCACAAATTAGACCACTGCTAGCGCGCTGTCAGTCGTTGGATTTTGAATATGATTACGGAGCAAATATAACGTCATATTAAAAAAATAATAATAAGATAGTTTCCTTAAACTTCAACAAACAAGAAGACATTGCTGAAACAACTCGTGCGTCACCGTATTGATAGTTAAACGAAGGATACTTTTTCCGTCTAATGAAATTAAACAGCTAATTGTTCACTTTATTGTTTTAATAATAATCAATATACTATTCTTAGCCGAAACTGAACAGAGGTTTACGTTTTTCTAATATCATGATGCCCACTTCACAGAAAACCCGCCTTTTAGCACGTCACAGAAAATTGCTTCCTTGGTAATAACACAGAGAATTTAATATGGTGTTTTGTTTTTTTCGAGTCCAATTGACAAATATTTCCTGCGAAAAAGTAATATTTCACAGACACTACCCACTTTGTTTGTATAATTGGAAATAAATAGACCCCTGTTTGCAGTGTTAAAATTAATTATTGCGAAAGTTAAATAGTCTGAAATAGTTAATTTGCCCACACTAAAAGCCTGATTTATTCAAAATGCATCTCACGTTTCGAACATCTGCTTTTGAAGCGAAACTGTTTTTGAATACAATTTGGAAACTCCAAAAAAGGCAGCAGGATTAATTCCTGCTGTTAATCTATACCGGTCCTATAATTTTGGTTATCGCACGTCAGTTCCGCATCGTGGGTACTTATCAACACATTTTACTTGGAAATATTGGTTGGTGATAAGCGTATTATTGAAAGTCTAGCTCGCAAATATGGAGCCAAGCAAAAGTTTTCCAAGGAATAAAACCATGGCTGCGACAAATGAAAAAATGACAAACGAGACTCGCAACTTCAGGAAAGTTGCTCGTCAAGTCATGTTGGCAAATATGTTTACGAGAAGGAAACTAAACGTACAATCGCAAACGTTTGCCAAAAAGGCAGCTGGCCGCGGGGAGCGGTTAGCTGCAATGAAAACACAGCGAAAACACGGTGCACCCATACTTGAACTGAAACCGCCGCTTAAAAGACGAGGAACTCCTGAACTGTTTCCGATGTCGGATGAAATGAAACAAACCGTGATTTCACTGGGAAAAATGGATCTCCTACCAAGTAAAGAAAGGCAAAAAAGCCCGGAAGAAGCGTTGATGGAAAAATCCCGAAAGGGCAGTAAATTTCGCGATAAAACTCGGCGAAGGATAGTTCATCCGCAAAGGTTTATTCGTAACATTCGATCTTCTATCAATAATTCAGAAAAAAATATTGAAAACGGCGTTCATCGCGAAGAAATAATTAACGAAGAGGACATTAATGACTACGAAGACAGCCAGGAGAACAAAAAGCGAGAGAATTGCACTGATAAAGTCAGGAATGGTGTCTTACCAAGAACAAAATTAGATCTATCGCGTCCACTATCTACCGAATCTCACCCAAACGCAAAACTGTCCGAGAAAAGTCAATATTTTCCTTCAGTTAGGCGTACATTGTGCTTGTCTGGCTACAGTGATCTAGGACCCAGATTATCAACAAGAGCGGTTAGACGAACTAGAAGTCAAGGAACATGGCCAATTAACAATGCTTTTCCCGACTTAAGAGTTTCTTTTAATGGGCAACACTATTTTCCTACGACAAGGCAAAATAAGAACAATGCTTGGATAACAGGCAGCGCTATTTCGAGATCTACAGATGAAAGTGTTAAAAACGAACCCCAAATAGTCAATACCAGGCGCTGGAAAAGCGTCGAAAATTTAACGAGAGAAATTGAAGAAAAATGTTTATCTTGGCTCGAGACTCGGTATGGTATGAATCAATGATGATCGCAGTTAAACGAAATATTATAAAAATAGATTTAAACAAGCAAACGTTTTTTAACGTTACAATAACTGCAAATTATAGATCTACCAAGTTCTTGCGCCTGAAAAAAACTATTGTAAAAAAAATGCAAATTTACTACGGTCTGATACCATATCTTGCCATGACAATTATATCACCTTCTCCACCATCATGAATTACTCCTAATAAAAGTTGGGAACATTTCTATTTTTCTCTCAGTGCCTTTTTACATGATTTTAAATTATAATTGTTTTTCTTGTGCTAAGAAATGGACATTAAACTGTACGAAAGTCAACCACGACAGGCTTTGTGCAGAGACAGGAAAAAAAACTTCATTTTTCATGAGGGTTTTTTTTTTTTAATTATTAGCAGCTGCTAGACTGTACTAATGTATGCGAGGTTTTCGAAAGCTGTTTTTAATTTGAAGAATGCTTCGTTAAAAACGCGACCGAGCGGACAAAATGTTTAGGAGTATTTGTAGAGTCAGCCCTTGTACAATTGTCACTGTTTAAGACTTGAGAATGGAAAAACAAGATCAGCGTGATCGTAAAGTTTGTTATTTTAAATTAAGTCTGGCACCAAAAAGAAAAACGTTCCCTGCACGTCACATACTTTCATTTGATAATTTATTCTTGAAAGCAAAAGGAACAACAAAACGCTTATATAACGATGGGATATCTCGTTAGCACATTTTCAGGACGAAACGTTTAGTCTTATTTAATAGGGTACTAGGCGACTCGTTGGATTTAATCATATTTCATTTTCCCATAAAATTACTGTTCAAAACCGCAACTTAATGAACTGGACGTCAAAAGATTTATAATTTTGTCAAATCATGCTAAGTGATAGCCTGTATTCATACGCAAATCATTCAAACATAGTAAGTACATAGAAGGTAAGGTCCGTTTAAGTCTCACGTTTTTTTGTTTACTTTGTAACCTTTGTAACCCAAAGAGGTATTCCTTTATTCATGCACTTTTCTCCTGTAACAAAACATCAACTTTGACTTCTTAACAGTCATTTTCTCCAAAAAAAAAACTACTTTGGGGAAAGGAATAGAACGATGTTGCCATGTTAACGATTTTAAACAGCTGGTATTTGCCTGTTTTTTATTTACGTTCAATTGCAAAATGGCCTCATACTGTTAAAGCACATATTGGTGGCAGTAAAATTAACATTTTTTAAATAAACTTAAGAAGGGTTTCTCTTGTTCCCAGTTGGTTGTCGGTAACTAAAATGCGGCTACCCGTGGACAAAAGCGAAAACAAAAACAAAAATATTGGAATTATAAAAAAGTCATTTATTTGGAGCTAAGTAAAAAGAGAAGAGAGCAAAAAGCGCGTAAAACTTCTTAAAATTGTCCTCAGAATTTCTCTCGCAGCTCTTGGTCACGTGATGGAATTCGTATCATTTTCGTTTCAAGCATGCGCACAATTAACTCATCTTGAAATGCACTGATTTACCTTTCTTTCGTTCATGCTTGTTTTTCGTTGTTTTTTCTTTTACTAGGCGTCATGTTCCATTTGTGAACATTCATGAAAAAAGGTAATTTAAGGACACAAAATTCTCGTTTAATTTCCTTAACTGAGGGCAGAAGAACGTCTCAAGTTGACAAATTGTACATAGGCGATATTCAAGTTTATTTTTTCCCAAAATTACAGTAAAAAAAACATTTTAGGCTGCATACTTGTACAATTTATAGCCTACCATTAATTATTAGTACATGAAAAAAATGATCTTACCCTGGAGCTTCCAGATCAACAAGAGAAAGAGAAATAAAAACTTAAAAAGTTAACAAAAGCATCTGAACTTTCTGCAAAGGCCGTGGAAATTTCTTTAGGCCTTTTATCAATATCATGAAAAATTCTAAATATCTTCGCCTTAGATTTCTTTACAGTGTTTAGCTTAATCTTAAACAAGTTTTATACTTTTAAGGATCACTTTAAAATGCTGTCATATTGATCTCATGTTACCATCGAAGGAGACTCTGCTCGCAGGGTACATGTACTACTGGTCCATATAATTTCAGCGCGTCAAACAAATCATTTGCGATCCCCTACAAAGTATCGATTATTTTTACAGTTATTCGTGACCTGGCTAACGCTAGAAAAAAGGAATACTGTGGGAAATAAACTACGTAGCGCTGCTCTCAGTCTGCCACATCTCACCAGGGCCCAGTTGTTCGAAAGCCGATTAGCGCTTAACCCGGGGTTAAATTTAACCCGGGTTTCTTTTTCTGGCGTTCAAAAGCATTTTGTCGGGTAATTTTCTCTGTTATTTTTAGAGCTTCCAATCATCAACTAGTAGACAAAAAGAATTAACACTGAAATGCTTTTTAAGCTTTCAAATCTGAATTCAAATCTCGCACTAACCATGGGTTTTCTTAATCCAGCTTTGAACAACTCGGCCCAGGAAAATACATTGAACACCCCATGGTAAACTGCTTACAGTCCGCATTTTCTCTTAAAATCCGGGGACCAGTTCTTTTCTCATCCAGCGCGAATGCAAACAACGACGTTACAATAAACTCGTTGGCGCGGCTTCGCCGCTCGCGTGCATGGGTTACGTGTGGAGTAACTTTGTAAAGAAAAATAGGAGCCTGCTCGTAGTCTGCTCGTAGTCAATGTAATGTTTGTAACCTTTTAAACTTTGTTGCTTTCTTAAATCCGAACAAAATTCGGTTCTGAGTGTTCTAAAATCAAACAAAGAGACTGCCCATCCACTTGATTCACGCCGCGAGATGATTGTCAACTCTGTGTCTGAATTCCGGTCCAGGAAAAATTGCAACTTCTGCTCATATCGAATTCGAGTCAAGGAAGGCATTGCAAAGAAACAAAACTGCCCACTGCAAAGATATCGTCTTCCACCCTACATTCTGCACTGTTACTGCAGTTAGAGCAGAGGTTGAGTTATCCCTGTAACAAATTACTGTTCATCCTTGGAATCGTGTGGCTCACTTGCTTCATCAATGTCGTCAGGTTTAAGCTTCTTTCTTTTGCGAATGTCATTTAAAGTCTCTTCTATTGATCGAAGATCTCTTTTGTTTTCACTGGGAACTGGAAAAATGAAGAAATAAAAAAAATTAAAGGGAAAGAATACTAGCAAAAACCCACCTTTGTAGTTACACTTCTATCACGTATGGTTATTGAGCACAGAAATGCCCGTGAAGCAGTTATTTACGAACACAAAATGACTGGACAACCGATGACGTACAGTAAACGGCTGTTATAGCGGAGCTCCACCCGCGCGCGAAGCCCCATAGCTAAGGAAATGTGGTAATCTACCCATCCCAGAAAATTTGGTAATCACGTGACCGTACACCGAGCGAGCGAGCGATCGAGCGAGCGACCGTCCGTCCGCACCACAGGCAGACCAATGTAAAATAACTCAATCAACAGGTATGGGAAGCCAAATGCAACTCAAGGTTATTTGGAAGGAAATCACATGGCCGCCCGGACTTTTACAAAGAAAAAGGTCGTGTCTTTTTCGGCGTTATTTTTTATGTGTACACTAACGTGGATAACAGATAAAGAGCTAGAGCGAGTTATTGAAAATTCGTAGGAAGAAAAACATGGAAATTCAGAGCGGCGGTGAGAAAACGAGAAATGCTAGCGGTCAGCAAGGTGAAAATGAGCGGCAGTGAAAAATAAAAGCGAACATGAACACTGGAAACAAAATATTGGGTAAGCACATACGACAATTTCTCCATAAAAATAATGTGTAACTAGGAAGTTTGACGTTTTAGTCGTACAAAACAGCGTTGTAGTCGTGCAAAACAACGGCAAGGGAAAGACAAAAAAGCGTGCTGCACGTGCAATTTGTTTTTTTGCTAATTAGATCTATTAGTCTTGAAGCCATTTTCATTGTCGTCCCCCGTTTAGCATAACAAGATTTAATTTTTTTTAGTTTACACGTATTATAAACCAGAGCTTCGCTTTTAGCCCTGGCTAAACCTATATATTAACTGTGATGGATTGAAATGCACAGGTAACTAACTGTCAACAACAGTCCTAATCAGGTGTGCATTCACCCGAAGGATCATAGCGGAGCTCCACCCGCGCGCGAAGCGCGCGCGTGGGCGGAGCCCCATAGCTAAGGAAATATGGTAATCAGGGCGGATAAATTTTGGGCGGTGAAACGAGCGCTCCGCTCTTCATTTAATGTGTGATGCGGAGTAGGACTGGCACGAGCGCTCTTTCCGCGCTTCCGGTGCGCTTCAAGGCCGGCGAAATTTTCCTTTTTGCAAACCGGAAATCCTATTTTCTTTCTGTAATTCCAGGCTGAAATGTTAAATAGATAGATTCGTTTCATAACAATATCAATAAACAGCTTCATACGTTTGTGTCTGTACGTCTATAAGTCAAACTTGTTGGTCGTATAATGCCAAATTTGAGGTTAATTTGAAAGTGTTGAATACCTCCTCCTTCCACTAAATATCACTTAATCGTCTTTCGCCGTTTCGTTTGCAAAAGCTTAACACTTCTTAACCTCAATTTTTACATATGTTAAAGGAGGATAAATTTTATATAACATAACAAAAAATTAGATGGATATATATTGATATAGTGGCGTTGTACTACTTCAAACTTTGCTTCTCGGGTGCAACGCGCAATGGTGATTCGCGCCATGCGTTGCAAATTCGGCAACCGCGTGTAAACAAAATTTATTGACGTTAGTTGTAAGGTTTTTTCTCCGTTTTTCTCTCTAAAACAAAACAAGGTAAACAGAAAAAACTGAGGTGAAACTAATTCTGAAGTTTCGAAGAAACAGAAAGACGTCTGAGATGTTTTTTCAAAATTAAAAAGAAGGATGATGGTGATTGAAATTAGCATAATTTCACCTTGCACGAACTGCACGCATACACGTCATCTAGTTATGAAACACGATCTGCTGTCTTTTAGTTTTGCCATGGATGACATGGATGAGATTTTCCTTCGTGTTTTAGACAATACTTAGTTGTTTTTGTTTTGGAATAACATCGACATTGGCGAGTAGCAGAACGAAAATATAATTCAGTGGTAAAGTCATGGAAGTAATAGAAGAAACCCTTTGAAAGAGATGTTTGTCTACTCCAACTAAACCTCCCGCAAAAAATAGCAACATTTGCCTCTCGGAGACAGCGTACCAGCACAAAGGAACGAAGGAGAAGTGCAAGAAAACAATTCAAGCCGCCATAATTCAGTGACTGCGGCAGTGTCTCATGCACAAACCACATCATATCGCAAGCCCCGACCGAAGTCGAAAACAAGCGACATTTCTAAACAGAGTCCCAGTCCACTGCATCACACCTTTTTGCTCGGACGCGCTCGTTTCACCGCCCAACCTTTATCCGCCCTGATGGTAATCTACCCATCCCAGATAATTTGGTAATCACGTGACCGTACACCGAGCGAGCGAGCGAGCGAGCGACCGTCCGTTCGCACCACAGGCAGACCAATGTAAAATAACTCAATCAACAGGTATGGGAAGCCAAATGCAACTCAAGGTTATTTGGAAGGAAATCACATGGCCGCCCGGACTTTTAGAAAGAAAAAGGTCGTGTCTTTTTCGGCGTTATTTTTTATGTGTACACTAACGTGGGTAACAGAGAAAGAGCTAGAGCTAGAGCTAGAGCGCGAAGCGCGCGCGTGGGCGGAGCCCCATAGCTAAGGAAATATGGTAATCTACCCATCCCAGAAAATTTGGTAATCACGTGACCGTACACCGAGCGAGCGAGCGATCGAGCGAGCGACCGTCCGTCCGCACCACAGGCATACCAATGTAAAATAACTCAATCAACAGGTATGGGAAGCCAAATGCAACTCAAGGTTATTTGGAAGGAAATCACATGGCCGCCCGGACTTTTACAAAGAAAAAAGTCGTGTCTTTTTCGGCGTTATTTTTTATGTGTACACTAACGTGGGTAACAGAGAAAGAGCTAGAGCGAGTTATTGAAAATTCGTTGGAAGAAAAACATGGAAATTCAAAGCGGCGGTGAGAAAATGAGAAATGCTAGCGGCCAGCGAGGTGAAAATGAGCGGGCAGTGAAAAATAAAAGCGAACATGAACACTGGAAGCAAACTATTGGGTAAACACATACGAATATTTCTCCATAAAAATAGTGTGTAACTAAGGAGTTTGATGTTTTAGTCGTACAAAACAGTGTTGTAGTCGTGCAAAACAACGGCAAGGGAAAGACCAAAAAGCGTGCTGCACGTGCAAATTTGCTTTTTGCTAATTAGAAGAAAAAGTGCTGCACGTGCAATTTGTTTTTTTGCTAATTAGATCTATTCTAAAGTCTTGGAACCATTTTCATTGTCGTCCCCCGTTTAGCGTTACACGATTTAATTTTTGTTGTTTACACGTATTATTAACCAGAGCTTCGCTTTTAACCCCGGCTAAATCTATATATTACTGTATTTACCGAAGAAGCGATGCTTATTAAATTTGTATGCCTCAGATGCAGCGTGTATTTGAGGGAGGCATTTGTTTGAAAGTTGGACGTGACTTTGAAGATTATATCAGGGCCGCAGTACTAACTCGGGAGTGGCGCTTATTATCTCTTTTGTCCCAAATATGGCACTTATTTGATGGCAGCACGTAATTGGAGGCGACGCTCATTCGAGTAAATATGGCTTTCCACCGATTCCAAAAAACATTGGTTAATATCTTTGGATGTGAACTCACCGTAGCCATAGGCAGAGTTACTTTTGGTAGCTCTTGCAGCGTCTTTTCCACTGTCAACTCCTAGTAAGTGTTTATACTTGTCTTTGTAATATGTGGCAGGCGGCTGAGAATGAGATACTCTTGAAGTCTTTTGTGCTTTGCTAACAGTTCTGGCATTATCATCGGTGCTCTGCAAGAAATTATACTGTTATTTACAAAGCATAAACTACTTTGGTTCCCACAAGAAGTAGCCTCCCACACAGACATTTGTTGGCTCGTCACGCAATCCTTCCTCCTGGGGAAGGATTGTGTGACAAAATCCTTCAAATGTCTGTGGGGGAGGCTCACCACAAAGTCATCCCAATCCCAGTTAGTGACGTTTTGAAATTAACTTTTTCCGATTCAATTCAGAACAAAGCCAATTGTCTACAATAATTTGTTAGAGTCACACACTGTAGCATATTACCAAGGGCTTAAGAAATTCAAGTTTTTCAAGGAGGATGTCTCCTCCTGTTGTGCAATTTCTGAGTAGAGTTGAACTTCAATGTGGTTTCACCTCTCGTGAGTAACTATTCTAGGTCTAGTGATCTGAAGGCATCAGCATTTATGAACAACTATTACGGGACCTTCCTTACCTTAGCTTGTTCCTTAGATTTGCTTACATTTTCAGGATCAAACTCCTGGATAAAATAAACAGCAAAATGTTCTTTTAATGCCAGAATACACTCATGAAAGTAAAAAACAAAGTTCCTCAAAGTTTTACAAGATTTTAAGTTCACCATCATCGTGCATGCGTAATGTGATTCTATTAAGTTGACATGCACCTTTTTATTGTGCGTAATTTTTTACACAATGATTAGTGTGTGCATCGTAGGTCAAAATGAAACAATGTCAGGTTAATATGGTTTCAACTTAGTCTTCTTTGTCTCATGTCCTTAATCATTCTTGATCAAGAATATATATTAGGGTTAGAAAACAAAGGAAAATAAGAATCTGAAAAAACCTACAACATATACACTGTCGGTTTGTTGTGAGGCTCATGGAACTACTTGTCATACTACATGTATTTACTAAATCCCAATTGCTTTTAATATTGTTCTTATCCACAAATTAGAGGTTTGTCAACAAACCTCTCCATTTCTGTAAGCATCAAGTTCTTCATCTGAAGGGGGAAATTCCTTAAAAACAAAAGGAAACAATGAGCAGTGTAGTGAAAGGTAAAATAATGTTCTCTTAAGTTTAAAATTTGTCCTGAAGAAATGACCCTCTTGGATAGTGTTGGTGTGTCTGCAGTGTATTCCCACAAGATAGGTGCCATCCAATATTATTTTATTTTTTACAGAACAGGTGTGTTAATTTGCCACTTGAACATCTCCCATAATGCACCTTATTTGCCCCCCAAAATTTTGCATCAGCATTGTTTTCAATTTATCTTGGGATAGCTGTAATACCCAGGAGAAATGAAAAGCAAAGGTTATGCAAAATTTTGGGGGGCAATTTAAGGTGCATTATGGGGAATGTGGAAGTGGCAAATAGGCCAGTTTCAAAATATCAAAATTCACACTTGGCTCTCAGGCTGAGGGGAACAACACAAAAGAAATGAATTTTGGAATCTCAATGCCATTTCTTTTCCTTTACTCCCCTCAGCCTTGAAGCCCAGTATGAATTGAACAATAACATTTGAAGAAGACCATCTATTCAGTGTTTCTGAAACTCACAAATAGATCCAAAATACCCCAAAATTCGCTAGAAATCTTATCAAATACAACATATTTGAAACTTATCTCGGCTATTGGGGCTGTTTAATTGCCGTAAACTTGCAAATTTATCTTGAAACCTTGTCACTACAATGAGCGCACAACGTCCCAAAACTACTAGGCGTAAATTATGTTGCGAAAAACTGGGCACAAATCATGATGTTAAAAGCTTTGCCATTGGCTCATTTTTCGAGCTTTTTGTGGATAAAATAGTAAATGATTATTTCTGTTGAAAAAACATTGAACACACTCATGAAATCAGCGCAAAATCAATTGATTTCTAGTGAAATTTTCCCAGAAAATTCCCATGAAATCGGCCTTTTTCTACCGATTGTTCCTCGGTGAAGTCAGCCTCGAACATTTTCCATGAAAGTCCCTTAAAATCACCCAATTTTTCTGTGAATATGTCTCTGAAAATCCTGTGAAATTTGACCTCTTTTCCCGGCGACCTAACAGAAGCCGTGTCTATTATGTTGGGTTGAAAATGCAAAAGAAAATTGAATTAGGCAACCAGGAACCAAGAAGACAGCTTCAAGCCAGTTTGAAATCTTCACCTTAGCTAATGAGACTACACCTAAGGCTACTTGTTTTACTTCTTTACACAGATAAATGGTTTTCACCTTTTTAAACAGCATAACATATCTATCAACTTCCTCTTCCCCAAAAGAAAAAGTTGTGAGACCAGCAAT
This sequence comes from Porites rus, assembly GCA_964035705.1. Classification (NCBI taxonomy): domain Eukaryota; kingdom Metazoa; phylum Cnidaria; class Anthozoa; order Scleractinia; family Poritidae; genus Porites; species Porites rus. Next base: position 1,874,665 of record OZ037992.1, read on the forward strand.
CTCTGCAACGTCATGACTGCAAGTAACACAAGAAAAATATTTACCACACATTCTATTCTTAAGGTTAATAACTAAAGGCAATAATAACCTTACTTTAGACCTGAAGAGTCCAGACTTTTAACCATTTAAACCCTAAGATCAATATTGAGTTTCTCATTTACTGTCCCTATACTTTTTCAATAGAAGTAGTGGGGAGAATTTCTTGAAGTATCAATAAGACTCATCTTCCCTGATCATATACTCAATTCTCATGACCACTCTGTTTTCTAAAGCATTGATATTATAAGGAGAAATTTGATGCCGATCACTCTTAGGGCTTAAAGGGTTAAACAACAAAATGAGAAGATGGCAACAAACAGTTGTCATGAAAGTTAACATGATCTTTGCAGTAGAATGAACAACCTCAGCGAATGAAAAAGAGCCTGAAAAAGTTCAAGCTTCTGCTTGACTGGGCAACAAACCCTAACCTTTGTGATGGCCGGATGCAACAAGATACCCTATACAATATCCTCCCTAGTTATCTGAATTTTAAGCCGAAGGTAACTCTCGGTGAACAGGCCTTTCTGTTTGCTGCACTTAAGTTATGGAATGTTCTGCCAAGATATATCAGGGAATCTATTTCTATTGAAACTTTTAAGACAAAGTTGAAGACTCACCTTTTTAAAAAAGCATTTTGTACCACTTAGATTATAAGATTGTATTTTTAGCTCAGACTATAAATAATATTTTTAGCTTATAATTTTTAAGATTATACTAATAAATTTTATCTTTTTAACTTTTAGCCATTAGTTTTTCTATTCTATATATATATATATTATCGTCTTATTTTACCATTTTTATTATCATAATAATTATTATTCATTATTATTATTATTATTGTTTTTTTCCCCATGGCATATTTGAATATATTTATATAGATATTTGGGCCTTATAAGTTTTCAAATTAAATTAAATTATCTTGAGCTAACCAAGCCAACTGGAGTGAGGTTCATTATGAGTTGAGTCCGGTCATCGCAAAGGTAAGGGTTTATTGCCTGATCAAGCCTGAATTTTTCAGGTTCTTTCTCAACTGCTTAGGTTGTAGCCTCCCCGAAGACGTACTGTGGGGTTCATTTGTCACACATTCATTTCTCCCCCAGGACGTCTGCGGGGAGGCTACTTAGGTTGTTCATTCAACTGCATGAATCATGTTCACTTTCATATCTTATGTCCGGAGTTCAAAATATGATTCATTTCATTTATTTCAAAACAGTTGTCAATAGAGATAAATTTGCTGCCTAAACTAAAACAAACCAACAACATTGAAAAAAACTGAGACTAGGAGGGATTTTGATTTTGATTCTTGATGATGTGAGAAGAAAAACCAGAGAGTAAATTAAATAATGGAAAATACCACAGCAGCCTCTTCTCTGAAAGAAGTGTGACAATATTGCCAAATACGTACACAATACTTCTTTGGATTCTTGTCATTGGCGGGTACTTCATTCTTGTTTGTTTTGTATCCTTGATGAATTCAGTCACTTCTTTCTCAGTCTAAGGAAAATGCAGTCAAAGAAATTATTCTCTTTGTAATTCTGCACTCCATTATGATCAGCAAATTATTTGCCAGACCATGGTAACATACATGCCAACTCTCCTGGATACAGCACCGATCTCCCGCTCTACCGTACGGGTCACCAGATCTCCCAATTAAAATCATCTTCTGAGCTTTTCTGTGCCTTAGTTTGAGATTTAGCCCATTTTTAGCTCAAAACTTAAATTTTTCTTATTGGCAGTATGGTTTCTGGGATATTTTTACATATATTTAGTCCCTGAGAAAGATTATTTCTGGCATCAAAACCATGACTGCAAATTTTGATTTATGTACTTCATGTAAGACTTCATATAATGGCCTAAGTTATTCCCATTGACATTGGCGGCGGAGTCAATTTGTCAGGGCGGGGGGGGGGTTCTGTTGAAATTCTGGGGGGAAGTAGTGAAAAAAAGGGGGTCTTCAGATTTTAGATCTCCAGAGGTTGGCATCTCTGTGGTAAAACCTGATTGGTTAATAAACCTTTTCCCCTGAGACATGCATAATATTGTATTTACAACTGCATCGCTAAAATGGAGGTTGGGTGCCTGGAGTATCCAGGGGCTTCCACTATTGGCAGCCAGCCCCTAGATTGAAATAACGCCCCCATGACTGGCACAACAGCGCAACACAGCCACCCGTCACACTGAAAACATCAGTGGAGAAAAACCAACAAAGCCTACAGGGAGGGGGGGGGGGGGAGGAAGAAAATGGCTGACAGAACCTAGCACGAAGGAAAACTGAATGTGCCAAAGAATCACATGACCGATGTAACCAGCTACTAGGCATGCGCATGCCAAAGACAGCTGACCTCAGGCACTTAAGGCGCTCTTAGTTGTTAACTCCTTTAAACTGCATTTAAATGCATTTTTGGCATGCTATACAATCCATTTTCGGATTTTTAGTTTCTCTCTTCAAAAAAATCCAAAGAATCCAAAGAATCCAATCTTGGATTATCCAGAGGAAATAAAATGCACCCCAAGCCTAGATCTCAAATTTACCATTCACGAACCACCAAGAGCTAGATCAAGGCTCTATAAGCTTACCTTTGCACGAAAAGCAGCATTTTTCTTTTTTTCTTCCATTTGGAGTTTCTTGAGTTTGGCTTTTTCCTCTACATGCGGAACAAGACACAAATTAATCAACCACAAAATTCATATTACTTGAATAATGTGTAATAAGCATACGTTTAGTCGATAGTTAACGTTGCTATCAGGTCGACTCATGTAAAGTTAGTTAGGAAATCTATAATTGGGCTTAACTGCAGAATACCCTGCCACTTTAAAGCAACCCCTCAAAATAGGTGGATACGCGGAAACTCGGTCACTACGTATCCGCGTATCCACTTCAATATACACTTAAGACAGGATAAAAAGTATACAGTATGTCTGTTTGTCGCTCTTAAAGCCACAGAAGGTAGAAAAGCGCATAATAGGTATAACTGCGTAACCACGTATCCAGCTCTTTCAGGGACACAGCTTTGAAGTGGCAGGGTATTCTTTAGCTTACCTAGATCGAAATAATTTTAATACAACGTTTGGACGTCCACTTGATATACCTTAACTAAGTCTTATATTGTATTTTACAACGATTTGGAATCAAAAGTATCTCGTTACGACCTAGACAATAAGCTTAAATAAAACATTAATCGGCTACGGAATAAAAATAAGCTTACCTTTTGCCTTTTTGTCAACCTCGGTTGTCGGAGGTGCGTCCATACTCTTCAGAATTGAACCCAGAAGATCCATCATTAAACATAAAAATAGACTGCAAACAGATTTTACGATAAGATCTGACGAACTCTCAATGTGTTTATGAAGGAAATGTACTATCGCACACAACGCCGCCTTTCTGGAAACTCAGCCGCCATATTGTTTTTGTACCCAGGCTTCGATACGAAGAGAGCTCTCGGGTAGGGTGGGGCGAGGGGCGGGGGTACGAGGAAGACGGACCAACGACGTTCGACGTTCTGCTTTTTAAGTTTCACTTTTAACTTCTTAGACAATTTTGAAAAAAGTTCTCTATATTATGTGAATTCTGCCCACCTAATTGAATTTGCGGCCCGTGATACCGAATCTTATTTCATGGTCCTGTTAACACAATACTTTTTTTCTCAAAATTGTTGCATAATAATGTCGCTATTGTTCCAAGTTTACGCTGGAAAACCGCAAGGTTTCAAAGTTCTAAATTAAATAGCGTGGTCTTTATATATTTCTCAGTGACTGCCATGCTTTCAATTAATTCTTTTGAAGAAGAGCTTCGAGAAGAGTATGGAAAAATATTTAGTAACATCGCTGAGATAAAAGCCGCAAAGAAAAGGCGTTTAAGCGACGAACATCCACCTTCAGTAAGGCAATCTTTCACAGAGAAAGAAAAACTATACGAGGCTAGACGGGAGCAACAACTCTCAGGCAAACAAGAAGTGATCCCTGAAGCGATTAACAGCTACAGGGAGATTCAAGTAGGTGAACGATATCATGAAACACCTGTCATCCAGAGAACTGAGGGACGGAAAACATCAAAAGTACGGGACAGGGAAGTTCGACGATCGAGTAGGCATCTTCCGTATGATAAAGTGGCAATGGACTTGGAAGATTTCTTTAATAAGCATATGGTGATAGACTCAGGTAGTTCTCATAAAAGTGCTGCTTTTGAGACGGGGAAAGAGTTAGAAAATATTAAAAATGGTCGAGAAGAAACCCAGCATACACAGATTCGTTACAAAACAGTTCATACGAGAAAAGATACACTTTACATTTCGATTGCTTCTGTGTGAATTGAACTACGAATTCTGGCCTGGGAGGCAGCAAATGTATTTTTTTCTCATTTATTGATGTGGTGTACAGAAACTGCAAAGCCAGTGACTTAAAGGTAGTCCCGAACGAAGCTATGATCAAACGATGTTGCAACATCACTTCTATCATTTCTTGAACAGAATGACAACTATGCCAATGTTTCAGATCAGAAGACATCAAGTCAGTGTTAGTCAACAATTTCCATATAGGCAGTGCAAAGCTTATCTTGTCATTTGAATAGTTAAAAGGCCATTTAACATTCTCAGTCTTTTATATTACTCGGAAAGCTGAAAAAAAAAAAAAAACAGACAAACAAAGGGAAAATGACTGAGACCGTATCAACGAACTGCAACTTCGCGCAACGACACAGCATTTCAAAATTAAGGGGGAGCTTTGCTCTCTCAGCCGTAGTTACAACATGGCTCGACATTTAACTTGCTGCCAATCCATTAATTGAAACATGTATCATACTCTTTAGATTATATGTTAAGTCAAAGGGCTGTTTCATTTAGAAAAAAAAATGATACAGAAAGGCCTAGGGCATACTTGCATTGTAAACACTCAAGGAGACATTGACGGGTACCGAAAATACTAACTGTCCTTTATTATCCAGGCACAAGTTCCAGCCCGTCGCATTTTCACTTTTCTTAAAAAAAACGAGCTGAATTCGGGCATAGTTAGTTTGTTTTCTTGTTTGTTATCTTTGTAGCAAAATTAATTTCTTGTCTCGCCTAATCAGAATTTAATAAAAATTTCTGTTAATCAAGCGGCACAGCAGTGAATGAAAATTTAATTTACTCCCTTTGTGTGGGAAACAATTGCTTGACAGTGTTAAGAGAGAAAATGTCTTTTCCGCCCGTAATGCCTATTGTTTACAATTAAAAAAGCCCTCAGTTGTAATTAAATCTGCTGAGAGGGTGCAGTGAGGAATGAACATTACCGATCAACTCACATTGTTTTGAAGCACACTACTACAATAAACTAGTTTTAAAAGTCGCGTGATTAAATAAGTTACAATTTTCGAGTTAGTGTAAAGTCTTTTACTAAGTTTGCTTAAGCACCAAACATAACTTGGTCTGCTGTATTTCTTGAAGGGGCAAAATCTTTTGAACCCGAGGAAGACATCGATCGTTTAAACTGACTTTTCAAATGAAAACAAACTGAACGGTAATTTGTACTGTTCATTAGGTCAAACCCACCCCTACCTTGGTCAGTGTTCATTCTGTGGGTTCTTGGTTAATTTCTACTACTTTGATGAAATCCTGAACAACTTGCATCGCTAAAGTTGTCACAGAACATCTGCGCGTAAAATGCGAGAAACAACGGGGAGCGCGACCAAGCCAGGCGCAGGGGGGTGAGAGAGCTCCTTCCCCCTCGCGTGTCTCCCTCGCGCGCTCCGCTCTTTGTTGCGCTCATTCCAACCGCCTGCGCCCGCTCGATTCTCACAAAGAAGCGTTAATAAGACGGTGATAAAGTTAACTGGCTGTTTTCCAGCGTTTTCCGGCGACTTCTCAGGAGAAACCCAATGAGAAAGAAAGACATCAACTGATCAAAGCAAAAGACAAAACAATGTACTAACCTCACTCGAAAACAAAGAACATTTATTCAAAGCTCTCTTTCTGTACAAAAATGAAGGTTACAAAGTATGTGTTTAACGTGAATTTCTTTTCGAACGTTTTTCAATTTTTTTGTTTTTCTTATAATAGTAATAATAATAATCATAATCATAATCATAATCACAATCATAATCATAATCATAATAATAATAATAATAATAATACAGCTGAACCTCCACTGAGCGGCAACCTATTAAACCGCCACCCTCTATTAAGAGGCCGGTTACCAAAGTCCAGAAATAATTTTGGCCTTCCCAACGAGAGTTTTCCCACTCTTGTCGCCTGTCTTAAGGGGCCATCAAGCGCTTTAATATACACTTAGTTTGGCTTTATTTCAAGATTATGACGAAGGAAAAATAATTCAGTCCTAGATAGAAGGTGACGACCGATTGTGGACCAGTAACGTTTCTCCTGTTGCCTGTTTGTTTTAAAATATAGTGATGTTTCCGCTAAAGATTATGCTAATTTATGACTATCATCTATTGAGCGGCCACTTGCCAGTACCCCGAGGGTGGACGCTTAATGGCGGTTCAACTGTACTAAAGATAGTAATAATATTAACAATAATATTTATAATAATAATAGTGATGATTCGGATATTGAAGATGATGATGATGATGATGATAATGATGACGATATAGGTCTCCTCCACAAGCTGTAGCTTCGTGTCCGGTTCTTAGGTTCCTTTGTATGGAAGTAAAGAACTGACCCAACACTGAGGAACAACAGATTTTTAAGAATCGAGCGTGCAAGTCCTGGAAAAACTTATCAGTAATTACTATTGCCAACAACAGCCACTTCAATCAGCAAATTCACAAAGACGCTACTGTAAGTTTACGGTAAAACCCTGCTGCATGCTTACATCGATTTGAAGTATCGACTTTTTTCCACGCTCTAAGGACCATAAAACAAAAAAACCACAAGCAACTTCCAACATAAAAGTTTTACTTTAGTCTCTATGGGCAATTTTAAAGACAGGTTACAAAAAAACCCAGTGTTGGTCGACGCCCTGTTACTAACAAACTTTAACGACATTCAGTACAGAAATAAAAAAATCCGTTTATGATACATTTCCCTCTCTGACTGAGAATGCTCAAATATGTATCACCATAAGTACTTTTTTCCAAGTTTTCAGTAAGTCTCGACGAGGGAGAGGTATCCAAAACGGAAGCGTTCTTCATTTCACAATTGCTGTCTTTCTGCTCGTCTTTTCGATACGAACTCAAGCAGTGAAATTGCAAACAAATTTTGACCACTTCAAGTATAGTTTGCGAGTGAACAAAAAAAACATTTGGGATGGAATATTCTTCTTTTGTTAAGCCCAGTTCGTGAAACTATTTACACCTCGACTGAATAAACTTGTATCGAAACGACTTTGTATCGAAACGACCGGTAACCCTCGTCGCGACTTACGTGAGATCCAGGATGGCCCGTCATAATTAATGGGACTAGAGATTTTTTAGCCACATAATGTGGCATCTATCTGTGTAACATTTGGCAGATAAAGTTTGACTTTCCGTCTGTACGCCGTGTCTTTCCATATTGGATTCCTCTCCAGATAGACTGTTTGTAGCTTGGTGCAGGTCTTAAACTGGTCCAAATCTTCCCAGGAATCGAGTTGATTGTCGTTGAACTGAAGAGATAAATAAACGCCAGTAGGTGTTACTTTATAATTCAAGCGTTTGGCTCTCAGTAGGACCATCCGAGTCTCGGACGAAACTTCGCAATAGCCAGTATATTCATCTCAGTAACAGAGTAAAAAAAGAGCAAATTAGTTCTTTCAAAATTACGCAACAGACGGATGAATCAGTAGTTTTTGACATAAGCTTTTTCAGCAGAGCCGTATGCCAAATATACTTTCGTAGAGCGATGGAAAACAAGTCCGCGAAAACATATACAGCATAAATGGAAAGAATAAAGACACAAGCTTCTACGCAACATTTTCCTCGCATTATGAATAAATACAACACTGTAAAATAGTTAAGCTCTTCTGTATGATATTATTATTATACGAAAGATTGTACTCACCCAAAATTCTTCCAAGTTGACAAGCTGAGAGACATTCCTGATTCTTTTTATCCTATTAGATGCTAAATCCAGTGTTTTGAGGTTGATCTGTGTACACAGAGTAGAAAACAATGCTCTGTAGCGTCAAGATCAAAATGTGCCAAAAAAGACAAGAAACTAATCCTTCAAAGGACTTTTCTGTACCAGTGAACCCCGAACTCTTTTACCTCTGCAGGTTTGGCTCTGAATGAGCTCTTTAGGGAGGGGTGGGAGGGGGAACCGTGTGAAAAATAACTCTGGAAAGTACCGCAACTCCACACTTCACGCTTCTCCAGGAATTCTACCGAGCATTTGAATATTCCAGATAATAATGGTGCCAGTTACCCGGTACACGTACAAAGTCTACCAGCTTTTGTACAAAGCTAACGATATGATGAAGATCAAGGGAAGAGCGGACCAGACGGCAAAGGATGAAACAGCGGCACCCATACGTCACAAGTGTGTTACATGATTTTCTCTGTGCCTTAGAAGCCTGTTTGGTTAATTTGGAGCTGCCCTAAAAACTTTTTGCCGTTTCGGATGCTTAGGGGAACTTCGGTCGCCAAAAAATTTTAGGTGGCTTTTTCGTCTCATCCGAAACTGTTATCTACCCTGATGTGTAGGGTCGAAAGTTCGAGCGTTTGGGTAGGCGCACTGTAATAGGCATAATTCTGGGGGATTATTTTCTCTTGATACAGAAATCTTCAGGAAACCTTTTCTTACAATAATTTCAGTATTTTGACCGCTTAGTTTTCTGATGACCGTTATCACTCTCCTATTAAAAGTCTTTACTTACCAAGTTGTCAAGGCCTTCGATTTCTTCAATGCCATTGTCACTAATGTAGAGTTCTTCTAGATTAACTAAACCATCTAAACCTTCCAGCTTGACAATGCGATTGCTCTGGAATGAAAATAAAACTAGTTACTAACTTTATTAGCTACTAATGTAAGTCCTTACTTTCCACAAAACCTCCACTAACGGCCACCTCGCTACAACGGCCACTTTTTTGTCCTTACAGCGCGTCCCCGACTGCCAAAGTGACCTCTCGAAAACAGCCAGTTTTTCAGCGACTAACGAATGAAGTCAGGAATGGACATGAAATTTGACCCATATGGAGCATTGATGATCGCCGCAATCGTTTTAATTGTGTTCCACTTTAAAATACTCCTGCAGTAAGCATACTAGATTGTCTACAATACTTACAGCGAATGTTGAGAGCCTTGCTCGCGCTTGTTCATGTTAAAGTTTTGATTCAAAAAATTATCTAAGTTTTTTGTGCATTTTATTTTTATATATCATCATTATGATTGGATTATCATTATGGGATACAGTAGGCATGAACGTGGCAAAATATACATGTTGTACTCCCCCCTAAAAAATTGCCATATTACACCCCTACCTCCACATAATGGTCACCTCTCCACAACATGGCAACTTTATTCTGTCCCCAAGGTGACCATTGTGAAGAGGTTTGACTGTATACACAAATTGAGATTCACATTAGGTACATGTAAATATATTGTTTGTTAGACAATGACAAAAACTGAAGTGACTCACCTGAATACTGAGTAACTTCAGATTGGTAAGACAACTGAGATTCTAGCAACAAAAAAAGTCAACAGAAATGCTTACTAAATTAAAACCCAAATAAAGTGTTTTTAAAACATTCAAGAAAGAGTTTTGATTCATACTTACTCTCAACTAGTAAACACTTACATCAAGTTTTGTAATTTTGTTTTTCCCCACAAATAAACTGTGTAGTTGTGTTAGACCTTCAAATCCTTCCAGAACCTTAAAAAGACAAACATGATCTACATAAAAATTTTGATTACATCCAAGTTTCAATAGACTTTGTCACAAGCTGCTGTTTAGGTTTGTGATGAGGTCAATACACACACAGTAACATTTCTCACAATTGTGTCTCAAAACGCATCTCAGCGCATATTCATTTCAAAAAAGTTTTAGGGGGGGGGAAGCCCCCGGACCCCCTAGGAAGCTTGTCACCTTCAGCCACTTGCGACTTCTGCCCCAAACCATAAATCCTAGATAGAACCCTGTCTGGGGAGTTTGGTTCTTCACTGCATGGGAAAATCTGACTCAAAATGAGCGTATTAATAGATTTAAGTTACAAAGTATAGTCATCATCATCGTCATTCTGCAACCACCAGAGTGGACAGGACATTCATGGAGATTTCTTCCCAAACACCACGATTCACCATCACTGTGCTCAGGTTCCTGGTATCAAGTCCTGAATCCCAAGCAATCACTTTGGCCAGGGTATGTTAGCTTATGTGACTGCACTCTACCCACTGGCCACCAGAGGATGAGAGATGAAAATATTATTTTCTTTATTTGCTCGATAGAAATGACCAGCAAACTGGAGACATTCTTGCTGGAGGCTCAAAGATAAAGGTGTTAGTCTCCCATGGATCTTCTCAAGCATGGCATGGTCTCTCCAGCCGATGTTTTGTGCTCTTCTCGAAAGGTTTGTATAGCTACCCTCAAGCCGTATACTGAATCACAACTAACTTTGTACTCACCCTAATTTTGTTTGCACCAAGCTCCAACATCTCAAGTTGTGAAAGATTCTGAAGTCCCTCTATCTTGGAGACCTTGTTTTGAACAAGGTAAAGCTTTTTGAGTTTTGTCAGGCATCCCAAGTTTTCTATTACTTTGATTAGATTGAATGACAAGTCCAAACTCCTAAAACAATACAAATTCATATCCTTTGTAAGGTATTGATATTGAATAATGGTCTAAAAGCCTTCTTTGCTACCTTGTCTAAAACAGGTGTTAAAACGTTCACTAACTGATAAAGCTCAAGGGAAACATCAAGAATAAAATAAAGTTTCATGAGGTGAAACTGTTCTGCATGATTTGGTAAGACCAATATTTTATTCATCTGACAACTGAAGAGTCATTTACTTTGCACTCTCATCTCAACCACACTTTCATTTCCTTCAATTCTAATCCACCACATTTAACTGATTTATGAGCAATTGGCATTTGACAATAAAACAAACCAGGAATTCAGAAGCTGTTCCTTGGGAGTTCAGTTGATCCCCAGCAACTAACAAAAAATTCTTGCTTCAGTCTGTAGGGATGTTGCTAAGAGCTGACAGACTTCAGCCACCTAATTTTACCAGCTGAAAAAGAGCTTACCACTGCCTTAGATTGCTCTGGAAAAGAAAGATATCTTATTCAGGGAAATTTCAAAGTGGAGTTAACTAAAACAGCCAACTTGACTAATAAAAAAGTTAGCTTATATATGTAGCTTTTCCTTAGCTACATCCCTGAGTCTGTCCCCAAGCACTGATGGCCATTACAGAGAGATTTGATTGGATTACTAAATAAGCCTATTAAATAAATATTATAGTGCTTTTTTCTTGAAAAATTTTCTTACGTGAGATTGGTCAAATTTGCCAGGCCCTCTATCACGTTGATCTGATTATCATACAGGTCCAGCTCTTCCAATGTTGTTAATGTGCTCAGTCCTTCCAGTTTGGAGATGTTATTTCTCCGAAGGCAAAGGGACTAAAGATTAAAACAGAAATGGCTACATAAAAACCAAAAAGGCAACAGGAAAATAAAGCCATGCAATCAATCCAATATTAAATGCACTGTTTATTTAAAATTAATACAAATTTCTTTATTAAACGCTAAAAAACAATAAATAATAACATACCTTGACACAAGTCAATCGTTCTAAGTTGTCTAGTTTCTGGATCTTTGCATGGGTAAGGTCAACTTCCTAAATAAAACCATTAGAGAGATTGCAGTTGCTAAGAAACAAGTATACTTTTATAATAGCGCTAAGGATTGTTCACAATTAAAAGAGCCTGAGCCCTAGTATTTGGCTACACGTACTTGCACAAAAATGAAAAGGGTGCTGTTTTCACTCCCCAGGGGGGTACTCAGCAAAGTTTTATATGGGGAGACTCCTAGAGGACTAACCCCTTACCTTTTTATACACAATTTTTTTGTAGAAAAGGTACTCCTTTCATATAACTTCTATTGACAAATGGTACCTCTTTCACGTACCTAGTTTTGAACTTTGTATACATTTAAATAGATGTAAATGCACTGTTTTAAGATGTGAAGAAACCACAAAACAGGAACGTTTTTTTTACTTCTTTACAACCATAAAATGCATCTGTCAGCAATTTTGTACCGACTGAAATGACATATTTTCCTACCCTTTCATATATATCAAGTAGTGAAATCCCCACCCTTTCATATGCTTGAAGCCTGGGAAAGGTACCCCTTTAGGGCAGAGACTTCCCCAGTTATTTTGTTACCTCTGCATCCTGCATCCTTGATGCATAAAAATTCCCAAAGATGCAAAATAATTCATGGCATGCGTCCAATGGGAGCAAAGATCGATTCATCGATCGATCTGAATATGTGTTTTTGTAGAAATATCCTGTTTGCATAATTTCTGTGGCAGTTCATATTTGTCTTAGCCTTTGCTGTGCTTTAAATTAGAGGATTATATTTTGATTTTAGTATACTTTAATACAGAGTGTTGGAGTAACCTGGTGTCTGTCTTCAGATTAACTGTCTGGTTATATAAAGGCCCAAGCATTTTCAATTTTGGACTAGCATTGAGTTATGGGTGTGCTTCCAAAGCAATGGATTTGCCTTCCAGAACTAACAGAAAACGTGCGCAAACGTGTGACAGGGGGCCTGGCATTGACACTCAGCTTGTGGCCGAGTATATATGTACAAGGTCCCTTGTACTCGAGCACAATTCAAGTAAATGAGTTTTTCGGTCGGGTCTTCAGTAGCTGCAGAATATTAGGAAATCCTCCTCTTTTGGGGCAATTTTTTCAGCTTTTGCAATTTCCAACATTTCCCAACGGTACCAACAAAGTTTTTCAAACAATCGTAAGCTTACCTCTGCATCGGGGTCAACGTTCCGTATTTGGACATCACCAGGCTCTACAATAGGATAGGAAATCACTCTCAATATAACATCAATAAAATTATTAGGGTTTTAGCTACGTACCCTCTTCGCTTTCTGTAGGCGAGACCGGGATCATGTTTGGCGTTAAAACTTCGCCCTCCATTTTGATTTTCGCTTCAACGTTTTTGTCAGCGGTATTCAATGAGGGTCGTGTACGCCGTCACTAAATGTCCTCTAACAGATAGTGGATCGTATATGTCTATAATCGATGGCAGAAAATTCTCCATCTCCCTCACCTGAACGAGCAATTTATGGATTTGTACTGTACTTAGGGACTTACTTTGGAGTTGGTGAGAGTTTAGAGGGGAAATGAAATATGTAATTCATGTATAAGATCAAAGACGATGAACACCAGCAGTCTTAAATTTTTGAAAATCACAGTTCATTTTTTATTTAACTTAATTAAAATAATGGCTACGGTTTGATCTCTGGAAATTATATTGTCCATTTATCGCGATATCCCTCTAGAAGAAAGCCAGGGACAGGGACAGTTGATTTGTATAACTCACAACGTATTTTCTTTGCTTTTCATGTTGTCAGGTCTTTATTTAATCTGGGCATGTGTTCCTGAAGAATGGCTTCATAGTATTGGAATAACATATCTCCCACAGAGGTATGAGGAAGCAAAATCATGTACTTTACACACACTGTAATCTGACCAAAATCCTGGGTAGTGCTCTTGGTAGTAGGAGGGGGGTGGGGTAGGAAGGTACCCAGGTGGGGATGAGTGGGGATGTGCTGCCTCTGCCTTCAATACCCTATGCTAGATTGGAAGTTCCAGAGTCATGACCCTCGTTGAGTTGCACAATACCCACATAGGTATTTTTGGTGAGTACTAACACCCCAATCCCCCATGCCAATCAACACTTGATTATAAGGGGGTGGGTAAGGGGTCATGGATGGGCTGGTAAAAGAAAGAGGAGGACAGGAAGGGAAAGAGAAAGGCAAAAGGCCACTTCCTCTCCACTTCATTGCTCTGTTTGGAATTTTTGTCTATTCCCAACAAGGAGGCTAGTTCTTAGCCCAGGAAGAAAACATGTTTGCTAACTGATAAATGAGAAATGATGACAGTTTTACTGCATCATTTGTAAAAATTCAAATAGAATTTTTTGAGACCCATTGTTACCCATCCTCAGAGTAAGGTGGCTGATCCACTGTTAATAGAACGCAGTTTTTGTACCAAAAGGTTTTAGCTTTGCTATACTGCTAAGGGAACTAAATAGGGGCTTATTTGTTTATCTTTACTTTTTCATTAACTAGGTACTGGGTGTTAGCAGCACCAATCTATCTATGTGTTGCTTTTGTTTTTGCTGTGATATTTTATGTGGCCTACAATTTTACTATCACCCTACCAGTGGATTCAATCAATACAATCACAGGTTTGTAAAGCATTCAATTGAATACTTTGGATTCTGTGGGGTTACTAACTTATACTGTCTTGTCGTGACTTGAAGGTAGATTTATGAAGGCTGCCATGTGTTACACCCTAAAATGTTCCATCATGCTCAAACCTGACTGAAAAAAGATGTTGTAAAAAACATAAAACTGTAAAAGCCTCACAAGGAGAAAACAAATAATGCAATCATAAAGAGCTGCAAATAACAGTCGGCCAATCAGACAATGTACAACTAAAATTGACCCATTGTTTAATGAAATCCTACCTGTGGTCATACATGATGACAAGACAAATCAAAATTATCTCTTAATATAACAGACCACGTGGGGGTGGGGGGGGAAGTACTCCTGGGAATTCTTCAGGGGGGGGGGGCGTGCTGCCTGGTTCTCCAAATCCTGACCCTATTTCAGACCAAAAAAAAGTCATTTTCCACATCCATTATCAGACCTGACATCTTAAGTCCATACCCGTTTTCAGTCCTGGCCTTTAGGTAGAAATTATGTCATAATTACATTATTAGAGTGCAAACAAAAAATTTAGAACTTCAAATGCATTTTGAATTCACATATTTCTATTTCTTTCTTATTCATTTGGAACTGAAATGATAAACACATTCATATGCTCCTGTAGTTCCTTCAAAAACCATACCCAATTCCAGACCCTACCCTAACCCCTAACCAAGGCGCTAACCCTAACCATTTCCCTTTTAATTTGGCAACTGGCTCTGTTCAGCTGAAAAATGCACAGTATTTCTATTGTCATGTATGTGTAGAGAAGTTGAAAGAACAATGTTATTAATGAAAAATATTACTGACAGTAAGTAGGCAGTAATATTTGCCATACTTATGCTAGTCTTAGCTTATTAACCTCAAACCATTTTGCTTGTTGGCCTTTAATGGACTGATACGACTTCTTGATTCACACACAAGTTAGAAAATTCTTAGGCACCTACAAAGCCCAGAAACATACCTAAAAATTAATGTATTCCCAAAAATATCACCCCTAGTATTTTCTTATCCAAAGTCCATCATGTAGTAAAAAAGTGAATCTGGATTTATTGATTCTTCAGGTGTCGTGTTCTTCATTTTTTCTCTTTGCAGATACACATGCTCGGTATGAAGGTGAAGACAGAAAACCAGTGCTGCCTGGCTCAGTACCCCCACTCTATGATATACCACTCCGTCAGGTGAATAAAGTACTCTATGGTGATGGAATAACAAGTTACAGCGGTGACAGTCATTAGGAATGAAGTGACTAACTGTGGGGTATTCTCGCAGTCCAATGGGCCTGCGAACAGAGGTATTCCTAGTTGTCACTGAGAGAGAAGCAAGGATCAGAAATAAGTCTGCGTTCACAGGCTAGGCAAAGCTCAAATAAGAAGAACAAAGTGTAAGAGGTCACTGTCTGACAGAGTCAGTAGCAACCTTCGTGCCCAGTTATTGCACCAGATGGGATACTATTTTTTCATTGAATTTGTCAACCTTTCAACTGAAATGCTCACATTTGCCTGGTGAACGAAGGCACTAATAACATCTTAATGAAAGCCTGTCACTTAACTAGGGACTCATACTCTGCAAAAAAAGTGATGGGGGTGCTCATTGAAAAAAATTATATTCCAAAAGACCTTTTTAAGGCCGTAGCAATAATTATCAACGACTATTATCGGCTACATTGCTCAGAGAAGTCGGCTACTTTTTTCCCCCAAACAAGAAGCAACTAGTTTGAATAATACACCCTATGCAGAACGAAAAGAGACTGGGAGCGATCAACTTGAAAACGAGGCTAGTTGGGCCTGGTAAATAAAAATGGCCGGCTGATGTGAAGGGCGCCAGTTTTTGAAAATGCCGCAAAATTGTTGTGTTCCAAACTGTACCAAAAAGAAATACAGAACCGAAAATGGGGAGAAAATTTCTTACTTGAAGTTTCCAGACGACGTTATCCTCAAAAAACGTTGGCTCCATGCCATTCGTCGAGACGAAGGAAAAGCGTTTAGAGTCAACCAAAACACGAAGATCTGTTCTCGTCATTTTAAGCCCGAGGACTTGGTTAAAGCTATTGGAGGTCAGCGTGTTTATGTAAAGGCAGGGGTAATTCCATCTTGATTTTCGTGGTCCAAAGGTTCTCCGAAAAAGCGAGCACCTCCTAAATGTCGCAATCTTTCGTCTACAACAGAGTGTTCAAACAAGGAGTTGCAATCATCTCAAAGTCAAACAAGTGCAGATGCAGCTGAAGCAACTTCTGAAACCTGTACTTCATCAGCAGCTTTTAGTTATCATGATGTGGAAAACAGCTTAAGTTCGTGTGAAGATCAAACAGAAGAAGTTAAAAAACTTGAAGGAATTCGAGGTTTTGAACTTGAAAATGCGAAGTTAAAGGCTGAAATAGAGGTATTAAAACGCCAGAGGAGCCTTAAAGATTCCCGCCTTTTTCAGATACGCAATTTTACTACCGACGAGGACATTGCCTTTTATACGGGATTTCCTAATTTAGCAACATTTAATGCTGTGTTTGAATTTTTAAATACTGGATCGAAAGGGGAAAACATTAGGTACTGTTCATCAAAAGAAAGAACTGTCCAAAAGGAGTTTTATGATAGTGGAAATGAGGAACCAGAGGGATGTACTAGCATAGGTAGACGAAGAAGCTTAGAACCCAGAGAGGAGTTCTTCCTTGTTCTTTGCAGACTGAGAAGGGGATTTGCAGAAAAACATCTAGCTCACTTGTTTGGTATTTCGCAGTCGACAGTAAGCAGAACATTCCTTTCTTGGATAAATTACATGTATTTAAAATTTGGTCAAGTATCTATATGGCCTAATAGGGAGGTTATAAGAGCTACAATGCCTGACAGCTTTAAAGAGAAATACTCTTGCACCCGTGTAATAATCGATTGTACAGAAATTAGATGCCAAATGCCTTCCAGCCTTCTGTTGAATTCCAAATTGTTCAGCTCCTATAAGAACCATGTAACTCTAAAAGGCTTAGTTGGAATTGCTCCCAGTGGAGCTATAACTTTTATCAGTCAGCTATATAGTGGAAGCATTTCCGATCGTGAAATTGTTGAACGAAGTGGTTTCCTGAAGTTAGAATTTGACAATGGTGACACCGTGATGGCCGATAAAGGTTTTACAATTGAAGACCTACTCCCACTGGGTGTAACCCTAAACATTTCCCCCTTTTTAGGGTCTAATAGCCAAATTGTAGAGAACTGGAACTAGTTAGAATAATATCGAAAAGGACTGGCTCTAGCCAAGATGATGTAATCGCAAGATGGCGGAAAGCGCCACCGACACGTATTAAAAGAGTTAGAAGTTTGGAGTAATTTGTGGTTGATTTAGGCGTGTAATCTAACAAAATTGGCGACCCTGCCAGGACTTGTAACCCGACGAAGATGAAACACTGGATGGAACGTTTCTGGCGATCGATTTTGGTATGTTTTTGAGCATATTTGTGTCTCTCATCGCTTTGACCACGTGCTTCCACTGCCCGCCATTGTCAATCGGAAACATCGGAACTGAGGCCTTGCCGATGATGGCAGAAGATCTTCAATTGGAATTACAGTCTAGCATCTATGCCGCGGACTGGAGCTCACTCGAGCGAATGGCCAAGTTCTTCAAAGTTGAATATGAGGGAAAAACAAAATTGTTTGTGGCGAAACGTGTTGCTCTACGGCTCGATGATGAAATTGAAAAACTGAAGGAAGCCGAAGTCGTGCCGTACCTCAAGGACGTAAAAGAAATGCTGACAGAGAAACCCCATGGCATCAAGAACGATGAAGAAGATGGTAAGCCAGTTCTAAGTGATTCAAAATCTCCTCCCGTAGCGAAGGAAGATCCTGTTCAAAAACTACTAGCGACTAGCGCGTTACGTAGACAGTTTAAGATCAGTGGTCAAATCGGGGAACCCGAGCAGAAAGACAAAATTAGTTTTTCTTCCCTTATGCGTCAAATTCAAATGGGGTTGGCCCAAGGTTATGGCGAGAGTGAAATTGTTGATGGTGTTATTCGCTCAATTACACCTGGCATGGTACTTAGGAGTTACCTCGAAACTTACGAAGATTTGACATTGGATCGGTTAAAGAAAATTCTCCGTAGCCACTATGGTGCAAAGAATACATCAGAACTCTATCAAACACTGGCATCCCTATGTCAGAGCCCAAAGGAGTCACCCCAGGCATTTTTGATGAATGCTCTTGATCTGAGGCAACAAATCCTGTTTGCATGTGGTGAAGAAGAAGGTGAAATATCCCTACAGTATGACTCTGGACACATACAACGTCTGTTTCTTCGGTCAGTAGAAACTGGTTTACAGGATGAAAGTATTCGTGCTAAGATTCGCCCATTCCTGAAGGACTCAAATGTGACAGATGAAGTGTTGATGCAACAGATGAGCATGGCTACGTCAGCAGAAAAGGAAAGGGACAAGAAGCTTAAGAATAATACCAAGACCAAACAACCACCATTATCAGTGTCTGCGGTATCTGATGGCCCACCTAAAGAAAAGGAAGGAGGCAAGAAGAACAGCCCTCAGAATGATCTTCTAACAGCTATAAGTGCAATCAAGTCAGAAGTCGAGGCATTGAAAAGCGAGGTCAGGAAGAACAGCAATCAAAGTGTACCTCCAGGCAAGTGGCCAGAGAGAAGAAGACCACCTTTGTGTTCAAGCTGCCTCGAGAACAGAAAGGAATATTGCAATCACTGTTTTAAGTGTGGGAGCGAATCTCATCTGGCAAGGGGATGCAGGAAGCAGTTAAACAGGAATCGACTGCTCCCGCGAGACAGGAAGCAGTCGTAAACCCACCAAAGTCTCACCAATGTAGCCACTGTTGTAAAACCGGAGTAGAGCATGGACAACTTAAAAGATGTAGTCAGTGTCAGAGTGTATGGTATTGCACCACGCGATGTCAAAAGGGACACTGGGCTGAACACAAGGTGTTGTGCCAAGCAATAAGTCATCTTTCTGAGGCGAGTACAAGTAAGTCAAAAGAGTTTGTAGACCCAGCCTGTGTCAGTCATTTAACTCCAAGTGAGCATGCTAAAGTTATTGGCCTTGTTGGCAAGAAGTGTATGGTGAAGTGCTTGCTCAATGACTATGAATGTGAAATGTTATGGGACACTGGTGCCCAGGTTTCAATAATATCAGTCGACTCTGTCCAAAGATGCTTAGGACAAGTAGCCATTAGACAGTTGTCAGAACTCTTGGAGACAAGCCTTAGCCTAACAGCAGTGAATGGGTCTCAAATACCC
The DNA here is from genome assembly GCA_964035705.1 of Porites rus. Taxonomy (NCBI): domain Eukaryota; kingdom Metazoa; phylum Cnidaria; class Anthozoa; order Scleractinia; family Poritidae; genus Porites; species Porites rus. The sequence goes on from OZ037992.1 coordinate 1,894,298, forward strand.
TACATTGGGTGGGTGGAAGCCAGAGTTATGCTAACTCCTCCTGGTAGTGATAGCAATCAAGAGGAACTGTTAGTGCCTTTTCTAGTGACATCAGAAAAGTTGGACTGTCCCATTTTGGGATACAATGTCATTGAAGAGTTAGTAAGTCAGGACCAGAATCCAAACCCAACAATTTACAAGAGTTTCCCTGGAACAGATAAGACAAAAGTAGATGCCTTGGTAAATTTCATTCAGAGTTCAAGTTCAGATGCCATTTGTAAAGTGAGGACGGGAAGGAGAGATGTGGTGATACCAAGGGATAGCATGATAACTGTTGGCTGCCGTGCAACTACAGGACCAGTAAACAAGCTAACACCAGTACTGTTTGAGCCAAATGAATTGGCACAGTTACCAGAGGGTTTAGAAGTTAATGGAACTTTGTTAAATGTCAAACCAGGAAAGTCATCTAAGGTACAGATTGCTGTGCACAATGGGACAGACCATGATATTCTGCTTAAGAGTCGCACCCCGTTAGGAGTCCTTCAGGCAGTCAAATCAGTGACAACAGCAGATGTTAGACTGAGTGAATGTAGAACCCAGAATGACCAGCAATATTTTGAGAAACCTAAACCTCAGGGACCCACCACCCCTGCTGAGCAGCAAAACAAAGAAAATGAAAACCCACTTCCGGCAGTTGATCTCGGTGATTTGGATCATGACCAGCGGACTGCAGCTGAAATGATGCTGAGGGAAGAGTACGAGTCATTCTCATCCAATGAAGAAGATATTGGCTGCATCCCTGATCTGGAAATGGAGATTAATCTGCATAATAACCAGCCAGTGCAAAAGAAGTACACGTCAATTCCTCGACCACTGTATCCGGAGGTGAAACAGTACATTGAAGACCTTCTGAACCAGAATTTCATCACTGAATCCAAGTCCCCATACTCCTCTCCAGTTGTCTGTGTTCGCAAGAAGGATGGGTCTCTAAGGCTATGCATTGACTATCGAGAACTAAATCGCAAGACTATTGCTGACAGACATCCCATTCCTAGAGTCCAAGAGACCTTGGATAGTCTTGGCGGAAATAAGTGGTTCAGTGTACTTGACCAGGGTAAGGCGTATCATCAGGGGTTCGTAAACAGGGACAGTAGAGCAGCGACAGCATTCATTACACCGTGGGGGCTATATGAATGGGTAAGGATCCCATTTGGATTGATGAACGCACCTGCGAATTTCCAACGGTTTATGGAACGTTGTTTGGGTGAACTAAGGGACAAAGTGGCTATACCGTACCTCGATGACATCATAGTATTTAGTAGGACATTTGCAGAACACATCGAGCATCTGAGAACAGTATTGCGAAAGTTACGAGCACATGGAGTCAAGTTGAAGCCGCGCAAGTGTAGTTTGTTCAAACGCGAGGTCAAGTTTTTAGGAAGAGTTGTGTCAGGTGATGGTTACCAGATGGATCCAGGGTGTGTACAAGCTATCGAGAAGTTAAAGGAAGTAACACCCAAAACTGTTGGTGAAGTAAGACAGCTTGCAGGAATACTAAGTTACTACCGAAGGTACATTAAAAACTTTGCTAAAATTGCGAAACCGATCTATGACTTGCTTACCAGCACAGGACAGGATGGACAACAGCCCTCAAAGACGCCAATCGTTTGGGGAAGAGAACAGCAACTAGCCCTCGAGAAGTTAGTGGGACACCTCAGTAATCCACCCATTATGGCTTATCCAGATTTCTCAAAAGCATTTACTCTCCACACCGACGCAAGTAAAGACGGTCTCGGGGCAGTGTTGTACCAAAACCAGGATGGGGTCATGCGAGTTATTGCTTATGCTTCACGAGCGCTGTCACCAGCTGAGAAAAAGTACCACCTTCACGCAGGAAAACTTGAGTTTCTTGCTCTAAAATGGGCAGTGACTGAACACTTCCGTGACTACCTTTACTACTCGCCAAAGTTTACTGTTTTCACTGATAACAACCCCTTGACATACATCCTAACATCAGCGAAACTGAACGCCACTGGTTTACGGTGGGTTAATGAATTAGCCGACTTCCATTTTGAGATCAGGTATCGACCAGGAAAAGCCAACGCAGATGCTGACACCTTGTCTCGTATGCCAATCAGTTTTGAGGGCTATATGAAAAGTTGTTCGGAAGTAGTTAATCAGGATGTTCTGGATGCTGTCACATCTTCAGTCCATGTAACTAACACCCCCCAGACCGCCTGGTTGTCATCTCTCACCGCAGTACACGACATGTTAAAGGAAGAGCGTGTAGACATTCCAACTCTGCCACGTGATGAACTTGTCGCAGCTCAGCAAGAAGATCCATCAATTGCTCGTGTTTTACAGTTTATTCAAATTGGAAGGCGTCCCACCTATCAGGAAAGGCAGCAAGAGACAGCTATTGCCCGACAACTCTTACACGAATGGAATAAACTGTTTATTGCTGAAGATGGAATCCTTTATCGGAAAACTGGGTGTGGAGACAAAATGGTTTTACCCAAGAAATACCACAAAAGGGTGTATGAAGAGCTACACGAAAACATGGGGCACTTGGGTGCCGACAGAGTAGTGGAACTAGCTAGAGAACGCTTCTATTGGCCGTTTATGAGAGCAGACATCACCCATTATGTCACAAAAGTGTGTCGTTGCCTGAAGCAACGTAAACCCGCAACTCATGTCCACGCACCACTTCAGCCTATCCTCTCCACAGCACCTTTCCAACTCGTCTCCATGGACTATGTTCATCTCGAACCAAGCTCGGGTGGATACCAGTACATATTGGTAATCATGGATCACTACACCAGATTTGCCCAAGCATACGCCACCCGGGATAAGTCTGCGAAGACCGCTGCCAACAAACTGTATAATGACTTTATCATGAGATTTGGGTTTCCAGGAACCATTCATCATGACCAGGGCGGAGAGTTCGAAAACAAACTCTTCTACAACCTTGAGAAACTGAGTGGGATCAAACATTCGCGGACAACCCCCTACCATCCACAAGGGAATGGGCAGGTTGAAAGGTTCAACCGAACACTTCTATCAATGCTGAGAGCCCTGCCAGAGAAACAGAAATCCCGTTGGCGTGACCATCTCAATAAAGTAGTCCATGCATACAATTGCACTCGCCACGACTCTACTGGATTCTCACCTTTCTATCTACTATTCGGTAGGACGCCAAGGCTACCCATCGACCTAATGTTTGGCTTGAAACCTCCAGAGGGATATTCTACATACCCTGAGTATGTTAAAAATTGGCGAAGAGCCATGAAAGAAGCTTACGAACTAGCCTCCGCTCATGCAAAGAAAAGTGCAGACATGGGGAAACAACAGTATGACAAGAAAGTTAGACATACCACGCTACGTGAAGGAGACCGTGTTCTTGTGCGAAACATGACGGAGCGTGGTGGCCCAGGAAAGTTACGCTCTTATTGGGAGCAAGAAATCCACATTGTTACTCAAAGGAGGGAGGATATGCCAGTTTACGAGGTAAAACCAGAGACTGGTAATGGAAGGACAAGAGTTCTGCATCGCAACCTGCTGCTACCATGTTCCTTTCTACCTGTTGAGATACCACCTAAGCCATCCAAGAGTCGTCGCACGATGCCCAGGACAACCCGAAGACAGCAGGAGCTACAAGAGAACACAATCAGAACCACTGATGAGAACATCCCTGGGTTAACACCTGGTCAACTTCAAGAATTTTACGAGTCTACGAGGAATCATACTGAAGACAATTGCCAAATTGTTCCAGAGTTAGATGAACACGACACTTACCCTTGTCAAGTTGATGGTCCAGGCTCAGAGGGAGAGGCTGAAGACACAGAGCAACCAAGTGGTGCGTTCGATGATGAAGCTGTAGATGGTGTACCTCTAAGACAGTCACAGCGCGTAAGCAGACCACCCCTCAGGATGACCTATGATGCAATGGGACAACCCTCCTTTCAACCCAGTTCCACAACAGGAATTCGCGGCATCACAGCATCATATCCACACCAGTTATGGCAGCCTGTCCCGGTATCATGGGTGGTGCAACAACCTGTCTTTCAGCCCTTCAGTTATTTTGTACCTTTCCCAGTACACGTTCAGCCGATGTATCCTGTGCCTGCGTGGCGTTACCAGCAAGCCTGGTGGCATTAACTTGAAGAGAAAGGAACTGATTTGGACCAATTGAAATTACGTTCGTTTTAGATAAGACGATAAATGTTTAGTATAGTATAACTCACATGTCGTTCGTTTTAAGAGGTACAACCTTGTTTTATTAGGAGATTTTTTTTTTTTCTCGATCTCTACATGTTCTTTGTACGGGCAAACAATCGATATAGGCGCGTAACATTTGGGCAACTTAAGCGAACATTCTGGCCTGATCAACCAGGATAACTTTGTTGACCCAATAATGAGATACAAGAATACGAGGAACTGTTACACGAGATAACCCACAAGAGACTATGGTCTATCCGTTCATGTTGAGGACAACATCTTTTTCCAGAGGGGGAGAATGTAGAGAACTGGAACTAGTTAGAATAATATCGAAAAGGACTGGCTCTAGCCAAGATGATGTAATCGCAAGATGGCGGAAAGCGCCACCGACACGTATTAAAAGAGTTAGAAGTTTGGAGTAATTTGTGGTTGATTTAGGCGTGTAATCTAACAAAATGACAGCAGAAGATGTTATCAAGACTCAAGAAATTGCTTCTGTTAGAATACACGTTGAACGGGCCATCAATAAAATCAAGAATTTTCACTTATGGGATAGTGTTGTACCCCTCAGTTTGTTTGGGGTAGTAAACCAAATGTGGAGTGTCTGTGCCTTTTTATGTAACATTCAGGACCCTCTTATTTCCACTTAACACTGAGTTAGGCAGAGCTCTGAGGCACACTACAGAATTTCAGTCAATTTAGTAAATGTAAACCTGCTTATCCACCTCAGGTCAAATATTCTCTAAACCAACTAAAACTAAGAATGTGATTCGCTTGCTTTCAGTCCCAAACACTTAAAAGATGTCAGCTTTTACATGTAGTTCTAAAGATCTTAAAATCAAAGAATAAAGAAAGCTATCTTATTATACAGACCATGTTGGTTGATACTCTATTTTAAACATATCAAGTTAGGTGTGAGACACAAAATTTCTCTTTACTCGTGCCAAGATTAGATTAGGGTAGTTAACCCTTCTAATGGTTACTGAACTCCACAGAAGCTGGTGCTATGAAATGTTCAAAATAGCTCTTCTTTAGGCCTTCATTCAATACGTCCCAGATTTGAGGATCAGATGTGATCCTCTCTATACTCATGCCTTTGTTAGTATAGATAACAAAGTCACACCAACTTGCTCCTGTAATACCTAGTTGACCCTGTATCTGAAAGTAGTACTGGTGCCCCCTTTTTAGCCTCGGCTTTCCATTTACATTTTCTGCATAAAAAGTTTCATCGGCACATGCTTCTAAAGGACATGAAATTTAGAGTAGGGACATTTAACCTCTACCAGCCCAAAAGGCTTGCTACAGCCTCGGTCAATGACCTTGCCATCTGGTGATGCTGCTAAAAAGGGAGAGGCCATACTGACATCAAGGCCACTTTTGAACACTGAAACTGGGTTCCTTGTTGAAAACATATATTTTTCATATTCTTTTAAGGCTACAGGCTCATAGGTTTTCCCATGTGCAGTTTGTTTGGCAGTGAATGGTTTGGGATGAAGCAGATTATTTACTTGAGTGTTATGATTCCTTTGCCTTTTTACAATTGTGTGGAAATTAGATGCTGTATACCGAAATTTCCTTTCAGCCTGCCATGCCTGTGAGGCTGCTTGTTCACTTGTTTTCTTCTCTATGGTATTAAGCTTTGCCTCATCAACAATCAAATGATCCAGGAGTGCTTCCTGGTTGCTGCTTAAATCATCTGGCTTTTCATACTGCTCAGATTGTTGCAAAGGGAATGGAGGATATACGGAAATAGCATTTTGTTCATCATTACAGTCCACTCTAGGCACTGAGTCAATATTACAGAAAACTTGAAAATTAGACTCTGTGAACTGTAACTGGTAACTTGCATATGAGCCACTTGGACATTTTCCAAATTTTGTTTCCTGTAAGTTGGTACCACCAGTAGACATAATTTGAGACAAGGCAAACTTAGGGTTGATCTCTTGAAGCTTGTTTTTTAACAAAGCTTCATCAGATGCTTGTGTACCCAAATTTTTCCTAGCTTCATACAACAAGCACCTTACTCCACTATCAGGGTTATACTCTGTGTCTATATTCGACTTTTTTACCTCAAGTTCCATGACAGGTTGGGGCTTGATTTTATCGCCTCTTACAGGCCTGTGCCATAGTTGTAAACTTGAAGTGCATGCCTTAGCTTGTGTCATATCAGATTCATTTTCCAAGTCCTTAATATCTTGACAACAATACAAGCTGAACTTACCGAGTTTCATCATAACATCAAGCACATGATTGCAAAAACCAACAGATCCTGCTACACATGTACACGAAGCATATTTAACAACTCCACTCACTAAAAAAAGTGCAACTTGTAATTTGTGGGGTGGCTCATTTTTTTTAAAGCTATGGTAACACAAGCATTTGAAATAGAAATATTGGTCATCACTTGCGCAAGTTAAGTCTTTCAGGTATTCATCATCAAGAAATGTTTTTGCCTTTTTCATGCTTGTTGGAACAGCATGGTTCTGTTTATTTCTGTCAAAGTTTTTTCCAGATTTAGAAATATGTAAATCCATCTCTGCCCTTGTGAATAATGGCATTCGTTGCAAACTTGTAGACCATCCGGCTGATGGAAATTTAACAGTACTTTCTTCAGGCATCGCATCACTTTGAGCGAGTTGTTCTTGTCTCGCCTTTCGACGCGTGTATATCAGATTTTTATCGGGATCCACAACATCTTTATCACGACCAGACGCAACATATTCAAGAACTCTTCAAAATGAAAAGTAGAAAAACTATTAATCATTACATTTTTGAAACATTTCATCGAGAAAAATAACTCCTAAATCTTTTGATCTCCATTTACAATATCAAAGTCTCTTTTAATTCTAAAAAGTATCACGAACGACTGACAAATACTGTACTTGCCTTTTCGCCAATTGTGCCTTTGTTTTTAACCCCTTTGCTGGATCGCCACGACATTTTAACCAAAAGCGAAGTTCATCTGTTTTAAGAGCAGTCGGATTTCTTCCCTGAAGCGATGCCCCGGGGATATCTTCCTCCGTAAGACTCTGAGAAAGACGGCTACTTACAGAGCCATGAGCGGCCATATTTCTAACACGAGGGGCAACACGAGTAAACAAGGCCCAACTAGCCTCGTTTTCAAGTTGATCGCTCCCAGTCCCTTTTCGTTCTGCATAGGGTGTATGATGGTCAAATATAGACTTTGTTCACGCAAAAGTGTACGTAACTTAGTAATAAATTATCATTTGTTCATTGCTTGTAGGAGTTAATTGTGTGGCTAGTAAATCAAAATTTGACTTAAACCCAAATCTTCTTGAATGCAAAACTCGCCCCTAGATAACCCTTGAAAATGTGGACTACTGGCCCCTTGTTGATACAGTCGGTTACGGTACTCTATTCAAACCTCTATTCAATTTTTATTGAAACCTCTGATTCACGTTTCCACCAAACGGCAAACGTGAATCTGTACCATGTGACCAAATTTTCCCCTTCAATTGTTGTTTACTCTTTATTACTTCTACTCAAAAATGAGTACTTCCACGGCAGTTTTATCCATAAGAATTGTTCTGGACAGTTTTTCTCTGCTTACCTTTTATTCTGAGAAATTCTCAACTTGAAACTGACGTTTGCCATTTGCTGTAAACGTGACTCTTAATCTCTCCATTAAGGAATTGTTTTGACTCAAGAACAACTAGGAAGTACTTTCTAGTAAAGGTCCATATTCACGGCCACCAAGGATGAGCCTGTGTGCAAGTCTCTCTTTCAGAACTTGCTCTACCCTCTGTTCCCCTTTGTTTTCGCTTTCATTTAAAATATGATTACAACTCATAAAAGGTACATTTTGTAAGAACTTTTTATTTGTTTTGATTGACCTTGATTTACAATAGAAATAACAGCAAGAGATAATGATCTTAAGAATTCATACACTTTGCTGTATAAGTAATTACATTTTATTAAAATTACAAATAGATGTGTGTTGCTGATGAGCACGAATAAACTGCATAGTAAGGTCAATGAAATAATTGACTATCAAACTACACCAAGCAAGGAACTTTAAGCTGAAGGAAAAAAAATGAACTCAGCATTTAACACCTTGATAATGAGCCTGGTGTTAAAAAACTTTTTGTAACTTCACTGTTTTAAGACATTTTTCTTTTAACATTATTTTGCTCAGTTTTGTGGCCAATTTTTCATAATGACATCATTTGACTGCAACTATCAGCATACATTCTTGGTTTCCTTTTTCATTCACACTAACCCTTTAATCACTAGGAGAGTTCAACATTCCATTTCTCTTTACAGTGCTAATTCTCAATCAAACATAAACATCATGAGAAAAAGGAAATGATCAACAAGTGACAAAAGTGTTGCAAGTTTCTAATTTGCACAAGAAAACATAATTAAATATTGTAATAACAGTCAAATGACCTCATCATGCAAATGTCTTTCTGCATCAAACAGCTTTTATTCAAACATTTCACAGCCTGTCAGTGCAAAACTAAAGCATTCTACTACACTGTAAAACACACACTTGAAATTTTCCATGACTAGTATATGAACAAATTAAGGCCAAGCAACAACATTATAAATGCTTTTTTCTACACTGAATCAAATAGCATTCATTTTACAACAAAGCCAAACCTTGGAGATTTGAAAGGATCAACAGGTCTCAAGATCATGGCTTCTAGAAAAACCTTTTACCAGCCATTAAAACAGTACACATCCCCACCAAGTGGGCAAAAATGTTCTTTTTGGAATGGCTTTCAATGAGTATGGTTTCAATCTCTGAAAAATACCATAAAATTATACAAAAGTTCTGGGGATTCTAGAAATCTCCTTTAACCTATTTGATTGTCAAGTATAATAAGAGCAATGCCTAACTTCATAAAATTACTTCTGACGATTCTTTAGAACACTGAAGAGTTCCTGCTGCATTTGTTTCTGTTTTCCTTGATCGGCAAGACTGTTTACACTCCTGCAAGACAAATGCATTGTGTTACAATTTAACTAGACTAATGAAAAGTATTTTGGATTATTGTTATAGCTTGCATAAGACGGAGTAAGAAGGCTCAATTTTAAATTGCTGGAATTTGTTATCACAAAGTTCACTTTTCCCTCAGTGCTTTAATACCCAGGTGGGGTTTAGCCCAGAGCAATTTAATATCCTAATCACTAAACTGTTAACACCCTGAAAAAAGGCGCATTTTCATTTGGACTTTTCTATACCTTACGTGACGAACCTGGGCACCCTGTTTGGTCATGTAACCGTCCCTTTCTTTTAGAAAAGGCAGTAACACTAAGTAGGTTGCAATGATCAAGAATTTTCATGTTTCCTTCATGCAACTGGTACATAATTATGTTGGCATCTTATCATACATAAAGAAAACCTCTAGCCAAGAACACCTTATCAATAATATCTGGGAAAAGGAAAGTTTAATATTGTCTTTCTTAACTACATTTGCTCATTACAAAGTTCTTGTTCATCTTGTATCTCTGTTCAAAAGATCCTCCTCTGCCTGCACCCCCCACCCCCACCCCCCAAAAGAAAAAAAAAAGACAGAGAAAGATTGCTTCTCAGCACTTATTATTCAATGATAAAATTATGTTGTCTGAACAGGCAGCAGCCTCTTTCTTTTTTTTGTTAAATGTTCCACACTCTGCTTAGATCTATCAACACTATGTTATTTATCAAGCTTACTGATGAAACTGCACAAGTGATGTCAAACTACACACATCTTTTACAACACACTTACCTCAAGGCATTTACAATATCCTTTGTTTTGCCAAAGTATATATCATTCAGAGTATTTCTCATCTTGTTTTCCATTTCCTTAAAAAAGAAAAAGAAAAAAATGCTGAGCACACTTCTATGACATGAAATAACACCTGGGGAAAAATACTTTTCAAAGTAGACAATACCTCAACCTGCCTTCCAATGTTAGCAATATGGGGACTAGCATCACTCACAGCACTGTCTGCTTCAACCTAAAAGTAAACTTCGTTTTAGTGCAATATTATAAAAGGGCTGGAAAAAATTGAAATCCAATTGCCCAGTGCACAAGTCAATTCAGTTTTCACTAGCCCCGACTTAAATATTGCTTGCCCAAAACAAACACAATGCCTTATCATCTACAGTTGTAAGGTACTGACTATAATAAGTTATAAATTAAAACAAAGTGCATGATATTACTAGAACTAAATGTGGAGTCAGATACAGAGTAACTATTGTATTTGACTAATATTGGGCAGGGTTTTCAGTAAGAATTATAGTAATAAGAGAAAGCTCTAACGTTATAGGAGAATATTTTGAAAGTCTTCACGTCTGAATAAAAACTAGTCATAGGCTACGGAACGTTAGCCGGAGAATTCTGCGTAGTTAGCGGAGAATTCTCCGATCTCCGATGCCAAATGAACACCCTGTTGGGCCTGGAGAAGTAACATGAGCAAGCAAACGTGCACTTGGATTTTATACAGATATATTCATGCTTTCAACTAATTGTGTCAGTCACTTTGCAGTCTTCAGTTTTGAAATACCATAAAATTCCGAAACTAAGCCCCTCCATGTTTAAGCCCCTCCAAATATGAGACCCCAAAATCGTAATGCAAAAACCCTCTGTTAAATTGCCCCTCTGAATATAAGCCCCCCAGGGGGCTTGTACTTGGAATTGGCCCTCGCATACAAAGTAAAACAAAGCAAAACTTGTAAATTTCCTTCCCACTACAAGCTAGCCCAATCGATTTTGAAATGCAAAAGCTCAAAAAAAAAACTCACTTGCCCTTGGCAATGGCACCTGGGTTTTTCCTGCCCTGTTACCAGGACAGTGCCAACCTTGACCGTTTTCTTTATTTTCAAGTTACAGAAGAGTGCCTTATCCTGTCAATCAAAAAGTGACAAAAACACCTTTTACCTGTCTTGTCAAACTCCCTCCTAAATTCATCATTCCTGATCCTGCCTTATTAGTCTAGAGAAAAAATACAAACAAAAAAATTGGCCATCCAACTAGGGTCTTAAACCTTTAAACCGTAGAATCAAAGTTTAAGTTCTTATCTGTTGTCCCTATAAGAAGTGGGGAGAATTTGATGTCAGATATATTTATCTTGTGTGATCATGTTTCCTCACTAATTTGTTTGAAAAGCATGGAAATCATAGGGAGAATGAAGGAATGAATGAAGAATGAAGAGTCGTGGATGAGAGGACAACAGACGTGCCCTCTTACAACACATTTAACACGTGAACAGTACGCTCTGACGTCAGCATACAAAGGCGCCACTGGCAGCCGCTCTCAGTCCATTTGTGAGCTTGCTGTACCCACCCAGCAGGGTTTTCAAATTGAAAAAAAGTAGCAGGAGGAAATTGCAAAGTAGCCGGAGCACTATCGGCAGCCGTTGCTATCTTTCCTTTTACATACATGAAGTATTATCACAACAAAGTCAGCGGTCTCGTTTCGTTTCTACTTCGATTCGCTGCAATTCGCAGTTTTTCTCAACACTTGCGCTGTTGAAGGGTTTTTTTGTTAAAACTTCCTACAGTCTTTTCTTGAAAATACATTTGGTGCAGTCAAGACCATAATGAGTAACATTTCACGAGAAAGACTGCCTTCGCATTCACCACGTGGATGCCACTACAGCTACGGATACTGGTCATTTCAGCCTCAGCATATTGTTTTATCGTCACTTTCAGAACTGGAACAACACGAAATATTTGTTAACTCTTATTCCTAAAATTATTGTTACCTGTTTCTCTTCGAGACTTCTCCGCAGTTGACAGAAAAGACAACATCGTTTGCTGCCTCCGCTTCATGTTGCAACTTTCGAGTGAGAACAAATCTGCTGCCGCGCCGATACATGCACGTTCAAATGAGAGTCCGTGCACACGAGCAGACTTTCTCGCCAAAAAAAAGCTGTTTATTAATTATTTTCAGCAGTTGGCGTTTATTTATTTCCTCAAAAAGATCAGATCACGATTAGTTTGGTGAAACAGAATTGTGTAGATTTGGAATACAAAAAGTACCCGGCGCAAATGCTTGAAGTAGCCGGTGACTTGCGCCGGGCGCCGGCTAAATTTGAAAACCCTGACCCAGCCCATGATGTGAATGATGTGATGTGTGAAGGTTGACCACAACACCAGGGTTTACGTCCCCTACTCTTTTCGAACTGTTCAATGATGGATTTATACCTGCAGCCAAAGCATAGCAGTTGAAGTAAGCTTATAATGGGCTTGTCGGCCACCACTTTTCTCCTGAAAGGTAACAGCACAAATACAATTAACACTAACCTATCAAGAAAATCTTTGAGAATACAAAATCAGTAATGCAAGGTGTCAAAAAATCCATTATTTGTATTTTTTATCTAGCTCATGCAAGGCAACTAAACCACACATACCTGAACCTCCACAACATGGATAGAATCCCAGCAGCCTTTGATCTTTTTTGATCCATCACCAGCTAAAATAAAAGTACATGCATAAGCAAAAACTTTTTGAGCACAAATAAAAGAGTACTTCCTCTTACTTAAAAGAATTAAAAGAATTCTTTTCTGTTTGGCAATTCACTCCTTCTAAATGCAGTTTCACTTTGACACAATATTACTAACAATAGTAATGTTCCAAAGATGAGGAGTCCATGGCTGCCTTTAGCATGACAACAATACAATACAAATTATCATTATCATTACTAGCATTTTATACTGGTAGACAGAAATCTTATTTCCTTAACAAAATATAAAATAAAAGAACTATCTCGTTAAAGAAATAAGCCACATTTAATAAGGAGCCCTTGAATAAATCCTACATAGGGAGATTTTAGTACAGGACAGAATTTTACATTTGACTTTTCTTGGTTACTTTTTGTTAGCTTAAAACAAAGCACATAAATACAACACTTAAGGAATGAGGAAAACAAGTCATACATACATTTTACATGTATGCTATTTTTCCTCCTAGACTGGATGTCTGCTATCAGTCCATTTTGGTATCACTATGTCCTAACTAAGCTTGTTACACACATGAAATGAATGTTACTGCTACTGTTACTACATGAACATCCCCTACATGTAGTCTTCTTGCACTGTGATGTGACTGGACTTTATTCTAATATTTTTTCCCTTCATATAGTTTTTTTTAACTAGTTCCACAGAAGTGTAATAGCTAGCCAAAAGGCTGACAAGTTTAACCTTTCTTGATGAGGATCACGCCGGCAAATCCATGATCTAAATCCCAGAGATAAACTGATGACACACCACCTTCAAAATACCTGTGTATACGATACAAATAAAACATCCAGTCAAGTCAGGTTTATTTCACTTTTCAATGGAAGATACAGAAGTTAATGAAAACAATGAGTATTTATATTTCATTAGACATGAATATAGACAACAGAAGCTAAAAGATAAGTGAAGGGTGCTAAAGTAACTAAGAGTTTTCAAAGCCAACTCCCGAAATTGAAACCTATAAAGAAAGAACGGCCACAACATGCTTTACATTCAAGGGTTATTTAAACACCTGCTTCAAAAAGGAAATTGCTCTATTATGATGCAACATGACAACAAACCAGGGCTCAAAAAAAGTCCCATCCAGTGGTCCAGACAAGTAGATTTTCAAGCAGGGCAAGTAACTTTTAAAGCTTACATGGTTTGTACAACTTCAGACAAAACAAATTTGAAGGACTTTTCAAGGATGTTTCAAAGACAAATTACAGCTTTTAAGGACTAAGATTTATTTAATAAATTTGCATTCTTTAAGCCCCTATGATCACCCTATTGGCTAAAGGGGGAGGATGAGCCAAATTTTCCTCGGTAAAATAATCCAGTTTTACAGAAAAAGGTCTCTGGCTTAGACAAGGTTGTGAATTTCAATGACTTTTCAAGACCTAATAAAGAAACCAAGTACTTTTCAAGGACCTAAACTGAATTCCAGGTCTTTTCAAGACGACTACTAAAATTCAAGACCTTTTCAAGATTGTACGAACCATGGATTACTTGCCCAATGGCCAAGGGTCCTGCAGGCAAGTTATCCTGACTAACAAAATCATTAACTAAGACAAGCAAGAAGTGGCCCTGGGTAAGCAAAATGCGAAAGCTGCTTGCCCAAAGGACAGGCTTAAATTCAAGTTTTTTTTCGAGCTCCGCAAACTTGTGACAAGCCTGACTTACATTTCTCTGTATTGATCAAAGGCAGTGTTGGCATCAATTTCTAACTTCCTTAATCTGTCAGAGGGCACTGCTCCATCATCCAAAGGAGGATCATATGTATTACTCCATGGCGATCTAAGAAGAAACACAAAACATATTTAAACCATTTGAATTTGTTTTGCCCTGATGAGAAAAGCTGCAGGGACAAAGGTGGCTGAGTCTGAGAAAGCAGAGCATTTCAACCTGTCACATCTCTCCTGAAAAGGAATGGCTCCAAGCACCGGTGGCTTGGTGAAAAAAGTGACAAAAGCTGGAAATATGTCTGCATTTGTAGGGTTAGGCTAGTTGACCACTTCTAACAAAGATTGTAGCTTGACTGTTAAGTCTACAACCCAAAAGCCTCCAGGGATTTATAGTGCAAGATTGTACAGTGTTATAATTATATTTAAGACGGAATCCATTAGGAAATTGAGTGATTTCAATTTTCAGTGGACAAAAACCTTGTCCTAGAATATTTTATGCCATGCTCATTTCGAGCGAACTCGAACTCCATTAACTAGCTTCATCCATTCCTTCCGGTTTTCCCATGATGCTCTTCAGTTCAGCAATGGTCAAACCAGTATCATTTCGCAGCTGGTCTATATATGTTGTTGCTGGTCTTCCTCTCTTTCTTGCACCATGCTTTGGTTCACAGAGTAGTAGTTCACTTATCACCTCATCCTGTCTTCTCCAACAGTGTCCTATAAACCACAGCCCCACACTTTTCAAGGGTTATAGATGTAATTAGTTATCAGTAATAACACCAAAGACAATTTCTTATGGGAGCCTGAGAAAATAAATTTCACATTTCACAGGAACTGAGAAAACACAGATAAAATCGTCATTCACAAGATTTCATTTTGTGAAATTTGAGGCTTTTGAAGTTTGTTTTCTCTGGCTCCAATAAGAACCTTTTCTTCAGAGTTATTTTATACAACTTATTACATTATAGCCCTTGAAAAGCGCGAAAAAGAATGCAATATGCTTGAAATTTTTCTAGTAAAAGGTTTTGTCCACTGAAAATTAAAATTACTCAATTTCCTAATGGATTTCATTATTTACCCCTTTTTGGCAAAAAAATCATGGTTTAGGGGCGAATGGGTTAATAACAATATTATTATTTTTGAAAACAGAGTACTATTTACCTGTAGGAGTCACCATCTCGATTGTAGTCACAGAGAAGGTAATCTTTTCCTGTACTTTTATCCCTAGCAATCTTAAGTGGTTGATCAACAGATGATAATAAGTCCTCACAAAGGGGTGGAACCTACAAAGAGGAAATGTAGAACTTGCAAAACATATTTTACAATTTACAGTGCTGGTGAACTGTACAGGACACATCCACAGATCTTCATTATAAAAATAAATTAATATTACTGATCTTGGCCTGTGTAAGTTCTTTTCTGCTGAAAACCAATATAATGCTGGCAAACATCTTCTTTGCCTTGCTGTAAAATAGTGATTAATTATGTAAGTGTGGCTTTATGAGAGATGGTCATAACAATATTATTAATTTTTCCATCAGCTGGAAGTGTTCTTTGGGTTAAGGGGTGGGGCAGGGCAGGGCTATTGCTAAAATTTCAGGTTGCTGGTTATAAACAATTAGCAGGAGGGGAATTGTACAGCTAGGGAGTTCTCTTCATGGGTCTATTTTCCTTTTGTTTCCTATAAGAGTAGCCAAGACTCACGCTCATAGTAGCCAGGGAAAACCCCCAGCCCCTGGCTCTTGGTGACAGCCCTTGTGGGGGTGTTTCTTGTCAAGTTATACCAGGGTTTTCATTAAGAATCCTAGTAGCAGGGAAAGGTGTAACGTTACTGGAGGATATTTTGAATGAGGCTCTACGTCGGAGTAAAAAATAGTCATAGGCTACCGATCATTAGTCGAAGAATTCTGCATAGTAAACAGTGAATTCTCAGATCTCCGATGCCCAATGAACACCCTGAGATCCATTATAAAAGCAGGAGAATGGGGAAAAAATTTCTCACCATCTGGAAGCAGGGAATTCTAAGCTTCTGGAACTAGTATAGTAAGAGTACAGTTGTGCAAACTTTGCTACAATGTGGCTGGTGAAATTTTTCCCCTTTGCCTTTGCAGGGATCCTCAAAACAGAGTTTTCAATTCTTCACATTCACCTCAGAGTTTCCTTGACCCTTACTCTGCTACGCAGCGGTTTTTAGCGTCGTCGCCCAAAGCTCCTTCCCACAAATGGCTACTGAGAACCAAACCACATTCCTTTCCCTTTGTGTTTGTGGTCTAACGAACAGACCGATCATGTATAAGAAACTTGACAATACATGAGCTGCAGGGCGTTAGGAAGGGAACACACTTCTCAATTTTCGACAAATTAATAAATAGGCTCTATGTCTTCAAGCAATGAAAAAAGGTTCATTTGCAGAAAAGTTTGTTAAACAGTTAACAAAGTTCTATGTGAAAAAAGGTTACGCCTACGCCTACAAGACTCTTACCAGGATCAGTTGGTTCTTTTTAACATGCAAATATATGATGAATTTCATGTGCCGCATGTGCTCATTGTGTTGCTGTACATGTGAAGACTAAACTCTCAAGGGTTAATTTAACTGATTCAAACAAAAGCAATCTTTTAAATTATCAATGAGCGATTTCCCAAAACTATACCTGGCAACTTTATAAGTACGTCCATGTTGTGCATCACATTTGCTCAACTTGCTTGCTGCTGCTGCTTACCTCATAATTTGGAATAGGGCTTGACAACAAAACGCTACCCGAAGTGATTGCTTGTTTTCACACTATTTTAATCGTTCTGTCATTTATACATAGGGCACCCATAAAAGCAAAGCTGTGATTGGAGGAGTCACCGTACTGCAAATATGATACAAACACCATCCAGAAAATGGCAGCTGAATTCTAACTGGCTAACCATGGGAAAGGAGTGTGGCTCAATTCTCAGCAGCCATTTGTGGGGAGGGGCATTGCGTGACAACACTAAAAATGGCCGTGTAGCAGACTACTTGGCCCTTGGCCTTTGCGTCAATCACCTTGCTTTCCCTTTTTGCTGACTACAGTTTTCAGTAAAATGTGAACTTGTCAACAATTCAACCAACGCTTACAAATCCATCAATCATAATGACCATGAAACCATGAAAACAAAATGGATTGAAAAAAACAACTTTGAAAAACTATTGAATAACTAGAGCAAACATCAAATCCTCACACATTTGCTCAAGATTGTGACAGGCCCTCAAACCTGTCAAACTAGTTCATTACTGCCTGGCAACAACTTGGATGAATTGTTTTTCCCGCCCTTTTATGGTAAAATGACATCATAGTGTACGGGATACCAGGCTTTCATCTACAATGTTCAACATGGAAGCTAAAGCAAAAAGAAACTGTTTTTTTTTCCTTCTTTAAATTGCTTTGACAAAAGTATCACTGGCAAATTCGGGATGGAATCTTGACAAAAACAAATTCTGTGGGAAGCCAAATATTAAACAATATGTGTTGGTTAGAATATTGTAATCAATATAAACTGTCAAATACAATGGCATATAATCAAGATGATCGATGCTCCACTCAAAAGTCTTGTCATAACAGAAAAATAAAAACGTAATTGCCGTGAAAGGTAATGATCACGGTTAACAATGCATTAAATTTTCAATAATTAGCCACGATTAAAACTTATAACCGCGTTTGGCAAGCAAAATCTTTTAAGCACACACTAATTAACTTTTGGTTGTTGGATCGCGAGCTTTAATATTTAGCATAATCGCAAAAATTATGCTCTGTATGTATGACCTTACCAAACATAACAGTGACTGATTTGAGTACTCACCAAATCGATTAGATCACTAAGATTCTTCTCAATTTGTTGAGGAGGTAGCCGACGCATCAAATCCAACGCACAGTCAAGCTGTCTCTCCGTCTAAACAAGGAGTCGAATAAATTGCTGGTTAGTTGAATTAACATCACAAATTTCACTGACCATCAGAATTCATGCATGTGAAGCGTTTACGAGTGACATTTGGTTGCTTCAAAAAGCTCCCATATAACAACAACACCTGATTTGGTGAAGGTATGGCAAAGGCAGCCAAAATATTTGCAGTTCAGAATAAAAGGCTACGACTATATGGGAGATATTACATTTAGATGTGCAGAATAATTGTGGAAGGGACTCAATGAGATTACATACAGCTGAGTGCACTGATCGTACGGAGAAAACTGCTCTTTTCTCTCAGCTAAGAAAACGTTCACAATAGCACTTACCATGGTGAATATAAACTGAGTCGAAAGTCCTAAATAGTAAGCGTATCTTAAACGCAAGAAAAATTCCCGAAGCGGCAGATAAACTCCAAGAAATTTAGCCGGAAACGCCGCTTTCAAGACAAGATGGCCGCCTCTATGTACCACACCAGTTAATCAACCAATCAGCGTCAACTACCAAATAAGGCTTATACCAACAAGAAGCTCGTCAATGACTATAAAAAGTTGTTATCAAACAAGGAAATAATTTGCAGGATACACCTCAGAACTTATTATTCAGCCATGGAATCAGGAGAAAAAGACTATGTTAAGAACACTTAAACTTTTTCGTATTTTTTGCAACACTTTCGATCCCTACATTTCTAAAACTGTACTCTCCAGTTTTTCTCTAGATCAAACCGGATCTCAAGAGATTTTCTAATTAGTGTA
The DNA here is from genome assembly GCA_964035705.1 of Porites rus. NCBI lineage: Eukaryota > Metazoa > Cnidaria > Anthozoa > Scleractinia > Poritidae > Porites > Porites rus. The sequence goes on from OZ037992.1 coordinate 1,913,310, forward strand.
ATCAATTATTTTTCTCACCATTTTGATTTGATTGATCAAGTTTTAATTTCAACTGTCTAATTCGCTGTATTACTAGATTTGAAACAAAAAAATTCAGTGAGAAGATTACACTGAGTTTTCGTATGTCAAGTTTCAACTCTCTTCCTTCCTTGATCGGAGGAGTAACTGTTTTTTTATATTCGGAATTCGGCCGGTCTCGAATTTCTATTCAAGTCTTATTAATACTTGTTTAGACAAAATGGGATGCAGAAATGACCTAAACGACTCTCTAATTTGAAAGTCAAATCATATAGTCGCACCATGTGATGTAATAATTATTTTGGTTTATTATGCTTCAACTGTTTTTTAATAGTTCAAAATTTGACACGACACTTGCGGACAGAAAATACAGAAAACGCTGCCTTACATCTAATATTCAGGTACGTACTTAAGTTTCTTCTAATGTAATATTATAAAGGGAATATGTTTTCATGAGAAATGAAAGTTTTTTTAAAGCATGCAAAACACAATATTAACCACCTGTCTTCTTGACAAATATTTTTAAGCATTTACGCACCGACTTGTAAAAATCTTCCATAATCCTGATTTAGCCCGTCTGATAATACATGTTTTAGTTCCGGAGAAGATTTGCCAAATTAAATTAGTCTAACTTAATTTTAATTTTGCGGATTATTTTTCAGTATCTCAGTATGTTAGACTTTCATATCAAAGCTTCATTGAACAAACATATATTTTGAACTTTTCCATAAACTTAAAACAAAGCACTTAAATTTGTCTGTAATTTTATCTGCACGTGCAACCAAGGACTATAAACGAAAAACGTACGAAAAACGTTCCCTCCGTGAAAATGGGCCTACAAGTTATAAAAAAATATCTGTTTCTCAGAGATAATCACTCAATTTTGATTGAAATTTAAAGCTAGGGAAAGGTGCTATCCAGCTAAAAAGTAGAAACGTGACTTCCGTGATAATTTATACTCAGTGATATTGCTTCAATATATTGATGTTGTTTCGACGTTAGCTGACTTCTTGTTGCATATGCTTGACCCGGTCTAACTAAGATTAAGTTTGTCTAATTTACCTACTTTTTCAAGTCAGGTATTTTCAGAATGACTGAACTCGGATTGAATTGTTTACCAGTTGGGGTGGCGTCATTGGGGAAGAATGTGTACCCAGTCTCCACTTCGTCCTCAGAACCCGATGCTGCTGATGTCGTACCGGAAAATTTTGAAGGTGAGTCGTACGTTATATATCGGTTTGGTATCGGTCTACATAAAAAAAAAATAATAATAATAATAATAAATTTCCCGAGAAGACAACTTGCCAAAACTCTTCTTTTATCAGGGGGTGGGGGCTGTATCGTGATGTCAATACAGTAAATACCCCCGACTAAGAACCTGCCTTCTTCCAAGTTAGCCTAAACAGGTTTTTTTAGGACAAATTTAGGCTATTGAGGTTCTTAATAGGTTCTTTTTTTGCGAAGAAAAAAATACATGGTAGTTAAAGAGTATTTAGTGGTATTCAGCTAACTCCTTAGGTAAAACCAAGAGACCACTCTCTCTTGGTAAAACCTGTATACCGCTACAATTGCAGTTGGAGTAATAGTCAATTTATTGAAGAAAACAGCTCAAATATGTCAAAGCTATTAGTAGTATAGGAATGGGATCTGTAGCGCAATTTTCGGATTTTACGAATTTCATTAAATTAAATAATAAAATCCCTCATTATGCAAGGGAGTATAAAAAAGAATATCTTTTCATAAGAGGATTAAATAAAATTGAAATTTAAACGTTTACGTCTTCTAATATAATCAATTATTAGAAGACGTCATGTCTAACCAGTTTGATAACGGTTTTCAGGGTTCTCAACCCTTTATAACAGATAACCAATATAAGAGTTTATCTTTGGATCAATTAAGATATATATTAAACCAGAAGAAAAAAACAATACAAAAAAGCTATAAGGAATTAAGTGAAAAAGAAAAATTAATTAGAGATATAAGAAGACTTGATAAGCTTAATGAAAAAGTAAAACAAGGAGTAGATATAAAGAAGAAATATAAGAAAAAGAAAGATACCACTAAAAAGAAAAAGATAAAAACATTTGAAGAGTATTTTGAGGAATGTATAAAAAATAAAAAGATACCACCGGATACTCCTTCTTATTTACGTGAAGCTCTTGAGAGGGCAATGAGAGAATATGATCAAGGGCTTATTAAAGAGAAATCATCTTTGGAGAACTTTGTTAATAAATATGTTATTGAAGGAGAACCAGGGTCATCTCCAGTTGAATTTTTAAATATGAAATTTAATATTCTTAAAGAATTTTTTAATCATCACAAAAACATAAAGTTTGAACTTGTTTTGGTTTGTTTAATGGAACAGCAAATATTTAGTAAAGACAAAGGAGTTGTAGGTTTGAAACAGGATAAGGCTTACTTTAGATCAGGAGTTCGTAAGAATTTAAACTCAACAGATGAAAATAAATTAATTAATTCTTGTTATAAAGATATTCTTGATCATTTAGATAGTTATCAAGAAAATGGAAGTGGATGGTATTTTAAAGAAGTTGTAAAATTTGAAATTCATACTGTTGAGTATAACCCAAATAAAGGATCGTCTTACATTGATCTTCCTAGTTGGATAAAAAATAAAAAAGCAATTGTTAATATTAAAAATAAAGATGACAAATGCTTTCTTTGGTGTATACTTAGGTATCTTCATCCAAGAGAGAGAGATGAAGAAAGAATAAGTGATTTAAAAAAGTATGAGTTTTCACTTAACACTAAAGGAATTACTTTTCCAATGAAAGTAAATAATATCACTCAATTTGAGAAACTTAATCCAGAACTTCCAGGAATAAATGTTTTTTCTAATGATGATAAAATGATTATTTATAATTTGAGAGAGGCAAAGAGAGATTGTAAAAATACTATTGATTTATTTTTATATGAAGAAGATGGTGCCTCACATTATACTCTTATTAAAAATTTTCATAGGTTGATAAGGTCTCAAAAAACTACAAGTCATAATGGTGAAATATTTATTTGTAAGAGATGTTTTAGTCATTTTACTAAAGAAGAATTATTAGAAAAACATATTAAATATTGTTCTAACAATCAAACAGTAGCTGTAAAAATGCCTGAACCAAACACAATGCTATATTTCAAAAATTATCATAAACAACTTCCTATTCCTTTTGTAGTTTATGCAGATTTTGAATGCTTTACTAAACCAATGAATACTTGCAGTCCTAATCCAAAAGAATCATATAATTATAATTATCAGAAACATGAACCATCAGGATTTTGTTTTTATGTAAAGGGAATAGTAGATAAAAAAATTAAACCAATAATTTATACAAAAACCTCTGAAGATGAAGATGTAGCAAAAGTATTTGTGGAAAAACTTACAGAAGTAACTAAAGGAATTTATAATGATTTTTATCAAAGACCAAAACCTCTTAGACTAACTAGTGCAGAACAAAAATCATTTAATGCCGCAGTTAACTGTCATATTTGTAGCCGCGAATTAAAAGAGGATAAAGTTAGAGATCATTGCCATTTTACAGGCCAGTATCGCGGAGCAGCACATAACAAATGTAATCTTATGTGTAAAAAACCAAAAGTATTACCAGTTATATTTCACAATCTTCAAGGATATGACGCACATTTGTTTATAAAACAACTTGCTAAATTAAAAGGAAAATTAAACTGTATTCCATCAACAGAAGAAAAATATATTTCCTTTTCAAAAAGTATTAAAGTTGATGAGTATTATTCTTATAAAGTTGATAAAATGATTGATGTAAATTTTGAAATACGATTTTTAGATTCATTCAAGTTTCTTCAAACATCACTTGCCAATCTTGTTTCAAATTTATCAGCAGATGATTTTCTTAATACAAAAAATGTTTTTAAAAAAAATGTAGAATTACTTACTCGTAAGGGAGTTTATCCTTATGATTATGTTTCATCACTTGATAAATTATCAGAAACATGTTTACCACCCAAAGAGGAATTCTATTCCCAACTTAATGACGAAGATATTAGTGAGGAAGATTACCAACATGCAATTAAAGTCTGGAATACATTTGAATGTAAAACAATAAGAGATTATCATAATCTTTACCTAAAATCTGATGTATTACTTCTAGCAGATGTATTTGAAAACTTTAGAAAAACTTGTCTCAAACATTACAAACTAGATCCAGTTCACTATTACACATCCCCAGGTCTAGCTTGGGATGCATGCCTAAAAGAAACTGGACAGCAATTACAGTTACTTCATGATTATGATATGTTAATGATGTTTGAGCAAGGTATTCGTGGTGGTATAACACATATATCTAAGCGATATGCAGAAGCAAATAATAAATATGTGAAAAATTATAATTCTGGAAAGGAGCCAACATTTATTCAATATTTAGATGCAAACAATCTTTACGGTTGGGCAATGTCTCAACAACTCCCAACACACGGATTTAAATGGATGAAAGATATAACAGAAGAAAAGGTAATGGAAATTCTGGAGAAAGCAAATCATAGTATGTTTAATAAGGGGAGGAAAGGATATATATTTGAAGTTGATTTAGAGTGTCCAGAACACCTATGGGAAACACATAATGATTATCCTCTAGCACCAGAGAAGATGATTGTAAATGGTGTTGAAAAGTTAATTAGTCATTTTAAACCCCGAAAGAATTATGTTGTGCATTATCGTACTCTTAGACAATGTCTTGAGTTGGGTATGAGAATAACAGCTGTTCATAGAGGAATATCGTTTTATCAGTCTCCTTGGATGGAACCATATATCAGAAAAAATACTAAACTTAGAATGCGTGCAGCCAACAATTTTGAGAAAGACTTTTTCAAATTAATGAATAACACCGTCTTTGGAAAAACAATAGAAAATATAAGGAAAAGACAAAATATACATCTTATAGATAATCGTAAAAAAGCTGTAAAACTATCAAGTCGTCCAAACTTTGATAGATGTACAATATTTGATCGCAATCTTATTGCTATTCATATGAAAAAGACAGAAGTGTATTTTAACAAACCAGTTTATGCTGGTCAAGCAATTCTAGATTTATCAAAAACACTAATGTTCAATTTTCATTACACATACATTAAAGAGAAATATGGTAAAAAAGCAGAATTATTGTTTACAGATACGGATTCATTGATGTATCAAATTAAAACAAAAGATTTTTATCTAGATATATGTCCTGATGTAAGAGATAAGTTTGATACTTCTGATTATCCTTCTATCCATCCTTCTGGGATAATTACAGGAGCTAATAAAAAAGTGATTGGAATGTTTAAAGATGAAGTAGCAGGAAAACAAATAACACATTTTGTTGGATTGCGTCCCAAACTTTATAGTTTTAAAATTGAAGAGGATAGGGAAGTAAGAAAGTGTAAAGGAATAAAGAAAAATGTTGTGAAAAAGAAATTAGATTTTGATGATTATGTTAAATGTCTATTTTCAGGTGAGAAAGAAATGAGAAAGATGAAAATAATAAGAAGTGAGAAACATGATATATATTCAAAGGAAGTAAATAAAGTAGCACTAAGTAATGAAGATGATAAAAGAAAGGTCCTTAAAGACAATGTTCATACTTTAGCTTTTAGATAAAAAAAATTATTTAAAAGTAAATAAAGTATTAAATAATAAATGTCTTATACAGAAGAAGAAATAAAAAAATATTTAGCTATACTTCATAATTATAAAAAACCTATTCAGCAAGTTACTGAAAAAACACAATGTTCAAATTGCACAAATACTAAATGTTTTACTATTTATTCTGGCCTCAAAATCTGTGATGAATGTGGTACAGCAAACGGCCATGTATTAGGATTATTTGATGTAAAAGATTTGGATAGGTTGCATTATAGAAAAAAGAGTATTTATCATAGAAAGTATCATTATGAGAAAAAGGTTAATCAAATTTCTAAAAGAATAAACCTAACTGATGAACAAAAATGTGAACTTTACAGTAAACTAATAAAAATAGATAACAAAATAATGGAAATACTAAACAATCAATCCTTCAGAAAGAGAATGATAAATATTAATTATTTAACCAAAAAACTTTTGGAGGAGATGGGGTGTGAAAAGTATAAACTTATTGTACTTAAGATTAGTCCTCAAACTTTAGAGATTTATGAAAAGTGGTGGAATACTTATAAAGATTTAAAATAATATAAATAAATAATAAATGAGTAATCGAGTTGCTGATACACCAAAAATTGAAGCAAAAGAATTGTTTTTACAAGTTCAAGAAGGAGAAAGTTTTTTATTTGAATATTTTTTTGAAAGCTATAGGCCACCAGATGGAATATCTGCAGAAGATTATATGACAGAATTAGAGAGTGAGTATTCTAAATTAAAAAGAGAAGAAGCAAGAAGATTTTTTTTTAATTCTAAACATAAATAATTATCTTGTATAAACTCAAAAATTTCTTTTAATAATGTTCTAGCAAGACGATCTAAATCTTTTTTCCTAATAACTACTTCATCCATTTTATTTAAAGTTTATATTATTCCTTTATGAAAAATCCAGTAAATTATTCCAGTTAGATAACCAAGTACTTCACATTCTTTGAAAGGTGAGTTGATTGCATATACACATCCTCTTCCAATTCTATAGTGTTTCCAAAAAGCACGAAAAGCTAGGCTGAATATTAGATGATTGGTAATGATATTTGAATCTGAATTTAGGTAGTGTCTTGCTTCTGTCAGTCTGTAAATAATTTGATCTATGTCTAGTTTTTGTGAGAAATACTTTGCATAGAGAAACTGATAAATTAGACAAGCTTTAATGAAGTTTTCTGGGTAAAGAGGAGTTTTATAAGTTGGAAAGTAAAGATTAACATAATTTACTATTTTACTAATCATTTTTATATTATGTTTAGAGTAAAAAAAAAATTAATTATTTAAAGAGATAAAAGCATAAAATAAAATGATTAAGAAAACATTTATTAACAATCAACTTGGAATTAAGTTTAAATCATACATTGATAACAAATTAAGGGTTTGGTTTCAAGCCAAAGAAGTAGCAACTATTTTGGGCAACAAAAAAACAGAAAATGCTATAAATAGACACGTAAGTGAAAATAATAAAAGAACTTTTCTTTTGAGCCAACCCGTCGAATCGACGGGTCAGGTATTTAAAAAATGTTGCCACCCTGAAACGGGGTGTCAACAAAATGACACTAGAGGGAAATATTGTATATTCATCAACGAACCAGGTTTTTATGAATTAGTTTTTAGATCTAGGTTACCTGCTGCAAAATTCTTTCGTGAGTGGGTATTTACTAAGGTATTACCTTGTATTCGCAAATTTGGTTATTATAAATTGAGAGATACAAGAATAAAACAAAGAGTTATAATTGATGGTGTAAAATACTACAAACACCCAGTGTTTTCTAATTATGCTGCAAATAAAGATGGAGATATTTACTCTCTTAAAAGAAAGAAAATAATAAATAAAAATAAAGATTCTAATGGATATTTATTTTTTATTATTTGCAATAAAAAACTAGAAAAACCAAAGAATTATCTTCAACACAGATTTGTTTATGAAGTTTTTCGCGGACCAATTCCACATGGTTTTGAAGTTGATCATATTTTTCCTGTGAAGAGTGATAATAGAATTAAAAATTTGCAATTACTTACACATAAGCAAAATATTGAAAAAAGTAAAAATAAGGCAATAATTTCTAATTGTATTAAAGATGGAAAAGAAAGAAGATTTGATTCTATTAAAAAAGCTTCGATTGAATTAGATATTAGTGCTGCTCATATTTCTAATATTTGTCGTAAAAAATCTAAATCAGCAACTTCAAAAAAAGATGGAAAAAAATATACATTCAAGTTTTTAGATTAGTTTCAATATTATTTTAATATTGAAACCAGGATTTTATAAACTTGTTTTTAGATCGAAATTAGAAACTGCTAAAAACATTTAGTTAATGGGTATTTATATACTTGTTAGAAGTTTATTCTTTAAACTTCTTTATTACTAATCTTTAAATATTAAATTTATTTTTATATTTCTCTGCAAAGTTATCCATACTCGATGGACATTGATCAATTATCATTTCATCTAAAATTTTAATTCTATCTATAAATTCTTGTTTATTCCACTCATCTCCTCTGAGTGCTGATCGTAATTCAACAAGCACTTTTTCATAAGTAGTATAAGCCAGTTTTGTTGTTTCTATCTTCTTTTTAAAATCCTTCTTTTTTGTAATTCCAGCCACAATTATTCCTGCACCGTTGATTACTCCAAGAATAACAGGATTGAGTGTCAGCCCTCCTGTGATAGTGCCAACAGCAATAAGAGATAAACTAGAAATAGAAAAAAAATTATCTAAAAATTTATAACTTTTATAACATTTCTTATAGCACCAATGTTTCTTGTGGTAATGTTTATAAAGATCTGCAATAGTTTGGTATTGTTCTTCTGATAAAGATTTATCAATATGATTAAATTCAAAAATACTCTTTTTTTTACTACTATTTCTTCTAACACTATTTCTTTTCATTTATTCTTTTGTTTACATTATTATGGTGTAGCCAAGGAAGGGGCTGTTCCCCTATTCTATATAACTTCCATTTAACTTTTCTTGAAGCATTACTTTATGATATTGCTCAGAGTCAGTGTCGTAAAAGTTTGGTGAATACATTAATCTTAATAACACTCCATCTTCAGTTGTAAACTTCCAACGTTGATTAGCATTGTAATTAACAGCTGGTATAGTTAATGTTGCGCTGTAGTTACTTATTGAAACTTTTGTGACATTTGCACTTAAATCTTCTGCCAACCATACAACAATTATTTTTCCGTTAAAACTACTTAGCATGGTAAAATTTTGAGTTGTTTTATTAACAGTTAAAGTTACTTTATTGTTTGTTTTATTATAATCTAATTTTAACAGTATGCTATTGTTTGTTGATAAATATTTAGTTAGGGTAAAACTCCTATTTCTCCAATGAGTAAAAACAATACATAAAGTAGTTTTCGAAAAATGACGTGTAGGGGAAAAAGTAACATCATAACCATTAACATGTAAGCCATATTTTTTTATATTACTTAAGTCTTTATTAGGAGGTAGTGTAATATAGGTATTTACCGAATTAATAATAACTCCAGATGAACCTATATTTATTCTGTAACTATCCGCATCAGCAAAGTCATAGACACTAAAAAAGTATAATCTGTACAAAGCATTTTTAGTGAAAGGAGCTAATTCTTTTACTAGTAAAACTGGTGCAGCACTAAGATCATTGTTTCGGTCAAAGTTGATATTTTTAATTAAATGAAAATTTGCATTAATATCAACATTGTACTCCACTTCTGTTGGTTTAATATCAAATGCGGTGTGATAGTCGTAAACTTTATCTGAATCGATATTGCTAAATGTACCCTTAAGACCATAAGCAATCATATAAACTCCTGAAAATAATCTCGGATACGAAGCCAGGTTATATCCACCCCGAAGAATATCAACCAAAATGTGAAGAAAGTACTTATTCCCAGATAACAACTTCCTGAAATTAATTATTATTCTATGGTACAACATAATTTTTGTTAACACTGATGAAACTTTATACTCATGGGATAGTTTTTTTACACTTACATTTCCAATTGATAATCCTGTTGAAGTTCCTTTGTCAACACTTATTTGAGTATTATTAAAAAGATCATAATCAGTGTTGAGTATTTCCAAACATAGTGTGTAATCAGTATTTGGATCTAGTCTGAAAAAATTAATTCCCATCTTATACTTATATTTACCTTCAGAATTTTTGACTATAGTCATGTAAATAACTTTGTGGTTATAGTCATGAAAATTACCTTTAGAAGGAGATAAGTCTCCTATCTTATTTATAAAAAAACTAAATCCACTATCTATTTCATCAGTCCATTGAGACCCACTTGACATGAGGTAACTAAATTCATCTTTATAATGACTTGGTTGAACTGCAGTATGATGAACTAGATTGTCAACATAACCTTTGTTTACTGCTTCATTGTCTTGGGTTGGTACACCCAGATTCTCTATTTTATTACCACCAAGGTTGACATCAGCTTTTACAACCCCACTTATTACAATTTTAGGTGTGTTAATTTCTATTCTCTTAAGTGGTTTGGTTATTGCTTTTGGCAGATCAGTGAATAGCCTACAAGTGATAGCTGTGTGATTGGAATTGTTATGGGTTCTTAGTATTACTCCTCTCATATTATAATTCCAAGACTTGTTAATATTTAATGACCAAGTGCCAGTTCGATTTCCGCTTACCCAAAAGTTAGAATTGGAATGAGAGGTATCTGTGGGTATAAACCACAGAAAGTCAACGTTTATATTTCGCGAACCAAATTGAAATTCTATTTTGTTAATGTATGTGTTAGCAGTCGGTGTCCACCATACAAGAGGTTGACCAGGTGCTGATGTTGAAAAAACAAAATCATCAAATGATGAACCTGAGTTATATTGTAGATACAAAGTCGTTGGTGCAGTTGGATCTGTTATGGTAAATACACTACTTGAGGCGTCTCCAGAATGATGATCAAGGCGATCTATTTGTTTACGAACCCATCCGCGATTAGCAGCTCCTTGATCTGTGGTTGGGTCACTGAGGTTAACTATTTTATTATTACCAAGATTAAGATTACCAGTCATAGTGACGGTACCATCTTTTTCCAAGTAATCACTTAAATCTGGACTTCCAGCATTATCATCCACATATTTTTTTGTTGCAGCATCTGTATTTGATGTTGGAGTTGCGAGACCAACTATTTTTTTGTTTCCAAGATTTAGGTTATTAGTCATTGATACACTTCCATCCTTTTTTATAAAAGAACTAGTATTAGGTATTGAGTCATCCACATACTTTTTGGTTGCACCATCTGTGGGGTTTGTTGGTTGTTTCAAATAAATTATACCTTTGTTATCCATGTTTAGATTATTAGTCATTTTATTTGTTCCATTAACGTGAAGATACTTCAAATCTGTGAAAGCTAATGGTGTTGGTTGATTACTACCATTTGGAGCTGGTAGATTAAATATTCGATTGTTGTCCATATTTAGATTTCCTTTCATTGGGTAAGATCCATCTCTATCAAGAAATGTGTTGTCTACATAATATTTTGTTGCTGGATCTTTAGAATCCTGTGGTGTGATAAGATTTTGAATACGGTATGTATCTTTCATATCAATATTTGAATCAACTGTTAGTCGTGATGTTGAGGGTGTTCCAGTGGAATTATCATCAACATACTTTTTTGTAGCAGCATCAGTATTAGCACTAGGTGCTCCTACATTTCTTAGTTTTTTATTTATCATATCATAATCCCCACTTGAAGTGAGATTAAATCCAACTCCTGGAGCACCTTGTATTCCCTTAGCAAAGGGATGATCAAGAGATTGTTCGTTAAATATTCCCATTTTTATTATTAGACTAGATTACCAGTAAAGTTTTTTGCAATATGTTTTCTGGGTTTATCAACGTACAGAAATGAATACGGTTTTTTAGTTGCTGCGTGGTAATCTTCTTTACTGACTCCTAACTCAGATGATATTCTGTTGGCTTCCCTTTATGGTGTACCATCTCCGCCAAAAAGCAAACTTGTAACTCAACATCCAACTTTACCGTTGTCAACATCGGACTTTACAGTCAACATAGAACTTTGTTGTTATCAACAACGGACTTTACAGTTGTCAACATCGAACTATTGACTCAACATCCGACATTACAGTTATCAACAGCGGACCATTGGCTCAACATCGGACTTTAGTTGACTATTTGTAACTCAACATCCAACTGCACAGTTGTCAACATCGCACTATTGACTCAACATCCGACATTACAGTTATCAACAGCGGACCATTGGCTCAACATCGGACTTTAGTTGACTATTTGTAACTCAACATCCAACTGCACAGTTGTCAACATCGCACTATTGACTCAACATCCGACATTACAGTTATCAACAGCGGACTTTGTCACGTCAACAAAACAAAATGTTCGACTTTGCCAAACGCCATGTTCGTCTTCGTAAAGTTCGATGTTGAGTTCTCGTCGTGCGTGCCAAATCCGCCGATAATTATGGGATTGCCAGAATGACGTCACTATGGCAAAGCCTCGCTCTCGTGTGAAAAAAGATGGCGGACTTGAGGAGTGTTATTGACATGTTGAATGATCTAGTCTCGAGAATTGATGCACTCTCCGATGTATCTGAAATTGGGGTTATTGTTGTGCGACTCGATTTCTTAAATAGAATGCTGGTCAGCCTCGACGTTGACCAGGACATTATTGATACGATCGGTACTCTTCACTCAACTGCTGCTGCTATGGAGAGCTCCGCGAATGCGAGTGGAGGATACTATCCTCCGTGTTCTGCGTCAGGTCAGCGTGGTAGGCCATCATTTGAGATCTCCAGGGATCATCTCGCATTTTTATTGGAACATGGTTTCAAAGTACAGGAAATAAGTTGTATTCTTGGAGTGGGAAAGCGAACAGTGGAAAGAAGGATGGCTGTCTTTGGTCTTAGTATTACTGGTAAGAAAAACACGGCGGCCGGTGATGGAAGTGCCTATATGAATAATCAGATTATAGTATTTACATTGTGTAAGTACTGCTACGTACACGCAGGTGATGAATTCGCTGGCCAAAATTGTGATGATTGCTTTGCAAAGAGCATGGTTTCGATTCGATTTAGGGATGGACCATTTTATTATGATATTTTTTTGGCCGAGGGGGGGGGGGGTTGGGGCAATTTCCGAAATAAAATTCCAACATGCACAGCAAAAGTAGTAAAAGATAATTCACTTGCGCAACGAACCAAAAGAAAAAAAAAATTTGGAACAATCCGGAAAAAAATTCATGTTAAAAAAATTGCCCAACTCCCCCGCCCCCCCCCCAAAAAAAAATGAAAAATAAAATGGTCCATCCCTAAATCGAATCGAAACCATGCTCTTTGCAAAGCAATCATCAC
>OZ037992.1:1926516-1966516 GCA_964035705.1 Porites rus
GGAGATCTCAAATGATGGCCTACCACGCTGACCTGACGCAGAACACGGAGGATAGTATCCTCCACTCGCATTCGCGGAGCTCTCCATAGCAGCAGCAGTTGAGTGAAGAGTACCGATCGTATCAATAATGTCCTGGTCAACGTCGAGGCTGACCAGCATTCTATTTAAGAAATCGAGTCGCACAACAATAACCCCAATTTCAGATACATCGGAGAGTGCATCAATTCTCGAGACTAGATCATTCAACATGTCAATAACACTCCTCAAGTCCGCCATCTTTTTTCACACGAGAGCGAGGCTTTGCCATAGTGACGTCATTCTGGCAATCCCATAATTATCGGCGGATTTGGCACGCACGAAGAGAACTCAACATCGAACTTTACGAAGACGAACATGGCGTTTGGCAAAGTCGAACATTTTGTTTTGTTGACGTGACAAAGTCCGCTGTTGATAACTGTAATGTCGGATGTTGAGTCAATAGTGCGATGTTGACAACTGTGCAGTTGGATGTTGAGTTACAAATAGTCAACTAAAGTCCGATGTTGAGCCAATGGTCCGCTGTTGATAACTGTAATGTCGGATGTTGAGTCAATAGTGCGATGTTGACAACTGTGCAGTTGGATGTTGAGTTACAAATAGTCAACTAAAGTCCGATGTTGAGCCAATGGTCCGCTGTTGATAACTGTAATGTCGGATGTTGAGTCAATAGTTCGATGTTGACAACTGTAAAGTCCGTTGTTGATAACAACAAAGTTCTATGTTGACTGTAAAGTCCGATGTTGACAACGGTAAAGTTGGATGTTGAGTTACAAGTTTGCTTTTTGGCGGAGATGGTACACCATATCCCTTGATGATGGAAATTCGTATAAACAGTAATGAGAACAATTCAGCCGAATATCCTTTGGTGTTTTATAAAACGATTGACTGAGATACACCACCGAACAATTCTTATGTCGTCCTTGAATAAAATAATCAATCAGTTGTCTCTGGTTTTTATCACAAACATAGTCATCGAATATCACAAGTTTTTGATTGTCTTCGTAATCCATTTCTGACACTGGGATTATTTCATCATTACTTACATGAAGTATTTCATATCCCAGTTTACTACTCAACTCCCTCATTTTTTGAATTAGCTTTTGATACTTATCCTGTTCTAAATTACGCGCGTAAAGATAAATCTCATCATAGTATAGTAGAGGTTTAATTAACATATGATACAGCAGATTAGTTTTACCACTTCCACTGTTTCCACAGATTAACATCCGAAATGTATCTTTGGGCATGTAAGGAAATAACTGTTTATATTTTTTATCTGGGTTGTCACCACTATCATAGTTTGGTATTTCCATTTATCTAATGAATATATAAATGAATATTGAAGAATACAAAAAACTTGCAAGAAATAAAATTGAAGCTGATGCTTTGACTAAACAGGTGAGAGATGTAATAAAAATAACAAAATGGCAAAAACAAGATGTTCGGGAAGGATTTAAGGAAACATTTAAACCACTTATTAAATCTCAAGATAGCATTAAAAAAAGTATTGATGAGCAACAAAACGCAACTATAGCACAACTTAAAGCTAACCAACTTGCATTAACATCAGGATTGGAAAAGATTAATGAAACTAATTTAAGATTGGCTGAAATGAGAGAATTACCAGCTTTGGAAGGTGATTATGAAGAACCATCAACATCTAGACCAAGATCACCCACACGTTATAACATTGAAAAAAATTTTGATAAAGTTGACTTAGATCTATTAAATATTATGGGATATCCAAGGCCAAATAATTTTTTTGGTACTGACACTGACAAACTTGAAGAAATACTTGATGAAGTAAAAAACGATGTAAAAGCTTTTACAGGAGAAATAGCTGGATTGAATAGAAGAAAACATAAAACAGAAGAAGACAAAAATGAAATTGAAAATCTTAAATTGCAAAAAGATTTACTACATAAATATAAAAACATTCTTAAACTTTTTTTAGATTCGCTTGAGTATAAAATAGGAGAAGGAATGATTTACTTTAACAACCCACATCAACTTCTAAAAAGACTTGAATTACTCGGTGGTTCAATTCTTGCTGGGAATAATGGTGTAATACCTGAGTTTTCTCAAATAGCACATCTTCTTAACCAAATGAAAGTAATCTCAAAAAAACAACTTAACAATCTACTAAAAAATTATATATAAGGGGAACCTACGGTTCCCCTAACACCCCTCCCTCTCAAAATAATATAGTTATTAAATAAAAAAATGGAAGAACGAGCTATTCATATTTCCTCAATAAATAGGGAAAAAAGAGGAACAAGCAGACCTGGTGATTTTACTATTAAGTTTAATCCATCTCTAAAACTTGACCCTGATAAAAAACACCAACTTGCTCTTGATCGGTTGTCAATGACTTACTCTTGGTATAATATTAGAAGTGATTATGGAAACAATAAAATCAAATACACTCATGATGGAAGGACTTGGCAAACAATTACTTTTACAGATGGAATGTATTCCTACTCAGATATTAATGATTACATTCAGCAATATATGTCACAAAAAAATCATCACACAACAGATTCAAGTGGAAAAAAAACTTATTCAATCAATCTAACTTTTATACTATCTACCTATCGAGTTCTAATATCACTTGATGGTGATTATCAACTTGATCTAAGAGGAACAGATTTTGGAGACCTGATTGGTTTTGCAAAGAAACTTATTACAAAAACAGAGTATGGATCAAAACTACCAAATATAACAAATTCAATAGATGTATTAAATATCAACACAAGCGCAATAACTGATAGCATTGTAAATGGAATAAATACAAATACCATTGCTGTAATACCAACAGACAATCTAACAAGGTCTTTTCCATTTACGTTTGAACCTAAAAGACCATTGTATTGCGATGTCTCTTCATTTCACATTGATGAAATGAGAATCTATGTGACAGACTCACTTGGAAGACCTGTAAATTTTAACGGTATAGATTGGTTTATGACTTTAATACTCCATTCAATGTAATACTTCGTAGTTATATAACTATTAAAATAAAATGATGAGACAATCAGAGTTTAAAATGAGACTTGACCCTGAATTGGGTAGATATACAAGACAACATATTTATGGAGAAGGAATAACAGATGTTTTTAAATCGTTTGGTAAAAAAATATTTGGAAAGACAATGAAAAAAGCTGCTAAAAGGGGTGCCCAAAAAGCGGTAACAGCAGCTGCAACAAAAACCGGTGAACATGTAGGTAAAAAGGCCGGTGATAAAATAGTGCAAATGTTATCAAACGGGGGGGTTGCACCCTCCCGAAACCCCCCTGCAAAAAAAGTTACTTTTAATAAAAATGTTGAAACAATGACTCAACAAGAGATAAATCAAACATTGAATAACCTTCTTAGTGGAGGATCAACACGTAAGAGAAAATTATATAATTATTAAAATAAAATGAAGTCATTTAGAAATCCAAGATATTTAGATAGATATGAAGATGTTGTATTTGACCTGGAACAGTCTTTAGATACCGCCCCAGCAAATAACGCTCACCAAACTAAAACAGGTCTTAGATTTGTTGCTGATAATACAGGAGAAACTACTCCTTTTGATTGGTATAACGCCAGACTATCAATGGATTTTAAAGTAAATAAGCTAGCAGATGGAGGAAATATTGCGGTTGCAGACCATAACGGAATTGTAAATGGTAGTAACTCATTTATAGAAAAATTAAGTATCCTAGCAAATGGTAGAGAAGTTTATAGTTGTAACTACGCAAATCATGTTGTAAATATTAAAAATCTTCTTGAGTATAATCCTTCATATGCTGAGAGTGTTGCTACAAACGAATTTTATTTTCTTGATACATCAACAGCTGCAGAGGAAAGACCTGCTCAAGCAACTTATAATAAAGGTTTTCATAAAAGAAAATTACTATTAGGTGTATCAGCCAAAGTCAACTGTGAAATTCCTCTTAATAGATATTCTTTCTTTAAAGCATTGGAAGACAAATTACTTCCAAATACAAAAATTGAGCTAAATATCGAAATTGAAAAAGATGCAAATTTAATTTTTCAAGGTGCTGATGATTGTAGAGTTATTATAACAAGACTACAACTTTTTATTCCAAAACTTACGTTTAATTCAGAAGGACAAAAGTTGTACATGGAAAATTATCTTAAACCTTACAAATGGACATATTTGAATGAAGTAGTTGAAAGATCAAATAATACACAACAACAGACAGGACATTTTAGAATTACAAATGCTATTTCAAAACCACGTCATGTATTTATTTTTGGAATTGATACAGCAAGAATTGATGTACAAACAGCAAATCCATTTTTATACGATACTTTTAATCTACCAAATAATGCTAATATATCAAGATGTTATCTGGAAGTTGCAAATGGAAACGAATATCCTGATATTCACTTTAAACCTTCTACAGATATGTCAAGGGTTTTTAGAAATGTAATGTCATACGTCTATGCAAATAATGATTATCAAGGTGGAACATTACTTAATATAAGTAATTTCAAATCTTTATTTCCTTTTGTTTATTTTGCCCTGACAAAACAAAAAATGGATATCAAAGATGGTGTTACAAAATTAGCATTTCATTACGAATTAACTGCTAATCCAAACGCTGATTATAATATTTACGCGTTAGCCTTACATGAAAGAATAGCAGAAATATCACAACAAGATGGAAAACTATTGCTAAGAGCTTAATCTAAAAATAAAAATAAAATGGTAAATCCTTTTGATATATATCCACCAGTAACTTTAGAAAAATATCCTTTTTTAAAAGAAAATAAATACTTTGAATATGTTATAAACTTAACTCCATCACAAATAAAAAAATTTGGAAAAAACAATATTTTAACTTTAGACTTCACATCTAATAAAGAACCTTTTAAAGTTTTTCTTACAAATACCCAAATCAAAAAAGTAGAAGTTGCAAAAAAACTTAATAAAAAAGTTGATTTAAAATTCAGTAAAACTCAGTTTAAAAAAACTTTACCTTATGTTACTAGTTTAAATCATTCTTTGATAAAGCAACGAGCTAAAGATCGACTTGAGATTTTTAAATCAGAAAATGCTAAAAAAGCCAAAAAATTAAAGAAATTAAAGCTACAAGACCAACTTGAGACTTTAAGAAAAGAAAATGCTAAGAAAGCAAAAAAGTTAAAGTCTTTGAAAATTAATTATGATACTTTTGTTAATAATACACTAAAAAAAATAATATGAATATTAAAATAAAAATGACTACTTATATAGAATACGGTGTAACACTTACAGATGGGCAAAAGTCAAAATTGGCTTCTGCAATATTAAATAAATCACCACTAACTCTTCGGTTAAAACATGAACATCTTCGAGGTTCTGATGAGTTAATGCTAACCCAAAGACAAATTTCTAAAATAAAAAAATCTATTGCAAATGGCACAGGATCAGATATAAAGATAAGTAAAACACAGATTAGACGTTCTGTAAAACATGGTGGAAACTTATTTTCATCACTCGCATCTCTTGGAGCGCGAGTACTACCTTACGCAATAAAAGGAGTTTCAAAAGTTGTTCCTGCATTAGCAACTGGTGCTGCTTCTGCACTTGGAGAAATTGGATTAAATAAAATATTTGGAAAAGGAATCACAATTCCCCCAGAGTTTTTCCCAATGTTACCACCTATTGTAAGAGAATTTACCAAATCACAAATAAATCAAATTAACAAAGCTTATCAATCAGGAGGAAGACTAGTTATCAAACCAACACGTAAACAGATAGAAGGAGGATTTTTGGGAACTCTTGCATCTATTGGAATTCCAATGGCAATTAGTTTAGTATCTAAGATGTTTGGTGGTGGACTTCAGGTTGATAGACGTGGATCATCTAATACATCAAATGTTTACGTTCCACCTCCTCCACCACCCACACATGGCGAAGGTTATCGTTATCACTTCCCACCGCCTTTTTTAGGTTCATGGAACAACCCAATTGGAATGGGGGTTAAAAAAAAAAAGTCCAAGGGCAAGAGTCTTCTTCTAGGAAAAAACAGCCCATTCAACTCAATTCCAATTCTCGGAACCATTTTGTAATAGGGGAACCTACGGTTCCCCCTATGACCCCCTCCCTCAGTAAGAAATTTGTAATTAAACCTCTTTCCAACTTTGACCTTTTGGATTGGATAAAAAGACTTGGTATTAAACATTTTAGAGGAATATACAGTAGGGATAGACTACCAAAAAAGATTAGAAAAGAATGTGGAATAATAAATCTAGATGATATAACAGGTCCTGGAACACATTGGGTTTGTTATAGAAATATAGACAATGTAGTTGAGTACTTTGATCCATTTGGACTAATAATGCCAAATGAAGCATTAAAGTATTTTCATACTTCTGGAAAACGTATAGTTTACTCAATGGATGAAATACAAAATCGCAATACTGTTCTCTGTGGTTATTGGTGTTTATATTATCTGTTTGAGAGACAAAGGGGTAATAGTATTCTAAATGTAATACATAACCCACATTTTGATGATGATAACAGTGATTTCATACAAGAGTATTTTGGAGGATAAAAATAATATTTATTAAATATTATTTTTTTATTCACTATCCGCTGGCTTATCCTTTAGTTGCTTAACTTTCTCAACTTTTTTATTTAAATCTTTAACACTATCTACTATTTCATCAAAACTACAATAAATATCAATAAGACGATAAAGTTTCTTCTTTTTATCACTATTTATTTTCAACCAAGAATAATCCTCATCTCTAATCTTTTTCCACATCTCACATTCACCAGCCATTAGTATTCTAGAAAGATCATCATTTTTCTTTCTAAGAGACTCAAACTCATTATTTATTTGTGTTCGTACATCTTTCTCAAAATCTTTTAGTGTTTTAACATCCATCTTTTTTTCTATCTCAGAAAAGAACTTGGCTTCCATTTGTTATATGAATAGATAATTACCTTTTATAATATTACTTAAAGTATTTGATTTCTCACTTATTTCCATTAACAACTCAAATATTTTTATAAATCTAGTATCATTTTCCATTCTATAATGCACAGCATTTTCATAACTCATGTTTAGATTATTGTATATCTTTTGAAGTTCACTTTTAACAAAATTAGATCTAGTAGTCATATTTTATCTAAACATTATATTAAATGAAAGAATCATATTGCATTGTAGATAAAAGAGTAACTCCTTGCACAGAGCCAAGTGGTTACCAAAAAGATAAAAGAGGTAGAACTCAATTCTTTTGTAGATGTGCAGTTTGTGGAAGTAAAAAAGTTAAATATGTGAAAACTGGATCAGCTTCTCAAAGTGGAAGTGGAAAAAAGAGAAAACGAAAGTCAAAAAACTAATCAGCCCGTCTGAAGGGGCGGGCGTCTTTGATACTGTTGTTGGCACAGCAGTTGATGGTTTTGTTCATTACGGTTTACCTTGGATGGGTAAAAAAGCAGTTGAAATGGGACGATATTATGGCTCAGAAGCACTCAGAAACCCTAAATTACAGAAAAAAGCTATAGATTATACTTTGAACAAATTAAATCCAATGATTCAAAATGTCGGTTCTCAAGCTCTTAACCAATTGTCAACTAAAATACGACCAAAGAAAAACTATAAAACAAACAGGAAAGATTTGGACGGTGCTGGAATAGTTAATAGTGCATTAACATCAGGTGCATTTGGATCTCCGTATCATGTGGATTTTAAAAAAGGATTCCAGTTATTGACTGACCCTGATTTATTTAAACAGCCAAGTGGTGATGAAATCAAAGATGCTAAAGCTCGTGTTAAGTACTACAAGGAGCAATACAAGAAAGCTAAAGCTAATGGTTACAAGGGATCGTATACAAGTTTCGTTAAAAAAAAGGGTTGGGCGGGAAAACCGTCTTTTACATTCCCGGGATTTGGAGGAGCAATAGATATCCATAAACAGATTGGTAAATTACCAAAACCAAAAGGAGGATGGACCTTACCAGGCCATAAATATACAGGTCCTTATAACGATCTCGAAAACCAAGTAAGATACAATCCGGAAACTGGTGAAATATTAGAAATTCACCTTCTGAGCGTCAGATTTCACGTGTAGTTTCACGTGACTTTTGACGACCTTTGTTGTAAACAAACCCGCAAAGTTCGGACATTCGTTCTCTGCCACATACTGTACTTGTACGAACTACACTCGCTATTTCAAGTTTGCGTTAGTGTATAAATGTTATTTCCCTTTCGCTGTTTGAGACTCGAAACGTTTAAGGTTCAAAAATGTCTGAGCAGAAGAATAAGAGCGATTTTAAGGCCAAGAACATGGCAGAAGTTACGGCAGGAACGAGGAGTGCTTGCAATGGAAATTCCGGTCTCAGCAGCTTAAATGGTGTTACTATTGGAACTAAACCTCGAAAGAGATAAAACCGGTGATGTAGGCAAATTTCATGATACATACATAATTCACATTTCAAAATTCATGATCACACGCGATCACACGCTATTAATTCCCAATCCATTTTCGCAACAACGACCGTTTGGCTATTTGTTGTTTGACATTTTCCTTTTCAATTTGTATATTACGGCAAACAGGGACTCGACACTTTTGATGACGGTTATGTTGATGGCATTTACTTACTGAGGTTGAATCAAGATGTCTGTAGCAAAAAAGTGCAGGCTTTTGTGAACATACACTGGATTTGTATTTAATCGTGTAGAGACAAAAGGAGGCAGTGTACTATACTTCAGCCAAGATAAGCATAAGCTTGCTTATATTTAAGCGTATAAAAGACGGTCGGGGCGAAAATGTAAGCACACTGCCGTATAATGAATTATAAATGTGTCTGCATCATTAGTTTCATTTTCTTCAAGTTTAGATCCACCTTGCAAAACCATTCTTTCAACTGAAGAGGAGATTTCTACGCGCTTGTGAAACTCCATGTTCCGGCGAATATTTTTTCTGTTTTACCACACTCGAGGCGGTTAAAGTCACTCCAGATCTTCCGCTTTGACATTTTGAACCTTAAACTATTCGATTTTCAAACAGTGAAAGGGAAGGAAAATATATAAGTTAACGCTAACTCGAAGCAGCGACTCGTAGTTCGTACATGTACTGTATGTGAGAGAGAACAGATGTCCGAACTTTGCGGGTTTGTTTACAACAAAGGTCATCAAAAGTCACGTGAAACTACACGTGAAATCTGACGCTCAGAAGGTGAATTTACGATCAACCAACTGGACCAACTGATGCTGTGGCCATGCAACATGATGTTGATTATAGTGTTTGTGGTGATAATCGTAAGTGTAAAAATAAAGCTGATAGAAAGATGGTAAAATCTTTGGATGCAATTCCTTGGAAAGAAAGACAATGGGGGCATACTTTAGCTAGAACAATAATTAATACTAAACAAAAACTTGGTCTTGGTTTAAACGCGAGTCGGCGTTGAGTAGTGATTGGTCTCAACAATTAGCCGACGAACTTCACAAACCAATCACAAGAAACTTTCAAAAGAGATCAGTAATCTCAAACGGGATTGATGAAATCTGGGCTGCTGATTTAGTTGAAATGCAAAAGTTTAGTAAGTGGAATAAAGGGATTAAATATCTGCTCATGGTTATAGATGTGTTTAGCAAGTATGGTTGGATAAGAGGATTAAAAGATAAGAAAACTGAAACTGTTAGTAAAGCATTTGAGGATATATTCAAAAGTAAACGTAAACCACAAATGTTATGGACTGATAAAGGTTCTGAGTTTATTAGTAAACATTTCAAAGATTTTTTGAAAAGAGAGGGAATTAGGTTGTATCACACTGAAAACGAAGAAAAATCTAGTGTTGTTGAGAGATGGAATAAAACAATGAAAAACAGAATGTGGAAAATGTTTACTGTGAATAATAACACTGTTTACTGGGATAAGTTAGATAAACTAGTTAATGATTACAATAATACGAGACATTCTAGTATAAAAATGACTCCTGTTGAAGCAAGTAAAAATAAAAATAAAAAAATAGTTTGGTCTAATTTGTATGGTGATTTGATTTACTTAAAACCTGGTAAATCAAAATTTGTGGTTGGTGATCGTGTTAGAATTTCTAAGTATAAGAGAAAGGTATTTGATAAAGGTTACACACCAAACTGGACAGAGGAAATATTTGTAATTGATAAAGTTTTACCAACAAAACCTATTACATATAGCATTGTTGATTTGATGGGAGAAGAGATTAAAGGTTCTTTTTACGATCAAGAATTACAGAAAGCAAAACAACAAACATTTAGAATAGAAAAGATTATTAGGAGGGATAATAAGAAAAAAATGGCATTAGTAAAATGGAGCGGATATCCTGATAAATTTAACTCATGGGTAAGTTTGAAGGATTTGGTTGATTTTTAATACAAAATTTGTATTAAAAAAATAGTTATTTACTTATTTTCTTCATTACCAGATGAAAGTAACTCATCAACTACTTGATCAGTTATCCCTTCACTATCACTATCACTATCACTACTTTTTTCCTCAATTGTAAGTAAACTCTTTCTAGGTTCTAATTGTTTAACATAACACTCGTGTTCTTTTATTTGTAATGATGTTACAGTCTTACTTATAAAAATTCCTTTAATTATCAATGCTAATTTAACATTGCAATACTGATTAATATATCTAAAAGGATTTAAATCCCTTCCCCCTTTTCCCTTAAACAAAGATAATATTTTTCTTGATTTTTCTGAGTAAATAAGTTTTGCATAAAGAACTGGTGCGGATGAATCATCAACTTTTGTTCTCTTTTTTCCTTTCTTGTCTGTATATTCTATTTGTTTATAGTAAAATGGTAAAGATAGAGATGATGCTAGATCTGGCCCATATTCATTCTCTAAATGTTGCTGAGATAGAGTTGTTACATTATTAATAACATCAAAAAATGCTTTTTCTTTATTATTAGGTTCACTATCTTTAGCCCAAAGACATACTGGAATACTATAACCAACTAACTTACCTGTTTCTTGATTTTTCTTTTCATTAACACCAAAACTAAAAAGAACTGGAGATTCAACTACAAGTGGTCCTTTCTTTCCATTTGGGTATTTGACTTCAATTGGAATACGTTTGTATTTAATCTTGCTATCTTTGACTTTGTACTCTTTGGCTTCATTAAAGATAATATTCTCTTGGGTAATATTTTCGTAACTTGACAACTGCATTTTATTAATATTTATTTAATCTTTAAATAACAATTCAATTTTATTTTTTCGGGTTGAATAATCAAGTGTTTCTGCACCAAGTTTTTTAGCATTTCTGGTTAATCTCTTAAACTCTATTCCTTTAAGAATAAATTTTTCGTTTGGAACATAATCTGGATCCTCATCATGTTTATAACCATCATCAACTATAAAATCTAAATCCTCTTTTGTAGAAGTAGTTTCTCTTGATCTTGGTTCCATTTTTTTTATTAGTTGGTTATATTAATTTAGAAAACTTGTAACATAAATGTTATAAGTTTAGAAACCATCTTCATAATCACTATCATCAATAACACTAACATCACTTTCACTATCATTATCATTATCATTATCATTATCACTTTCACTTTCACTTTCATCACTAAATGGCATTATAATTTCATAATCTTCAAAATCAGAATAACAATCACATTCACATTCACAATAACCAGATTCACAACCACTTTCACAAACAAATCCACATTCACAAACACTAGTTTTGTAATTTATTTGACTAAAAAATAATTCATAATTATCATAAAATTCTTTAAAACCAGGAAAATCATTTTTACCATCATAACCATTATTTTCATTATCTTCATAATCGCTATCATTAAAATAATCCCATCGCATTCTATATAATTTTAAAAATCTATTAAAATTTTTATCAATTATTTTATCAACAACATCATAATCATAAATCACAAAATCACTAATATTCTTGAGTCTACCTTTTTCTTGCGCCCTGAGAAATCTTTTAATAAAGTTCTTAATTCTAATAATTTTAGGACTTTCAAAAAAATCTTTATCAATCATATCCATTTTATCCATTTTATTTTTTAATTGACCAAATTCCTTATTTAATCCTCTTATGAAAAGATATTCTTTTTTATACTCCCTTGCATAATGAGGGATTTTATTATTTAATTTAATGAAATTCGTAAAATCCGAAAATTGCGCTACAGATCCCATTCCTATACTACTGCTATTTCGGCAGAGCAAGAGTCTATTGAATATTCAGGCTGATAAAACTCTGCCGTCTCACACGAACGCTGTTAAGCTCGCTAATGATATGGGGGACTACTTTGATCACTGCAATAAGATCCAAGCTGGCGGCCAGCACTAAGTCCCCTCCCAGTGCTGCCCAAGAATCTGATTATACTACCACCTTGGAAATAACTGACCTTTCTTTCTCTGAATTCGCGCTACTCACTGAGGAGTATGTAAAGAATTTAGCACTAGCCTGTAAGAAATCGTGTGACCTTGATCCACTTCCATCTTCTATACTGTCTATACATCTGGACCATCCGAGTACTCCCTGTCATCACAAGGATGATTAATTTATCACTAAAGACTGGTCGGTTCGCTGGAAAAATGCCTTGGTGCATCCATTGCTTAAGAAACCTGGACTCGGACTGGTAAACAAGAACTTCCGCCCAATAAGCAACTTATAGGTTACCTCTAAGCTTACAGAGAAAGCGGTTGCTATCCAGTTACAGGCCCACGTGCTGACCAATGGCTTGTTCCCGGAAATGCAGAGTGCGTATAGTGAACATCACTCCACTGAGACGGCGTTACTGAAAGTCAAGAACGATATTCTTATGAATAAGGGTATGGGTCATGTGACACTCCCAGTTCTTTCGTACCTCAGCGCCGCCTTTGATACTGTGGACCATGACATTCTTATTCATAGACTTCAGTCACTGCTCGGCCCACGTGGGTCAGCTCTTTGATGGTTTCGATCCTATCTGAGAGGTCGATATAGCAACAAGTTACAAGTTAATTTAATGGTGCTCTTTCCAAAAAGTTTAGAATGTGGGGTGCCTCAGGGTTCATGCCTTGGTCCCCTGCTTTTTACTTTCTATGGTAGCAAACTTTTAATTATTTTTAAATCTCACCTGCCGTCTGCTCACTCGTACGCAGATGATACTCAATTATACTTGTCATTTCGCCCATTAGAGAGTACGTGTGAAGCTGAGGCGCTAGATGCTATGGAGAAATACATCGTTGATCATATCGTTCATGGATGATTAACGATAAGTTGATGTTGAACGACGATACGACTGAGTTTCTGGTGATCGGCACGAGCAAGCAGCTATCTAAAGTGTCTGTTAGCGGTATTAGGGTTGGCGACGTTGATGTAATTCCCGTATGCTCCACAAAAAATCTGGGGTCCTGGTTCGACTCGCACATGAATATGGCAACGCATATAACAAAGATCTGTGGTAGTGCATTCTTTTATCTGTATACTATCCGACACGTACGGAAATACCTTACTAGTGAATGTACTGAGAAACTGATTCATGCATTTATAACCAGTAGGTTAGACTATTGCAACAGTCTCCTCTATGGAGTTCCCGACCATCATATGCAAAAACTCCAACGTGTCATGAATGCCAGTGCGCGATTGATCTTCTGCGCGCCTTACTAAGCACTGCCATATTACGTCGCTCCTTCAACAACTTCACTGGTTGCCTATCCGCCTACGTATCGAGTTTAAAATCCTTTTGATCACCTTTAAAGTACTCCAAGGCTCAGCTCCTAAATATCTCATTGATTCAACTTCTGTTTTACCGCCATCGCGTTATGATTTATGGCGAAATAAGGATGGAATTCTTCTGAGCACCCCAAAGCGTTTCATAAAAGTTACCACGGGAGGCCGATCATTCATGGCGACGGTGCCACGGCTTTGGAACAGTCTTCCCGTAAGCATTAGATCTGCTTGCACCAAAAGTGATTTTAAACAGAAACTTAAGACATTTTTATTCAGCAAGGCATTTTGCTAGTACAATTAGTTCGTATTTAGATTTTTTATATAGTTTTCTGCTTTTCTTATAGCCAATTGTAATTAGTGTAGTTTTCGTCTTTTATTCCATGGTCATATTGTAAATAGGTTCTTATTTTTGTATTTATTGTAATGTTTGTAATGTGCATTTGATTATTTTTATAGAAAATGCGCAATATAGATATTAATTATTATTATTGTTATTATTATTATTATTATTATTATTATTATTATTATTATTATTATTATTATTATTATTATTAAGGCACCTATGTCTCCAAAGAGGATCCTGAATGTTGCCTTATATTATGTCCAAGCGGTACGTAATTTTTTTTAGAGATAAAGAACATGTTTCAAGTTTTAGGTTAAACAGGTTCTTGTATAGAGGGGCCATACTGGAAAATTTTAGCCTAACAGGTTCTTAATCATTGGTTTTTACTGCATATGATCGGCTGATGATGATGATAATGTTGGTGAAAACAGTAATGATTAAACTGATGATAACATCGCAAAATCTGATCCTCAGTTTGTTGAATTGATTCGGGTGATAAGAAGATCATGATGTTGCTGTAATGAAAACTAAAAAGGGTTAAAAATCTTACTTAATACGTAATTCAATCGTCTAATTCAAGACCATTTAATTATCAGGAGCTGATCCGTGTATCCTGACTGGCTATCGTGGCAAGCAAGAACCAGACATCCCAGAGGAGGGGTATGGGGAAAATTTCTTTCCTGAAGCATTGGAATATGAAGGGATGAATTGGTACCCACCCATCAACTTGACTGCAATTTTTGAAGGGTAATAGTTAATGCGTAATTTTAACGGTCCCTTTTAACCAGTTATTAACTAAACAGTGTACTTTTTTAAAACACCATCGACGGTAGTGTCGCGATCCAAAATAAAAACAGCTTTGAGGCGGGTCAAGATCTGCACTGTTCGACCCTCTGACGTCATAGCTTTTGCAATATATGTTGCTCGTTCAGAAACTTCTGGCGGGAAACAGTTTCTTGTGTCATTGTTGGATGTCAAGTGAACTCGAAGTAGCCAATGTGTAGAGCAAACCTCACAGATCGGTGGCATAGGCCATTCGAACTAAGAGGTCATGTGACATCATTTTAATAAAAATAACCGTTTTATGATTTTGCCTTCGAAAAACGATTAGTAGGGCATATCTTAAACAAAATAACAGTAATTTAATTTCTCAAACTCGCACGATTTTTCTAAAATGAGTAAGTCCGTAACTGGTCGCGTGACCAAAGTGTGATTTTTAAAACTATGAATTACCTCTTTGTGAACAGAAATTTCGCACTTAAACTTTAAGGTGATGTGGTAACGTTTTCGGCACATCTGAGCGTAACTATCAAACGTTTAACAAGATACAAGCAAAAAGTAGTTTTGGCCGCCAAGTTGGAGGGCAAGAGTATAATCGAGTATTGCCTCCACAAAAAAAAGTATCCCCTCCAACATGGTGGCCAATCGAAATCATGAAAGTGCCATAAAAAAAATCAAAGTGCCATAAAATGTTTCCCTTAAATGCTTTTCCGCTCAAATTTCGGGTGTAACATAATTTTTACGTACTTTGACTATTCTTGGCATCAGCAAAAGTCCAAGTCATTGTTTAAAGGAAGCGTAGGTCACGTGACCTCTTAGTGCAAGTGGCCTATCGGAAGTCAAAACACTGTTGCTTCAACCTCGTTTTCAGGGTCTCTCTTATGCCGTCGGGTTAGCTGTTGGTAAGACTAATGACGGGCGTTTCAAGAGCTTTTAGCTATAGACCGGCGACAGGGCTCCTGGAGATCATATAGTCTCGCATTAATTCTGAGTTTGCAAAAATTGTGTTATCGTGTAGGTAAAAAAAAATGCGAATTCGGAGTAACTCTTCACGAACAAATATAGTAATACTAAATAAAGTGAGAAAATAAAAAGCCCGATCAAGAGAGAGCCATGATGGGATCCAACCTGGTTACCAAGTGTGAAATATATCCTCTTTTGTGGCCCTTTTAACCACTGGCCACCATCCTTAAAAGAACACTTCAGTTCTTTGAAGTTATAGATCATTTAATTTGACAACGTGTGGATTCAACCCTGTGCCCCCCTCCCCCTCCCCCTCAAGTGAACTTGCTGTTTGAGGTTCGCAAGTTAGTTTTTCAAAATGGCGTCAAATATCGAAAAATAGTAGTCCAGAGGGAAAATATCAGTTCAGAGTCGGTTCAACACTGACGTCTCTGCCTTGAATGAAAACGACTCTATCAGAACAGAAGAATGAACTTGTACTACACAAATGATACTGACTGATTTAGGCCCAGTTCAGACGTCGTGCTTCTGCCGTGCTGAACTAAATTCAGGAATTAAGTTCGACAAAAGTACGGCAGAAGCACGGCGTCTGAATCAAACTTTTGAATTAAGTTCGGCAAGCAATTAAGTTCGACAAGCTCTGCCGTGCTACACGTCTCTGGCACGGCAGCGATTCAAACGTCGTACTTCTGCCGTGCTAAACAAAATTCATAAATTATATTAATGTATTTTGGCGAGATTGCGTTCCCACGGGGAGTTGGGAGAAGAATTGTTACGAGGCATCAGCAAATCCTGAATTTGGTTCGACTCTGGCACGACGTCTGAATCAAAGTTGTTTTCCTGCCGTACTACAGTCGAACCAAATTACAATTAAGTTCGGCACGGCAGAAGCACGACGTCTGAACTGGGCCTTAGGGTCTGCTAAAAAGGCAAAAGAAGACTATGAGAAAGACATTGTTATAGCGAAGACTTAAGTTTTTCTGTTTGCCTCTGTGTGAAAAGGTATAGTACTCTGATTTTTTAGGAAAACGAATGACATTGCACAGTTGTTGTACATTTAACGTCACCCGCTGTAGATGCGTTACTAAAAGTAAATAACAAAATGCAAAAAAGGCAGTAGTTTTAGATTGCTTTGATTGTACACACGAGTGGCATTTGGCAAAAAGGGACTGTCACTTTGCAAAAATGGCTTTTATGAGGAGCAACTTTTAAGAAACTTTTCACTGAAAGAAATTCTGGCAACTTTGGGCAACTTTTAAGAAAATTGGAGCAACTTGAGGCTGAGGCTACCTCTGAGACCAGTGTACGCAACACGCAACAGGAAGGATAGTTTAGAAATAACCAAAATCTTGAACGTCAAGTTGAAAGGCCCTTATGTGATTAAAGGTGGGCGGGAACCATTACGTTACTTGTGTGGAATTTTGCGGACACCCTTGTCATATCACTTGTTCCTAGTATGTTATGTTAGAATCCCGACGTATCACCTCTAATTACCTCTCCGTCTTAAAATGTCACGTGACGCTTCCTAAAAATTCCAAGGAGTTGTGTTTGGAAACCAGTAAGCGGTAGTTGTAAATGAAAAGAACGGTAGTTTTTTAAGTTCAGCTTTAAATTTTCAAACATCGAGTAGTTCATTTCCATATTTTATTATTTCCACGACCCTGATCTATGCCAGCGATGAATTCAATCGACTCTGTCGCGGTTAAAGCGGCTTACAATGGGTGAGCACTGTTCATATGCGGCGTTGAAGTTACCGCATAATTTGAAGCATGATTTTTGTCGCAACGCCATTCGATCATTGATGAAATTATTTTCTCATCATTTCAGCACTATCATGGTGTTATCAATGCAGAGTCGGATCACGCTGGAAAAATTCTGCGCTGACATGCGAGATATATTCAAATTTCACGAGGACGATGAATTCACTATGAAGTGGCTAGACGAAGAAGGTGAGTCCGGCGGCGAGCGATTTAACAAGCCGCTCATTGAGGTTAGCTTTTTCCTAACTCTGCATTTGTAGAATTTTGATACGCTATTGATCCTGCTACTCTTGGTGATTGTAAAGCCATTTATATTGAGTCATGCTGAGCTTTTCGAGCCGATGCGAAATCATTCGTTTTCAGCATAACTAATATTTTGTAAATAAACAAGCTTTAGTTCATCTCTCTTGCGATGAATCAGGGCTGACATTTTCATAATTTAATTAAAGTAACAAGTTTTAGTTTCCCTGAGTAGTTTTCTGAAGCTAAAAAGAAGTTTCAATCGATGAGTTTGATTTCTGCGGTTTCCTTTAGTGGAGTTGTGTATGATGATAAGCTTATTAAATGCGAGGATAGGAATACATTTCAGTGATAAAAGCCTTGCAAATTTCTAGTTGATTGATAACGCTTATGAAAGTGACAACACGCAAGCTTTCATTTTATTCTCGAAGTAATCTCAAGCTTAACTGTGTCTTGTAAAACAGTATAATTAGCAAATAAGGACCTATAAACAAAAGATGAGATACTGTATGCATCAGTCAGTTCTATAATTGTTTATAAAAGTATGGTATACCAAGTATATGTACTACGTTCCTCGCTCCTTTCAGTTTTGGGCATATACTGAGGAAATTTTGAGTGTTTTGGGAGTTTTGTCTTTTCGTTGTTGCCTAATTATGGCTTGAATTAAAGCGAACTTCATTTACAGAGGATCAAAAATTAATGCCAAGGTCATAAATGCTTTCAAGCTTTGTTTTGGGTATTTCCTGAAGTGGTCAGCAGACATGCAGTAAGTCTTGCATGATAAGGCCCAAGCAGGAACTTTAATGAATTTTTGGGCAAAAATGCTTCAAAAGAAAATTTATATATCAAAACCAGAATACCCTGCAAACTGTCATATTCTGTTAGACACTTCAGACCCGTTATGTAAACAAAGTCTACTTAAGGGTCTGACAATAAAACAGTCCATGGACCTCCAGGTAAGTTTATAAGCGGCTTAGTTAAATTACATAACTATTTCGCTTGTCTGTTCCCTTGTACTGTATGTCTTTAACTTTGTTCACAATCACCTTTGTTAGCTAGGTTGAAAAAACAGTTGAAACAAATAGTTGAAAATGCGTCTAAGTTAAACAATGGCTTTGATTTATCATTTTTTAACCAGGGATGAGTTGTTTAAAAGGTGGTAAGGTTATTCACCCGACAAATCTCCATCCAGTGGACAGTGGTTTCCCTAATGCTTATCAATCCACTGGATATAGATTTATCCCGTGGATTGTGTTGTCCAACGTTTGAACAACCAGGCCCAGACCTTCAAAGTCGCTATTCCTGAGCTGCAGTTTCACTGAGCATATTTCCTTTTACGTACTTTGTGACTGACAAAGAAATGTCATTTATTTGCTTGTTTGTTCATCTCAGGTGACCCATGTACCATATCTTGTCAAGAAGAACTGAATGAGGCCATAAGATTATATGAATTAAACAGAGACTCGGAGCTGGTCGTACATTGTAAGTAACTACTGCTGTAAACCCCCCCTAAAGTGGCCACTAAATGGGAATAAAATGCAGTCAAATAGTAAAATTTTTCCATAAGAAGATAGTGGTTTTGAAATCAGAAAATGACTTTGTGTCCAGGAGGTAATCATAACAAGATATAAGTCAGATAGGACTTCATTAGGTTTCAACAGAAGAAGTCAGGAAAAATCCCTTGAGGTGTCATCATTAAGAGCCAGGACTTATCCCTTCCACTCTCAAAAGTGGGCAATGTCAAAATTCAACTAAATTTCCAAACTTCATTTTGTTAAATGCTAGAAAACAAATATATAGTACCATGAGAAAGTGCTGCTAGAGAGGCTTTAGTTGAATGGTCATGCCATTTTGTCCACTCACTCAAAATAAGTGAGTAAAAAAGTCTGAATTTAGGACAAGCAAATGTAGTTATTGCTGGTCACTCTGTAGCTCCGCATCTGCAAAAATATGTATTTGATTAAGATAATTTTACATTTTTTTTATTTTTAGTGTTTAAAGGTATTCCAGATGAAGCAGGACGGTTGTGTGATGGAGAGACAAGTAAGTCAATAAAATACTGAAATGCAGTTACCTGAGGATACTATCTTTATAGACGAAGCAAATTCACTTCTGCAGTGATGGGAGCTATTCCCTTTGCATATTTAGCACAATTTATTAGAATTAGACCAATCTCTTTTCTTACAAGTACAGTCAATATGCACTCTGTTGTCTCTCTAAAATATGTCATGGAACTCACAGGGTTTGCAAGTTCTATTGATCAGTGAAGTCAGTGTCACAAATGTTGGAGTCATTTTGGTGTAATGCATCAAAAGCAACATAATATTCCTTAGAAATGAGTTAAAACCTTTCATAGCGTTGGATAAACTTATTATTAAATAAGTTCTCTACATGTACCATGTATCTGTCATTCTCGTAGAGTGCTGGTCAACTGAAAGTAGTTTGTCATCTATGATCTATTTTCAGTACATCGAGGCCTTTGCATAGTGCTTAATATTAACAAAGAACTTGTGCTTTTTGTTATCTTTAAGTGGTATGTGTTGTCTAGAAATTTGATGCTGAAAAACAGAGCTAGACCAAGAAATAATCTCTTAACACAACTTATAATATTCAATGAGGATGACATTTCAGCTTGTGGTTCTGGCACGTATGTGTTGTGGTTTAAGTTTATCTTTGGTTTAAATTTTATTTCCCTTTGTTTTGGGGTATGGTAATGAATGATAATGAGTTTGAAACAAAGGGGAAAAAAATTTAAACCAAGGATAAATTATTATTATTCCCCGGGAATGTTGCATGACATCCAAAGAACGGCTGCGAGGGAGATTACTGATCTACATACTTTAGTTGGAGGATGTCTTGCCTGGAATCTTGCCCAATGGGCAAGTGACATTAAAAGTTACTTGCCCATCAAGAAAATCTACTTACCGCAGATGACCTGACAGGACATTTTTCAAGTCCTGATGCAGCCCTAATGACAGTTTTAGTTTCGTGGAAAAACTTTTTTGTCCTAAGCTTCATCCCTGTAATTATATGGGTTAAAGCAACAAGATGCGTTCAAGTCAGCTGCTAGAAAATATTTTTTGGTTTAATTCCAAGAAACTCAGCCTGTCAGTTATTTTTTCTTGCATGAGAGCATTTTGATGGTAAATTTTATTATTTTCTCTATAATAATTATTATAGTTTGCTGTGGATTTTATTTTATTGATGCAGTTTTAACAAATTTGTATATTTTGAGCAGCAATTGGTTGTGGTCAACTTCTGGCTTTATTACCAGCAGGTTACATTAATTATTGGTTACTGGCAGATTTTAAATTTTTAATTAGCAATGCATACATTGTAACTCACAAGAAGAGATTCTTGAGTGAATGTTTTGTTTTCTTAAAATTAACTGCAGGTATGTTATTGTCTATGGTATTTAAATGACCTATTATGGTTAGTATGCAGGGCCTTTCATCCATAAGTTATACTTTCCAAAGTTAATTTATTCTGTTTGCCTTGCATGTTAGTTACTTGATTTCAGTCTTGAAGCATTTCTTACTTATGCTTTAAATTTGCAATATGCAGTCAAAATTTGCATTGTACTGGTGCCAAGATAAGTAGAGAGTGTTGATAATATCCTGAAAAATTGCTTGTACATAAGTGTGCTATTTTGTGCACCGTCAAGAGTAAGTTTCTGTTTAGTACTGATCAGCATAGAAGCCCTCAGTTGATTGTGTAGTTTGCTATCTAACAATGCAACATCAGTAGACCTTTAAAGATGGAGGAAGATGTTTGGTCAATTTCTGGTATATTTGGAGCGGGCATTGTAGAAGAGGAAGATAAAAGTGATCATAATTATGGCTTGATTCGTCGGGCATCTGCACGTTTTTTTGGTTCTATTAAAAGAGCTCGTCGCAGTATTTCTGGAAGCCTTACTTCTGTGCTTTCCCGACAAAACATCAATGCAGAAAAGGTAGAAAAAGAATGCCCATCCAAAAAAACAAACAACACCAAAGGTAGACGTCCTCGATCCTTCGCTTTTGGGGAGGAATTTAGTGTGTTCAGCATTCCTACAGATACAGGTGAATCAAGTATTTCTATTTTACATGTTCACCAAGTTAAGTTTTTTGTTGCTGGATCTAATTAATTCTTGGTATGTCAATGTTTTCTTCTTTACCATCTGTCAATGAAAGTATTTTAAAGTAAGCAGTACTTTCCATTGGTACTGTTTTATTTTATTCTATACAGGGCTCTGACCTTTTAAACATTTTAATCTGGAGTATGTATAGCAGACTAATGTGTAACCTTCAAGACCAAGTGAAAGCCACTGATGAGAA
Organism: Porites rus; assembly: GCA_964035705.1. Taxonomy (NCBI): domain Eukaryota; kingdom Metazoa; phylum Cnidaria; class Anthozoa; order Scleractinia; family Poritidae; genus Porites; species Porites rus. The sequence goes on from OZ037992.1 coordinate 1,948,641, forward strand.
GTTCTTTTTTGCATGGTTTATTACATACCTGTACTATGTGTGTCCTACATCATCATTTTAAGTGAATCAACCCTTTGAGTATTCTAAACAAGTCCATTCAAATGGAAGCTACTAAGCAGTGTATAAAATATAGATTGATACTTTCTAATAGGTCTTAATGAGCTAATGCAATTAGTACATTTATTTCATATAAGGTACCAAATTGTTAGAATGAATCTGGTGAAATGAAATTGCCAGACTGTGATAGACCTTTATTTGTAAAAAAAAAAAAGGTAGAAAAAAGTATGTGTTATATTTTCAGTTTGTACACTGTATGCCTGCTTAAACTAGACTATTGTGAGAATTTACAGTAATAATTTTATAATGATTTTTTTTCTCTTGACATGAATGCTTTTTTTTTTTAATTTGTTGAATGCCTAAGTTGATTTTATTTTGTTAAGTAAAGTGCTAATAGATGGAACCTGCCAGTGAGCATTGTGTTATGAAATTACTATGAGGCCCTTAAGTGAAATTCAAAACTGAGGAGATTACAAATTATAATGAGATGCAGTTGTTTTTTCAACCAAAGATCTTGCTTGTTATTTTTCCTGTTCAGTTTAAACTGTTGTATGCACTTTGTACTTGTAAGGCCGGTTCTGTTCATGGAATTTATTTAATGTTCAAATTCTTTCCAACAATGTGGTATGCTGCATGTCTTATCTTAATAATAAAACAACAAAAATAAATTTTTTAATCTTCAATTTCTTTTTCATCTTTAATCATTTAAGATAAGTAATATTCTTGTCTATGTCTAAGTTTTACTTAATTAAAACAGTAGATTTCATCTTTTCAAAGGAATCATGTTGTCCTTTGTAGTTGGTTAGTACGTGTATATGAAGTGTTACTCTTGTTCCATTTCTGTGAAATATTTTTTTTATCTTACATGTATTTTGAACCTTATTTTCTTTCCTTTTTAAAATGATATTCCATCATTATGTAAGATAAAATGAGAAAACTATTTATTTTAAGTTTCTTTTTCACCTCAAGGGAAAAAGTAGTGCTTAAACTAGATCTTTTCTGTCACTAGAGACATCTGAAAAGCTTTTGTTTGTGACGGTGTTCCTTAACCATAGCACATAAGTAGTTATGATTTAAATATGACTTTGTGATTAGTCAACTCTATTCTTCCACTATGATTTTTTTGTTCAATTTTCTCTTGCACTATGAAATTAGTATTTATTGCTTTTGACTTTTCGACAAATATATTACTTATTTCTTGTTAACAGGAAATATCTACAGAAGAGGAGCAAAGAGATGGAGAAAAATTCACATTGTAAATGGCCATTCCTTTGTGGCAAAAAGATTTAGCAGAGTGAGTTGTTTTAATTTGGAAATTATTTGAGACAATTTTCAAGGGATACTTGTACTGTTTTGGAATACATGTACAACATTTACTGTAGTCACTAAGTGCACTTAAAAAGAGGACAGGTAGTTTGTCCTTTGGTAATTCTTATACCAGACAAGACAGGAAATGAAGAGATTTAACCATTACTCTGAGTTTTGGCATGTTACCGAGTGATGTAAGTGATTTCTTTGTTTTTATGTTTGTTTATTCTTTATTTTACAGCTTGCGGCATGTTCATTTTGCTCAGATAGAATATGGGGTCTTGGAAGGCAGGTATGATGTGACAGACATGTGCGAGATGTCAGTAACAGTGTTCAGTATAACTTAGCTATGACCTTGATTGAAAGTTTGCATATTTATTATAGAAGATTAAATCTGTAGGATGGTTACATTCATGAATATGGCAATTTTATCAGGGATCATTTTCTAGTGGCTGAACTTAACATTTTTTGGGAGTGGAAGAGACCGGCATTTTTTTTAGAGAACGTTTTTATTGGGTAGTAGGCGAATAAATTAAGCCTTGAAAATTAAAGATTTTTAAACAATCCTCTAGATAATGTTCACTTGTCCATTTGAAGTTGATTATGTCTAAGGAAATTTCAAACAGTCATTAAAATAATTTCCATTTGAATTGTGTTTTTTTTGTTTATTGCTTTGGTATTGTTTGCAGGGCTATAAATGTCTAACATGCAAACTGGTGGTACATAAAAAATGTCACAAATTAATCAAGATCCAATGTGGACAGCAAATAGTAAGTACATGTAAGTTGGTGATCCTCTTTCATATCTTTCTTTCATCTCCTAACCTGAATGACGATTCCTTTATAGCCTGCTGCTGCGCAAACAATTCACTCATCCCTACCCCCTATTGGGGCAATTGGTACAAAAATACCCCCAGCAGAGGAGGCCCCAGGCCCCAAGCGAAGTAAGTTTATTGTATATGTTCAGAAACATTACAATAAGAGAATATTATTTAACTTAAAAGTAAAGTAATGCCTTAAGTAATAGTAATTAAACAACAGAAGTTTTAAAAAAACATGTAGAGATTTTAAGTGCAAGTGTCTTAACACTAATTTTGCTACTTTTGATTGTTAATAGGTAAAATATTTAGTTTATTTTAGTATGTAAAATCAGTAGCTTTAGCATTAAGTGCCTAATAATAAAAGGTACTAAACTAATTAACTAACTTACTAAGTAACTAAACTTAACTAACCAAATAACTAACTGCACAACTAACTTTAATAGCAACTTATGTACTAATAAACGTAACATTCAAAGTGGACAGACTGCAAAATTATAGTAGTTGCTAAAAATATATATATCTACGTGTCGCAACTGTTCATCAGTAGGATGCCTAAAATGCGTGCAATTCCACAATTGGTTTCGTCTCCATTAAATCCTATATTGATGTACAAACAAAAAGAAAATGTAAAAGATATAGCAAAAGTTATAAAGACAACTTTCTGTTATCTCCAGCAACAACTTAATCCAACTAATAAGATACCGTTCCTTTTTTGTAGTAATATTCAACTAACAAATAATTTGTTAACCAACTATTACATGTATGAAGGCAGTAGCTATATTTCTAGTTACTTATTATTCTATATGGACAAAGAGCAAGATGTAAAAAGAATGTTTGTAAATTAATTTAATTTTCATTAACTACCTTATTCATAGAATAGTCAGATAACTCAGCTTCCATAAACAGAACTTGTGCTTAAATTTCCTCAAATAATCATTTGGGGACAGACAAAAGAAAATTTCTGTTTCACAAAAGCAGTATTTTTTACTACAGAACAAAATAAAACCAGCATCTCTTTAGATTGAAGAAAATCATTATTAGTGATTTATTTACTAAGAATAAGAGGTTGTTAAACATTTTTTTTAAAAAAAGCAGAACTAGGCTTTTTTTATGTTCACTAAAACCACACTATTATACTATGACCCTGACCTACTTGCACAGCTGACTGCATTTTGGCTATGACTTTCACCTTTGCCCAAAGAAAAAAAAGTAAGATGCACATGTATTATACTAAGCACCTCTTTAGTAGTGCAGGCCAGCTCCATACTTTGTGTTATGGCTGAACATTGGGCATGGAGAGCAGGGAGCTTTATTCCTGATAGTGGCACATGATGAGTATTACTGTTTGTGTGCTGGTCATTCAATTATTGTGAGAATGGTGTAGAATTAATGTTCTTCTTGCTGTTTTTGTGGCAAACAATTTGCAGGCTGACAGTCACTGCACTTATAAAGAGATTCATTGTATAATTATGTTACAGGTCAAATTTGATTTCAGGTTAATTTTGATTTAACCTAGGTTGATTTTTTCGTAGAGAAAGATACATTTACTTGTTGTGACATTATTAGCATTGAAAACTGTGACCAATACTGTACACACCAACATAATTGGCAGATAATAACAGTTCAATTAATTCTGTAAGATCCAACAGTGACCAACATCAAATTTCTCCTAACAGTGTCACTACACAATCAAGAGAAAAGGTTGTGAGAATTAATGAAATCATCACCAAAAGGAAAATGCATTGATCTGTTATCAAATTCTCTCAAATGATTCTTGTAGAAGTGTATGGAGGTAAGTGTGGAGAATTTGTATGTAGGTATGAGGCTTAAGGGGTTAATGCAAGTCATGGTAGGTTTACCGCAAGCCTAAAACTCGGGAAAGATTCCATTTCAAGTTCTTCTTTTCAATGTACTTTGTAGCAAGAAGTGACAGTCCTGCAACTCGTAAACGAGGCCTTGTCAGTGTGGATTACAGTCAAGGTTCCAAACCAAAGGAAGCATCTTCTGGAAGCAATTTCTTAATTTCCTTGAAAGATTTCACTCTCCTGAGGGTCATTGGGAGAGGCAGTTATGCTAAAGTATTGTTGGTGAGTTCTTGAGTTGGTATATTGGGGTAGATGTTTTGTTGGTTGTTGTGATGTGTTGTGTTCTAGTCTTTCTCTGTTGCCTTTAAGTAGTTTGCTTTGCATCTTTTGATAATAATTTTTGTCATATGCATTGTGGAAAAATTGCGTGGTTCAGTTAAAACAGTAGTTAAATTTTGCTTGACTCAGAATTTCCCCTCACAATAAGTATATTTTTTCTTACCCCTAATTATTCATAGGAGACTAAGGAAATCATCATTTAACTGTAGAATATATTTTACATATGCACATGTACCACCCAAAATATGTTAACGTTTACTTTTGTTTTTTTGTAAGCTCCTTTAAGGTGCATGTTGCAAAATGTGTAAGTATCAGACCAGCATTTAATGATTAAACCAATACTTGTTTGTTCACTTTTAGGTGGAGTTAAAGAAAAACAAAAGAATATATGCCATGAAAGTTGTCAAGAAAGAACTTGTTAACGATGATGAGGTTTGTTTAACATATGTTATCCTGTCTAAACATGACTTTAAAAAAAATATAGAGAGAGTACTTCAGCTCCTCAAGCTGTGAGTGTCCTGGTTTCCAAGTAAATAGCATGAACCTAATCCTTGAAAGTGAAATTGTGGGTGGGTCAAGTTTGTAAGCTGGTACCCCCCCTCCCTCCACCCCCATACAAACGCCTGCAAAATTTCATTACTTTGCCGAGCTATATCTTGGCTTAGTTCAAATGTATCAACTTCAAACTTGACAAGTCTGCTAATTTGAGGTGCTCTTTCCAGCACTGTTAATGAACAAAACTTGGAAAAACCGCAGAAGGGTCTTTTACCCCATTATCTTCTCTTGTAATAATCAGCTTTGCTTTTTTCTTCATTATTTAAAGTATTAGTTGTTTCTTTTTTCTTAGGATATTGACTGGGTACAAACAGAGAAGCACGTTTTTGAACAAGCATCAAATCATCCATTTTTAGTTGGACTCCATTCATGTTTTCAAACAGCAAGCAGGTATTTACCCCTTTAGGCCCAATCCAATGTCTCATTTGTTGTCTCTATAAGTTTTCAATAGAATTAGCAGGGAGAATTTGTTGAAGTATCAATAAGATTCATCTTCTGTGATTATGTCCTTAATTCTCTTGACCACTCTATTTTATAAAGGATTGATATTATGAGGAGAAGTTTCATGCTGATCACCATTAGGGCTTAGAGGGTGATATTACCCATTAATTGTAATCAAACTAGTAGTAGTAGAACTATTATGCTTTCCTGTACAGTCCCGCCCGCCTGAGAGCTTTACCTCCAAACCTCAGACTTTTTATGTGTTTTTTGTTTGTTTGTAGGTTATTTTTTGTGATAGAGTTTGTCAGTGGTGGTGATCTTATGTATCACATGCAAAGGCAGCGACGGTTACCTGAAGACCATGCAAGGTATTGAATTAATTTGAAGAGCCACGTTTTATTCTGTCTCAGCTAAGGTACATTTCTTAGTCTGGTAGCCCAAAAGCATACTTATCGTAAAAGAAGCATCAAGAGATAACGTTTGCCAATAATGTTATTCTTGTATTTTTAGGTTTTATTCAGCTGAAATATCCTGTGCCCTCAATTTTTTACATGAAAAAGGTAAATTTGTTACACATTAAGACATCAAATCAAAATGCTTGAGATTTAATGTCAAGTGAGGCCACACATGTTCGTGAGAGTTTGCAAACGCACAGAAACTTATGATTTTTATGAGTGTCTGTACTTGAACGATCAAGACTTATCTTTTTGGGAACTTAGCCAGTGTTTACACTTGTTGCCCTGGTAGCTTAATGTAAACACACCCTTTGTTAAAGTACGCACACCAGAATAGACCTTATTCTTAATGTTTGCCATTTGGGATAAAAGTGATGTCACGTGGTTTCTCAGGGGGCAAACAAGACATAGTGATAAATTTTTCCAATACTAGAAATCGCGGTCGAGTTTGTATATTCTTGACAACAAAAAATGAACAACTTTTTATATTAAAGACGATAATGGCAAATAATGGGTGGAAGTGATCATTTTTACTTTTTTTTGGATGCAGCAGCGACCTTAGATGTCCTCACAGCAAGGAATACTGACGTTAATTTTGTCGAAACTCAAACCCTACATTTTGCATGACCATTAAAATAATCGTCGTTTCTTTTTGAGAGAATAAACAAAGTCGACCGCGATTTTATCTTTTGTTTGCCTCCCCCCCCCCCCCACCCCCCCGAAATAACACGTGACATTGCTTTGATCCCATCAATCCTAAAGCGCGGGCAAAGATGGCGGGTATCGTGAATCCTCTGGTATTAGAGTGGGCACCAGGTTCCTGTGTGCGCGGCGCGTTTTCTGTTAATTCCGAGCCAGTCCCAATCCCACAACGCTCACGTTTCACAATGGCGTCTGTCAGAGAAAAGTGGAGCCAAGATGTACACAGCAACATTTCGAATGAGAAGTGAACACAACTCCGGTATCCAGGAACTTGTGCTCGGGCTCTAAATGTGAACATGTCCTCATTAATTTTCTGTGGAGCCCGTTTCCGAAAAGGTCTGTTTACGATCGCGCACTTTTGGACTCGTCTGGAAATGACGCGAAATTTGCATTCATTCACATTGCTCTTTTGCGGCTTACAGGTGTGATATATCGTGATCTCAAACTTGATAACGTTCTACTAGACTCAGATGGACACGTGAAACTGACAGATTATGGAATGTGCAAAGTAAGTGACTCTTTTTCATCATCATAATAAAAACGTTCCTTCCTAAGTACCTTCGCTTTCATTCTTAACTGCGTTTTTCCGTGATTATGACAGGAAGGTCTCCGTCCTGGCGACACAACCAGCACATTTTGTGGAACACCTAATTACATTGCACCCGAGATTCTTAGAGGCGAAGATTACGGTAAGAACGTGTTTGCTTAGTCACGCTCACGCAAGGAACCAGATTAGTTCTTAACTATGTTCATTTCACTTCAAACTGTGTTTTTTCTTTTCTATTAACGTTTGACCTTGTGGGTATTTGTGGAACCCTAGAATATGAGGTAGAATATGAGGGTGATGTTATGTTCAGATCGTGGTACAAGCGTAAGACAGAAAAATCTTATTTCCTGACGGTTTTTTTTAGCTGAAACTACGGCCTTTTGGACTAACCGGAACCGAAAGAGTGAGCTGGTGAAAAGCTCAACTCTTAAAATTCTAAGAGTTGCCAATGTCAATTTTCTCCAAACAGTATCGATACATGATCAAGAGTAGAGGTTATGAGAATCAATAAAATGATCACTGTAGGGAAAATGCTTTGATTTGTTATCAAATTCTCCTAACTTATTCTTTAAGGAAATATATGGAGATCAGTTTGGAGGAATTGTGTGTTGATATTCGGGGCTTTAAGGGGTAAATGTCACGCCCTTTACTCGTTCCATTTGTGATATGCGTCCTGCCTACTGCTTGTATCAGGAGTGGTGAAAGGGTCTTGAATATATAGTCAAATAAATTTAAAGGTATTAGATCTTCAAGCTCCTTTAATAAAAGACTTTGTGGTCTCTCGTTTGTTCCATAAACTCTCTCATCCCGTTGCTGAGCTTAATTTAACATCTTTCTTTATTTATCAAGTGTTTTATTCTTTGTCTGTTTGTTTTTTGAATTTCTTTTTTTTATATTATTAAGATTGATCTTTGTTTTTTTCTCCAGGATTCAGTGTAGACTGGTGGGCTCTTGGTGTTTTGATGTTCGAAATGTTAGCAGGACGGTCACCATTTGATGTGGTTGGAGGCGCAGAAAATCCAGATCAAAACACAGAGGATTATCTCTTCCAAGGTTTGTGTCTAACTCGGGTCTCTTTCGTCTCGCTGTCACGAGAGATGTGAGTGCAAGGGATTATGGGAAGGAGGAGCGCGCTCTTCGCACCGTTACTCCTTCCGTTACTCCCGCGTCACTAGTGACGAGGGAGGTGACTGGGGACAAGTCTGGGTTTGCATCGCTCTTGGTTGTGTGACGTGGGAATTTTGGTGCTCTGTGGGGGACTTGGTGTAAAACTAATGCGTTTCCCAACGTGTTTACATTGCAAGGGAAGGCTCGAATTCTATGCCATTCCAATATCAAAGCGTTTTTCAAAGAGTTTTTGACTATTAGATTCTAATTCGACTATCTGCCCAATACATCACCCGATTCTGCAACCATGCACCATGCCGCTTGATCCTGTACACAACTTCTGACTGTATCTACCTTTTTTATCCTTATGCATGTAAAATACTTCTTAAACGAGTACTAAACCTACCTATAACTGGTTAAACTCGCAATTCTGTTGAAAATCAACTTCGTTTATGTAACTGAAGTTTTCTGTGTTCAAAGTATTCTATTCACATACATTCATATTCATGCTCAGTTCTAATAAGGTATGGGAAAAAAGATTGATCAGCAGACTAAGCCAAGCTGGGACAGCTTGGCTTAGGAAGAGTTCAAGATACGACTCACGCGATTTTTGGGCGGGACTGGGTGGGCCGTCCACCTCTTCGCGGCTCCGCTGAAAAACTGAGCAAGAATGGTTTATTTTCGCGCCAAACCAGAGTTTATTATCGGTAATTACGTAATCGCACGTGAGACCGCTAGACTAGCCATGAAAGAACCCATTATTGAATTATTTTAACCTCGCATATCATTATGAGTGTTGTGAATAGTATTCTATTCACATACATTCATATTCATGCTCAGTTCTAATAAGGTATGGGAAAAAAGATTGATCAGCGCCCAACAGCCCTCACTGTTCCTTAAATAGTCTTAGATAATTGCACTCCGACTCTCAAATCCTCTTACAACTTCCCAATCCTCAATCCTCCAACCTCTCTCATAACTTTAATCCCCAAGTACAGTAAGACACAGCTATACGTTTACAATTATAATCAAACTAAACTGGTATGAGTTTCCATAAAAACATCTCTTCATTAAAGAAACGATAGTACAAAGGTTATAATCCATTCCAAAAACACCCTAGCCAAACAAAGTATCCTCATTCTGCTGGGCGTTTCCTCTGCTCAGCAGCTGGAAAAGCACACACAAAACGTTTCAGCTGATTCACATCCTGCCATGGAGCCACCACATTCTCAGCAGAAGGCGTAGCAAGTCGTCCCGACGGGCCATCATGTTTCAGAACCTTGGCCAGCTGAAGGTAATATAAGGCGGTATGCCTCCTAGCCCAACCCACGTGTTCCATAATCTCAGACAGATCCGCTCCTGTGAGGGCCAACGTTATCGCACAACCCGAACGAAAGCCATGCAATGTCTCACCATCATCAGCTTTCATCTGCTTGAGATACACTTTAAGACGCGCATCTGCTGCTGAAGAACTAAATGGAGAATTTTGGACACCATTATTAGAAGTTGTCGGACGAAACAAATATCCCTTTGTTAAATCAACGCCTAACTCCCTTGCCACTTCGACATATTGCTCAATGCCCTTCACAGGACAGATGACCGACTGGGGATTTCTGCGAACACCAAAGACATTACTGTCACCATCCCGCAAAGTCTTACCCCAGATATGATTAAATAAGAACCCATCATCATTTGGAAAACGAAGGATCTCCGGAACTTTTACCTGACCAAGATCTCCTGGGCGGTCCCCACTAAAGAACGCCAACTTAAAATAAGCTTGGTCACGTGCGATAATGAAACGGTCAAGTTTCGACTTTGATCTCGCTAGCTCGCCTTCAAGATACTTCGATAACTGAGTCAATTTGTCCACAAAGAATGGCGTGGCTTGTTTTGGAGTAACACGGGCCTGTAACTGCTCCGCTGTGACAAGACGAAGGTAATCTTTAACCAATTTATCAGAGGCTGGGTTACCAAGACCTAGCCGCTTGTCCCACTCTCCGTCCCGACCAATGGAATGGAAAATCGATCTTAACTTTCCTATGTAAGAGTCCACAGTCTTGTACGACAATCTCAAGGGGCAGCCACATGACTGTTTACCATGCTGACCCAAAAATTCACACGTATTGAGGTGTACCTGTGTTTTGCCACGCTTGTCTTTAAAGATCAGGAAGCGACACAAGTCCCTAGGCGTCAGTGTCGCGAGAGTAACAAAACCCGGCAGAGCACCAAGAAAAGCCTCAAGTTCCCTCTGAAGAGAATCCTTCTACTTTTTATAACTGGTTGCCTGAACGTAGTGAAGTAACTGCTGCAACCGCACTTCAATTCCATCAAGGTCAACGATAACATCAGAGTGTTCCTTGCCAAGCGTTGTCATAACCTTTCGCTTGTAGCCACAACGTTGACAAAAACGGAAGTCAAAATCATTAGCGTGTCCACAGGTTGGGCATTTAACCGACTGGACAAACAGCTTTGCCATGACTGGAAGCTCCTACAAACCAGAAAAGAAGAACCCTATCATACACCACAAACCAGTAGCACAACAGATCAAAATGTATGCCAAGACACACCTAAAAACACACTGCAAAAACCCAGAGATCTCCAGGAATGCCCTTGTGAGGCAGCCACCCCTTCTTGGACGGGACCAAGAGAGCGTTGCCATCGCCACGAACAGCCAGACATCTACTCTTTACAGCTTTATTCAAAAGGAGAGGCCACCAGTACTTCTTGGGAAACACGTCCAGCACCACTACTGTGCACGACTGTTTAAAACTCTGCAGAAATTTTAAGACAGGTCCCGTTAAGGCCATGGGAGGAAAAACATACGGTCTGGCCATAAGCGCTCCGAGGGAAGCAAGGTCCTGTGTGAAGAGATTTACACCAGACGATCCGGGAGAGGGAATCGGCGTAAAATGAGGGAGAGAATACCCGTGCGCATCCGTCATACTATTCGAATCCAAGGACATAAGGTCGCAAGTATGGCCTTCCCTACCACCAAACTCCTTCTGAACAATCTGCCACAAGCCATCCGACAATTTACTATCAGAGTGGGACAGGCGCCTTGATGGAGCATCAGCAGGATTCTGACCAGTCGGAATGTAAGACATGTGCAGAGATAAGCTAAGCTTCGACGTTGTGAAGAAAAGCCGTTTCAATGCCATATTAAGCTCCAAGCTTCTACCACCCTGGTTGTTCCAAGCCTCGACAACGGCCTTATTGTCAACAAAAGCATCAACTCTAGCATTGAACAGTTTGTCTTTAAAAGCCATTAACGCCATGTCGACCGCAATAGCTTCCTTCGCGGCGATCCCCCATTTGCACTGCTCTTCCGTCCAATAATCTGATATGGCCACCGGCAATAGCTGCATTCATCTGCTTCGTAAACAACTGGGCTGCAGGTACTGCTAGACTAAAAGAGACACATTTCCCAACCAGGCGTTGCAAGGTTTTCACCGTAACCTTAGAGGCATGGAGTATTTCACGGACAAGTTGCAAGAATTTCTCCTTCTTTTCCGGCTTTAAGCAGAACACCTCCCTAGAAGAATCCGCTAAAAAACCAGGGTAGGGAACCACTTTACTTGGGAACAATATTGACTTTTGCAAACCAAGGAAATAGCCCAAGCTGACAAGATGGTAAGCAACAAGAAATATAGCCGACCTAGCCGCCGCAAGATGACGATCATCAACAGTGTTAATAGTAGCGTATTCCCCCTTATCGAGTGCCACCTGCAGTGTCGATCATCGATGTAGAGCAAACAAGGGATTCCTGTAGCTCTAAGGAAATTACTAGCCAACAGGCCAGTAGTATGATATACAAACGGGGAGATCTTCCACCCAAAAGGAAGGGTATTATACGTGAAATACCACCCTCCCCATTGGATCCCAAAATACGTGCGGCTGTCTTCAGAAAGAAGAATATGGTCATAGCCAGACTTATCGTCTAGGACCGTTTGGTAGGTATCCTTGCCCACGTAACGCGGTAAATCTATCAGCCTGTCTAAAGAGAAAGGCATATCACGCATCCATAAATTAAGATAGCGCGCATCGTGACATAACCTTGGCTTTGTTGGCTCAACTGTAAGGGGAAGAACAATAAATGGAGGGTCAACCACACCCACTCTCCCCAACAGCGAAATAGCTCCAGATCTCAAGCGCGCAACTAACGTTTCCTCCACAAATGACACAAAAGGCTTGCAAGAGACATTGTTCTTAAACACCTTCATCGGAGGCTCGTCTGAATCGAACAATTCTCCTTTAAAACTTCCTTTAAAATGGTTGAAAAACGGCTTAATCGAGACCTTGTCCCTTATCCACCCAAGAATCTGTGCCTGTTGGGGTGACGAGCTATCTCGCGCAATGTACTGCCAATACTCGAAATGGTTATGCAATTCTCCAGCTCGAAAACAATGTGGGTCACGGAACAATAACTCCGAAATATCACCAATTAACTCTCCCCTCTGTATTCTCTGTAATCTAACACGGTCACAGGCTGTCACTTCTCCACTGACCTCGACGGGGTTACCGAAACAATCGACCCAGGACATTGGAAGCTCAATTTCTTTGCCTTGTAACTCCTGAAGTCGAAGATCAAAGGAGTCAGATTTTTCCCAACACCACATGTTTCCCTAGGAAAAAGGGGTAGTGAAGACACCTTTAAACACTGAATCGCCGAAAAATCTAAGACCATATTAAAATCATCCCCGTCAAAGTCAGCAGAGAAATAACAGCTAAGACCAGCGAGGCTGGAGGGCCCTTGTCTCAAGGATACCCCTTTTTCAAAGTCGTTATAACTATGCTGACAAAATAGACAGAGTAAAATATGCACTAGATTGATTCAATACACACAAAAGTTTGTTTATTATCGCAAAGAATTAAGCAATATTACAACACACAGCCTTGTCCAGGCGGCCTTCAACCTATAACACCGGTGCGAACTAACGAGATCTAAACACAAGCTACTTGTCTGATTTGGGATCCATTTTCCTCTGCTTGGACTTCAAATCAGGACAATCAGCTTTGATATGACCTCGCCTATGACAAAAATAACATCGCAAAGAAAATAGACGAGACGGACGTGCCACACCAGCACCCCTGTTGTCGTTCGCTTGAGGCTTCTTGCGATTTGACTTCTTTTCTACATTAGAAACGATATCCAGGACCCTCTCGTGGTCCTTGTCTCCTAATAGGCGCATAACAAGGTCCTTGAAGTGGTCCTTCGACAACTCCACCTTTTCCCTCGTCGACTGATGAACGAGCCGATAGTAGTCCTTCCTGTCATGATTACGGTCAGCGGCCTTGTTATGCAGAGTCTCCAACATCTCAAGCACCTCATACTTGTTAAACTCTGTCAACGGGCGGGAAGCATAAGCCAAGATCTGTTCCACGAGCTTCTCAGGCGACGCGTTGGTTACTGCCCCCACCGACTGCTTTAACTGTCTCACCTCCTCACGCAATCTCTGCAAAGGAACAAAGAGACTCTTAATCACCGCCCACCTCAATGTGCGAAGCACTCAGTGTTATGCATAAAAAACCTCATTACAGGCCTCGTGAAAAAACAAAAACATCACGTAACTTCTCGCGTTACCATGTATAAACATCCTTCGGCAGGCACAGCCAAAGGAGAAAATACAAGTAAGACGACCTAGCAACGTTCAACAATTAACGATGACCCATTATCATAACTCATAACAAACATCCAAAGGCCACATCAGCCGAAGGAAAAGACAAAACACAAATGACACCTCGCTGTCACCATTCGTAACCATCCCACGACCGCAAAAAGGCTGAAGGAAATACAAATAAGCGAATTCACGACGTCTCTCTAGCCAAAAGCTAGATGTCACCGCCGAACAAAACGGCCACGTCGCTTGTACAATAAGCGAGTCCACAGCGTTCCTCTAGCTAAAAGCTAAACGCCCAACGCTGGTCCGTCAACCAACCACCGTCGAACAAATCGGCCACCTCGCCTGTACGGTTTGTAACCATCCAACGACCACAAAGGCCGAAGAAAATACAAACAAGCGAGTCCACGGCGTTCCTCTAGCCAAGAGCCAGGCGCCGACCGCTAATCCGTCAACTAGCCACCGCCGAACAAATCGGCCACCTCGTTCGTACGGTTTTGTAACCATCCAACGACCACAAAGGCCGAAAGAAATACAAAATAAGCGAATCCACGGCGTTCCTCCAGCCACAAGCCAGACGCCGAACGCTAGTTCGTTAACTAGCCACGCGGAATAGCCCGACAATCTTCCGAAAAGATTTCGATAACAGGCCGCGATCGGGCCAAAAGCTCTCCGTTATTCTCTCCACCATGCTGTGTGAAGAACCTGAAAGATACGACAGACAAGAGAAATATGCCACGAAAGAATTCATAACAACTAAAAGAGAACTACCTCCAGTTCCTGAGGCTGAGCGACATTAACATTCTGGTTGCCATCCGGTGGATTCACAACCGGCGGATTCACCACTAGCGGGTTCACGACCGGTGGATTCACGACTGGCTCTACAGGATCGACAAGTAACTGAACGTTCGGCTCCGGAGGTTGACCCTCAGCCATCAGGAAATCGTCAAGAAAATCGCGTGGGTCGTATCTTCCAAAAGAAAAGAGACCAGCTCTTCGCGGCTCCGCTGAAAAACTGAGCAAGAATGGTTTATTTTCGCGCCAAACCAGAGTTTATTATCGGTAATTACGTAATCGCACGTGAGACCGCTAGACTAGCCATGAAAGAACCCATTATTGAATTATTTTAACCTCGCATATCATTATGAGTGTTGTGAATAGCCCTGGTTAAGACACTGATGTTCTTAACACTGGTTTAAGCATTGTGTAAATAATCGGCTCCCTATTCTTTAGTTGCACTAGTTAATATCCAGAGTATAACTATTCCTCGGCTTAAGAGTTATTAGAACTAATAACGATTTTGTGCTGTTATATCCAGTTATTCTAGAAAAGCCGATAAGAATTCCTAGGTCTTTGTCTGTAAAGGCAGCATCAATACTCAAAGGTTACCTTAACAAGGTGAGGGGATAGCTACACTTAGTTGAAAGGTTAAAGACTCTTTAAAAAGGCGACCTGGTATTTTTTTTTTAATAAATCCGATGAAGGCCCAAATTACCTTACTCCCATGTTCTCGTCTCGCCATTTTTGCGATTTGTAATGTGGTTTTTGCATCATGTCTCTTTTCCTTGCATCGAAAAATGATCTGACTAGACTGCGACGCAATTAGCCAGAAAGCGTTCTAGTTTTTTTCCCCTAAAGACTCAAACACATGTTGCGCTTTCCTTTCAGCGCTGTATTTATGGTATGTTAAGTGGCGACAAGGAAAAATGCACGTTTTTTTTCTCTAAGTTTATTATATTATGCAAACGCTCATTTTTTTTGGCGTGATTTTTATGAGAAGAATTTACTCAATCTTGAAAAAGTTTACTGTTTTACGTTTGTTTGCATTTTGTTATTAGAATCCTATTGAGCGCCTGGGCTGTCATCCTCAAACGGGATTTTCAGATATAACGACACATGTATTTTTCCGGACGGTCGATTGGGAACAGGTGGGTGAAGGCGCGTAACAAGACTCGCTTTAACTCTTTAAGCCCCAATATCAACATACAAATTCTCCATACTGATCTCCCTACATTTCCATAAGGAATAAGTTAGAAGAATTGTTTAAAAGACAAAGCATTTTCTCTCTGCTGATAACTTTTTCTCTTGAGAATGCATTGATACTTTTTGGAGAAAATTGATATTGGTCGCTCCTGGGACCTTAAGTTTTAAGTTTTTCAGCAACAGCTCACTCTCTCACTCTTCCGGTATCCCTAAGTCCAGTGGCCATTTCGATAGGATTGCAGTTCTTAATCATCGGAATCGACAGCACCACAGACCATGACAACAACTAACAAACGTCACGAACCTCATTCTATACATCTGAACCTATTTTTCTCTTTTTACCTCCCTAGTTGGAAGCCCGTCAAGTTCCTCCTCCGTTCAAGCCTCGGATTGAAGATCAATACGGACTGGGTAACTTTGATCCACAGTTTACAAACGAACCCGTGGTATTAACTCCAGATGACCCGTAAGTTAACATTGTTTTTCACACGTACATTCATTTGCCATTTTAGAGACGAGAAGGGGACTGGAGCTGAAATATGCCCCGCAAATGTCTCTGGGATCGATACTCACTGGGGACGCGCCTGTCAGCCATTGGCCATTTTTTTTTTCCTGTCCCTAAAAACTGTCCCAGAAGGCTTTGCGAAAGTTCACTCTGCCCAGTTTCTTTCTCGTTTCAAAACAGGGGAATTGGAGACCTGTAGATTCTAAGACGAGTACAGCTTTTTCGCGTATTCTCAAAATATAGACTCCCTGGAAAGCCTAATTTTACCATTTTTCACCAGAAAATTTAGTACTGTTACCTTTAGTGAAGGAGGTTACAGCCTCTTCCGATCGCAAAATGATAAAACTTCTAACATTTGATAACTTTTTTCCGTCACTTCGACATTCTCGCTAAAACTCGTAGTAGAGTGACGACGGCTACCACGTTTTCCCGCCAAAATGACGCTGGTTCGCGCGCACGCTACTTATTACTGAGAAAATCTCGTACTAGTAGTCGTATTCATCTTAGAATCTTAAGCTCTCTACTGTTAGAATTTCCCCTTACAACATGTTTATGCCAATGAACAGCTTTACTATTATTTATATGGATATTAACAGTTCTTTCCTTCATTTTTTTTGCGACAGGAAAATCCTGGAGACTATCGACCAATCAGAGTTTGAAGGATTTGAATACATTAATCCCTTGTTAATGTCCTCAGAGGAATGCGTATAATAAATGTTTCAGTCACACTATAGTTCTTTCGCGATACGCACACTGTTACATACTCACTTTTTTTAGTGAAAACGCATATCAAATCACAGCATTGACAAAGTTCAAAAATTTGAAAAACAGTCTTAGTTTAAAGTAAAACATCATGAATATACAATACCCCAGCTGAAAGGCCTTTCAGCACTTTTCGTTAGAAGCGTTGTACTTTAGAATTTGTCGGCATAGTTGAAAGCTGAAAGATGTTGCATTGAAAATGGGTGCATAAAAATTAAGTTAAAATGAAGTGCAAAATTGCATGACAAATAATATAAGTTTTTTGTGTAGTGCTTATATAGATATAGCCTTGGGTAAGGGGAATGCACAAGAATATACGGCGAGTAAATGAATTGATAATTTATATGTAAAGTAATTTTTTCCATATATACTAAGTGAAAGGTAAATCCTATACGTAAGTGAAATGCTGGATTTTATAAGTAAAAAAAAGATATGAATCTACTAAGTTTGTCCGAATTAACGTTTTCTGACGATTGGTATTCTGGTTAGGAATAGATACGTCTAGCCTAATGTAGATAGCCTGTGTACAGACGTGCCCCCTGTACCCTGGGGGACATCTGTACACAGGCTAAATGTAGATCGTTCGACTCTGTTGATTTCATTATCCAGTTTAGCCAGTCTTCTTTTAAAAACAATAACATCCGGGACCAATAAATAAAAATCGAACTGGGTTGCCTTTTTTTTTTCGCCTTTTAGTTATCCAAGTAAACTAGCTGAAACATGGTGTCAAACAAAATAGGCTTAACATTAAGTTGGTGATTAGTTTTCGCGTACGTTCAAATATTTTTGTTGTGGCTGTCAGGTCTTGATAAAAGAGAAATTAAAATCGCTTTAGATGGGCCACTCTGTGAAGGGGTAGGAAATATTGAAAG
>OZ037992.1:1976516-2109016 GCA_964035705.1 Porites rus
ATCAGATATCAGTAATGCTCATGGTAACAGTCTTCAAATCGTGATTTTATTCTTTAATGTCAAGAGTTGGAGGAGGGCCGTGATCTAAAAAGAGCAAAGAAGTACCTGAAGAAAACTTAATGGGGAAAGATACTACAAAAAAAAGTTTCTTGGGATAGGCACGGAGCATATTCCATGCAACACGCTACTAAAAGCTATCTCGCCCTTAGGCTTGCTGAGTGCACCCACAACATTTTATATTCTGAGGCAATATGTTTACTTTGGACTAACTTGGATTACTGTAATTTAAATCATAAGGTAACTGACCTTGGTATTCCAGGCATATACCAGTCTTCATTCTCATGACTGTTGCGTTTGGACACAGTTTTGTGTGTACTGCCTCCCTTTGTCACTAGATTTGGGTCTGAGGAGGACTTTGCGATTGGAGACATCAAATTCTGCTGGTTAGTTACAATAACAGATGCTGACTTTTTGTCACTTCTTGATGGTGGAGGAGTTTGGGAAAGCCCTCGAGCAATATGTCCTTCTGAAGATAAAGGACGCTCCTTCTCGTGCCGAACATGAACGTTTAGCTCCTGTGGGGTTTCTTGAGAGTCTTGTAAAATGGTTGCTGGTGCACTTATTTTCCTGTCTTCTGGCTGCAATTGAGAGGCTCCGGGAGTTCTCACACGTTTTCTTTCAATTTCCGGGCTTCCATCAGTTACAGCATCTGTCACCACATCATCTGATAGATTTGTCCTTTGTTCATTACCACCAAGATTCCTTTGTGCAAGATCTGATCGCCGCACCTCAGGAGGAGTATGAGCCTTGCCAAAGGACCTTCTTCTTCCAAACGGTGATCCCTGAGAAGACGCTGATGGTTGTACAGATGGTGCTGAGGGCATGGGTTCCTCTTGTGAGGTGCTTGGACTTTTACCATGCGACTTCTCCTGATGCTTTTTCATTTTAGCGACAATGGCGTGCTGTGAATGTTCATGCCCTTGCCGAGCCTCTAGCTTTGCCTGAAAGAAACGTTGAAAGTAATGAATTACGACACCCAAAACGGAACCTTTAATAGTTGCACTCTTAAGGTATACGGATCAGTGAAAAAAGTAGCAAATGCTGTCAATAGAAAGAGCAGAAACATGCTCCCATACTCACCCATCTCCTACCCTGGACCACCCTTTCATCAGAAACCACTTTGGATAGTGGTTCCATCTTAAGCTCTGTTCCTTTTGGAAACTTTGAATCTGCAAATGCAAGTTGAAATGCCTTGCCAATCATAGCTGTCAAACTTTGTACCTAGTAAGTAAACGAAAACAAAACAGGATATCCAACCATCACTTTAATAATCATCTCTATTACAATGCCATTAAGTGATGCTTTGCCATGAAATAACTACAAGAATAAATTTAAGGTTACTTAAATGGAAACCTTTTAACTCTACAGCAAATGTATCCATTTGTTAAAACATTTCACTTTAGCAAATGGATTGAAAGTCCTTCACCCCGTGTATACGAACTGAAATACCGACGACAACAGTAATACTGGCAACTGTAAGTTGCAAGCAATGATACTCTTTGAGTACAACAATGCGGGTACTCAACAGCCCTAAAAATCCTGCAATAACAACAACTTAGCCAAATGAACAAGGCTTTCACACAAGAAAACGACTTAAGAGTGGTCAATTGTTTCACTTTTTGGCAGAAAAAAGTGGTTCCAATAACAGGGATATCATATAAATGGTGTGCTTGCAAGGCAGTGTTCTACTATTGGACATTTTGAGGTTGTACGTGAGACTGGGTCAGTGTTGTCATTAATTATTGTACTATGGGGCTCCTTTTGAGGTTGTGAGGAGACTGAGTTAAAATTCATCCCCAAAACAGTCCAAAAGTGCAATATTTGTTACAGCAATGACCTGGTCTGAAGCATAACCTCCATTATCACCAATACATGTTGCAGAAGGTCATGCTACAGCCTGTGGGTTCAACGAATACATGTCTAAAACATACTGCCATAATGAGACTGTTTTCATTCCGATCGTTTCACACTTCACACACTTATCGCATTCGCTGTCATGTTCTCTCTTGCCCAAATATGCAAGAAACAAATTCGGAAGGCAGCATACAGTATCACACTACATGTCACGCAATGACCTGTTACAGTAAATGTTTTAATGCTCAAGTCATGCACCTTTCTCTTAAAGCCACTATGCCACAATTTCCTTGTATTTTCTGCTCCCTATCTTCACCCCCAAGATTTCATAAAAGTGTTACAATGCTCTCACCTGTCTAACATATTTTGTCATGAACACATGGCAATGAATGGCTGTCCCCATCGGAGAAGGATTGTGTGACATGTAGGCAAAGAGTCTGAACTCGGGATCACAAGTGGCAAAGGAAATTCTTTGCAATGCATGAGCCATTCTAACACGCTGAAATTAAAATAACGTTCCATAAGAAAATCATATCCAGATAACTATCATTTTCATCATAATTCTAACAATAAACAATAGTAACTTCTGGAAAAAATTCAACAGCCAAAACGATAAGAGCTAACCCACTTTTAAAAAGTTAATGTAAGAAGACCATCCTAATCACTTTATTTGAGTGGCCTACAAATACAGCTGTCTCGCCCCCCTCCCCCACCCTTACTCCTGACTGCAAAATGTCCCTAGAGACAAGAGTGAGGAGAGATGTCTGTATTAACAGGCTACTATTTGAGACCAGTTCCCTAGCCTGAATTTCAGATGATTACTTAGAGTCATTTTCACTCCCTTGCTGAGGGAGTAAAAACGACTCAAAGTAATCATCTGAAACTCAGGCTACCAGTTCCTACCACTCCAGGTTGAGCATCTTCTGCCACATCTGAGCTAGCTGTGACTCGTGACTAACTTATTGCCAGTGGACTATGCTAGTAGAACCAACCAGGGCCTAGTGGTTCAAGGGCCAATTAGGGCTTAAACCCGGATTAAATTTAACCCTTGTTTGTTTTTCTTGTGTTCAAAAGCATTTTCTCGAATAAATTTCCCTGCTATTTTTTAGAGCTTCCAATCATCAACTTGTAGAGAAAAAGAATTAAAACTGAAATGTATTTTAAGCTTTCAAATCTAACTTCAAATCTTGCACTAACCCTGGGTTATCTTAACCCAGCTTTGAACAACTCGGCCCAGTATTTTACCTGTCCATCAGCAGAAATGACTTTGATTCCATCACTGGAAATTAGCAGAAAAACACCAACACCTTTCTGTGCATCCTGGAGAATAAACATCACAGTTAAACAAGTAAGAATGATATTACCAGTATCTAAAAAATTTACAAATATAGAACCAGGTTTGTAAATGAATCTAAGTTAATAAATGAATTTATCAAACAGCATGAACTGCCTGTCGGAGGGAGGTTCCCCGTTGCTCACACACAGAGTGAAATGTTAGGCATTTGCCTTTCAGTGGAGAGCCCAAAGATTAAAGGCAAAGATTAACACTACTTTTTAATTAACAAGTTTTAGGTGGTTTAGGTTGAATCAGTGGTTGAGTCAGTTTCAACACAAAAAGCAAAAGTCCTTCTGTTTAATAATGAGAAACAACAAATTTCACACCAAGCATTGTTTTGGAATTACAAACTTTTAAAGATTCAAAGCAATAATTTTAAAGACTGGCAGAACAGGCAAGTTAAGTGAATACCCATCCAAAAACACTGCAAACACGAAAAACTTAGTATACAGGAAGTACTGGCTGTAAAATTATCCTGTCTGATATTAGCATAACTGGGTAATTCTAGCAAGTTTTAAACTTATCGAAGGTTTACAAGATGAAAGTATAGTGAAACTTGAATTGGTTGGACTAGAATTTGAATGCTGCGCCTGACAAGTGAACATCAAAACTTACCCTATATTCCCTGAGTTTCTTTTTCACAAATCTTGTTCTTTCCTTATGCGTAGTTAAGGTAGTCTCACCATCTTTAAATGAACCACTAAGGGTGACAGCAAATGTTCCTATATACTTGAATTAAAAAAAAAAAAAATTTCATTCAAGTTTCGATAGTTACAGGAAGATATAACAGGTTTTGGTCATGTTGAACCCAGTTTTTTGGGAAAACATGATTTTATGAGTTTAGGCTCATTTTCTTAGACAGGAAATTCAGAATGAGTCAGTTTATATTAGTAAAACCAATAAATATATTTAGTAAAAATTTTGCCTGTTTTGCACACATTTTGTTTGGCTCATCAGACAGTTGATTAGATTGATTTCCAATAATTTTAATTTTCTCTGTTTTCTAGCCCTATTATTCATAAAGAACCAACCAAGGATAAACCATTTTAACCTGAATTTCATTTTGACCTATAACAGACAATGTATCAGAGAACTGCTTTATGACAAAATGGAGAAATAGTGTACATGTACTTTGCCTAGGCTTCAAAAATTCTTGTCATACGGCCGCTGCAATTTGGATGCTTTTGTCTCGGTTACATCATTGAAATGAAAAATTAAAGTTAAGGTCTGGGAAAGCTGTTCGGGAACCAAGAAAGGTAGCTGTAGTGAAAAGGAGCGTAAGTGATACACAGAATTTCCAGTGAGGTCTTCTGTATGTGTTGTTAGGTTTAGCCTATGACTTTAAATGAGACCTATCACTTTGCTGGATATCACACACAAAAAAACTCATCTAATATTGGTCATTAGTAAGACTACTGAAAAACTACAAAACAAAGCAAAAAAAAAAATTTCAAATCCAATTGGCTATCAACTGTCCTGATGTCAGCACTAATAGGACAGTATAATAGGACAGTGCGCATCATGGCTGTAATTGGACTATACGCACCATCTCACATGCGCGCTTAAATGGGTTTTTAATTTTCATTGCTAGCAAAAAAAAAACCTCTCAGAATTTTTTGTGTTTTAACTTTAAAAAACCTAAAATATCACACATTTTGTTATAGTTATGATTAATTGGTAACAGAACTTCGTTTCGTCCAATTGATCTGCAATCAAACTCGTGATTAAACAAATTGGACTCCCGCTATGCGGTCTACCGATTTTGTTAATGACTTATATGATTACAGACCAAATTGGACTCCACTAAGTCCTATTACCATTATTAATTAGTATTAATTACAAGCTGGACATGTACAGTTTCAGGTACACGTACATGTATCATTGCATTGTGTTTGTAGTTGTATAGTTTTTTGTAGGAATCAAAGGAAATCAAGTAGTTTCACTCTTTCACTAACATTCACCATCAACAAAACACAACACGTTGCCAAAAAAATTTGCATTTACTTAAGTAGTTTTTTATATTGGTCATGTAAGAATTCAGTGCTTTTTTAAAGGCCCACTTAGCTGAATGGCTGAAGCGTGTGATTGTATGTTGATCTTCACAAATATTGAATAACCATTTGTTGGCTCTGCTCTTGTGACGAGTTCGTAAGATAAATGTGTAAAAACATGCAAAAGACAACCATCGACTGGGCGACTTAACAACGAAACAATTTTTGACAATATTTCAATTTGATTATTGATGTGGATGACGGAATATGATAGGTATTAAATCGACTTGTCAGTTTTAGAACCCATTTTGTTTTAAAAACAGTGATGAAAGGAAAGTTGAATTTACTGATTACAGTAAAAAAAAAATCCAAATACCTGGCAGCTTTGTTTAGGCCCCAGTAACTTTGGTTGATGCTCTTCAGGATTGAGGTCAACAAACCCTTCGGGATCGAATCCATCTACACTGTCATCGCCATTCTCGTCACCTAAAACGGTCGAAGAATTTGAGGAAATCTTTGGGGAATGGCCTTTTTGATGACTGTTGTGCACATTCAAAATGTCATCTTTGGTTTTATTCTTTTTCTTTTTGAACATTTCTCCCACAGGCAAACCTGGTTGAGTGAGTGTGTCGATTACAAAACTTGTGTTAGACATACGCGCCTGTTCATTTTATGGTCAGCAGTACTAATTGACGGAAGTTACGTCAAACGAGGGGGAACTCATTGCATTACCAAACTTGCGTCACGCCAGCTGTTTGCGTAAAGTCAGTCGAATTAGGAAATTGTGCTTGTAACGCGACTTCAGAAGCTTGCTTAATATCTCCCAAACGTCGATCCGAAGAAAGGTCAAGAAATAAGCCTAATGTGAAAGTATGAGAGACCTTACTCTGTGAGCAGGCTCGAGGGTTCCGCGTTAAATTGTCTATTTTTACATCTAACAGGAGCACTGCTTCTGGAAGTTTCTGACGAGTCTCGCCTTTATTTGTTCTACAGTGACGCGGTCTTTATAGGAAGCGATCGGACAAAAACATAACCTACACATTTTCCTGCACATTTACATATTTTCGAACTCATTCGGGATTTACTTAAGAGGTTGTGTTCTCTTTCCTGACTCCTTTATTCCACAAAACAATGTTTCTTAATCATTTATAACAAAAAAAAAATCACTGATTTTGCCCCCGCTTCCCAAAATGGTGTGATATTGCTAAAAACACCGTAATGAAATAGAAATACCGAAAAAAGATGGTAAGCTGTATTTTTTACCTGATATCTCGCAAGAAAACATAAATTAAATTCTAAGGGGGCTAAAAATGTTTTCCTTAGCTGAAATAGTACCTTTTCCCGTCCCACCCATTTTTTAAGGGAAAAGCCCTGGGGAAGAGGTTGGTTTTTCCTCTCTCTAACTTCCCTGCTAGCAGAGGCATTTTTGCCTAGCCGCGAGAGACCTTTCCTAGCAGGGACGTATACAAAACATGGCCCCGGGTCCACTGACGACCCTGTGGATCTTGTATAGTCCATGGACCTTTTCATGGACCCGGTCCATGGACTACCCCCGTGGACCAACCTTAATTTTTGAAGATGAATTTTTACCAGAGGTCTAAACGAATTTTAGGAACCTTAAATTGAAGAAATTGTGTCAATTTAAATAATCAAGATTAAAGGATTTTTAAAATCTATTTTTATACATATTATTTCACAATTGTAAGTAGGTATTAATATTATTTTACGATTGAAAATAGCTTTGTAATTCAGCCTTATATGTACAATGTATCGCTGCGATGAGTTTCTTTAAATAATAACAATAAAAAGTATTATACACTTGCTCAAATTTTTCCTTGAATTCCATACATGGGTTTAGTTTAGTCTGGAAGGGGAAACAATATTTGAAGGGGATATGAGGAGAGGTAGAGAGGAAGTATTCACTTACGCAGCTTTTTTGTGTGTCGTCGCGTTGAGTGAAGATCGACACAAGAATGGCTACGTAGGAGACTAGAGAGAAAGACTTAACGTATAATGATTGAGTACTCTCCCCAGACTTCCCTTCCCTCATAGCCCTTGGAAACGTATTGAATCTTGCTCACGAATCAAGCACAAAATGACCTGCAGTCATCAAACAATGTGGTTTACTCGACGCCTTACAAGTTTGCGGACACTTACAACCATTCATTCAAGTCGAGACTGTAGTCTCATACGCAGCCGTTTTGTTTCAATTTTCGGTAAATAATAAAGCAAAAAATTAAGAATAGAATTTGATTTCCAAACACTTGAAAATGACAACATTTAGCTGGGACAGGAGCCCATGTCCGACCCATGAGTTGGAGCCAATATCTCTCATACAAGCCCTTGGAGTCAACCCTTTCCCGAGTAGACTTAAATAGAACGGTTCGCCGAGTAGGCTTCGCACTTTGACTCATGAGCTCCTTGGTTGCTCCTCAGGCATTGTAGACTTATAATTCCTTCAATGAGAACTTAGCGAATGTTCCAAATTCTTCCAAATTGCCACCCACTGCATGCAGTTCTGGAAAGCCTTTTGTTTTCTCATTGAAAATTAGATTGGGGTACAAATTTGCACCCTTAATTCAACAGGACCACTCCTCAAACGGCCCTCCGATCCCGTCAACCCTTTCGCGCTTAGACTAGTCCCAGGCCGCTGCTGTGGCGTGGAAGTTCGTGCATCACTGCATGTAAACTTATGTAACCAATATGGCGGCGGTTTCGGCAGTCTGTGGAAGAATCATAACTGCTAAAGCCTTGCAGTTAAGGCCTGTTGTTGCTTTGTCAAAGGTACGTGAAAGGAGATGAAATTGAATACCATTGATTTAGATGAACGGAGGTTACTAATCAACTAAGTTGTTGTTTTCAGTGTGATTGATTCAACATAACCTTAACACGAAAACGAGATGAGTGATTTCCAAACGCCCAGCCACAATCCAGGGTTTTTATTTAATCGATGGATTCTTTTGGTTCAAATTAAGGTCACGTTAACACAAGCTTTCATTGGTAAACTTTGTCAAATTGAAAGTTTTTTTTATCCAAATAGTTCCTCTTAAATTAAAAATTTAAGTGTAAACTCTTTCTCTTGTTACATAAGCATATTTTTTTAACACTTGTAAGATTGTATCAGTAATAATTTCTCTTTCAGTAGAAGTTTTCAGAAAATTAAGATTGTCTAACCACAGAATGGACTCATTTAGGTCTCTATCATTAAAAAGAAAGCAGAAATATCTGTGATCTGGGTGAAATATATACATAGTATAAAATCCTATTGTTGGCCCAGGCAGCTACATCTCAACCAGTCTACAGAGTAAATCCTCTATACGTGACCACCTTTCATAAGGTACTTGAATCAGTTGTACTTATCAAAGCATCGTAGTTGGAACTTCATGTAAGCTTCAACCTCCTGCACAATAGGCACCAAAACTCATCATTCTTGACAACTATTTACAGGAGGTGTGAATGCATTTTAATTAAGTACAGTGATTGCATTAAATTATATACGTATGTAGCCTCCCATGCATGCAGACTTCTTTTTGACTCATCATGCAATCCTCCCTGTCTGTGGGGAAGGAATGCATGACAAAGCCTTAAGAATGTCTGCATGGGAGCTGAAGCTACAAGAGTTGCAGCATTGCGAATTTCTATCAGCTTTCCATAGACCTAATGCTAAACAACTGACAGAAAGTAAAGCATCAGACTAATGCTGTATTACTTTATTTGCAGCTTCCTGTTCGTAATGCAGCCACAGTCAGTGAGAGTCCTCGTATGAAGACTTTCTCAGTCTACCGCTGGGTGAGTGGCTTGCTTCAAATTTCTTTGCTCTACCAGTACTATAGTTAAACCTCCATTAAGCGGCTACCTATCGTAGTATGAGCGCGACCTGGTATTGAACCAGGAGGCATGTGCAAGGCGCTAAGGAAACATGGTGTGTTTGTTGTAAGCTCATTAGACTTGTCTTCTCTTTGTGTTTGCTCACAGCAGTACCCAAGTATTAGAACTCTTATTATTGTGGACCAGTATTGCTTCTCCCCTTGCAAGTTTGTTTTAAAATAAAGTCTGCTAAAGTTTTGCTTATTTAAGATGAACCTCTATTGAGCGGCCAACCTGAGTCCGTAAGTGGCTACTTGCTGGTACCTTAAGGGTGGCTGCTTAATGGCAGTTCAACTGTAGTTAGAAGTACAGGCCTCATTGTTCAAACGTTGGATAGTATTATCCACTGGATAAATCACTATCCAGTGGGTAAGTATTATGGAAATCAATTACGCTAACCGCTGGATAGTGATTTATCCAGTGGATAGCGCTGCCCAACATTTGAACAACTGTGGCCTGGTAATCATTATTTGTTATGTTGCAGACATAACACGGTTGTGACCTAAAGGTACCCATCAGACCATCACACCACATGTGCTGCTCTTGAAACAAGTTTGTTACCTCCAATCGTCACCCTAGTAATGAAAGCTTTGATAGATTTCTAACAGCAATGCTGGGAATTAACCAAGTCATTTTTGGCACAATTGACATCACAGACTTCCTCCATCTATATTAAGACTTAAAAAAAGTATTTTCATTTTTATTTTTAGGATCCAGATAAACCAGGTGATAAGCCAAGAATGCAGCAATATGAAGTGGATCTCAATAGGTTTGTGCCGTCGTTTTCTGTGTTTTAGGCAATTGTATCTAGTAGCTACTGGGCTTTTTAACAAAATCTCTAGTGGCTGCCTCGTAAAATTAAGTCAGCAGTAAAAAAAAAATGTTGGCCTTATACATCATTTGACCTTGTTATGATGGTGATAGTGATGATAATGATGATGATGATGAAATTATAGCACCAATTATGAAAATATTCTTTAAAAGGTCCTCCATTTTATTGGTGTGCTTACACAGGTAATAAAAAGCCTGAAGAGGAGAGTATCTTGTAGATAATATCCACTCCAAGGGTAAATCTTTATCCTTTATCAAGGTACTTGCCAATAGCAAAAAGCACTGTTGAATCAAGGTTTCCCAGAGTTTGAATCCTACCAACAAGCTTATCCTAGTGGGTTGAATATTGTTGAAGCCTGAGAAAGATTTAACTTACAAATGCATACACAGTACATGTCGATGTCAAATTGAAACAAAGTTTTGTACTTCACAGATGCGGCCCAATGGTACTGGATGCACTGATCAAAATAAAAAATGAAATCGATCCCACACTTACATTCAGGCGCTCATGCAGAGAGGGTAAATATTATCTCAAAATGTTATTTTTGTTTATCTCCATTTTAATACGTTATATCATTAATTAACTTTTTTGTTTCATTCAACAGGAATATGTGGTTCTTGTGCTATGAACATCGCAGGGACCAACACGTTGGCTTGTATCAGGTGAGATAATTCTTCCAGCACCTGGAGAAAGCAACCCCTTTGTTTTCTCCTTAATATTTTTCCTTTTTGTAAGCACTTAATTAATTAATTTAATTTTTTTTAAAACCTCAGTTGCTTTTGTTGTATGGATTTAATTTTCTGTTATAATACAATGTAGAAATAGAGATCATAAAAATAATGAGAGCTTTTTCTTTTCAGTCGAATTAACCCTGACGTTGGAAAGAAAACAAAGATATACCCCCTGCCACACATGTATGTGGTCAAAGATCTTGTACCGGTGAGTTCAGTGATCTCTGTCATCACAATAAGGTACTTCAGCTGAACACTGAACAGCTACAACCATGTTTTATTTTATTTTACATATTAAAGAGACTAAGTTAATTTTAAGAGTTTATTCTGTCTGACATTTATTTAGGACATGAACAATTTCTATGAGCAGTATCAGTCAATTGAACCATATCTTAAGAAGAAAACTGAGGTGGAATATGGCAAGGAACAGTATTTACAGTCCATTGAAGACAGAAAAAAACTGGTGAGTTGATACTGCACTGGTAGTACTACTTCCTTTATGCCAGTAGCCCCTGCCGGGCAACTTTTGCTGTTTGGCAACTAGGATCGACAGGTTAAAAGTACTAGCCCCCCTTCAATTTTACTTAGAGCACAGCCTTGCCAAGAAAACATCAAGGGTAAAAAGAAAATTGCCTTGGCCTTTCATTTACTGCATGATGCAAGGGTTTCCATGTGTGTTTTCCAATTTTTTCCCAAGAACTTGTGTAGAAACTCTTGCTACACAGGCTATCTTTTGTTTAAGTACCTTGCAAGTATTTCAGCACTTCCTGTCCAAGCCTTCTCTGAAACTGATCTCTCTTTCTTTGTATTTTAGGATGGCTTGTATGAGTGTATCCTGTGTGCATGTTGTAGCACATCCTGCCCTAGCTACTGGTGGAATGGAGATAAATATCTTGGGCCAGCAGTTCTTATGCAGGCCTACCGCTGGATGATTGATTCTCGGGCAAGTATTAACATTATGTTCTATTCCTGTAACTTTGCAGTATTAGTAGTCCAGATTTTTCTCTGTTGTACATGTTTTTGCCTATAATGTTTACTGATAAACTACAGTGTATTACATGTGCTCTGTTAAAGTGTTGGCTTCTTATTTTTAACATATTTGATTTTGTTACACCCCATTGAGATTGGGCAAAGGCATACTTAAACAGTTTACCTGCAACAAGTTATTTTAGTTTTTTTTTTCATTTTTTTTGTTGTCACTATATTTAACATTGGCTTCCTAAGTTGAAGTATATATACGTAACCTTGTTGTAGGATGACTACACTGAAGAGCGCTTAGCTCAACTTGACACAGATCCGTTCAAAGTGTACAGGTGTCACACTATCATGAACTGCACAAAGACTTGCCCCAAGGTATGGTAACTCTTTGTATTTTCACTGAATAAAATACAGGCTGTATTTTGACCTTTTTTGTGCACAATGAATGAGATTACAGAAAAGCCACAATACTATTCTACCTACAAATAAATAAATTTGAATGATGGCATGGTAGCCAAGCGCCCTATACCCTTCACTTCAGACCTGTAGATTCAGGTTCAAGCCTTGTCACCCCATTGTTTCATTAGACAAGAAACTTTGCTACTCCTTGGTCTCTCTTTACCCTTACCCAGGTGTATAAATGGGTATCAGGGGGGGGGGGGGGGGGGCATGTGATGAACTCGCATCCCATCCAGGGAATGAGGATAATGGCAATTTGCACTTGAACAGAAATTGCCTCATCATTGATATACATGTAATTAGTGTAAATATTATTATTCAAAGATTAATAAGGAAGTTAAAGCTGTAGCAGTGACTGTGAGTCCTCTTCACACCAATGACTGGGAGTTAGCTTTAGTGTATTTCTCTGTTTAGCCAAACATATGGGAACCAGCCTTATGACAACTAAAACCAGGACTGTCATTGAGGATCCAGGACCAGATATTTCCCCCAGCTACTTTGAGCAAGAGCCCTGGCTACTTTCGTAGTAAAATGAATGAATTCCTAGCTGTTCAATTCTCTGCCTGCTACCTTGAAATTTTACCAACAGCCCTGCGAGTAAACTTATCTAATGTTCACTGTTATAATATTATTCTTCATCTAGGGACTAAATCCTGGAAAGGCCATTGCCGAAGTGAAAAAGATGTTGTTCTCTTATCAGACCAAGAAGGCTGCTGCAGCTTAAACCCATCCTTGTCTTTTATAGGTCAAAATAAGTCTTAGAGTATATTAATTTTAAAGGAACATCACTACTAAAATATTTCAGAGGGGACTGAGTAGTCATTGAGTGTTGAGGAAAAATGTCTGTAACTGTAAATTTTATTTTTCATTCCAAAGCTCTTTGAATTTCTGATTATACTCTAACTTTAACTAATTTCAAGTACAATAAAATGGATGGAAATTAAATTACTTTACCTTTGTTCATAACAAACTGGCAGAATACCATTGTTTTACTAGTCTTTGCTCTGCCAATGAGTTTGGTCTAATTTGTAACAAAAGTTTTGAACTCTACAATAACTATGTTGTTTAAATAATTACATAGTCACAAATAAAAGGTTTTCCTTGTACTGAATACTTCATTAAAAAGGAAAGTTTTTCTTTCTGTACTGCGTAGTATGATATTTTTTTTTACATGGCATAACATTACAGTTGACTAGTCTAGATGTTTTATAGTTGATATTTTTTGTACTGTGTGAATCAAGCAAGGAATCAAACCCGAGTCCCTTGAGTGCTAGGCAAATATGACACCAGTTAACACCACTTCACTTTCCAGGAACCAATAGTTGTTAGTAGATGAAATAGTCATGCACAAGGTCAGGACATTGGGAATCTGCATCTGAGGATGTCACTGCATGTTATGTTGCACACACTCAACTTCGGTGTTCCATGAATTGTATGCACACTGATAGAGTCTTATGCTAAAATGAAAAGTCAAAGTGATAGGTTGTAAGTATTGTATTTCTGAAAACTGAAATTGCCATATCATAGCTGTTGTCAATCCCAAATATTACAACACCTCTGGAACAGGGTGCATGAGACAAATTCATAAAATCAAAAATCAACTTCCCAATTTCTGTTTACTAGCCAGAGCTCTAAAGAGCAAAACCATGAAAATAATAGCAAAATAAGTAAGGACAATAACCCTTGAGCTATCAGACAAAACTTTTGCAACAGCAAAAGCAGTAGGAGTACCCCCCGCCCCAAGGGAAACAGTGTTCTAAGGTCAAAAGTGTCTTCTGTGGTGCCCTGTCTAGTTGGAAAATGGTGCTTTCTCAGCATCTTTGGTCGTTCCTACTTATGGTAATGCAACCAAGTTTTCATTGACAGAGGCAAAGTTAGAATGATTCAATGAAAAACAAATTCAGCATAGCATTATTTTTTACCTGAAGTAAAAAGAAGAACTGCATTTCCTTTCCTATTGGTTCACATCATAGCAAAAAAACCTGCCAAGAAGAGAAAGAGTGGCTTTGTCACTTTCTGTACTAAAAGTAAATACATCTTCCAGTCTTCACCTTGAATGATAAAAATGGTTACCTTATGCCCTCAAACAAGGTAGATAATATCCCTATGGTTGTCAACAAATAATGATGATCATTCATTTGCTCTAGTTATAAAATTTAGTCGTCATGTTATGCTCCATTTCAAAATGCAGCCAACCCAAAGTAGAACTGTTATTAATTGCATGACTGACTTAAAAAAAAATTATATCAGTCACCCATGTATTTCAGTGGCTGCTTATAATGGTTAACACATCCCACACTCATCTCAGTTTGTACATGAATGCAGTCAAACCTCTGAGCAGCAACCCTCAGAGGACAAGAAAAAAGAGGCTGCTTAATTAAAGGTTAGTGACATTAGTACAAGTTCTGCTTACGGTGATTTCAACAAATGCCCAGGCTCTGCACAAGTCACTTGATCGAGGGTGGCTACTTCCCGAAGGTTTAACTGCATAATTAACAAGGTACTCCCATAATTTGCTGACAGAAACCTCTCTTGAAAATGAAGGCCTAATTTTTACTAAATTACTTGTATAAACGTACTTACAGCTGGTTCCTTGACTGACTCTCACTATTATTGCCACATTGCTTTTCTTACTTCACAGACGGCACTCTGGAGGTTATTATTCAAACTCTGAATATCACACCTCTGCAAACCATAATCAAGACTCTACATCTCACAAAATGACGATTTTGATGTGGTTCTGTGGCTGTCACCCTTCAAATCACACCCTTGCATTCCATGTCAGACTCTCCAGCATCACAAATTTTGATCATTCAGCATTCTCTTTGCTTGTTTCACTTGAAAAATCACACCTTTGCACTCCACGTTAAGGTCTTCCTACACTCTGGATGTGGTTATTCAGATTTCAGCTTTTGCCTCTAATCCATGAGATCTAAACCTTTGTGCACCATGTTGAGAGAAATCTCTCCTGGCGCCTAACACTCAAAAATAACCCTTTCACTCTACAATCAGCTGACTACCCTTAAATGACTTTACAGCCTATGAGTGTGAAACAATCAAACATCCAGAAATTTGAAAATACAATCCTTGTACACACACACAAAAAATGTGCACCCTTTGCATTCTTGCATATTATAATCAAATGACCCTCGAATGTATGTCCCTGGTGGTCACAGATGCATACAACAGCATTCAAGATGTGTGATGAATCAGAAGTCACTCTTCCACTTTTCTTTGCCATTCCAAACCATGACTGGGAAACTTGTATGGATGACTTAATTGCCACGAGATAAATGAATTTGTTATCTCACACAACACCAACCTTGCAGCATTCAACTCCACTTCATCAGACAAACATTTTAAAACATAGGATTTTAAAAGTGCATATGATCTTACACAGGAATGAATCCATCCATACATTTTAATCAACAAACTACTTGAAGTATTATTGTTTTGCCCTGTCACTAAACTTTCACAGAAACCAGATTAATCAGCATACTATGTACTATTAATTTTAATTTTTGAAGCTTTCCATCAGAATAGTATTTAGCTATATAAAGTTTACAAGGACAGGTTTGTTGCACAAAAGAAAGTCAAAACTGTTGATCAAAAGTTCATGGTAAGAGTCTCTTAATAAAGCAGTCTCTGCCATCACATGCAATGCAACTATTCAAAACGTTAAAATATTCTAGTTGAACACTGTGTCAGTTTTCTGTGCTTTCAAACCTCACTCAGCTACATGCCATAAATATTATTGTTACATGTTTCATGCTTATTTCAACTAGGGTTCACTGTTAGTAAAATGTCTTCAACTTCTTCAACAGTAAATCTAAATGCCGGTACTTATTAAAGTTTGTTTGGGGGGGGGGGGGGTGGTACCAGAACTGTTGTTTGCTTTCTACATTTTGACAGGGCAGCCGATAAATATGGTTAGAGGAGTTGACAGTCTATGGCTGTTTTCTCCCTTGCATAACAAGAATTCAAACATACACCTGTATACAGTGTATTAGCAAGATCAAATCTAAAGATAATATCATCATCCTGTTTTACTGTAAAGTATAACCTGAGATCAATGACCAACATAAATTAAAAATAACATGTTTGCAAACTCACTGAGAGTTCTAATCCACTGTTGAAGTCCTACCACTTTAGTTTATCTCCTGTTATGTCTGGATGCCATCATGCTTGACGACCCGCTTGATGGATTTCCCATGTTTAACATGCTCTGCATCATGGAGTTGTACGCCGCCGAAACATTGAACGGCATATTCTGACGGCCTCCATCACTCCAGGAATTCATCCCATACATATCAAATCCCAACCCCCCACCCCATCCCCCAGAGGAGTGCATGGGGTGCATGTCTTGATGTGATGTCACTGGCACATTTTTTGCTGCCTTTGGCTCCGCGACGCTCACATTCAGTAGATTTGTACCAAAGCGGTGAGATTGAGAATGAACCTTTTTAGCAACCTCCCCTGATGAAAATGTCACAAATGAGATTCCACGCATGGGTTTTGGAATATAGACATCAATGACTTCACCAAACTTGCTAAAATACTCGTACAGGTCATTCTCTGTGGTGCCATCTGGAAGACGTCCAACAAACAGTTTCTTTGGCATGACCTCATGCTGAGGAAAAGGAAAATAACTATAAATAATTTGTAAAGCTAATAATAAAGTTTTGTTCATATTTTCTATATTATTTGGAGCCTCAAAATAAAAATTTTCATTTTCTGTCCCCCAAAGCAGAAATTTTACAAAATTAATTTAAAGGGATCTTAACGAGGAAGGGAGGTTGTTGTTTTGATAACCTTTAGTATGTAAATTCAGGTTTTTCAGGTTGAGTAAAAGGATCTAACCCAAGAAACTTGTTGTTAAAAGGGAAGGATACTCAATGCAGCTGAGCATAATTATTCATCTTGGATGATTATGTTCTTTATGCATAACATCGTTAACCTTTTAAGTTCCAAGAGTGGCTAACATCACTTTCCCTCTAACATCAATTATACAAATATAATCAAAAGATTGAGTTATGAGAATTGATCAATTGATCACCTAATGGAAAACGCTTTGATCTTTTAACAAATTCTCTCAACTAGTTCTTAAAGAACACAGATCAGACTTGAGGCTTAAAGGGTTAACTATTTGAACTCTGACATTGATGCTGATACAAAAAATTATCAAAGTCACTGATACTGATACAAATGAAAATATTTTTGTCAATGTCATTACTACCGATACAAACACAAATTATTACCAATATCACTGATACTGATTCAGATGCAAATTATCGATATCACTAATTCTGATACAAATACAAATTATTAATGCTTTTGACACTGATACAAACTCAAAATTAATTTTTACCAATGTCACTGATACTGATCCAGATACAAATTATCATTGTCACGGCTACTGTATTAAATAATAAACAAATACAAAAAGCAATCCAAGATGAGGCCTGGGACTTACCTTACTTCCCGGCTCCCGCACATGACAATTACGGCCTTGAATGTAGTGGACCTGAGATAAAACTTTCTGCCTTACTTCAGGACTCTTGAAGTTTACAAACCCAAATCCTCTTGACTTTCCACTGTGGTAATCCATTTTTACCTGACAAAGAAAATGTACAACAATAATTACTACAAAAATTCTCCCCCTCTATAAGGAAACCTCCCCCACCCTTTTTAAAAGGAAGAAAGTTAAGGGTAATTAACTCTCCCCCTACTCTAAGCCATGTTTACCCTCACAACTGAGCCATTTTCTGGTCAGTATCTGGCCAAAATGATGACTGCTCAAAGTGTTCTTTTGAGTTTGAAGCTAATTTAAAACTTCTAAGGCTTGAGCATGCACAGAGGGCAAAATTTTAAAACTCTTTTGGCTTTAAAGTTGTCATTGCCCTCTTGACTTCTTCCTTCTACTTTCTTTTCTCCTCAGGAAATGAGTAGACACACTATCTCAACTAAAAATTTGAAGCTAAACACAGGCTGTTAGACTGTGCCATTTAGATGAAGTTTTCTTCACAAATGTCTACTTCAAAAGTTAAGTTAATGAAACTTCTACTTTTTATTATTGTGATTACCTCTGCCATGTTTACTACACCAAATTTTTGGAAATACTCCTTCATTTCCTCTGATGTCGTCTTCCAGGGAAGTCCCAAGACAATTAGATCCCCTGAGTTCTCTTCTGTAGCAGACATCTTTGTCATTTTGGACTCTGGCTCTTTTACTGCATTGGGTGATTCTTCTATCTTTCTCTTAGTTGTACTGTCTAACATTGCAAAGTGATGATTAAATTAATTGAATCAATAATGGTGATATGACTGAGTGGCATCCAAATTGGTCTATGATGGTAAGTCAGATTCTGTAATCCCACATAAGTGATTAATAAAAAACACAAGATCCTCTTAGAGTTTATTGCTAGACAAGAAAATTAAAACCATTTAATGGCAACAAAATTTCAAAACCACTGAACTGTAATAATTTATTGCAGTCGAATGTTTTTTTTCCTCGTCTAGTGATAAACTCTGTTGTCATATCACAGCACCCCCAAAGGCCTGACCGTCAAATTACTTGGGCATCAGGCCAGATCTGCTAAAACTTCCCTCAAGCATGATTCAAATAAGTATAAGTCCAAAGCATGTTTATCTGCAATGCACGTAAACAAAACATACCTGATTTGACTGACCAGCACCAATCAGAAGCTGCATTTGAGGGCAAATGCATTTGTCAGAATTGTGAGGTTCACAGGCAAGTTATTCCTTTTTTCCCCTGCCCCTCCTCATTAATCCCTCTTTTTTGCTCTCGTCCCAACTTTGGCCAGGAGAAAAGAGGGTGGTATACCTGTGTGTTTAAATTCCTGCTTTGCACATGACCTCAAGGTAACCATGTTAATGGGGTAAGATTTTCGCACAGCTCATCATGTAGCAATCTCATAGCTCATACTATTTCTCACATATGAATTTAATAGAGCGGAAACAAGTATGCACTCTAAGTGCATGGGGCTTTGCTGAAATCTTACCCAAAATTTGCAATCTGGCCAGTCAAATGAACACTGATATGTAAAGCTTTCGTAGAATGACGTTGATTTATATTTTCTCACCATTTTTCTGTACTACAACGTACAGATGATCGCCCCATCCATCTTCTGCAGGAGGGCACAACATGTTATTGACCAAGCGGATTCCTCGCCAGCTGTCTGTCTCGGGATTTTTATATCTCAACCCGCAAGCACCGGGAAATTGCGCTTGTAATGTCGACAGCAAAATGGCGCCGTCCGTTTCAGTGGGAAGCTCTATGGCAGGAAGCGACTCATCTTCGGTCACTCTTACATACTGATCCATTTTAGGTTCTTCGGAAAGTAGCCTTTCAATGCTTAAAATAAGTTGTGAGTCGATTTTGCCCCTTACTTTTTAGGCCACAAAATAGTCACCTACTTCTTACATTTTCTCTCTCGCAGGAAAAGCCCAAAATGGCGACCCATTGTTATTCAATCCCAGAATGCTGTGTAACTGAGGGTCTTGCTCCCAAGGTCCTCGCTCTTCCCATCCTCGGAGACCCAGGGGCAGATTGGGGCAGATAGTGGGGGCGAGGGAAAGTACTAAACGGGCGGAAAAATATGGCACCAAAGAAAAGTAAAGAACTGCGAGAAGAGCGCTCTTCTCGCCGTTCTTTACTTTTCTTCGTGCCTTATTTTTCCGCCCGTCTAGACTTTCCCTCGCCCCCACTATCTGCCCCTGGGTCTCCGAGGATGCGCTCTTCCTTACGCGAAACCAATCAAGGTATGGGCTATCGCTTGAGACGATCCCTTTTTTACCCTTAAATGTCGGCATTGAATTTAAGCGATGCAGGCTACAGTAGTTCTTCTCAGGCAAGGCTAATTAATAGTTAACTGTGTATGCAAATATTTCAACTTCCCAACAACCTTAAAAGCCCCGCACACGATCTGTTTGACTATAAACTCCCTATCCATTCATACGAATTTAAAAATGCCATGGGTAAAAAGATGAAAAAGAAACTGAAACAGACCAAGAGAGGATATCGGACACAATATAAGTTATAAATCACATTTATTTTATCTCTTAATCGTACATTTTTCACCTGAATCCTGCGCATAAAATTATAATATAAACAAACCAAGTGAATACAATATCTTCTGCCATCTTCAATAAATTCAAATTTTATTTCAAGTTCAACTTCCGCTGAATTCGCCCAACATTATTTTAGATCTTTCAGACAAAAATCTTCCTAGGTAGGGAGGGATAGGGCGGGAAGTCTTCCATCTCTTCATCTATCATCTTTTTGCGTTTTTGGTCTTGTACTCCAGACCTAGCCATTGCTCCAGGTCCCACGTTGGCCAGGTAGGAGGCTACCGATACACTGTGCAACAGGTTCTGAAAGCTTGAAACCAATTTATTTCCAAATCTTGAGAACTCCGTCTCTACCAGCCGATATGACATAGTTGTGAGGCAATTTAGTGACTGCAATGTCATTTATACATTCGTGATGTCCCACGGGGGGATGGTCTGGCCCTCGGCGTGGCAGATCTTCATGTACGCCACCCTGGCGTGATTTACAGTAAACTTCCTGGAGTACATCAGTTCCGTCAATAAGGCGAGACCTGGTAAAACCACACAGAAAGACAAAAATTGTAAGCAGTACGCAACATTATGTAATGGGGTTAATCCGCTAATTACAGCCGGGTGTAGACAGTTGCATCTCCAAAATACCGGATTTTCTTTTATTCATTTATTTCTTACAATTCAATGACCTATTACAACACAAAACGTACGAGAAAAAAATTCCACATCGATGGTCCGCAAAAGAGTCATAGGCCCCAGAAAAAGGAACCGCTCGTAACTATTATTTATTTTTTTATTTATAGTTTTTAATACTTTTTATTGTAGTTTTTAATAGTTTCGCATGCTTTAGTCACCGTTAACATAAATTTAATATAACAATATTGTAAAGCGCAACCGAATATATTCATATAGAGGTTTGCGCTAAGTAAATTATTATTATTATTATTATTATTATTATTATTATTATTATTATTATTATTATTATTATTATTATTATTATTATTATTATTGTAACTTGTTGAGTGTTGAATTTGAAAGGAGGATATTGGACGATAATCATATTGTTTAAATTTTTCTCGAATGCCGAGCCATACAGCAGAAAAAAAAATTAATAAATAAAAAACAACAACAACACCAATCCAGGGTAGCTTACGTTACTGGCGAGGAAATTAATGAGCACGCACAAAGGCTTTATAGCCCGAGTCGCAGACATCGAGTTCTCCATCTGGCTCGGGTGACAAGTTCGGCTGTAGCGCAGGCTAGGGCTTTACTTCACTAGTTCTTTTGTTTTAACAGTGGAGCAAAGAGACCAGCTACGCGGGCTACATCCAGGTAGCCTTTGCAGCGTAGGTACAAGTTAGACTTTCTAAAAGTTCTTTGTTTTTTTCCTGGTTGGTTAGGCCTCGAGACTTCATCGCTAGCTCGGTCTTTGCGCGACCTCATGCATTGAAGTTCGCTTCGCTCACTTTTAAAAACCTCATGAGAGGTCGACTTGTAGCAAGTCTAAGGTACAAGTCAGATGCATGTCGAACGCAAAACGAAGCTTACTTGTACTGAAGCACCACAGTGCTGAGATCATCTGTTGCCGCTCCCGCTATCATCTGAGAATGCTCAGGATATGCCAGGTCCCAAAGCCGAATCCGGCGGTCTGAGCCCGCAGTCAGGATATAAGGACTCGTGTCCGGTCTACTCGTACACAGTGCGTGAACCGCGTAAGGAGAGACCTGGGAACAAGACGATAAGAAGAGGAAAAACCCGATAGAAAATCCATTAAGGGGTCAAAAAAGCAAGAACCTGTAAAAAAGCTAAACGATTTCGAGCAGATATCAGGGACCTCAAACAGCAATTAATGATTCCAATGAATTACTGATTTCACTTTCTTTTTAACATCCGCTCATAAGCCCCTCGCAGTTATAGTCCCATCTACCTGTTGACAAACAAAATACATCCGATTATAAGCGCCCCCCCCCCCCACCCCATCTAGCTTGTATTGAAATGAATCCGATTTATTATAACGTTTTGAAACCTACTTAAAAAACAGTAAATGCAAAACGTGTTTTTATCAGCACTACCATACCGAACACATAACCCGAGCGAGCAAATTCCATGTACTCATGTCACGGCGTTATTAAGGACCAGTTTATTTTTAGGACGGTTTTGGCGCAAATTTAGAATATCTTTAAAGTCCCACACACCAGTCAGCAAAATCTACAGACCAAAAAATGATAATTTTTGCCTTTTTCAAGACGTTATTTTTTCCTTTTTGATATCTTATACTTCGAATGCGTTCATAGACGTGGTGGAGATTCCATTTTCGCGGGAAAAAGTGCTCCAAAATGTGTCCAAAAATAAACTGGTCTGTAAAAACGCCGTGACATAGGCCTAGTATGGGAGTTGCTCGCTCCGGTTATGGGCTCCTGCAGCAGGAGCCCATAATCCCTGCAATAGATTTTTTCGAAGCACTTTTTCTAGTCCAGTTATAAGCCTCCACGGATATAGCCCCTCCATTAGATGTAAAAGCCCAGATCTTATAAGTAGCAGTTTACGGTAACAAACCTGAGTCTGTGACAGGGGTGGGGTGTGGCTTGCCCACAGAGCTTGTCTCCTGGCTCCAGTTTCCAGATCCCACACGGTTACCTCGTTGTTTCCCTGTACAGCAGAAACAACCCAGGACTGCTCGGTCGGGTGAGTTGCCAGACGGCGAACGCGGGCACCTGAAAACAACACATCATGAGAAGAGATGTAATAATCACAACAACTAAGACATCTTACAGTGCAGCCAGGTATCAGTGAGTGAACGTATAATTTTGCTCGCAATGCACTACCAACTTCATGACGTCATTATGCGACCACAAATGACACTTGCTACTTGATTACCAGATTTCAAACGCTATAACTCATTTGCAAAAATGTGATAGCACATGCAGCCCAGACTCTACGCTAGTGGCAGCTTCATGGTTTCAATTTAAGTTCCTCGCCAGAAAAATACTTTTAATTCTTTTACTTACAATTTACGTCTCTTTAATCTTTAACTAACATTTTTGCAATATATTGAATGTCTGTAGGTATATATATATTTTTTCTGGCAAATAAATAAAACAGTCAGCGGCACTTCTGTAAAAGACCGGTACTGACGCTACGTGAGCGGTTGGAATAACTCAGGTTGTCTCCTTTTCATTTGCTTTGACGAGTATAAATGACTAATAACAGTACTGAAATTGACGCCAGCGGGCTCTCATAAACACTGGGTTGCTCTGATAGCAGTGTTAAAAATGGCAAAACAGCCGATGAAAGCAGGTGTTTATGTTTTGCCTCAATTTCCCTTTAATTTTTGAGTCAGCATACATATACAAACTAGAAAAGAAGAAAAATACCTCTTGGATGAGAGAGGTTTGTTATTGGCAGCTGAAATCTTAGATCCCAGCAGATCAACATTCCAGAGCTGGTCCCAACAGTCAACCAACTATGACAAGGATCCACCACAAATGATGTAATCAAACCTGCAGTAGCCAATCAAAATTAAGAACAAAACAGATCAGTATAATGACGTCACAACACTTAACCAATAATACCTTTTGACGTAAAAAGGAGGAATATGATCATCCGGTTAAGCTTTGTTATGAACAGGACTGTAGTTGACA
Organism: Porites rus; assembly: GCA_964035705.1. Classification (NCBI taxonomy): domain Eukaryota; kingdom Metazoa; phylum Cnidaria; class Anthozoa; order Scleractinia; family Poritidae; genus Porites; species Porites rus. The sequence goes on from OZ037992.1 coordinate 2,000,347, forward strand.
GTGACTCACGTTTCCACTTGACAACCTGTGCGGTCGAGGCGCCAGTCACTGTCAACCACAATCCTCCGCAGGACGCATCCGGACGAACATATTCCTCCTACCAAAAGAGTCATAACATGACTCATGGATTCAAACAATTGTTGAACCCAATAAATGTACATAAAGTTCTTGCTAGCATAATTTGAAAATCTGCGTTGCGCACCCCTACCAATTATGATAAGTAGGTTAGCGTTTCGAGCTTGTTTAAACATAGCTAAAACAATGAATCTTGAAGTTACCTTGAGAAGGGTCGTTCTCTAGTTTCCAGGCCATTTTACTCGTTCGAAGATCCAACCCACAGATCAGACCGTGAGATGTAGCGTAAGTGAGGACGGACTGAGAACCTAAATGAAACCAATCGTGAGCTTAACTTGTTCAAAGACAAGGGTGATGCTTGCAAAACAAATATTTATATAAACGTGACAAAACTAAACATAACTCGGGATAACTTCTATTTTGCCCAACGTTTTCTGCATTTCATTTGCAGTTTTGTTCTGCATTGCTAAGTTACACTACCAAACTATATTTGAAGTGTTCGAAATTATATGTACCCTCCCTGTTTGATTTCGTAGCGAAACGACATGCATAGAAAAGACTTCGTATCAAAACGACCGGTTTCTCCCGTAACACTAAAACCATTTTCCTTAGTTCACCTGTCTCAAACTGTGCCATGTCAACCACCATTCCTTCCTCCTTGGGGTCAACTTTCTTTTGATAGACCTGGGCTCTGGATGTTGACTGTTGATTACTCGGTTCAATTCTGTTTAAAGGAGTTAAAAAAAGGTGTAAATGATCGTCTTTATAGAAAAAGACAGTTAAGCAAGTCTTGTAACATAAATTGCATACGAAAATAAATGATCATTCTTCGTATTTGATGAAACCAAGGTCAGCTGTGTAAGGCAATATTGTAGCGGACAGTCTGCAGAGGTCACAGTTATCGGCAGCAAAAAAAGAAAAAAAAAACAAAGCAAAACAAAAGGAGACTAAGTCAACGTTGATCAGCTTCCTGAGTCTTCCCGACATTTCGCGACGCCACCGGTGGCTTCCCCGCGAAATGACATTTGAGAAACGAGCGCAGAAATTCCATACTGGTGATTGGTCGGAAATTTGCCTCATCCAATCAAATCTGGGTAGTGACGCGTCATCAGTATGGAATTTCTGCGCTCGTTTCTCAAATGTCATTTCGCGGGGAAACCACCGGTAGCGTCGCAAAATGTCGACTGTTTTCTAAGGGCTTCATGAGTGGCAAATACAAACGTCCTTGAAGAGCAGCTAAATGTACAGTGACAGTAGATAGGGAAAACTGTGCCAGCTGACTATTCAAATCATATTCTGCAATGTGTGGGTCTTCTATCTATGCTATGCAGTTACTTTGAGTCAACGCTTTTCGATCACTCACCTAAAAACATCAATGCGTCCCTCACTGGATGCACAGGCGAGAGAACTTGATCCCTGGCAGAAAACCAACGCCTTCATCTTCCAACCTACAAACCAAATGCACAAATACAATCAACTATCTCTTTGAAGGACAACTTGGGGAACAGTTTTTCTGCCTCATAGAAGAATGACTGAAAAACGACAGGGACCGACTTAAATCCGGAAAATCAGGTTGGAAATTAAGAAAATGGAACAGGCTTTTCAGGTCTCAAAAAATTTCCAGGAGCAAAGGAACGTCTGAAAAGGTAGTCCTCTTTTCCCGGTCGGAATTTTCCAACGGAAATTTTGTCTTCCAGTTTCAGGCTTTCGGCGTTTTTTGGTAAATGACATTGATGTGTGAAAAAGGGCTGGTAACCAGAAGAGAGACCTGAGTTTTCTTCAGTAACCAATAGAAAGCTTAAGATTTTAAGATGAGTACGACTACGAGTACGGGATTTTCTGAAGTAGTGCGCGCGCGTGAACCAGCATCATTTTGGCGGGAAAATGTGGTAGCCGTCGTCATTCTGCCACGAGTTTTAGCGAGAATGTCGTGTTAGCAAAGACAAGTTATAAGTGTTATAGTTTTTGTTATTTTGCGGCTGGGAAATACCTTAACCTCCTTCAATCAAGATAACAGTGCTAATTTTTTTGGTGAGAAAAATGGACAATGAAGTTATCCGGGGTGTCTATTATTTGAGAATACGCGCACAAACTTTACGTTAAATCTCGTACTCGTAGTCGTTCTCGTGCTAGAATCTAAAGCTCGTCATTTGCATACACCGTAAACCGACCAGTATGCCAATGAAAATGGTACACAGTCGTAGAGAGTCAAAGCGGATGACTGAAAAACGGCCGTTTTATTTTAGGTTCCCCCTAATTAGAAAAGTCTGTTAAGACAGAATTGACGATACGTTATCATTCCCTTTCTTTATTCCCAAGTAACCACAAAAAACAAAATAATATAACAGCCGACATTTCCCGAGGCGAGACGCCACCACTGTTTTTCCCGCGAAATGTCGTCTGTGGAACGAGCCCAGAAATTCCATACTGATGACGCATTACTAACCAGATCTAGGTAGAGCTTCTGATTGGCTGAAGCAACTCTTCAACGTGGCACGACCAATCAGAAGCTCTACCCAGATCTGGGAAATGATACGTCATCAGTATGGAATTTCTGTGCTTTTTTTTCTCTAACGTCACTTCGCGGGGAAACCAGTGGTGCATGGTGTTTCGAAATCTTGGAAGTCTTCTTAGGCTATAATAAGGCAAGTGTTATGCTAAGTAAAGGGTGTAATTACCTGCCCTGCTGTGTGTTTGCCTGGACTTGTTTATTAAACTTCTTCCATCAAGTTTCTGCAGATCCCATAACTTCACTGAGCCGTCATCGGATGCGGTCGCAAAGTGCGAGAAATCGGGACTCACTTGAATTCTAAACACACAGAAATAAATATACAGTTGAAAGCACTATGACTACGGTACATCAACGGCCTGTTGGCTGTTTGAAATCCATACCCATTCTGAATTCATGAAAGAAGATTTCTAAATCACTTGGCCATTAAGTCGAAGAAAATAAGTCTCCTCATGGACGCCAAATGTCGATTAAGTCGCATGAAAACTATTCCGTGCCAGTCCTATTTTCAACGATTTACGTCCTTTAGGGTTGCAGGAGCAAGGATTAGCACAGTTGGTTAGTGCGCAGCCTTCTCTGCGCGAGGTTCCGAGTTTGATTCCCAGGTTTGACCTCAAATCCTTATTTTGATTTCTTTCCTGTCCGTGTAGCTTTCAGAAGCTTTAAATACCCGTGCTCCGTACCCAGAGCACTGATGCTGAGCAAGGGGAGGGGGGGGGGGGGGGTGGGGTTAAAATGAGCACACCGTCAAACGTCACCTTAAAAGTGAACTCGCTCTGCCTCAAACTTAATCGCGTTTATTCCATCTCGTTTAATTAGACAAATGTTGAAGAATTTCACTGGAGTTGCATTCTAAAGGGCTCATCGAAGTTCAGGAAAAGAAAAAGAAAATGGCTGTCTTGTGTTCACGTACTCCACAAAACGTGAAATTAGGCACTTCCACTTCGCAGTCGTGCAACGACGGCAGAGAAATACGCATGTACAAAGTTGTTATTTTGCTTATCAAACCCATTGCTTTTTTTTGCCGTTCTTGTCGCCGTCGCCTTCGTCGTTGCTCAAGCTCCCTACTGTTACGAGTTACCGACGTACAATAACGACCTTTGTCTTTACCTCTTTTATTCTCTCTGGGTTTAAAACATCCTATATTAGATTTGAAAGGCCGTTTAAAGTCCCCAAGTGGGATCAGAAAACAAGGTACTTCTAGTACAAACCTGTTGATAGCTGCTTTGTGCTCATGAAGATGTGCTACTAATATTCCTTTGGGCTGCCAACTGTTAAGAAAGCGGAAAAGACAGTATAATTATATAGACACATGTGATCCAGGGCTCGAAAAAGACTTGTCCTTGATCTGCTTGTCCTTTGGGCAAGCAGCTCTTACATTTTGCCTGCCCAGGGCCACCTCTTGTTTGTCTTAGTTAAAAGTGGGTTTACGCAACAGGAGGACAGGAAGAAGATGACGGCAAAACACTTGTGTGACAAACGTGACAGGGCTATTACGTGTTTTGTCGTGATCTTCACTTAACATTCATGTTTTTGGGTCTTTTACAAAAAGTACTGTTTAAAGGAAAGTGAAGCTTAGCGAAAAGTTCTTTCAAACAAACTTATTGTCACGCTTCTCACACAAGGTTTTCCGCCGTCTTCTTCCCTCTCCTGTCCTGATGCGTAAGTTCACTAATGATTTTGTTTAGAGGATGACTTACCCGGATCCTCATCCATTGGGCAAGTAAGCTTTAAAAGTTGCCTGCCCAGTAGGAAAATCTACCTGTCCAGGACAACCGCCGGACGGGACTTGTTTCGAGCTTTGTGATAGATATCGATTGTAGAAGAAGCGACGGGTTTCAGTGACCTTACTCAGGACTCGAAAAAACGTCCACTCCGGTAGTTCCGGACAAGTACTACTTGTCTGGAACTATCGGTCTGGACGTTTTTACTTCACTGTAGAAGTGATCCTTCCTTATAAAATGAGCCACGAGTAAATGTGGCGATGCGGTTGGTTGATTAGTCCCATCAAGATGCATTTCCAAGCGTGTTCAACCTCTTCTGGATGTTCTTGCTGGGCAAGAAACTTTTAAGCTTAGTTGCCAAATGGGCAAGGGTAGAGGCAAGCCATCTTTTAACAAAATCATTAACTAAGACGCGAGAAAAGTGGCCCAGGGCAGGCAAAATGTAGGAGCTGCTTGCCCAAAGGACAAGCCCTGCTTACTTACCGAGATTGGATCGGCTTGCTTGCTGGCTCAGATAACATGCTTCCCAAAAGGGTTTTCTCCTTCATATCTGCCAAAAAAAAATCAGATATCCCATTATTAAAACTTTATACTGATCAAATTTTAGGGGGGCGGGTCATTTCTAATTAAGGGCCTTTTGAGTTTTCTTTTATACGTAAAGCAGCCTTTAGTTCTCCCTGAAGTACAGAGATACATGTGTAAGCTCTAACCTGAGGCCTTCTGTTCTCTTTTGTGGCGAACCAATTTAAGAAGTTCCATCTTGCACGAAGCGTACCGAACTTGCAAAGGACTCTGGGTCACAAATTCTTGAAGGACTGGTGCCGACTGTTTTCTCGACTGAGTATTAGAATCTAATCGTTGCATACTAGCAGACTGGATACCAGCCGAGCTTAAAGACGCTGGGTCGTTCTTGTTGTCCTAAAAAGGAAATGAGAAACATTTACACGGAAAAGGCCTGGCCCAGGTACATTCAAACGTTGGATAGCGCTATCCACCGGATAAATCCCTATCCAGTGGAGAAGTATTAGGGAAACCAATTAAGAAATCCACTGGATAGACTACGAGTAGTCCCCCATTTTTCCTCAGGGATAGTAGAGCGTGCGAAACGCGAGCCCGCGTGAAAATCACCCCACGCGAGAAAAGGCGACACGCGGCGGGGAGAGAGAAAAATGAGTCGCCTTTTCTCGCGTGGGGTGATTTTCACGCGCGCTCGCGTTTCGCACGCTCTATTATCCCTGAGGAAAAATGGGGGACTACTTGTAGTCTATCCACTGGATAAATTTTAATCCCGTGGATAGTGCCATCCAACGTTTGAAAAACCGGGGCCTGCAGGGTACGAGGTTGAGCAGGAGTACACAATGCCTTTGTGCACAAAACAGACAATATTTGTATTTCCAACAGTGAGCAGTAAACTTCAAAGTAGGTATCTTGTCAAGCAAATTTCTCTCGTTTAAATGGGGTCAAGTTCGGCTCTAACGCAGCCGCAGTCTCGTGTCTCGTCCCAAGGGCCAACTCATGCCAAGCGAGGGAACGGCGGAGGTTCGGAACTGAGCGTGATAACAAATTCTCTCGGCAAGCTTGAGGGATGACGTCACATCCGAACTCACCGAGGATGACTGGAAATGAGACTGAGGCAGCCGTTGAGCAACGCTTACCCCAATCATGGCAGGAATGACACTACTGTTAGTTAGCAATTGTCCTGTGACCTGCGTATTAAACAGTCATGTCTTGTTTTACGTCATTTGGCAAGGGTAACCTTAGCAACACACTTTTTCAAACCCAACTGCAAAGCAAGCAACAAACTTCACTCTAGGTACTCACCCCGCCCAGCGGCATAGAATATGTCTTTCCCAGTGGTGACTTTGGTCGCTGCATATTAGCGGGCAGTGACTCCCTCCTGGCCATCGCCATGGCAACATTGGCACCCTCCACTCCTCCAAACATGTGATGCCACTCTGGGTTCTGATTTCGAAAATTAAAAGGTGAAAACTGAGTTAAATAGATCACTGGCACACGACGTCACGGGAGCCATATTCGTACACCCAAACAATAAAATGAAATATTTTTACCTTTCCCAAGTTTTAATATAAAGTCAACTCTCGCCTTGCGGACACCCTGATGATACGAACTGTAGCAAAAACCCAGGCCAAAATAAATTACAGATGTGTGACTGATATAAACTCCCGCTATCACGGACTCTCGCTAATGAGGATGCTAACTCAAGGTCCCTGCAGTGCCCGCTATAATAGCCTGTTCACAGACCCTCTATTTTCTCTTCAAAGTCCGTCGGGCGCGTGTGATTCGCTTCGCTCGCGTGCTCGCCTCGCTCTCGCACACGCCGATGTTTTCCAAAAGAACGAAAAGAAAAATAAAACAACGTCTGTGTACAGGCTACCGCTATAAAGGAAGTTGACTGTACTAGCATGGCCGCCCTGATGCCACATGCACTCCAGCTCTTTCTAAGACAGCACTCAGATTTTTGAGACCCTTCCACTTTCGTCAATATTTAACTAAACCCACGCCTCGTTTAAAAAAAGACAGGAATAAGGGACAGACCATTAGAAAACTTATTGGGGGTGTGGACGGGCGAAGGACAAATGAAAAAAATTCATGCACGCCAAGTAACCCTAAAAAATATTCATGCACCGGCATAAAAAAATTCATACAAGGGAAATGTTAACAGGAAAAAAATTCATGCGGCTCGAAAATCCCCACCCGCCTTCTCCATAACTCTCCGTCCCTAATGTTCAAGAAAGACAACGGAAATGATGAGCATTTGCAACTAGTTTGTCCAAAGGAGTAAGCAGATAAAAGATACCATGATTGGACGGACTTATTATTAGTTGCATTATTTTTACGCACCATAGGAGATTGTTCAACCGCAGACTTTCTATTTTTTGTGTTGCCTTTCTTGTTTGCGGTATTGCCGTCATTCTTTCCATCCGCTGTTTTTACCAATTCTGCACAGCGTCTGTGAACAGTCTTTCCCAAGTGAAGAGATTGAAGGTCAATGTCTCCTTTTATAATTTCTTCTTTGTTTTCAGGTTGTTCCATAGTGCTACGAATTAAACATGAAAATTAGGCATCGTGGGGATAGAGCATCGCATTGAAAGTTGTGGCTCAGGCAAGCACAGCAGAGTGTCCCGCGCAGCTGTTTTTTGGGATGTCACGCAACGTTCCCCACGTTGCGTGACATCCCAAAAAACGGCTGTGAGGGAGACTAAGATCAGCTCTACTGGAGATGTCAGTTACAGCGAGGGGCAGTGGGTCACGCAAAATGTGGGGCACGGAATCACGTGAAAGGCAAGGAATCGAGCAAAGCAAGGGGTCAGGAATTCCGTAAGGGGCACCGGATCAAGTGAAGCGAGGGACGAGGAATCGAGTGAGAGGCACGTGCGGGGTCAAGAGAAGCGGGGAGCGTGGAATATAGAGAAAGATAAGGTGTTAAGCGTAGTGACCGGCGAGTCAAACAGATACGGAGTCACTAGTCTCTCAGGCTTGAGACGACTGTACTTGTGCTAGTTGTGGACATGTTGCCGTTCAAGTCATACCTGCTATCTTACTATGATAACAACATTGATCAGGAAAAGAGGTAAAAATTAACTCGAGGGTGAACCTCCACTAACTGAGAACAATTTAAGGTCATTTTACAAGGAACAGCAAAGAAATGTACCAAACATCTTGAAGTGTTACGTTAATTGTAGTAAATAGGTAGCTTTACCTAGTTTTGGATCGGTGTAACTTAACAATAATTTCCTTGAGGAAGAGTAATTTATCCTCATCTTCTTCAGTAATTCCTTGTGAGTGTAGTTTGCGGAAAACAGGAATCAATACTTCGTTTGTTTCAGGGTAATTTGGTCTCTGGCTTGCACGACAGAGATTACGGACCAACTGTCGATCCTGCAAGCTGCAACAAAAGGTACGGACAACTTTTATATTAAACCGTCATATTCTACTATTGTAAATGACCTGCGTTAAGCGTTCAATAATATTAATACTACTTTTATCCTAAAAGAACAACGACAATAACTGGAAGCACCAGAAAATAGGAATCACGCGCAAGGATACAGTAGATGTGCAAAAACTGAAAACAACAGGAGAAATAATAGCCGGGAAAGAGTCTGCTCTCGAAGGCTAGTTTAATACAATATATAAAACCCCATACCTGTCAAATAAACTTTCAACATGAGGCGACTTAATAATAAAGTCATATACACTTCTGTTGATGGGTTCTTTGAGCAGACTCACTAGAATGACCTGCCAACAAACAGGACAAGAATGTGTTGAGTTTCAAAGATGAATAAAATGTTAACACTTCTAGAAACTGAAGAATTTTCTTACGCAAGAAAGTAAGAACTTATCAACGTATTTGTTCATAATTAAAACTCTGTTTGATTGTCAGTCATGGAACTTTTGTCATGAGCTAAAATGGTGAAGTTTTGGATTAAGTCAAAAAACGTCTGAGAGAAGACAAAAACATACTTAAAAAATACAAGAAAAATGAAAACAGACTGTTATTCAGAAATGCAATAGTTTCTTAAATTGGTTTGGGTGCTTTGAGGCAAAGACACTGCATGGTATGTTGAGGAAAGCCCTATATCACTTCGCTAAGGAAGAAATATTCCAACGAAAGTTTAATTTCGTGGCAAAAGATCTTTAAAAAACAATTTTTTTGACTAAGTGTACAAGCAAGAACGAAGGAAATGCTTCCCAAAACTTAACGGTTAAAGAGACGTTCCAAAAATGGGCTCTAAGAAAAATTCTAGGGAGCCTGATGCTCTGAGCCTGTGAAATCCAGGGTGCCCCTCACGTCATTTCTATGCAAAAACTGAGATTTCCTAGTCACCCGAGAGCAAATGTAAGGCGCCAGGGTCATCTAGGCGCTGCTAGAGTCGCCCCTCTGTTCGGTGTAATACAGATTTGAACTGACTGAGTTTTCTTCAATACCTCCTGATCAACTTGAACAACAGGGTGTTTTAGGAATGGTTGAAGACGAGGCAACAGATTACAGTGTACATCAGCAACGTTCAACGTTCTTGCTACTGCAGCTACGAATCCTACTGCCCCGTAGCGGATCCACATGTTCTGATAAAAGAAAATCATAGTTAGCGTTACAGTTAGCCTTTCTCTCTGCCCGAAAGTCGTCCCGGGGAAAAAACCAAGCGACTCTTCGCTTCTAGCCAAAATAAGAACTTGGTTACAAGTGTTCTTGCGTCCCAGATCGAACTGGAGTTTTGGTTTTTTCAACTCAGTCGATAAAGTAAATTAGCCACCGTAAGGAAATTCAGAAGCTGACGTTGCTACTGTCAGACCTTCCTACGAAAGCATAACAAGATCTTTGCAATGATAGAAATGGATGGTGTTTAAGATAATGTAACGCCGAATAAACGAAGAAGCTTTAAGAACAACCAGTCACGTCGTACTCGGATTTTTTTTCTTCCAAGCCGCCTGTGTCACTGACTGAATTAACATCCTTCTCTTTAAAATTCTGAAATCGCCATATCACAAAACCGGCATTCAATTAAAGTAAGTCATCTCAAACATTTAACTTACAGGATGGCAAAGAAAAGGAACAATCTCAGATACAAGTTCTTGCAGTGTTGGCTTTTGTAACAGTCCCAGTTCAGCCAGGCAAGTGAGTGCATTTAATGCTTTACACACAACAAACTCCTCAGTATCACTCAAGCCCTGTAAAAAGGGAAAACATTAGTAACACCAAGGTTTAATACAGTTTATTCTGTTGTATAATATACTGAAGTGCACAATAGGTATTTATCACTGTGGAATACTACAGTTACCCAAATTCTTGCCTTATTAAACAGAAATGACAGCTTATAAAAACTTCCTTTCCTTTGCTTCTTTGTTCTCTGATATTTAACCTCTAAAATAATTATTTCCTACTCGGCATTCGCCACGTTAGAATGGGAAAGGGAACTGCAGCCAAAATGCGTCCTGCAATAGTTCCCGGGATCGTTACTAAGGACGCGCCGGTCAGCTATTGGCCAATTTTTTTCCTGTCCCTTGTAACAGACCCAGAAGTCATTGCAAGAGTTAACTCGGTTCAGTTCCTTTCCGAATGGCTCGTACCTGTTCCAATAGTGGTCTAAGCATTACCAAACTCTGCCATCCGACATAAGCAGCAACTCCAACAATACTGTCAAAGAACGCTCCTCTGAGTTGCCAGTCCTGTTTATCATTCAAGAATGTGATCATATGTGACAGAAGAACATCGTTGGCCTTCTGACGACCAAAGAACACACACAGCTGTGTAATGCCATTTTCAAGGAGTGTCTGTTTTACAATGTTCTCGGGATCACTAAGCAAAGTCACGACTTTTCTTTGAATAAGTTCATGGAGAGCTTGGAGTTCAGTGTCGTAACTTCCCTAAAAAAGGAAATATTGAATGAATAAATGACGAAGTGAGAAAAAGTAGTCTGGGCTGGTTCCGGAACTATCTTACCACACGAACCACACAGGATGATTTAAATCGAGTTGTACAATGGATGGAAAGTAGCAGGCTTATGCTTAATCAGAGAAAAACAAAATCAATGCTCTTTGGAAGTTGGCAGAATCTTGCCAAATCACCCAATTTTTGTATACATTGATACGGAAAGACTTTTAGATGAGAACCTTTCTTGGAAAGATCACGTCCAGTATGTAGGCAGCAAAGTCAGTAGGAGGCTAGGGCTTTTGTCTCGTATACGATCATGCCTCACCGTACATTTTGCATGACCAAATCGTCGTTTCATTTTGAGAAAATAAACGAAGCCGACCGCGATTTCTCGCATTGGCAAATTTTATCTTTTGTTTGCCCCCTGAAATACCACGTGACATTGCTTTTGCTGTTTTATTCCAGCAATCCTAAAGCGCGTCCAAAGATGGCGGGTATTGTGAATAAGGGCACCCAACGAGAATATAGTTCAAAACCACTTAAACATAGCATTTTAGTATTTAAACGGTAGATATAGGCATATTTTTATCCCCTAGAAATTTTTCATCTGTTCGGATTTCCTAGCTGAAAGTCTAGTGATCCGAAAATTATAGGGATCAAACCTTACCTTTTCGCAAATTTCAGCCAGAAAAAAAGCTCCCGAAAATTCTAGGCGACCTTATTAGGGTAAAAATCCGTTAAAAATGGGCAATTATACCATTTTTAAGAAGTCCGAAAATCCTAGGAGAGGCAGGCAAGCAAGAAATTTTAGAACAAATGTTCCGAAAATTCTAGATCTTAAATCGTCTTCCGAACAGATATTTTCAAAAAATTGACGTTGGGTGCCCCGGTTTAACGGTCTCTAAAGAGAAAAATTACATAAATTTACCTGATATTGTATAGGCGCATCATCAGCTTTATAATTTTCTTGATTAGCGTAATCTAACTGCGCCATTTCCAAAAACTTCAGCGCTGTCTCCGCTAGCGAAGCAATATTCTCAGCATACGCAATTCTCACAATGACTTCTTGATCTTGTGTTAGCCATGACAGACCTGGCAATATGTACTCTGGAAAAATGTTCGCATCACTTCGCGGAATGCTACGTACTAGCTGTAGACACTGTGTTAATATCTTCAAGGCTTGAGCTCGGATTTGCGGTAATGAATCATTGACTAGAAACAGTATATATGGTAACATACGATCTAGAATTATTTCATGGCTGACATGACGAGCAATCTTGAGCAGGAGTTCCAGTACAGTCAGTTTGGAGACACAATACTGAAGAGAGAGCATAAGTTGATTAACCCTTTAAACCCTAATATCAAAATGCAAATTCTCATTAGCGTTCCCTATACATTTTCAATAGAAGTGGTGGGAAGAATTTTGTGACGTATCAATAAGATTCATCTTGTGTGATCATGTCCTCAATTCTCATGATCACTCAGTATAAAAAAGCATTGATATAACAAGGAGAAATTTCGTGTTGATCACTCTCAGGGCTTAAAGTGTTAAGTAAGATGTACAACAGTGCATGCGGTCGAGCCTCCAAGAAAACCATGGGATACCGCGGAAAATCTGGTGTGTGGAAGCAAGATACCTAACTGTTGCAGATTTGGATTCACCCCATGTAAGGAATTTATGACAGTCTTGGATTCTGGATTCCACACCGTGGATTCAGGATTCCAGTCTTTGTCAGTGGAACTCCGATTCTAGATTCCAATCATTAGTGGGATCCTGGATTACTCCTTGAGACGTATTCTGGATTCCAAAGTCCAGGATTCCAATTCCACAAGCAAAAATTTCCCGCATTCCGGAATCTGGATTCCCTTACATGGGGTGATTAGATGACAAGTTGATTTAAGGTTTAGTTTTCAACAAATGACAAAGTCGAGTGGAGCAAGTTCAAAAATTAATTATAAATTTTAAGATCCTTTTAGCTAGTGGTGCCCTTCATCAAAAAACTCCCCTCTCCCCCTGAAAAAAACATTGCAAACTCAAAGCACAGAAAATTAAAACAGTCTCTCTAAGTACTGAGACATCAAACCATCTTCCCACCAACAAAATCGCCACCAAGAAGTCAGCTACTCACCACCAACGAATAACTCCGAAATAATTGATACAGTTGGTGATGAGATGGTTTGGTGGCAAGGTGACCAGAAGATACAGTTACGAATGGCAGGGACCAACACTGGGAAAGCCTACTTTACGTATGTGCAGCTAATCGGATCCTGACAAGTGCGTGTATTCAGAATGAAAGTACTAATTGGTGAGAGTATTTTTATGTGTCCTAATAAAGATGGTACTGCCATTTCTGTGTAATTGTCTGAGCCATTTGAAGGTCTAGCTGTTTGCTTGGCAAAGGCAGTACTTTCATTTCTCAGTTATCGTTCCAAACCTGGGAATCGAACCTGTGACCTTCTGCCCTGCAACCCAACACCCTACTGACTTAGCCAACTCTGACAAGGTTAAAAAGGTTTTCTAAGGATCCGTTTTTGAGGAGTTGACTGTATTATTGTAATCAAGCTTACCTTACAGCTTCTAATGCATGAAGTTAGAAGTGACACAATAATCACTAAACAACCTGAAAGAAAATAAGACAATTTTCTATAACCAGCACAACAGGGCCATTTATAATATTTTCTCTGCTAGTCCACAATGGGGATAAAGTTTGTTCTTGTCTTAGCTCGTCTTAGCTAAGATGCGTCTTATCTAAGACCAGGTGTTTAGAGATGTTCTTACATGTAGATAAGACGAGCCTCACCTCAGACAAAATGTGCCGTTTATACAAGAAGTTTGCGTCTTGTTTTTCCTTGTATAGAGTGGCCCCATTAAATATCACATCTACTAAATTACATCTCCTCATAATATTATTACACCTCCTAAAAGACTGCTTGATTAGAATGGAGAATTCAGCTCACGTTTTGGCTATTACAATTTAGTAGATAATTTTTAATGTCTGGAGTATCACATGGCTTGGATGAATGCATGTCCTCGCCTTGTTCAGTGTGAAGACATTTCAGCTTGCTTTCAACTTACTGTTACAGGGAAAACAGGAAACATCTACAGTCATGATAATATGACTACAGTTGTTTCCTGCTTCCCTTGTAAAGTTAAAAGCAGGGAAAAAAATCTGAAGTCATATTACTGAACTGACATGTGCCCGACACTGAAGACGAAAGTACTGTGCTTTGTATTTGGTTTGATACCATTACATCCCCTAAATGGCTGTTTGATTTGAAAGGTGAATTCAGCACATTTTGATCATTACATTAATGGTACCTAATGAGTTAGCTTTGAGCACAAATTTAATTAAACCTTACCATCCTTATCAGGAATGATTGTGTCATCTGCATCATCTGTAGGAAGTAATTCTTCAAGGATCTGTTCAATGTCACGCTTGATTCTGAAAACAAACCAAACACTATAAGATATATTGGCAGACTAGGTTAATTATCACAAACAAAAGATATTGCAAAGTACAACTCTATATTTCATAGAAACTGTGCTATCCTGTAATTTATCAAATGATTAACAGAATACTGTTGGGAGAAAATTGATGTTGATCACTCTTAGAACTTAAATGTTTTAGTCCCTACAACTACTGAGGAAGCACATAAAAATGTATTCACCTGCTGATCTTCTCATCTGAAGTCAGGACAGGAAGCATGGAAAACTTACTCATGTAGTTTTTCAAGAAAGTGTAAAACTGTTCTGGAAATATTATCCCTGAAAAAAATTTTAAAAAAAGGATATTAAAGACTATTGCATGTGCATGTGAGAAGAAGACCAAGATAATGCACGCTCATAAAAATAATAATATTAATATACTTGTACTCACCTCTGTACTTTCTCATAAACTCAGCAGCAGATAACCTACTTTTTGAATCTTTGCTGATCATTTGCTCCACTAATTCCTAGTGCAGAATATCAGTAAAGAATTAACAAAAATTAACCACATAATAATAAAAAACTTTCTAAAACACATTTAGGTCAGCATTCTAATATGCCTTCCTTGAACCCTTTTAACTGGAAGAAAGTTGCTAGGCAACCACGACTACCCATCATTTCAGCACACTCCCCTCGCCCTCCTTAAAAATTTTAACGGCTACAAGTGGGCTACTCAAACCTCAAGTTAGCTGTTTTTTTAGCTGTTTGCTAGCACTAATTAAGAACCCTCCTGAAGTTTTTAAACTTAAGGTTTGAGTAGCCTATGTGTAGCCGCACCCTCCCCTTGACAAAGGAAAAATGGAGGGGGGAGGGTGCAGCTACACATAGGCGAAGGTTTGAGCTGTCTACTTTTTGTGGAAAAATGGTAAAGTGAGAGAGTGAAAACCTGACATTGACCACATCGCTTGATTGCCAAGCCACCTACTTTTAAGTCCTAACTGTCTACTTTAAAACCTAATGAGAACCCTGCTTCACTCAGAAGGGATACATGTAAAGTAACGTTAAGAACTGATAAATCTGAGAAGAGTCCACTCTTATTGACAAGACTAGAGATTTGATTTTATGAAAGTGTTGAAGTGAAGAATTTTTCATACCCTTATATTTGAGTCATCAATTTTTGACAAGGTCACTGTGGGATCATAATCTCCATTGCGGTATGAAAGAAGCTCCGACAGGTCAAACAGTCTGTTCCCTTCATTGAAAAGTTCAGCAATTACACACCTTTAATTGAAAAAAAAAAAATCAACGTTTAAGGCAAGATTTGCAGCTTAATAGAACATAGTAGATGGATCTCAAACTTTTAATTTGTAGCTTACACCCCCTAGCTTCTGGACCCAGTTGTTCAAAGGTTGGTTAACACTATCAACTGGATAAATCACTAACCAGTGGATAAGTATTAGGTAAACCAATTGTGTTATCCAGTGGACAGAGATTTATCTAGTGGATAGCATTATCCACCTTCCTTATCTACCGACAACTGGGGACTGATCCTTAAATGTTTGACCCCTAAATTTTTGTGATTAATGATCCATGTTCTTTACCTGCTCTTGACCATTTCCCAACTTCACGAAGTTTAATAAATTGGAACTTCCAGACAATATTCAAAAATAGACCTCAAATCATAATCAAACAGTTAAAGTTTAATAATTCATTGCTACACGTTGCAAGCTGCTTGTCACAAGATCTCTTACTTACCCAACAGAAAATATGTCCATTTCTGGTGTTAAAGTTCCTTGCTGGTGTCGCGCAAGTTCCATATCTGGTAAACTGGGATCATTACTATTTGACTGAATGTCTGAATTACTAACCATCGGAAGACCTCGAGCCAACAACTGCTCTGCTTGCCTGGAGTCCAAGAATCTCTCAGGTGCAATGTAACAGCTGCGGCGACGAGACGTATCAAAGAAGAAGTTGAAGTCAGCAGGGTTGTCCTCAGGGAGGAAAGCAGGTTTGAAACTCGCAATGTCGGTTAAGAGAACCCAGTTCCAACCTGTCACCATCACATTCTCTGTTTTAATGTCCCCATGACAAACCTTAAAATAACAATATCTCTGGAGTATAACATAGGACTGAAGTCAACAACTTTCCATCTTTTTAATATTTCAAATGATGAGAACATGTTTACTGTTGACAAAAAAAATACCTTGACTGAGTGGCACTGATCTAGAGCACTCAATAACTGGTATACAATCCATTTCTTCTCAATAACATCAAGAAAAGGCCGAGTGCTAAAACAAACATTTTGGAAAAGGGGTTAATCAAAATATTTTTTATAGCTGGACAAATTGTAAATGTTTTTCCTGTTCATTTTTAGTCCTTTGTTAAGACTGTACTCAAATTAATTTCATGGCCCCTAAACAAGAAAATTCTAAACTGCAATGACAAGTTTTGTGTAATAAAAAAAAGATAGAATACACACAGTTGCTCAAATTCATTTTTTTGGACAGTAGTACACTGTTTAGTTTGACTGGTCATGTGCTTAATAATAAATTATTATAGCAAACATAGTTAAAGATATTGAGCTTTAACTGTAAAGAAAATGGTCTAAAGGGAAACAAAAGTTGCTTTGAGTTGGTGAGAGGTTCATCTTACCAAAGGTACAATTACAGTACATGTATGAAGAAAATCCAGGGAAAATTGATTTTGGTTCAAATGAGTGAAAGTTTCAAGTTAGTGAGGCTCCTAGTATCTGGGAGTCAACTGTACTTACCTTATCCGGTCATACAGATTATCTTTAATATATTGCCGAATAACAAGACTGGCCTTGTCCGTCAGAATGGAGTGATGGAATGGAAGGACATTTGGAGCACTCGCAAGTCTGATTTTGATGTCTGTGAGCTGATCTTGATAGGTTTTCAAAGGAAGTGACGGGTCTTGAATGGCAAACACCTTCACCACACACAATCCTTCCCTAGTTTAAAAAAAGCTGTTATTGATAAAAATTACAGTCATCCAAGTTGATTTTTTTCTCAAGTAACTATGTTGCTACTGATAGCTTTTAACAAAAGTGACTTACTTTCTACCACTATTCGAGTCATTCCCACTCCTTGTTTAAAACTGAACTTCATTCTAAGCACTTTTTCAGATCAGATGAATGAAAATCCCAAGAGCAATGGTTTCAAGTAAATTTGAAGTACGCAGCTGGTTTAAGTAAAGTATAAACCAAATGTATCAATAGTTTGAAAGAATCTTTATTAGTAGAATTAATAACTTCAATTTATGGGAACTAGTAGCCAACTTCTGTGAGCGAAATAGCCAAGACAGTTTTGTAAGCTCTTTTTATTGTAAATGACAATGACTACTTTTGTAAAGTTAAAATAAAAAATATTAAATTTAATATGAGGCACCATGTTTGCCATAATACTTAAGAGTACCTATTGGCAATCAATATTGTGCATGATGCATGTTCAGCTTCAAAATAAACAAAATGTAACACAATGCGGTCTGAAGTTAATAAAAAAGAAAGTGAATTCAATAGGCCCTCACCTATAACAAATAAAAATTGTACAACATAATTTATTAAATGCTATACCAATATTCAATATCCCTTAAGAAAATATAAACATCAAGGCTTACTGAATCTTCGACCCAAATGTATTATGCAAGTTGTCATTCAAATAATGTCACGCCAGGCATGACAGATTTTTCACTAAACTTAAATAAAGTAAAAAAAAGTCTTAGGTTAAACCATATTTCCTCCATAAATTCAAAGCTACATTCACACTGAGCAGTTGCGATCCACTGAATAGTACTGAACATTTACAGAGCCAGCTGTTGTAGAGAAATCAATAAGCTTACTTATTATCTGAAACAAAACATTTATCAGTTGTATACCAAACAATAATCATGTACTAATATTCATTAAAACAATGGAAACTTGGAAAACCTGCAGTAAAATTACATTTAAGTTTATTAAATTTTAACTTACTTGTGTTTGGCTCGGGAAACCTTGAAAAATCTTGTACTTCCTAAGCTGTCATAAAAAAGATGATTTAATCAAACCAGATCCGGTTATTTAGTTTAATAAGAAAGTACAACTATAGTCTTAGAATTTAACCTGCTAAAGAGCCACAAATTGATTGTACAGGCCTTCGGTACACAAATTCTGAGGTTTGGATGAACAAAAGATATTTATGCCAAAAATTAAAAAGGTTGAATCACAGCACGATGAAATACAAGAAATTCACTGCTGACAACGACCGCGCTTGAGTCAACAATCATAAGTCACGATCGAATAGATAATCAAATGTACATTGCATTGGCAAGTCCTGACTACTTTTCTTCCGTTCCAGGATTAACCAAAAGCGTTTTTATTTGTTTGGGCTTGTTTATCGGAAATATATCTCACCTGCAATCGAACTCATAATCTGGTAGGTCGCTAAAGTAGCTCTCCACACTCAAAATCTGAGACGGTGCAATTCCAGAAAGCTGATTTCCCATCTCACTATTTCAAGTAAAATGGCGACTCCACAAAGAAGCATAAAAATCGGCGATTCTTTTAGAATGGGCCAAGTCTTACTACTTGCACCCTAAAAAGCTGTCACTTCATTCTTCTGTTTCAAAAGGTTTAAGAGTGACACATTTTTCAGTATTTTGAAAAGGATAGTAAGCAAGAAAACCAAAGTGAAGCGTGACATGGATAGTTGCTTAGTAGCCAAGCCTTGCTTTTTGGTAGTATCCGCTGACCGACTGGGTGGAGACAATAGAGAGCTTTCGATTCGTTTTCTGGCCTAACTCCCTGGAAAGCTTCATTGTACTTTTTATACCACATAAGACCTACCAAGTGTCACGCCTAAGGCGTGATTGTCACGCCTGCGGATTGAAAACTTCTATCTCACGCCTACTCATCACCTGTGTTGCAATTTCTCACCCCTGGTAAAAATGTTTGAGCCATTACAGCGTTTACTGTCCCATTTTGAAAAGTATATTAATCATTTAAAGAAACTAGAATCAATTAGAAAAGAAAAGTCCATATGATTGGTCGACTTTCTCAGAATTCTCTTATTTTAGTAGGGAAAGTCACTAGAGACGAGGTCGTGTTCCGTTGTCAGTCGTATTCCCGTGTTCGTGTTAGACGGAACTCTTCGGAGTTTCTTCGGAACGTCTTCGAAAATCTTCCAATATTATCGGACCCCTACAAAAAATCCTGGCATTCTCAGAATAAGAATGCCACTTCTATACATTAAAAAAGGTTGGCAGGTATACACGGTTGAAGGAGGTAAAGCCCTTTCCCGATCGCTAAATGTTAACATTCCTAACATTTGATAACTTGTTTTCTCCACTACGACATTCTCGCTAAAACTCGTAGAAGAATGACGATGGCTATCAGTTTTGTTCTGTCAGTTTCCAAGGACCTACTTATTATAACTCTATAGAAAATGATATTAAAGAATCTAATTCTCTCCACTTATTCAAAACGAAATCGAAAAAAAAATTATATATGAATTATTAGTTACAAATCTTGTAGTAAATAGTTATATTTCTTCACATGTCTGATATTATTTTTATACTTATTGTTACATGTACCATACCTTATATTTTGTCAACTCAGTCTATGTAATTAGTTAATTTATACTTACCTTCATTGTATTTTACTTTCGATCCTGGCCTTACTGTTGCTGTTAACTGTATTTTTACTCTGAGGGAGCCCAATGTCTGTAAGCCTCATGGTTTCTTTTTGGGCTTCCTCGCCACTTTCATTTGCTTTTGTATAACTGTCTTGTTTTATCGTTATTTGTATTTTGTGGTAAATCAAATAAAGTTACAAATTTTCCCGCCAAAATGACCTTCGTTCGCACATGCGCACTCATTCTTCGTACTGAGAAAATCTCGTTCTCGTGGTCCTCCTCGTCTTTATAGAATCCAAAGCTCCCTAACATGTCCTCTATCATGTCTATTGGCAACACACAGCATACGAAATATCAAAGAGGTAAAGGGGGTTTCCGTGACGCGTGATGGGACCCCAGGGTCATGCGTGATGCGCCCAAATGAGCCGCGTGAGGCGCCGAGTGATTGGGCATAGCAGCGTGATGCGTGATTTACTATTTTTCACTGTTAACTCGCTTCCTAACTCGGTTGTTAGTTTAACGTCCCCTCCCCATACAGTCATAGGGTGCTTTCCATTTTGCCAAACCAACCAGAAACCAGTGGAATTATCAAGAGAAAATGGAATCGTTTCGCGTCCCCCGTCTTTTCCCTCCCAATATGCCTTGCGCTTCTCTTGTTTCCCAGCAGTCATCAGTCATCAGTCTAGTTTCGGTGAGGAGGTGGCCCCGGAGCATTTTAATGTTTTAAATAGCATGTTTCCATACCAGCTCTTCTTTACTCAATAACGCGCTTCTTAACAGTAACGTCGCCGCCTCCAATAACACGATCCCGATCCAGAGTATAAGACAAAAAAGAAGTCAGTTGAATTTATTTTAATTATTTTGTTTTTCTAAAAAAAGTAATGCACCATTCTAGTTTACTTTAACAAAGTAAAATTAGACCGAACTAGTTATCTCCTAACCAAAAGTTTGGCTTGAGCTCCAGTGACACGAACTGAACGAGGGATCAAAGATAATTTCTCAAGGTTCCTTCTTAAGAGAATTCTACCACGCATTGGTCGGTTTCTTCTTTCTTCTTATGGGAAAGCCGTCTCTTCTTTTGATCGTTCATTCAGGCCGGCTGAAGTTTCAATTCTGCTTTCGAGCAGAATAAGGCCTCACTCCCAATGGGAACATTTCTAATCTATGTTACGCTGCCAAAAAACGCATTACACTTCTTCAGGAGTTTTGCCACATCTCCGTCGGAACTCTTGCCCATATTCGTGAATCCACTTGTTGCTTACTGAAAGGAAGGAATATGCGTCATTTGCAAGTATTCGACATAGGAACTGAGAACATATTGCACGACTAGGCTATTGACACCAAAAAACCACCAGACAGCCAAAGGACCTACGTTCGTTATCCGGCCCTCTCTCTACTTCAGAACCCCCACTGGGTATTCTAATAATAGCAATAATTTAAAAAAGTAAGGGCGCACTGGACGAAGTCGTCCCCAGCGCGCTTTCATTCACCATTTTTACATAGACCATAACGCGACTTGTTAGCCACCCCCCTCCCCTCACCAAAATTTTTTCACAAACATTTTTTTCCATATTTTTCTCCTAGGTATTACAATTACAATCATCCCAAGAAGAATCAAAGACAATGGTTATCCATTTTTTTTTGGTGGGGTGGGGGGGGGGGGAGGAGGGGGGTTAAGGGAAGGCGGAGTAAACAAGGTGCATTGTGGTCTATGTGAAAATGGTGAATTTTTTCCTCTCCCCAGTCCTCCTTATGACACAAAGAAGCCTCTTCGGAGGAGAAAACCTCAAGACATTATTGACGAGTATGTATACCCACCCCATTTTGTGCCAACTATAACTGGACAGGCTGCATGTCGTGTCGATGCATCAGGCTCTCCTGATTTGAGAAGATTGTACCAGAAGACAGCAGTGCCCTACCAAACAAAATTATGAATAATTAATGACTAAGGCATATACCCAATATACCCAATTCATAGCCTGTGCCAGGCTCTCAAAAGTAGAGAGGTCGCGTACGAAACAAGCCAAGCGAAAATGTAACACGCGTGATCTGGGGAAGGGGAGGTATAGCGCCTTACGATCTCTAAACATTAATATCTTGGAGCTTGGAATAGGCTACCCAATTCAATATTTTTTTAACGAATTGCACCGAGAAAAACGCTCACTTCAAGCGCACTGTACATGTAGAATTGTATTCACATGTCTTTTGACCAAGCAAATCACGATTAACAACCCTAGAGAAAGTATTCTTAACAACGCTTTTCTAGTTCTTTAGAATCAGTTCTACCAGGTACAAACGATTTGTTTGTTATTTAATAATCACCTTTTGCGGTTTGATTATCGTTTTTGCATCTAGAAAAACGGTGGAACCGCCTGCTTCCACATCTGTCATCTAAGGAAACATACAAAAGACGCTAAAATGATGAGCAAACAGGATTTTAAAAACTTCCAAGTTTATTTGGATTGTGCAACGGAGAGTACACAACAAATATTTACTGCTGTATTTCTACCCAAAGCTCATATCAAAGGTGATTTTGCCATATCTTCTCATTTCATAACGTCATTAATAGACTAGCCAAGAACACAGATATATACATAACCTGCAACCGCGGCAGGATTAGCTCAGTCGGTAGAGCGCCTGATGATTGATTGCAGAGCGGGAGGTTGTGTTTTCGATTTCTGGAGCAGGACAAATACTCAGGGTCTTCAAATTGCTGAGAAATAAAGGTACTAACTTTGCCCTGCTAGCAAACGGCTATACCTTCGCGTGGCTCGGATGACCACGTGAAATGGCGGCCCCGTTTCCAGCAGGAGAAGTAGAAATAGTAATTTCGTGCTTAATACATTGACACTCAAATAAAGTAATTTGTTTCACATATATACCTACTTTAATATGGGATACTTACATATATCAAAACGGTGGCGATCCTATTGCCCATTCCCATTCTGAGAATAGCTGATTTTTTGTCCTATTAAAAGGGAATAAAACCTATTAACAAACATTTAACAATTATTCCTCGAGCCCGAATGGGCTCTGAGTCAATAGCTATTTACTCAGCGGGCGAGAGGAATAATTGTTTTAGTAAACGGAAACCCAACTAGTTGGTCAAAAATATCGAGACAAACTGAACAACTTAAGCTAGCAAAACGCGATTCAGCCGCCATTGTTTTGGTTTTCAAAGCAAGCGCTTTTCGCTACTGGTAAGCTATAACATATAGCCTAGTAGTAGCTCAAACAATCAGACCGCAGCATTGAGAATAGACCACTAGCTGGATTTACTAAATGTCTATAATCATTCGTTAGCCTAAGCCGGAAAACAACCGACATTTCGCGACGCGGTTTCCCCGGCCGCGAAATTACGTCAGAGAAAAGAACACACAAACTCAATACTGACGCGTCACTACCCAGATCTGGGTAGTGCTAACTCAGTCTGATTGGTCGTGCTGCGTGGGAAATTTGCTTCAACCAATCAGAAGCACTACCCAGATCTGGGTAGTGACACGTCATCAGTATGCTCGTTTCTCAGATTTCATGTCGCGGGAAACCAGTGGTGGTATCGCGAAACGTCGGCTGTTTTCTCAGGTTAGTTCTTCGTCATACATCCTAACGTCATGAATCAGCTAAGGGCTTGAACCACATACAGAGGAAGAGTATATGATAAACCTCAAACTTGTCAAGTCATAACCCAAAACCTAACTTGCATTAAATCATCAGAGAGTTATTATAACTTTCAAAAGTAAGCTTAAATTAAACATCTTCAAACTTGAAAATACCATTAACTTGTCCTGTACAACATTTTCCCAGGACTTTTCGTTCAGTTATCTAGATCCAGTCTCCGAAACGAACGGCACAGAACATAGGCCGCGCGGACTAAATGAGTCTGGGAACTAGGCAAGTACTACAATGATAAAAGTATGCCGACGTCCTAAGCAAAGTATTTACTTTTAGATGAGATATTGTTGTGTCAAGTAACCTGACTGAGTTGACTAAAAATTTAGAAACTGATAGAGATATACAGAGTTGGATATTTACCGTGGCATGATCCACGTGTGGTTCGAATTGTCCAGCAATACCGTAATTAACAACCTGTAAATTGATAATAGATAATTTATGCTTTGCTGAAACCTTAAGTGGGTACCTTAAGACTCATTTTGAATTACAATTCTGAGAAGGCTCACTCTCCATTAGCTGTTCATTCTTTCATTTTAGGAGCACTTGTATTAAGTTCTTTGAATAAACTAATTTGGTGAAATTAAATATTAGGCTAACATTGTTTTATGGAATGCAATTAAGTATTAAATAGACCACACCGTTATGAGTATATATCCCCAATAACTCTCAGGTTTGTAAGAAGAAAGCCTAAAAACTAGAGACTGTTCTCAATAAATGAAAAGCTGTCCAATGCCTCTCTGTAAAAACAACCTTACGTTCTCTTCGTTAGGAATACGTTTTACTCCTGGTTTTACTGGTTTGTTTGTTTGCTTGTTTAGTTTATTTAGTTTTTTGTTTACTAATGCTAATGAGATTGTATTACCTGGAGCGGTTCACTGTGAATTCTGGCAGTTGACAATCCTGTCACAGCCTCTAACTTTAAACTCAGCCGTTCAATGACTTCTCCTTCGTAATCTTCTAACCATCCACTGAGATAATAGGAGGTTTTGGGTGGTTAGGAAATACAACATTGGAATTTCCGGGTTAAGAGGAAATAAACAAACTTCAATCAATAAGCTGTGAGGAGGATTGTTTTTCAAATATTTATTATTGTGCACATATACAGGAGTATGATTGTCTTAAACTCTTTTACCTTTTACTGATCCGATAATCAGCAAATTCCAGATTCCCAGTTTTTCCATTTGTAATAGAAGCTCTCTGAAGCTAAGACAATGCATAAATAATGAAAAATTTAGATAATTCATCACCATCGTCATCACAATCATTATTACTATTATTCAATAATTTAGACAATTTATTATTATTATTATTATTATTATTATTATTATTATTATTATTATTATTATTATTATTATTATCACCATCATCATTACTTTAAGCTTGCTGTAGCAGAAGCCCGCTCACACCAAAGGCACACACCAGTCGAGACCTATAAACTGTGTGGCTGAAAAGTTAAGGTGGTCACGTGATTTTCTCTCCGTAGCCGTGCGCAAGGGAATCTTCGTGTGTGTAGACTTTTATGGGCTAGGCCCGCGCTTTTTGGCGGGAAATCGCATGGTCAACGTAATGAAGTGCGTTTTTGTAAAAGAGGGAACAAACCAAACACACTAAAAACAAATACTGTAAAATTCCGAAAATAGGCCCCTGGGCTTATATTTTTCAAAGGCCCTTTTTGAGGGGCTAATTTTTGGAGGGGCTTATACTCGGAGGGGCTTATCCATGGAGGGAAATTTGCGTTTCAAAATCGATTGGGCTAGCCTTATAGTTGGAAGGAAATTTACCGTTTTGGCTTTGTTTTACTTTGTATTTGAGGGAAATTTCCAAGTACAAGCCCCCGGGGGGCTTATATTTGGAGGGGCAATTTAACGGACGGTTTTTTTGCGTTACGAGTTTGGGGGGCTTATATTTGGAGGGGCTTATACATGGAGGGGCTTATTTTCGGAATTTTACGGTACCACCGTTAATGCAAAAGGTCAAAGCGAAGAAGCTTGTTGACCTTTTCTTTTCATGGTGCTACCGAAGAAAAGATGAGGTCCTTAATTCTATAAGCTATCTTCTAGCAAGTGTCAAGCGTGCCGTAAATAAGTTGGTAAAAACCTACCCTTGGAGCAGCAAGGTTTTTAATAAATTCAATATCTGAATCTCGGATGATGTCGTGTAGAAGGTAAATATCTGGTTCCAGATTTGCCATCTCAACTTTTACGGGTTTGATGAGTAGCAAAGGATCTTTGTCGTAGTAGTAGCATGTCAGCTTATCTTGGTCAGCTTGACTCTATAAAAACCAAAGGGTTTTGGCGAATACGTCAAAGATATCATTACTTCCTTCCATTCTACCTTTATTTATTATCCTAGCTATTCATTAAATAACCTCTTCTTCATTTTATGAAGCTGTGGTCGAAATATTCTGAACAGGCTTTGGATATCCGTGCCGCTTTTTGTCCTTCTTCGCGCTCATGAAATTCTCGCGCTTGGCTTACATTTCTTTGTGCTCTTGTATCGTTAGGCTTCCACAGCTCCTCAAATTGTGGGTAACCTTAATGATTATATAGAGGATATTATATAGCCACGCGGAGATAGGAAATTTCTCTTCGAGTGTTGAAAAATATTTCACCAGTGAGCGCAGCGAACGAGTGAAATATTTTTGTCAACACGAGAAGAGAAATTTCGTTTCTCCAAGCGACCATGTAATATTCTATTTTATGTAAACACCAATACAATACAAACCATTTTATTTAAATAGATTTTTGGTGTGAAAGGTGCGATTTATTATGTAGCCTCAGCAACAGTGATGTTTTCACATGTGAAGATACATGTTATTTTCACATGTGAAGATATCAAGTTTTCGCCTGAAAGCTCACTTGGTATTTCATTGATATATATATAATAAAGTACTTTATCCGATGATACATTTTTTTTGCATGGCTCTCGTGTTCAGAGCACGAACAATGTTTTTGTACCTTACTTGAATTGCCCCTGCAAAGTTGCTCATAACGCAATATGTACTCTTCTTTTGATTTTACTTTCTTGCTAGCATCAGATTTTTCCTCTTCATCTTCAGTATCACGTTCTTCCTCACTTAACTCTCCATCCTTCATCTTACGCACTCTGTCTTCGAAGTACATCTTGTTTTGTTGTAATACTTCATCGTCAGGTTCTAAAACAGAATAATAAGACATCTAAGCAAAAACTAAACACATGCAATGTCATTTGAATGGATTTGTTAATCTCGCTGGAATATCGCCGTTATTGCATTTTTTAAAATACAACAATATCAAATAAAACTATTAAAAAATCTAGAGTAGTAATCCTATGGAAATAACGGTAAGACCAAACTCAAAAAGAAAAAATACCCACAGAACCAAACTCTTTTGTGGAACTCCGTGGGATGGCCAGTTGGATGGCCAGTTGAAGAATGGCTAGTACTTAAGTACGTAACGCATGCGCAAAGCCAGCTGTTTCGTGCGTGTTGGAACTCACCAACATAGTTTACTTTATAGGGGAAATGGACTCACATGCGAGCAAAGAACCCGCCAGTTACTACCGAAACGAGTG
The DNA here is from genome assembly GCA_964035705.1 of Porites rus. NCBI lineage: Eukaryota > Metazoa > Cnidaria > Anthozoa > Scleractinia > Poritidae > Porites > Porites rus. Next base: position 2,027,324 of record OZ037992.1, read on the forward strand.
AACGGGCTGTAATTGCGCCTTTGGGTTTACAATGGTTCCAGGCTGTTCCCTGGAAAAATCTGTTAGGAGGGGGGAAAGAGTTGCGTTTCCCGTGTCATGAATTCGCGCCAAAAATTCTGTGAGGTGGCAGGAAACAGGCATCTAGGTTTAACTTGATGAGGGTTCATAATAAATCAAAGTACCATACCTTCTTTGAGCAATTCGTTGGTATGATTAAGAGCGCTTTCAATTCTACCCGTCTGGAATGAGAAGAAAGTAAAGTTATTCGATATCTGATGTATTTTCTCTTAACTTATACCAGTGTGACAAAAAATTGTAGCTCATACATTGGGTTTTTTTCATACCTGATCATGACACGGTGCAATTTTAGTTTATCGTGCAGTCAACGCATTGTGAACATGGAAAATTAAAAGACATGAAACTAACCAGATATGGGGAAGAAGGTAGCCTGCGAGCAAGCTCTCCGGGGCGCTCTGGCGGCGGGGCGAGAAAGGAAGGTGAGCTTGCAGTCACGTCTCTCTTCCTCTTTTCCCTCCCCCACTGCCGTACCCCCGGAAACCCGGGAAAGATTTCTCGCAGGCTAGGAATAGGGACGATTATGCCGGAGATTAAGAGGAAGAATGGGAAATCGGGCACATATTTGCGGTGTGGACAAGCATTAGTGAATAACGATCTTTAACCTAAACGAATTGAATTGAGGCCGTTTCGTCCGAAAGTCCGATTCGACCGAAAACGTTCGCTAGACGACACTCTACAACACGATGGACTTACTTCCCCTAGCTATAGATGTTATTTTAGTTAACCTTGAATTCCACATGTGCAGTCACAGTCGTTCCATGATTATTCCTTTTTCTGAGGCCTAACTAACGACAAATACACATCGGGCGAATCAACCTACGGGCGAAACGACCAGATATCAACGATTTTACTGCGTGAATCGTGCATAATCTCTCTCAATCTTGACCCTTTTCTTCCTTTTCCAATACTGTTCCCAGTCAGCTTAAAGTGGGATGGAGTATTTAGGGCCGAACTCAAGTAAAGAAAGATATTTTATCGGAAGGGAGTAAAAATTCTTCTGACACTAGTTCACAGGGGCACCCAACGTCAATTTTCGGAAAATATCTGTTCGGAGGACGATTTGAGATCTAGAATTTTCGGAACATTCGTTCAGTAAAATTTCTTGCTTGCCTGCCTCTCCTAGGATTGTGGAACATGTAAAAAATGGCACAATTGCCCATTTTTAACAGCTTTTTACCCTAAATTTTCGGAAGCCATTTTTCTGGCTGAAATTTTCGAAAAGGTAAGTTTTCAGCTGAGTTTTGACCCCTATAATCTTCGGATCACTAGACTTTCGGCTAACAACTTGATCCGAACAAATGAAAAATTTTTAGGGGATAAAAATATACCTACATCTTCCGTTTAATACTAAACTACGTTAAACAATGCTATGTTTAAGTGGTTTTGAACTATATTCTCGTTGAGTGCCCCTGAGTTCAGTTAGAGACCTTAAAGCCGAGTTGTTGGTACCACTCTTTGAATTTTGCCAGCAGCTGGAAAACAATATACTCCGTCCCATTGTTAGCCTTGCTTCCTGCCGTTAATGAAGATGTCACAGTGCTGTCCCAGGGGCCAATGCAGGCCGGTTATTCAATTAATTTTGTAATAATTTACATATAGTTTTCTAGTTAAATTACCTTATACTCCGCCCAAAACAAATACTGGAGGACGTCTTTTGTTGTAATTCCACTGCTATTGTCTTGCGGATTCATTCGTTTCCAGGCCTCTATTAACCACTCATAAGCTTCCTCGTATTGCTCCGATTCATGTCTCATAAATCCTAATTCCAGGCAGTGTGCTGCGTCCATTTCAGGGCTAAGTGTTTTATGGGATAACTTTCCGGAGGCAATTCTCTCTGCGCTGATGTTATAGACATCTTGAATCCGGAGAATTGCTAACGCACAGCCTTGTAAATCTTGTTTATCCGGAAAAGAGGAGTTGTGTTCTTTTATAAGTTCAAAGAGTTCTGGAAAAAGAAAATTGTTCAGTTTTTTTTTTGAATTAAAAAAACATCCTCGATGGCAGAGGATAAAGTTGTTTTGAGTTTTCAGAAAATATCTCATCCTTAAATGTTGATAGTTAACGGTGTGATAGCTTTGGGATATATACTAAACTGGTCTACGGCTTCAGATTCATCGCGTCTTAGCACGCTTGCTAGAAGCTCACGAAACCTTTTGCAATTTTGACTAAATGTTTGTTCATTCGATAATCAGTGGTTAAAACTACACAGAACATAGCATCCTCCCAACACATATTTAGAGTTCTCTCACAAAAACGTAACATTAGGCAGCACTGACTTCTTTGAAAGTTTCTTGACAAATGATATAAGCTGGTACCCGAGTCTTCTGTAGTCTCGTGAGTACAGCGCACGTGGTTTGCTTCACATGGTTCTTGAAACGATATTTATCACAATTTTAGTTTCAATCTATCCGGATTAGCCAGATCAATAGGGTATATGCACAGCTTTGCAAAAAGTGCAAAATACAGTTTGTTGTATAAATGCTTCAAGTTTGGACTTTTTTTCAGTGTTGAGATTGATTAAATTTCTTCTTTCTCTTTAAACCCTGTTATGGATACAAACTGCATGAGTGGGAATACGAACACTTGTTTGTACAACATAATCAAATTATCATTTTGGTATTTACTTGAAATTACGATGTATCTAGCTGTAATAGAACAACAAAGAACAATTCCGTACTTACCAACACTATAGGATCAATCAATTAAAAAGATGATTTTTATTTACTGACAAAAATAACTTTCTTTGTTGTTCTTGTTGAAAGGACTGGAAAGATTATTCGTTACCTTTACCGACAGGATCTACCGCAGCCAATTTTTCCATGACGATCCTCCAATCGCGTAAGAAACGGCTTACAAGCAAATACGAATTGACAGGATGTCCAAGAAATACTTCCATGTCGTCGTCTTCAATATCTTTCACATGCTGGCCGACAAGGTGTGCAAACCGGTGAAATTCGGACGAAGCAGAGGGTTTATTCTGTAAATACTTTTCCAAATATGAATAGAAGCTTTGTTCCAGTACTACAAAATCTGTCATGTGAATCAGGGCTGTGAATATTTGGGCTTGAGAGAATGAAAAGGTGGTGGCGAAAAGAATCGAAGTGCGTAAAAATGACCAAAATGGCATGACCATTTTTAGAGACCGACTGAGTTGTTGATTGCTCGTGCGGTGTTCAAAACCGATTTTGGCTGAAGACCATGACACAAAAGACCCGCGTATGATATCACAACGGGTACCAGAAAATCGGTTCCTTGGATCCAAATTATCGAAGAGAACAATTTCGCCCATTAAAATTTGGCTTGATTATCAGATTTTAATTAGATGTTTTCGATTACGGAGCTTCGCAAGCTGAGTGTTCATAAACTACTATAAAAAGCCACGAAAAGAAAAAAACTGAGAGCTACGTTAAAATAAGACCACAATTCGACTGAAATGAATGAATGAGAGCTGTCTTAAGGTTTATTTTCAAACTACATCAGATAGATTCTCTTTTGCTAAACTTTTTTCATATATGATATCCTTTTGTGGCTATCTTTTGTGGATATCCTTTCGTGGCTATCACAATTAAACAGTAACTGCAGGTTCGACAAAATGTTAAGCAGAATTAGACTGAAAACATGTAATCCATGATCATCAACCATGCAGGTGTTCTTTCTGAACACTGATATTTTAAATTAGTAACTTTTAGAAAATGCTGGAAGGCTAATTATGATAGCTCTTTTGATTATATTATTTCGTGTAAGGAGAGATTTTCCATGAATTCTTTATTTGCCCCGAATATCATATATAGCTTTCAAATATTCGTTTTGACGTTGTTCTTAGTAAGTCATACTGAATTTGCAAAAATAAGTTTTAGCTCCGCAAAAGGGCTCTTGCCATTTTTATTATCCTTTGTTTCATTTGCTTTGTGTTTGCTAGGTAATAATCATAAAAAAAGCCATCAGTGTTCCTTAACAAACAAAACTAATTGCTCGTTCTCTTTTCAATTATATACATTTTACGTCAATTAATGTTGACTCTTGAAAGAATACTTAATTTCTTAATAATGGTTTATTTGACTTCAGTTTATTTTTCGTGATATAACTACCAGACGACATCTATTCATGGTAACGCCTTTGATACAGGTGTACCTTGTTCTAATTGCAACTTAGTTATATTTATTTGCAAAAGTATATTTCATTAAGTTGTTAGTTAAGGAGAGGTGATAACCGAATTTTGAATATGAAAGGTTTTGCTGTCTTGTAATTTTAAAATTAGATCGGTTTTTGTTTAAGGTGAAAACTTCCAATTAGTCTGCGCTTGTCCTGTTTAAACAGCCGATATTGTAACACTTTGTACATAAACGCTGTTTTGCTGACCTGGCTAGGTCTTTGTCTCAGTACTTTTACTTTCTAAAATAGCAACAGTAACAGAAGATTTCAGGTTAAAAATAGAATTTGTATTTAGTTTTTATTTAACTCTAAGTGATATCTGTTTATATTTCTATTGTATTCTTTTGTCTTCAATGGTTGTAAAAATCATATATACATGTAAGTAAGTTGCTTTGAACTGATTTTTCGATTACATCGTCGATTATTTCGCCGTGTCCTAGCCGAGTTATTGCTGTTTGATCCGCTGGAGAATAAACGCTGTTGGAACCAAGTTTAGTTCTGTTTTATCTACTGCTGTACCAGTTAGTGGTCAGATCCCGGTCCTACGGAGAAGTGACGGCTCTTCCCCGCAAGCGAGTTGCCATTTGAGTCTAGTTTTCCCCAGTTTTATCGTGAGTCAAGCACCGAGTTCCCGTTGAGCCTTAAATTCTTTTCAAAGTGGAAAAGCCTTCCGTCACATTCGGTCTCCCCTTGTGATCTACATTGTTATCGAATGTTACGCTTTTCAACAAAGTGCTTGGCAAATATGGATCAAAGTGAAAGCAACTTGTTCGCATAATGGGGCAGCAATTAATAGCTCATATCCGAAATACTACACTTAAACCCAATGTAAGACTATGCGCATCCTGTCATTAAATTAACCCCCGTGACAAGATAAGAATTTTTTCCTTTTAGTGAAGAAATCCAAACTGATAAACTCAGTGACAAGACCAGAATATCTTAAGATCAGGTGGCGATGATTTCAATTGATGCTTGATGGAAGTTTGTCAACAGTATTCCTTTATCCGAAAAAAAGGAGAAAATGGAGAAGGAAAACCATGAATGGATGAAGTTAACATGACGTCGAACTAGAACAAATATTTTCAAATGGCCAGTAATAAAATTTTACCCTTGGCGACACGAGTGGAGATGAATTTTCTCCATCAAATTAATTAAAAGTATTTGAAAGGGCAACAATGTTTCGGCAATCAATGATACTCTTATAGGCTTAATTTACCATGAAAAAAAAAACGATGTCTACGTACAATCCAAGAAAATAGAATAACTGCTGACGAGTTGAGGAAATTCGTTTTAGGGATTTATTCTCCTCTATCTTGACATCCATTTAACTTTTAAATTTCTTTAGTTTAAACTCATTGAAAGCTAATGCATGTTTCCATACCAGCTTTTCTTTACTCAATAACGCGTTTCTTAACTGTAACGTCGCCGCCTCCGATAACACGATCCCGATCCAGAGTATAAGACGAAAAAGAAGTCAGTGTAATTTAATTTTTATTTCAATCATTTTGTTTTTCGTGAAAAAGTAATGTACCATGCTAGTTTACTTTAACAATTTAAATTAGACGGAACTAGTTTTCTCCCAGCCAAACGTTTGGCTTGAGCTTCAGTGACACGAACTGAACGAGGGATCAAAGATAATTTCTCAAAGTTCCTTCTTAAGAGAATTCTACCACGCATTGGTCGGTTTCTTCTTTCTTCTTATAGGAAAGCCGTCTCTTCTTTTGATCGTTCATTCAGGCCGGATGAAGTTTCAATTCTGCTTTCGAGCAGAATAAGGCCCCACTCCCATGCCTGGGAACATTTCTATGTTGCGCTGCCAAAAAACGCATAAATTACTCTTCTTCAGGAGTTTTGCCACATCTCCGTCGGAACTCTTGCCCATATTCGTGAATCCACTTGTTGCACACTGAAAAAAAGGAAAATACGTCATTTGCAAATATTTGAAGTAGGAACTGAGGAACAAATTGCATGACTACTGGGCTATTGAAACCAAATAGCCACCAGACAGCCAAAAGACTGTTCGTTACCTGGCCCTCTCTCCACTACAGAACCCCCCCGGATATTCTATACTAGCAATATAATAGTAGTAATTAAAAAACAGTAAGGGCTCGCTGGACGATGTCGTCCTTCGCGCGCTTTCATTCACCATTTTTACATAGACCATAACGCGACTTGTTAGCCACTCCCCCCCTCCCCTCACCAAAATTTTGCACAAACATTTTTTTCCATTTTTCTCTCCTAGGTATTACAATTACAATCGTCCCAAGAAGAATCAAAGACAATGGTTATGCATTTTTTTTGGTGGGGTGGTGGGGGGGGGGGGGGGGGAGGGGGGTTAAGAGAAGGCGGGGTAAACAATGTGCATTGTGGTCTATGTGAAAATGGTGAATTTTTTCCTCTCCCCAGTCCTCCTTATGACACAAAGAAGCCTCTTCGGAGGAGAAAATCTCAAGCCATCATTGATGAGTATGTATACCCACCCCATTTTGTGCCAACTATAACTGGACAGGCTGCATGTAGTGTCGATGCATCAGGCTCTCCTGATTTGAGAAGATTGTACCAGAAGGCAGCAGTGCCCTGTCAAACAAAGTTATGAATAATTAATGAATAAGGCATATACCCAATTCATAGCCAGTGCCAGGCTCTCAGATAGTAGAGAGGTCGCGCGCGAAACAAGTCAAGCAAAAATATCAGACACCCGTGATCTGTGGGAGGAGAGGTAGCACCTTCGATCTCCCCAAACTCCGAGCGTTTTACGCATGAATTTTCACGATTTCTAAACATTAATATCTTGGATCTTGGAATACCGTATTTATTCAATTAACCGCCCTGGGCGCTTATTAAATTTTTGGACCTTGAGAGTGGGCGCTTAGTCGAGGTGTGCGCTTATTCGAGGCTGGGCGCTTATTAAATTTTCACCATTTTCAGCAAGTGAAGTATGTTTATTTTGCAACAAAACAATAAGTGCTAATAACAAAACGCAAAGAAGTAACAAGGCAAGGTTTCTGTAAAATACTCTGAAGAAAACTCCGGGAAGTCTCTCATTAGAATTTATTCACTCGAGTGGGTGGTGTGGGGGTGAGCGCTTTTTTGAGTTTGATTGGGAGGAGGAAGGGGTGGGTGCTTATTCGAGGCTGGGCGCTTATTAACGTTTTCTGCCTTTAGGATGGACGCTTATTCGAGGTGGGCGCTAATTCGAGGTTGGGCGCTTATTCGAATAATTACGGTAGGTTACCAAATACCTTAGTTTTGTTAATTAACGAATTGCACCGAAAAAAAAAACGCTCACTTCCAGCGCACTGTACATGTAGCATTTTATTTACATTTCTGTTAACCAAGCAAACCATGATTAACAACCCTAGAGAAAGTATTCTTAACAACACATTTTCTACCAGTTCTACCAGGTACAAACGATTTGTTTGTTATTTAATTGTCACCTTTTGCGGTTTGATTATCGTTTTTGCATCTAGAAAAACGGTGGAACCGCCTGCTTCCACATCTGTCATCTGAGGAAACATACAAAAGAGACTAAACGATGAGCAAACAAGATTTTAAAAACTTCCAAGTTTATTTGGATTGTGCAACGGAGAGTACACAACAAATATTTACTGTTGTATTTCTACCCAAAGCTCATATCAAAGGTGATTTTGCCATATCTTCTCATTTCATAACCTCATTGATAGACTAGCCAAGAAGACAGATATACACATAATTTGAAACCGAGCAGGATTAGCTCCGAGTCGGTAGAGCGCTTGATGATTGCAGAGCAGGACCAATACTCAGCGTCTTAAAATAGCTGAGAAATAAAGGTACTAACTTTGCCCTGTGTGCAAACGGCTAGACCTTCACGTGGCTCGGATGACCACGTAAGATGGTAGCCCCGTCTCCAGTAGGAGAAGTAGAAATAGCCCTTTCGTGCTTAATACTTTGATACTCAAATAAAGTGCCTACTTTAATATGGGATACTTACATATATCAAAACGGTGGCGATCCTATTGCCCATTCCCATTCTGAGAATAGCTGATTTGTTGCTCTTTTAAAAGGGAATAAAAACCTGTTAACAAATATATGTCTATAGTCCTTCGATAGCCTGAGCCGGAAAACAGCCGTCATTTCGCGACGCAGTTTCCCCGGCCGCGAAATGACGTCCGAGAAACGAGCACACAAACTCCATACTGATAACGTGTCGCAACCCAGATCTGGGTAGTGCTTACCTCTGATTGGTCGTGCCGCGTGGGAAATTTGCTTCAACCAATCAGAAGCACTACCCAGATCTGGGTAGTGACACGTCATCAGTAGGCTCGTTTCTCAGATTTCATGTCGTGGGGAAACCAGTGGTGGTGTCGCGAAACGTCGACTGTTTTCTCAGGTTAGTCCTTCGTCATGCATCCTAACATCATGAATCAGATAAGGGCTCGAACCACATACAGAGGAAGAGTATATGATAAATCTCAAACTTGTCAAGTCATAACCCAGAACCTAACTTGCATAAAATCATCAGGGAGTTATTATAATTTTAAAAAGTATAAGCTTAAACTAAACATCTTCAAACTTGAAAATACCATTAACTTGTCCTGTAAAACATTTTCCCAGGACTTCTCGTTCAATTATCTCGATCCAGTATCCGAGACGAACGGCACAGAACATAGGCCGCGCGGACTAACTGGGTCTGGGAACTAGGCAAGTATTACCATGGTAAAAGTATGCCGGACATCCTTAGCGAAGTATTTACTTTTAGATGAGATATTTTTGCGTAATGTGACCCGACTGAGTTAACTAAAAATTTAGAAACTGCTAAAGAGTTGGATGTTTACCATAGCATGATCCACGTGTGGTTCGTATTGTCCAGCAATACCGTAATTAACAACCTGTAAATTGATAATAGATAATTTATGCTTTGCTGAAACCGCAAGTGGGTACCTCAAGACTGAATAACAATTCTGAGAAATTTCACCCTCCATTAGCTGTGCACTCTTTCATTTTAGGAGCACTTATATTAAGTTCTTTAAATAAACTAATTTGGTAAAATTAAATATTAGGCTAACATTGTTTTATGGAACGTAATTAAGTAAAAGACCACACCGTTATGAGTATATATCCCCAGTAACTCTCAGGTTTGTAAGAAGAAAGCCTAAAAACTAGAGACTGTTCTCAATAAATGAAAAGCTGTCCAATGCCTCTCTTTAACCTTATGTTCTCCTCCTTAGGTATAAGTTTTTTACTGGTTTGTTTGTTTGCTTGTTTAGTTTTTGTTTGTTTACTAATGAGATTGTATTACCTGGAGCGGTTCACTGTGAATTCTGGCAGTTGACAATCCTGTCACAGCCTCTAACTTTAAACTCAGCCGTTCAATGACTTCTCCTTCGTTATCTTCTAACCATCCACTGAGATAATAGGAGGTTTTGGGTGGTTAGGAAATACAGCATTGGAATTTCCGGGTTAGGAGGAAATAAACAAACTTCAATAAATAAGCTGCGAGAAAGATTGTTTTTTAAATAATTATTATTGTGCACATAAACGGGAGTATGATTGTCTTAAACTCTTTTACCTTTTACTGATCCGATAATCAGCAAATTCCAGATTCCCAGTTTTTCTGTTTGTAACAGTAGCTCTCTGAAGCTAAGACAATGCATAAATAATGAAAAATTTAGATAATTTATCATCATCATCATCACCATCATTATTATTATTACTATTCCATAATTTAGACAATTTATTACTAATATTGTTATTATCATTATTATTATTATTATTATTATTATTATTATTATCATTATGATCATCATCATTAGATTCAGGTTAATGTAGCAGAAGCCCGCTCACACCAAAGACACACACCAGTCGAGATCTATAACTTAGAAAAACTGTGTGGCCGACAAATTAAGGTGGTCACGTGATTTTCTCTCCGTAGCCGCGCGCAAGGGAATCTTCGTGTGCGTAGACTTGTAAGGGTTAGACCCGCGCTTTTTTGTGGGAAATCGCATGGTCAACGTAGTGAAGTGCGTTTTTGAAAAGGAAGGAACAAACCAAACACAGTAAAAACAAATACCATAAAATTCCGAAAATAAGCCCCTGGGCTTATATTTTTCAAAGGTCCTTTTTGAGGGGCTTATCTATGGAGGGAAATTTGCGTTTCAAAATCGATTGGGCTGGCCTTATAGTTGGAAGGAAATTTACCGTTTTTACTTTGTTTTACTTTGTATTTGAGGGAAATTTCCCAGTACAAGCCCCCAGGAGGGCTTATATTTGGAGGGGCCATTTAACAGAGGGTTTTTTGCGTTACGAATTTGGGGGGCTTATATTTGGAGGGGATTATACATGGAGGGGCTTATTATCGGAATTTTACGGTACCACCGTCAATGCAAAAGGTCAAAACGAACAAGCTTGTTGAACGTTTTTTTTCATGGTGCTACTCAAGAAAGGATAAGGTCCTTCTATAAGCTATCTTCTAGCAAGTGTCAAGCGTGCCGTAAATAAGCTGGTATAAGCCTACCCTTGGAGCAGCAAGGTTTTTAATGAATTCGATATCTGAATCTCGGATGATGTCGTGTAGAAGGTAAATATCTGGTTCCAGATTTGCCATCTCAACTTTTACTGGTTTGATGAGTAGCAAAGGATCTTTGTCGTAGTAGTAGCATGTCAGCTTATCTTGGTCAGCTTGATTCTATAAAAACCAAAGGGCTTTGGCGAATACGTCAAAGATATCATTACTTCCTTCCTTTCTACCTTCATTTATTATCCTAGCTATTCATTAAATAACCTCTTCTTCATTTTATGCCGCTGTGGTCAAAATATTCCGAGCCGGCTTTGGATATCCGTGCCGCTTTTTGTCCTTCTTCGCGCTCATGAAATTCTCGCGCTTGGCTTACATTTCTTTGTGCTCTTGTATCGTTAGGCTTCCACAGCTCCTCAAATTGTGGGTAACCTTAATGATTATATAGAGGATATTATATAGCCACGCGGAGATAGGAAATTTCTCTTCGAGTGTTGAAAAATATTTCACCAGTGAGCGCAGCGAACGAGTGAAATATTTTTGTCAACACGAGAAGAGAAATTTCGTTTCTCCAAGCGACCATGTAATATTCTATTTTATGTAAACACCAATACAATACAAACCATTTTATTTAAATAGATTTTTGGTGTGAAAGGTGCGATTTATTATGTAGCCTCAGCAACAGTGATGTTTTCACATGTGAAGATACATGTTATTTTCACATGTGAAGATATCAAGTTTTCGCCTGAAAGCTCACTTGGTATTTCATTGATATATATATAATAAAGTACTTTATCTGATGATACATTTTTTTTGCATGGGTCGCGTGTTCAGAGCACTAAAAATATTTTTGTACCTTACTTGAATTGCCCCTGCAAAGTTGCTCATAACGCAATATGTATTCTTCTTTTGATTTCACTTTCTTGCTAGCATCAGATTTTTCCTCTTGATCTTCAGTATCACGTTCGTCCTCACTTAACTCTCCATCCTTCATCTTACGCACTCTGTCTTCGAAGTACATCTTGTTTTGTTGTAGTGCTTCATCGTCAGGTTCTAAAACAGAATAATAAAAAATCTAAGCAAAAACTAAACACATATAATGTCACTTGAATGGATTTGTTAATCTTGCTGCAAGGTCGCCTTTATTGCTTTTTTTAAAAATAAAGCAATATTAAATAAACCTATTAAATAACCTAGAGTAGTAATCATTTGGAAATAACGTAAGACCAAACTCAAAAAGAAAAAATACCCACAGAACCAAACTCTTTTGTGGAACTCCGTGGGATGGCCAGTCTTAAGTACCTAACGCATGCGCAGAACCATATCATCCCTGCAGAGGTAGCCAGCTGTTTGGTGCGTGTTGGAACTCACCAACCTAGTTTACTATATAGGGGAAAAGGACTCACATGCGCGCAAAGAACCAGCCAGTTACTACTGAAACGAGTGAACGGGCTGTAAATGCGCCTTTGAGTTTATAATGGTTCCAGGCTGTTCCCTGGAAAAATCTGTTAGGAGATGGGAAAGAGTAGCGTTTCCCGTGTCATGAATTCGCGCCAAAACTGTTGTGAGGTGGCAGGAAACATGTATCTGGGTTTAACTTGATGAGGGTTCATAATCAATCAAAGTACCATACCTTCTTTGAGCAATTCGTTGGTATGATTAAGAGCGCTTTCAATTCTACCCGTCTGGAAGGAGAGGAAAGTAAAGTTATTCGATATCTGATGTATTTTCTCTTAACTTAAACCAGTCCACCAAAAACTGTATCTCATACATTACTATGGTAAGCTAGGGTTTTTTTCATACCTGATCATGGCACGGTGCAATTTTAGTTCATCTTGCAGTCAACGCATTGGTGAACATGGCAAATTAAAGGACATAAAACTAACCAGATATGGGGAATAAGGAAGCCTGCGAGCAACCTCTCCGGGGCGCTCTGGCGGCGGGGCGAGAAAGGAAGGAGAGCTTGCAGTCACGTCTCTCTTTCTCTTTTCCCTCCCGGTCCCCCACCCCTGTCACCCCGCCCCCCCCCCGGAACCCAGGGAAGCTTGCTCTCAGGCTAGGAATAAGGACGAACATGCCGGATATTAAGAGGAAGAATGGGAAATCGGGCGCATATTTGCAGTGTGGACAAGTATTAGTGAATAACGATCTTTAACCTAAACGAATTGAATTGAGGTCGTTTCGTCCGAAAGTCGATTCGCCCGAAAGCGTTCACTAGACAACACTCTACAACATGATGGACTTACTTCCCCAAGATGTTATTTAAGTTAACCTTGGATTCCACATGCGGCAGTCACAGTCGTCCCATGATTATTCCTTTTTCTCAAGCTTAAAGAACGACAAATACACACCGGGCGAATCAACCTGCGGGCGAAACGACCAGATATCAACGATTTTACTGTGTGAATCGTGCATAATCTCTCTCAATCTTGACTCTTTTCCTCCTTTTCCGATGCTGTTCCCGGTCAGCTTAAAACGGGATGGAGTATTTAGTACCGAACTCATAGAAAAGAAAGATATTTTATCGGAAGGGAATAAAAATTCCTCTGACTCTAGTTCAACTTTAACTTCAACTTCAAATTTATTTAAATTTGGAAATATAACAAAAGATACATTGGGATTTGCCTGCAGTTAGCGAGGCTATTCGAGGCAGGCCAGGCTTCATAATTTACTAGAAAACTAGACAAGTACAAAGAAGTTAGACGTTGTATAAGTATATATATTTTACAGTTTTATTTTACTAGCTCAGTTAGAGACGTTAACTAGTGGCTCATGCGGTGTTGCTGGTACCACTCTTTGAACTTTGCCAGCAGCTGGAAAACAATTATATATTCCCTCCCATTGTCAGCCTCGCTCCCTGCCGTTAATGAAGATGTCACAGTGCTGTCCCAAGGGCCAATGCAGGCCGGTTATTCAATTAATTTTGTAATAAGTTACATATAGTTTTCTAGTTAAATTACCTTATACTCCGCCCAAATCAAATACTGAAGGATGTCTTTTGTTGTAATTCCACTGCTATTGTCTTGCGGATTCATTCGTTTCCAGGCCTCTATTAACCATTCATACGCTTCCTCGTATTGCTCCCAATGATGTCTCATAAATCCTAATTCCAGGCAGTGTGCTGCGTCCATTTCAGGGCTAAGCGTTTTATGGGATAGCTTTCCGGAGGCAATTCTCTCTGCGCTGATGTTATAGACATCTTGAATCCGGAGAATTGCTGACGCACAGCCTTGTAAATCTTGTTTATCCGGAAAAGAGGAGTTGTGTTCTTTTATAAGTTCAAAGAGTTCTGGAAAATGAAGATTGTTCCTTTTTTATTTAAATTGAAAAACCATCCTCGATGGAAGAGGATAAAGTTGTTTTGAGTTTTCAGAAAATATCTCACCCTGGAATGTTGGTAGTTAACGATGTGACAGCTTTGGGATATATACTAAACATTTCTTACCACAATAGGCCATTTTACAGTTATGGTAGAAGCGAGGCTGAGGGTGACCTTGTTTTGATACAAACCTTCTTTGCATTGTTATGGAAATTGTTCTTGAAAAATACTAGTTAGCATAAGAATAACTTGATTTACATAATAAAGCAGGGAGGTTTGTATCAAAACAAGGTCACCCTCAGCCTCGCTTCCATCCACAACTGTAAAATGGTCTATTGTTCTACGGCTTCAGATTCATCGCGTCTTATCATGCTTGCTAGAAGCTCACGAAACCTTTTGCAATTTTGACTAAATGTTTGTTCATTCTATAATCAGTGGTTAAAACTACACAGAACATGGGGACAAAACGTGGAAGTCGCCTCATTAGTGCTGTACGCCAAGGCAGAAAACGCACGAAATCTGATCATAAGGCCTAACCAAGATTAAATTGATCACTGGTTTCCGGTTATTTTGTCGCTTATCTCTCTCCTTTCGGAGAGAAGCGACAACCGGAAATACGTCTGCGGTCTCAGGCTTACATTTGAATGATGTACTGTAATTTTTCTAACCAATTTAAGCATCCTCCCAGCACATATTTAGAGTTCTCTCACAAAAACGTAACATTAGGTAGCACTGACTTCTTTGAGAGTTTCTTGACAAATGATATAAGCTGGTACCCGAGTCTTCTGTGGTCTCGTGAGTGCAGCGCGCGTGCTTCACTTTTAATTTTAGTTTCAATCTATCCGGATCAGCCAGATTAATAGGGTATACGTACAGCTTTGCAAAAAAGTGCAAAATACAGTTTGTTGTATACAAACTGAGTGGGAATATAGACAACTGTTTGTACAACATAATTGAATAATCATTTTGGTATTTACTTGAAATTATGATGTATCTAGCTGTAATAGAACAACAAAGAACAATTCCGTCCTTACGAACACTATAGGATCAATCAATTAAAAAGATGATTTTTATTTACTGACAAAAACTTTCTTTGTTGATGTTACCTTTACCGACGGGATCGGTCGCATCCAATTCTTCCATGACGATTCTCCAATCGCGTAGAAAACGGCGTACAAGCAAATACGAATTGACAGGATGTCCGAGAAATACTTCCATGTCGTCGTCTTCAATATCTTTCACATGCTGGCTGACAAGGTGTGCAAGCCGGTGAAATTCGGACGAAGCAGAAGGGTTGTTCTCTAAATACTCTTCCAAATATGAATAGAAGCTTTGTTCCAGTACTACAAAATCTGTCATGTGAATCAGGGCTGTGAATATTTGGGCTTGAGAGAATGAAAAGGTGGTGGCGAAAAGAATCGAAGTGCGTAAAAATGACCAAAATGGCATGACCATTTTTAGAGACCGACTGAGTAGTTGATTGCTCGTGCGGTGTTCAAAGCCGATTTTGACTGAAGACCATGACACAAAAGACCCGCGTATGACGTCACAACGGGTACCAGAAAATCGGTTCCTTGGATCTAAATTATGGAAGAGAACAATTCCGCCCATTAAAATTTGGCTTGATTATCAGATTTTAATTAGATGTTTTCGATTACGGAGCTTCGCAAGCTGAGTGTTCATAAACTAGTATAAAAAGCCACGAAAAGAAAAAAACTGAGAGCTACGTTAAAATAAAACCACATACCGACTGAAATGAATGAATGAGAGCTGTCTTAAAGTTTATTTTCAAACTAAATCAGATAGATTCTCTTTTGCTAAACTTTTTTCATATATGATATCCTTTTGTGGCTATCTTTTGTGGATATCCTTACGTGGCTACCAGAATTAAACAGTAACTGCAGGTTTGACAAAATGTTAAGCAGAATTAGACTGAAAACATGTTATCCATGATCATCAACCATGCAGGTGTTCTTTCTGAACACTTATATTTTAAATTAGTAACTTTTAGAAAATGCTGGAAGGCTAATTATGACAGCTCTTTTGATTATATTATTTCCCCTAGTGATCTACATGGTTATCGAATGTTACACTTTTCATTAAAGGGCTTGGCAAATATGGATCAAAGTGAAAGCCACTTGTTCGCATAATGGGGCAGCAATTAATTGCTCATATCCGAAATACTACACTTAAACCCAATGTAAGACTATGCGCATCCTGTCCTTAAATTAACCCCTGTGACAAGATAAGAATTTTTTCCTTTTAGTGAAGAAATCCAAACTGATAAACTCAGTGACAAGACCAGAATATCTCAAGATCAGGTGGCGATGATTTTAATTGAAGTTTGCCCTGGACGTTTGTCAACAGTATTCCTTTATCCGAAAAAAAAAGGAGAAAAGGAAGAAGGAAAACCATGAATGGATGAAGTTAACATGACGTCGAACTAAAATAAATATTTTCAAACGCCAGTAACAAAATGTTACCCAGGGCAACACGAGTGGAGATGAATTTTCTCCATCAAATTCATTAAAAGTATTTGAAAAGGCAACAATTTTTCGGCAATCAATGATGCCGGCTCTTAGGCTTAATTTACCATGAAAAAAAAATGATGTCTACGTACAATCCTCGAAAATAGAACAACTGCTGAAGAGTTGAGAATAGACACTGAATAGAGGGAATTCGTTTTAGGGACTTATTCTCCTCTCCCTTGGCATTCATTTCACTTAATTTCTCTAGTTTAAAATCACTGAAAGCTAATGAACTGTCACTTAATTATTATATTTTTATGTAGCGAAGGAAAGGTTCATATCCTTGATTTTCAAGCTGGTCACGTACGTCTTGTCAAGTCCTAACAGAGTTTTTTTTTGTACCTGTTCGTAAACTAAACAGGACCACTGAAATACTTTGTCTTCTAAAGAAAATAAAAAATCTTAACTTTTTCTGTACTCTTTTCGTCTCTCTTATTATCCCTAGCCATGAACTTGCTGTGTATTTTTTAGACTACCCGTCAGGGGCACCCAACGAGAACATAGTTCAAAACCACTTAAACATACCATCGTTGAACATATTTTGGTATTTAAACGGTAGATATAGGTATATATTTATCCCCTAAAAATTTTTCATCTGTTCGGATTTCTTAGCTGAAAGTCTAGTGATGCGAAAATTATAGGGATCAAAAGTTATCTTTTCGAAAATTTCAGCCAGATAAAAGCTCCCGAAAACTCTAGGTGACCTTTTTAGGGTAAAAATCTGTTAAAATGGGCAATTATACCATTTTTTACATGTTCGAAAATCCTAGGAGAGGCAGGTAAGCAAGAAATTTTACAACAAATGTCACGAAAATTCTAGATCTCAAATCGTCCTCCGAACAGATTTTTCCAAAAATTGTCGTTGGGTGCCCCTGACCAGGGCCCACGCTTGAGTTTTGGAAATGCATAATTTTCTTGTTCTATTTGATTTCAGCCCACTGAATTTTAAGCAGCAAATAAAGGTTTTTACTGAAACTGATTTTATCAGGCTCAAAAAACGTCAATAAAACACATTTTTTTGTAAAGTTATCGTTGTGTATATCTTGAAATGATACCTTAAGCTGGCGGAAATTTCTGGGTTTAAAGTTTTTATCATTTATATTCCATTCCTGATAAATTGACGTCTTCGCGAAGTCTAAACATTTGCATAACAATACAACATTCCACTGGGAGTATGGTGCAGCTAGGGAGCTCGAGAGATTTCTGCATCACTGCACTTGCTGCTCATTTCAATGCGGAAAATAGATATTCAAAGCGTCTTACGTATACAACATCGACACACTCGAGTCTCGATGTCAACACACACAAATTCTACGATTATCTTCGATTGTTCCGTTATGGCTTAAAGCTACTTTTTAAACTTCCTTAGAGGAGTTTTCGGAGGGGCTTTGCCCACGGCTTGTTAGACTCAAAATCTGACAACATGGGTGCTAGGATATTGAAGTTGGCAGTAATGGCGAGTGTTGTGTTCGCGGCTTCTTTAGCAACAATCAAGACCCGCCATGACGAAGGACACACAGCACATAGAGCAGGTGGGTTTTAGAGAAGAATTCTTAAGTTTCACCTGGCCTTAAACGGCTGTTAAAGTTTCTCTGCTGCTTGAAAGGCAGATCTTTCTTTACTCGTTTGCTTAAATGCAAAACATACGATTGCCAATCTCTCTATCAAAATCAGTACACGTATAACTACTTCAAACTCTTCTCTTAGATCCGTTGTAAAAGTTCCTGTTAGTTTCTAAAAGGGTTTGGCCTTGGAATAAGGGATAATCATCGATCACATCTTTCTATCTAAACACACGGTCAGAATTAAACATGTATACATAATTAATATTATAAATTTGTTGATTGGTGTACATGGAAATACTTTGATTTTTTAAAGAGATTTCACCTGATGTACGTTGCTACAATATTCTAACTTGCTTCATAAATAAATCAGTTATTGAGTCCGGAAGAATGTTGGTAATTTGAACGCACAGAAAGCAGTTAGAGACCGGCTGTAACATCTGATCGCCGAGCTTCGCTGGCCAGCAAAACAAGTTACAACAATGCTGTCGTATCGTATTATCGTATCGTATTGTGCCTAGCTTTCTTTCATTTCCAGGTCAGAGAACAGCACGGTTATTGTTCGCATAAAACACTTTCAATGTGAGACATTTTTCCTGGGAAGCTCGTAACGCCTTTTTTTTCAAGCAATTTTCCATCTATACGCGATATTATGAAGAGGATCAGTGGGCACTGAAATTTCAAAATTTACTTCGCAATATTGATGACCTCGGCATCACAGGATATTTAACTTTTCTGCGTTTAAAAGATTCCCTTTTGTCATTTTTATAAATTACACCTGTCCAACAAGTTTTACGGTCCAGCTTCTGGAAGCTTAAATCAATTTCTATCGCTTCTTTACATATATTTGAATCATATCTCCTTGTGAACGTACCTATCAACGAAAGACCGAATGAGAGGGCACTTTAGGAAGTACACTTTTTTCTTGAAAAACAGCGCGTAAAACTGAAAAGTACTTGAAATATTTCCTTAAAACACACCCAATTTTATAAGCAGCAATGGTAACAAAACTGAACTTGGCAATCTTAATTTTATTTGCAAATATATTCAGGCAAATAAAAGCAACTTAAGTTCTTTTATTCGACTAGACAGGGTTATCAGCTCTTTTATAGAGGAGGCATCAAGGCTGTCATGTCTCACCCCATTCATTTATCTTGTTTGTCGTCCTTTTAGCTCAAGGAATATGATTTTATCACCAACACGAATATCACTTCACATGTATGCGCCAAGTTGTGTTTGCTAAAATCCGGCATCCTTATATCAAATATTTTAAAATATTCCTCAGATCATCTCTACCTTCCGATTGGACGTTTTATTTGCTTCAAACTGGTGATAATCATAAAGATAAAAAAGAAAGACAGTAAGGACTAAAGTAAACTTAGCGAGATTGCTTTTATTTCTCTCATCAAGTTGTTTATTCAGCAGACCGCCCACTTAGAAAGAGCCTTTATTTGAAAGCGCGCCCTTACGGTGAAATGAAGATGAGCTTATTAATTTCCTCTTCTATTTTCATGTGAATTCTTCCTTTGCAAACGTGTTGCTATGCTCTTTTATAATTAGTGAGATAGGATGAAAAATTCGTCTAATTTTTTTTTTTTGGAAGAGAGCATCTTTCTAACGCCAAAAGAGGTTGTTTCTTAAGACAGGATCAGGGCGTGTGCGGGCTTCTCTCAGCTCATATATGCGTGTAAGGTTGTTTATCTTTGTCAAGGCTTACTCCGCATCATTACAAAAATAAATTGTATGGTATCGCGATGACCCACCTGTTTTGTAAACGGCTAAAGGTACGGTCGTCGCAAATTCAGACAATATCTCAATTCTGGGCCAAAGCCAACTTTCAAGATTTTCACATTTCTGTCCTTAATTTCACTGATTGTTGAGCACGTAAAAACGATTAGTACAATGCTAAAGCTCAATCGAACCAAGCGGATGCTAACAGGAATAGATCCTGGTTAGTGACAGGCCTTAATTAATGGCATTAATAAAGGTTTCCTCCACAGGTTCACCTAGTTTTACAGAAAATCAGAGCGGAAAGGAAGTGTGCGTTAACTAAGCCTTGTGTCCGCTTCACTGTTCAATTAACGTCTTAGAATCTACTCGCAGGTTTTTTTAGACTTTCAAATCCTTTTCATGATTTTCAATCGAAGAGGAGTGAAATCATAGATATATTTTTCCAGTGATCGTACAGAAGAAAGCACAACTGTGATTTTACCCCACTCCAATGAACAGTGTTTTTGTTCATAAACCGACCTAGTCTCCTTTTTGTGTCACAGGGAGACTAGGGAGAGAGGAAAACTGAACTAAAGAAAGCGTGTGCATATCAGACGACAACGCTTTTCCTCTCTTCCCATCGCCACTCGCGTGCTTAGTAGGTCTTACTACTTTTGAATTATTCCTATTTCATTAAATTCCCAACGGGAGCAGCCCGGTAGGCGAGAGTCCAACTGGGATTTTTTCTCTGAGATTATTCGGATGGACTGATGGTCAGTACGTTGACCAAACAGATGCGGAATTTGCCAGTTATGGAACGAAATAATTGTGAATTATTATTAGCTAGTCAGTGAATTCGAACCGAATAGTTCGCCCTATAAAAAGGAATCTAAGACATTCTTGGATTCTGGATTCCACCCTGTGGATTCCGGATTCTAGGTACTGGAATCCAGATGCTTTGTCCATGGAACTTGATCTCCGGGTTCCAATCATTAGTTGGATTCCGGATTCCACAAGCAAAAAAATACCCGGATTCCGGGATCTGAATTCCCTTACGTCGGGGCGAAATATTGACCATTTTTCTTTTTCTATAGTTTCTCATCAGGGAATAGCTGATAGGCTTGACCATATGATACAATTACGACGATTATTCCGTAAACCAGAGCCTACTAAGCTGCAAGATATTCCACTGTGCGAGACAGAACAGTGCAAAAAACAGAGTTTAAAAATGTCGGAGATGATGAATAAATCCGTAGACCCATGTGATAATTTTTACGAGTACGCATGCGGCGGATGGATTGCAAAAGGTCTCCCAGGTGATCAAGCAAAGTGGACTATATTTTCCTACTTATTTAAAAAGACAGAGGACAAGCTGAGAACTCTAATTGAAGCACAGAATAATTCAGGTACGTCGAATTGTAAGGCACGTTAACATGATGCTACTTAGTGCGGTGTCTACACGTGATGCCCGAAAACGGTACCCGAGTGCAGTACCTCGACTGGGCGGCTAATGTGAACACACCGTTTTTTGACGCCCAAGTAGAGAGGACCGCGGGTACCTGTGTGCACACTTTTTCTGTTAGTTCCGAGGTAATCCATTGCCTTGCGTATTCGACCATCTTTTTTTACTACTGCTCACATTTCAAAATAGCATCTGAAAAGGCGAAATGGAGAAAAGTCACATGTTGGGTTCCCTGCAGGGCTAGCTAGGTGTGAATATGACACCATGTGCCAATTTCCAAGTACCGATGCTCGGTCACCCGGTGTGAACAGCACCTTAGGCAGGCACTGAAGCCATGTTTTCTTGTCTGACTGATGGAGAAGCCAGGCATAAAAACGGACTTAGATGAAAGCCCAATACTAAAGTTTCTTTAGGAAAGTTGCTCTTTAAAATTCCACATAGGCCTAAGAATGGGTACCGATGAAACCGGGTCATGTATGTCTTTAGGCAGCAGATATGTTTGGAAAACAGACTTATTTGTGCAAGAGGGCTGTACGCACTAGACTTGAAAAGATTTCCAAGCACCAGTGTGAAGCTGTTAAACCTTCAGTTACTACCATTATCGTTTTTTAAGTAAGAGTCGACAGTGATTTCAAATTTGCTTCGCTAGGCTTTTCGAATGCCTTAAAAATAAAAATCTCGCCCTAATCACAATCACAATCACAAGCTACTCCAAACTAGCTAATTAATAGTGATATGTTCACACCCGTTTGCGCCTAAAAAGAACATTTAAGCAAACATTAATGGATTTGAAAAAAAAGAAAAGAAAAGAAAGAATGAAAGAAAGAAGTTATTAATTTTTAAAAACTTTACCGCTTTCTTTACTTTAGATAACAGTGTAGGAAGACTGGTTTACAACTGGTACGCCTCTTGCATGGACCAAGAAGAACGAAATAAACTTAAAGCTGAGCCACTAAAGGAATTATTACATTTAGTCAATGGTCCTTCGCTCGATGATTGGATACTGGCACCAGAGGAAGATCCACCCTTAATACTAGAAGATGTGTTGGCCTTTGTTCATCGTAATCTTAGCATATTTCCATTGTTCACATTATCACTTAGCAACGATCCAAGGAATTCTTCCTCCCTCACGCATCTTAGTGTAAGTTAAAGACAGATTTATGGTGATCAATAAGTTCCCCACTTTGCTTACACATATATCCCTAACTTAAAAAGAAAATGCTGTTGTAAGTTCTCGTTTTCGAATAATTAAAGCCTTTTATCACCCTAAAGTACGCAATCCCCCAATTTCTTTTTCTTTGTTAAACTGTAACCGTGTTGTTTTTTTTCTTTAGTTCACGCCAATGTTTCTTGTCATTTTCGCTTTGTAGTATATTCAACCACGGTGACCATATCCTTCATTACAGGCCGATTCTAAAACCGCTTTCTTGTGCAAGACAAAATCTGTCTCCAGTTTCTGTCTGTCTATCATTTTATGTAATGATGCGAATACTACGCGCACTGTGATTGGTCATGACGTCATCTGTGATCTGCTACTGAACAGACGCACTGCAACATGGAATCTATTTGTTAAGTGTTGGCGTCAATATTTTTCCTAGCGGTATTCAGCTATCTTTTGCCACATGTAAGATAATCCGGATTCTGGAATGAGGAATCCTGGGCTTTGGAATCCGGAATACCGCTGTCAATTGGAATTCGGAATCCAAGTTCCATTGATAAATAATCCTGAATCCACAGCGTAGAATCCAGAATCCAGACTATCCTGGATTTCCTTACAAGGGGCGATATCTTTCAAGAAACGCCGGGTGAACATGCGCAATGAGTCTTCTATTTTTTTTTCCCTTTCACAGCTTAGCCCACAAAAGCCTCTTCTGAAGACACACGATGTTTACTTATCACAAGAAAGACACGCCCAAGTGGTAAAAAAATTAATTATTTGAACATCGTGAGAATTCCCATATGGTTCGCGTCAATCGGTTCTGTTCAAATTATAAGCCATCCGAAAAATCCGTCAATAGCCATTCCAGCTGATACTATGAGGGTGAAAACTTTGGCACATGTGTTTGGTCATCACATTTAAACGGATCATATTTATAAAAGACACCTGTCAACGATTTATTTTTCATTTTTCTTTATGCAATGTGTTTAGCTTTTTCTCATGAACTATTAAGAGGATAAACGCTTCAGTCTTTAATCTCACTTTTTTTTTTCATTTTTTTCTTCAATGCAGGTGACTAAAGCCTATCTGACCCTGATGGTACGTTTAATGATTCTAGTGAGTGGAGTGAAGCATATGAACTTTGTGGAAGCTTTTCTCAAAGAGCAACTCTTGAGCAAAGAATTAGCAGAGATCTTTGCATTCGAGGTTGAATTAGTCAAGGTACTGGAATAAAATAAGTTACACCGTAGTGAGCGTATGAAAAGAGAAGAGAGAACGGAATGATCGAATTGCACCAATATCACCCCATTGGAAATCCGGAAACCCGCTAACGACTGAAACACTAATTCCACCGACAAGAAATCCGGGATCTAGCACCTGAAGTCCGGAAGTCCACCGCATGGAATCCAGAGTCTAAGACTGTCTTGGATTACCTTACAATCTTTTCATCAGGAGCAAACCACCAAGAAAAAAAAAACTTCACCCCTTCGTATTTCAACGAAAATTCATAACTGATACATCACTGATAGCAAAATCTTAGTTGAAAAATGCAATTTAACTGATGGTGGAAAAAGATTCGTACTAATTTCAATCCAGAATGCACGGAGTAGCAAACTTGAGTCTCCCCGGTCTTTTGGGTGTCATGAATTCGAACTCAGGCGGACTTGGGAATTAAGTCCTACTCTTAATTCTGGGTAACGGGCTATTGTTGATATCATCTCTCTTATGTTCCTTTTATTTCTGCTTATAACATTACCTATTATTATTATTATTATTATTATTATTATTATTATTTATATATCACTTTGTAAGAGAACACTTCAACAAAGATGTATTGATTTTGATTTCCAGCTTTGTAGGGCACAGGCTACCCAATAGAGAGGGAAGGAACAGGACGAATAGGTTTAGGACCAACTGCCCTGCCTACTCATTTCCCAACCAATGAAAGATCGACACACGAGTGAGGGAAGGGGGGAGAACCCGGAAGGGAGTCACTACCCGAGATTGCTACAGCCCCAGGGGTTCATTTACCGCCCCACAGGGTCAGATAAGTGAAATGTTGTAAGACGGGGCCTTTTTAAACCCGTCCTCTTTCAAGAGGACTAGATAGTTTGTAAAAAGCACTCTCTTGAAAGTCTGCTGACATTATGATGTTATCATCGATATTTAGTATACCGTGTTTTATTTTTTCGACACAGGCGATGCAAGAACAACAAAGTAAACAAGAACTAGTTTATATAGGGAACATTGGAGGCTATCAAACCGATTTCCCGGAGATTTTCAATAACGGAGTGGTATGTTTCGTAAATATGGCCGCGACTACCTCAAAACGATAAAAACCCTTTATATGACAGCCCAAACGCTGTCTAAGGCTATTGCGGGCTGAACGATTCTCACGTACAATTGTCAGCAGAAATGCTACGCTTTAGCATAAAAGATTAGCTGTGACCACAAGTCAAACCGGTTAACGTTATTCGCTATGTCCGTACGTCCTAGTGGACGTGAAAAATAAAACTGTTCTTGCATTCAACTTTCCTATGATCTTAAAAATTATGCAGTTAGAGAAGGGTATAATCTGCAGAACTCTTCAGATCATTCGGAACAGGAATTCAGATACAATTGCTAATTTTTCCGAGTGACATGTATCTAAGATAACTTTTGGCCTGCTGCATTAAACTTACCGTAAATCCTCAGTTAAGCCCCCACTCTCAAATAAGTCCCCTCTCTCTAATAAGCACTCCCTTTTCAGGGAAGGAAGTTAATAAGCCCCCCCTCTCCTCCCCTCCGTCCCCTCCCCCTCCCCCTTATTATTTTTCACTAATGGATGATAGACTGTATTAATCAATCACGACTGTAAAACTTTATCCGGGATGGTTTTTTTACCAACTGG
Source organism: Porites rus (assembly GCA_964035705.1). NCBI lineage: Eukaryota > Metazoa > Cnidaria > Anthozoa > Scleractinia > Poritidae > Porites > Porites rus. The sequence goes on from OZ037992.1 coordinate 2,052,677, forward strand.
AAGTTCGGATTTGTTTTTGATCCTCGGCTGCATGACCTCCAACTTCTTGTGCAATGATAATGCCCATTTTTACTTATTGCGGTCAAATTACGCTTGGTTGGTCAGAGACACGAAAGTGCCAAATAAGAAACCTGGAACAACGAAGCCACAGGATTATTCTGCAAAACTCAAAATGTCTAAACTGTGAACTCCGTCTATCCTCAATTGAAAATTTTTTAAAGAAAAAGGCTTGTTTACTTGTTTTTGATTGCCTAAAAGGCAATGTTTGTAGTCCTTTCAAAGATTATTTTAATCTTTTAATCCACGATTTTAATACGAGGAACAGCGGGACCATCATTGCTTTGCCGAAAGTAAAACTTGACTTTGCTCGGAAAAGTTTTTACTTTTTAGGCGCTTCAGCTTTTAATTCTTTACCTTTAAAAATCAAGCAAATTAGCTGTAGGATACTATTTAGGGAGTCTTTAGATCAATTTTTTCTATAGTGTAGTTAGTTAGTTGCGTAGTTATTCTTATCTTTTTTTAGTTTTTATCCTCATATTATGTTATTATGACAGGACCCCTTTGATAACAGTGCTCTTGCACTGAAGGTCTATCCTGTATAAATATTCGTTATTATTATTATTATTATTATTATTATTATTATTATTACTTGAGCTTTTCTACTTTGTATTCTAGTTCTTTAAGGAGAACTGATACCACTGTCTTTGCTAAATTAAATAAAAAAAAACTCGTCTTAACCCTCCCCCCCCCATCTCTATTAAGCTCCCCCCCCTCACCCCCGCCTCAAATGTGTTTGAAATAAATAAGCCGGTCCCCCGGGGGGCTTAACATAGGATTTACGGTAGATGTTTCCTTGGAGTGAGTGTGACAAAACCATGACTGATTGTTCCTATGTACGTGACGCAAACCAAATCAGTTTGTAGCAAAATTCCTGGAAGTGCGTAATGAATGTTTCCTTGAATTGAAGAATTACTACCAAAGTTTAAGATATGAACATGGTCACACTTTAAGAAAAAACTAAAAAACAACATATTGCTGGTTTTCAGTGACACGCCATTCAAAACAGGTTAAAAAAATCAAATCCATTCAATAGATTAAGTCCAGAATTCCAGAATCTGGGAAATGAAAGGAGGTACATATACAAAGACCCGCGCCAAGATTCAGGTCATAGGAATATATCGTGTACGAGATATCCGAAGAAACGTTTTACCCAAACTTATAGAGATTTGTATGGAGACGCCATGCTGGTGCTCACCTTGATGAGCTCCAACATGGCGGACGGAAACCAACAGAAACATCTGTTACCGAGTTTTGCTCCAAAAGCGTGAATTTATTCTTCGAGAGATTCATAAACATTAAAGTAATACTTTTTCTAATACAAGAACTGTTTAGATAGCAAAATTTCCTGAAGTAAGTCATGTTTTTAACCTACCTGACAGCTCCCTTGGCCGTCATGTAAATGCCGCATCACGCAAAAGCTTAGAAATTCAAGGGTACTCTATCACAAAACCAAGAACACTTTGGAAGCGAAAATTTGTATGAAAATTAGTTTTCAGCTGCTCTAATACATCGTGAAAGTAAAATCTCAGTAGGATCGATAGTTTTTTAGTTTGAATGTTAATGACGTCATGTGAAAACCAACAATCATTTCTCCGCAATAATTAACCTAGAGACGAACAGGCGCATCTCTTTTTTTTAACACCTGGAAATAACTTTTAACAATTAATGATGATATTGAGTCCTCGTATTTCTTTATTTTACAGTTTGACTGGAAGAGATACTTTAACAAATTAACAGAAGGCTTAGGTGACAAGTCTTTCTCGGATTCAGAACCATTTTGGGTGATGAGCACACATTACTTGCGGAACTTGACATCAATTTTGAGCAAGTTTCCAAGGAGGTAAAATTCCTTATAATTCCTTATGTTGAACTGCTCTCTTAGTTTGAGGTCATTATTTTTAGGGTACGTATTTACTCGAGTAAGCGCCGCCCCGATTAAGCGCCGCCCCCGAGTAAGCGACGCAACCCTGGTTTAATAAAAAAGACGTTAATTTTGTAGATTAATACGGAAAATAATAGTAATACTGTAGTTTTAACTACAATTCTTTGTCACGTCCAACTTTCAAATAAGCGCCGCCCTCGAATACTATAAAGGCCGCATGTGGGGCGTGAAAAATTTAATAAGCTGGTGCCGCGACGCTTATTCGACTAAATGCAGTAGATGTTTGTTCAATTTACCCTTGTTATTTGTTTTTAGACAAACATCAGCATTTGATTTATCATTCAGTAGTTTGACCCCACTGTCTGTCCATTAAACGAAGTTTTTTTGTGTGTGAATACTGAAGAAATTAAGGCAAAAACAAAAGATTCGCACAGCTAAGCATGCGCCGTTTCCTGCTCCAAAGTGAGGGAATTTCAATTCCTTTCTAAAACGCATTTACAACCAATTCATGACATTATTTCCGTTACCAAAGTTGTGTTTGTTATTTTTATACCCTGTATTGCACTGAAATCTTTGAAAACTCTCCTTTTAACCCCGCGAAATCCTGGGGTAGATTGAAAATGAAATCTTTGAAAACTGTCCTTTTAACCCTGTAAAATCCTGGGGTAGATTGAAAATGAAATCTTTGAAAACTGTTCTTTTAACCCTGTCAAATCCTGGGGTAGACTGAAAATGAAATCTTTGAAAACTGTCCTTTTATTCCTGGCAAATCCCTGTCAACAGCGCTTTCACGGTCTATCGGTCTATTACACGATCAGCCCAGCCTCGTTCCCAGGGTCTCTCTCACTCCACTCAGGACGGGAGGAAGGGAGAGCTGGGGACGTGATTGACGATCAGCCAAGTTGCTGACGCCTGAATGTTTGACTTCTCTAGAGCTGTCTTCAATTACATCACGTGGAACATAATTTACGAGTACGGCTCCTACCTCTCGCAAGACTTCCACGACGCATACATGGATTTTAGTCACGATGTTTATGGAATAAAGAAATCTAGTCCGTTATGGCGTAGATGCGTCCGCGGAACAGACAAGTCCCTTGATATGGGCGTATCCATGCTGTTCATAAATGGCAGCAGTTTTACTAACGAAAGCAGACAGCATGTATGTATGACCAGACGCACTAAGAGAATTCTGATAAGCAATGTCCGAGAAAATTTAACCTGACAGAAACCTCTAATCCATGAATGAAGAATTCAATATGTGGTCTAGAGATTGATTGGAAATTAACTGGTAGATTTCTGCTGTTTGACTTTGTTGCGTTCACTCTCGTTTTTTTTAAGCAAACGTGTAGTTTTGAACAGAGACTGAGCCAAGACGGAAGTTGTTTAATGTTTTACCTCAGTCAACGAAGCGAGCCGTTCATTAATCCGATCGAATTCTTTGTGTTAGAAACATTGCATAAACGATTTGCTATTGAAGCTGTCACGCACTATCTATCACGTTATAAATAGTAGTGAGTACATTTAATAGCCAGTCAGATTGCAGAATTTGCAGTAAGGTGTTAAAGTCGGTTTCTACTAAGAAGCAGAGTGTTTTGTTAGATCCACCTCTTCTTTTTGTTCATTCAACGGTCATTTTTTCTTCCTTAGGCGAATGATATGGTTCAACACATACGCAGTGCCTTCATGGACAATTTACAGGATGTCAAGTGGATGGACAGCAAAACAAAACGGGCAGCAATGGAAAAGGTAACAGGCATGATCAGTGACAACTTTAACGTATCCGCTAGCCTGCGAGCACTCTCTCCATGCCATTTGGAAGAGTCGCGAGAAGTCAGGCGAGAGCCGCAAGCGAAAAGAGACGCGGGAGTGAGGGCCTGGGGCGAGGAAAGAAATATTCGCCGCACGGTCTCGCGTTCTCTTGCTGCTCGCTTCGCTCGCCATAACTGGAGAGCTTGCGCGCAGGCTACTCATCCGAAAGTGTAACCATTGTAACTTTCATTTCACCCCACGTAAGGTAATCCAAGACAGTTTTGGATTCTGGATTCCACGCCATTGATTCCGGATTCTTTCGCAGTGGAAGTAGGATTCCGGGTTTCAATCGTTAGTGGGATCCAAATTCCTTGAGCTGTATTCCAGATTCCACGAGAAAAATGTGCGGATTCCGGACTCAGGACTCCCTTACATGGGGTTATTAATTGACTGTGAAGAAAACATTGATTGCTCGTTAAAAATCGCTAGGTCTCTGCAAGAGACTGAGGCTTATAAAGACAGAAAAGATATCTTCCTAGAAAATAGGAGGAAGGGAGCTTCCTCTTTTATTTAAAAAAAGAACAAATTATCTATTCAACTCTTACTACTCTTCCATTTCAGCCTATGAAATGACCATGTTGCATGCAGAAGTTGAAGACAGTTCTCTGCTGAACAAAGTAGCACGACAGGGGCGGATCTAGGGGGAGGGTGCAGGGGGTGCGCACCCCCCCCCCCCCTGAGATGACCTGAGGTTTTCTAATACAACTGGTATTCTGCAAAAAAAAACGTGGTCTACTGGTGTTGAAGTAGAGCAAGAGACGAGTGCACCCCCTCCTGAAAAAAATCCTGGATCCGCCCCTGCACGACCTCTTGCAAAACTAAAATAGTTTCACGGTTTCATGGTGTTACGCTTGCCAAAAAGTCGGTTTATACTTTCAAACGAGAATTGTTAGGAAACACTACATATAATATATTAACCTTATTACAAAGCCTTTGGATGATAATTTATGTAAATGACGAAAAGCAAAGTAAAATTTTCAATAATTGTTTCACCGCAGTTTCTCATCAACAGTGCATGTGTGTCGGACTGCATGATTTGTCTAATTTGTGGTATTCTCTTCTTTTGTAGGCTAAAGCAATATTTCAGCAAATAGGTTACCCAGATTTTATCTTAAATCAGACTCAACTAGAACAGTATTTCGCGGGGGTAAGTTCCATTTAAGCCTGTACAAATTTTAAGTGATTTTCAGCCCCTTTCACGTAAAAAGTCTTAATCTGCTATTCTTTTCATTTGGCATTTACTTCAGTTGTACTTGAATTTCCACCTTTTTAATATTCTGATTAAATTCAAGTACCTTGAAGCTGTGGGAAGCCAAAAGGGGCCCTTTTTTTCCACTTGTCCTTTGCTCCCGCAGTGGCTGTTTTATCGTATGGTAAATGTAGAATATTTATCACAACTATTATAACAGCCTTAGCAACTCACAAACTCTTGCAAGCTGTTCAGCGCAAGTCCCTTATAGTAAACCAACTGACTTGCTGGCAGTTATTTCTGTAAACCAGGGCAGGGCATGTCTTCGCCTTTGTCTTTTTTCTGTAAATGATCTTCACAATATGTACTGAGCTATTTAAATTTAATACATAGATTTAAACAAGGCTAAAAGCGAAGCTCCCGTTTATAAATGTATAATCTTCTTCAAACAATAAACTTCTAACCATCGCAAAGAAATCCACTTGGAGTTGAGCCTGCGATCAGTTGAAAACTAGTAACTTGTCATCGGATAACTTAAAAAACACGTTACCTCGATGGGGCAGAACCTGATCTCGCAATATGGTCATGTGATACTGATCAGCAGATACCCTTTTTTGACAGCTTTCGGTTAATCACATCGTGGATTTGCAATATCAGGTCCCAGACTCCAAACTAGCTAGAAATTATGATATTTCACGTTGGTTTCCCTGTGGTGCGGACGGACGGTACGACAGATGTACGGTTACGTGACTACCAAAATTTATCGGATGGATAGATAACCAAATTTTCTTAGCTATGGAGCTCAGCTCACGCGTGCGTGGAGTTCCGCTATTAGACTACCGGCCTATGTATTTGTCAGTCATGTGACACTTCAGCTGTTATCTGTTTTACTCCAGTTACAAGTTGAACCAAAAAATTTCTTTGAAAACCGACTGAGGGAGAGTGGATTGAGAATGAAAAACACACTGCTAATTAGAGGCAAGCCGTTGAACCGTCTTCAGTGGGATATGCGTCCGACGGAGATTAATGCTTACTATTCACCAAACCACAATAAAATAGGTGGGTTAATTATTATGAACTGTTATAAATTGATACGAAATGATGCCAGTTAAATGATTTCTGACGAAAGGCAAGCCTGAGACATTTTGCTTATCCACTCGTAAACATACGTTTGACTGTTTCAGGGCCACAAGTTTATCAGCTTATCAGTTCCCATTAAAAAAAAATCACTGATAAATAGCCTGCGTAGCACAGCGGTTTTGTCGGGCCCACTACAGAGCCGCGAAGACGCCAAGCACGCGCGAACGATCGCCGTTACTCCCGCCCCAATCTCCTGGCAGTTTGACTGTCCTTGCCCACCTTCGCCCTACTTCGCCCTCCTTGGCTCTTGGCTTGTTCGCGCACCCGAACCAAAACCGCCGTGCTACGCAGGCTAACTGATAAATGTCTAGTGTTACCCTATTTAAATAAAGTCTTCATTCCACTCCACACCAGTATTGATAGTGCTGCGGCACTGCTGAATGTACAACAAGATGGAAAGCAATTAAGACTTAGAACAAAAGTGAAAATTTAAAAAACGTGGAATAGAGACTGATGGGCAGTCAGTTGGGTCAGTCCGACGATGCAGAAATTGCAAATAGAAGGACAGTCGCAGACACGAACAGGTTGAACAGGTAACAGATAAGCTGCCTCCTTTACTAGCTTTCCTAAGGCTTAGTGGAGAGCACAGAACAAGCGAGAAAAGTGAGAGCTGGAGACAAGCGAGAAGCGCAAGAGGGGGATGATAGGAAGGAAAATAGGGAATTACCTTTCACCCCCGCAATCATTGATAAGTAGGGAGCTTAATCAACAACGACCGCGACGGACACGAATACGTCACCTAAAAAGTGAATTTGCGCTGCTTCAAACTTTATCGCGCTTATTCCATCTTGCTCAGAATGGAGTTGAATTCTAAAGGACTGTATCGAAGTTCAGGAAAAGAAAAAGGTCAAGAAACCGGTTGTTTGTTTTCACGTCCTCTGCAAAACGTGAAGTTAGGCACTTTCACGTACGTCGTAGTCGTGTAACGACGACAAAGAAATGTACAAAAAAGTGTGATGCACGTGCAGAGCTGTTGTTTTGCTTGTCTAATCCTTTGCTTTTTTGCCGTTCTCGTCCCCATCGCCGTCGTCAAAGCTAAAGCTCCCTAATAGGTGACCTCAAGCGACTGGGAACAAGGCAAGCAGATAGGTACATACTGAGACAGTAAGTCCGACAGACAGACAGACAGACAGACAGATTGTTGTGAGACAGTCACTGTTGAAAGTGCAGCCGAAAACCAAAGGGCTTGTTCCTTTTGGACTGTAGATTCTAATTCATATTACTTTAAAATTCCTCTTTCAGTTGTACCTGCAGGGATTCTCCGGCCTCCATTTTATCACGTTGAATATCCACAGTAAGCGCGCGACATCATTTTTTGTCTTCTCCTTTACCTGATGAACATAACAGGACAGGGAAAATCTTCATTACTTTCTGCTGATTGCTTTAACTGAACTATTCATTTCATTATTAATCTACATTCCTTTATTAAGAAAGACCAAATTAATAACCACTGCTTTTCGTTTTAGCGCGGAGAATTTTGGCGCCCTTGGATTTGTGGTCGGACACGAGCTAACTCATGGATTTGACACGTCAGGTTTGTTTGTTATCGTAATTTATTCTAAATGCTAGTAGTTGCATGTCAAACTTAGTAGCCTTTGGGATTACACTAACTAATACTAGAAGAAATAAACCATTAAAATATAGCCAGCAATGACAGTGTTTTCTTAAGGTGCGTGAGTGTTTATGCTCGCGTAGAAAATGCTTAATTCTAAACATCTAGGAGTTGGGGCAAATTAAAGAGGGAGGGGAGACAGAAGAGAAAAATCGCTTTACCCTTCCCCGTCATTTTCGTTTTCCCCTAAACTCCTCAAGCCTAGGCCCCAAGGGTTAATATTTCTACTTTCCAAGTCTTCCTGAGTAAAAACATCGAAGATAATAGCTACGGCTTAAGCGTATTTTGGGGACGAGCGAAAGCTGCTTGTTGGCTATATCTAGCTCGCGTTGTAAAAAATCAAGATAAAAAAAAATCAAGTATTCTGGCTAGCATAAGCATTTTCTGCTCTGTTTTATTTTTCGCGCCATCCGTACAATCTCGAACAGATAGCACCACATTCTTAGTTAACCATTTAAAACTATTCATAACTCGTCCATGGGCGTTGTCTCGCCCTGTTCGTACTTAAATTAGGAAAATTATAGGTTACTTTTCTAACTGTAATACGTCTAACACGATAGGTGCCAGGTACGATAAAGAAGGAAATTTGGCAAATTGGTGGAGTAATAAATCCTTCCAACACTTTATGAATAGGGAGAAATGTCTGGTAACTGAATACAGTCAGTGCAAAGTGCAAGGCCACAACGTGAGTAATACAGTGTTTTATAATTATAAGTCTTTCAAATTGCCAAATGCTGGCTTGACCTATAACAGTCAGTCAGTTAGTCACTTGGAGTGGAGCGTTACGTACCACTTTTCTATACAATATTAGGCCTCAAGTTAAGACTACCGTAAAAAACAAATCGTATGGCTAGGCCGATTTCCTGGCTTCAGTTAGATGAGACATTTGGCTTTTACTTTTAGCTTTTTTTCGTAACAGTCCAGAACAAGAAAAGAAATGTGCGCAGAACTTTATTCAGGTTTCAAAGGAAGCACGCCTGACCTTAGACTTCTTATTGCCTTTGCTTGTTAATGATTCACGATACTTAAGTTACCTTTATTTTACATCTCTTTCAGCTAAGTGGCATGAAGACTTTAGGAGAAAATACAGCTGACAATGGAGGATTAAAACTGGCCTACATGGTAAGGAAATTTCTATTGAGGCTTAAGCTAGGGTGATAAGATCGTAACACATTACACATTACGAAGAAAAAAAAAAGGTATTCGCAAAATTGATTGTCGAGAAACGCTCCAACACATATGGATTGATAAAATTAATAACAACTTTTTCGTTTTCTAACAGGCTTATCAAAAATGGCTTCGGAACAAAGATCACGACACTACACTCCCTAATCTTGGACTCACTTCACGTCAACTCTTTTTCCTTTCTTTTGCTCAGGTAAGGACGCGCACAAGCTGCGGGTTGCATGTGACTTCAACCTTTTTTATTTTGAGGATTCTCTTTTTGTGGATACAATTCTTTGCCCAAAGAGGGTTTGAGACTGTGACTGTATCCTTGGTAACGATACTGACAGAAAGTGCTTCCTCTGTTTGTGTTGTTCTTGGCTGTTTTTGCTGTGTTTGTTGTTGTTTTTTAAAGTCGAAACGTTTATTTATGTTAACCCGAAGTTGAATGGCTAATTCTTCGATCAGAGTAGTCAGTTGAGAGTAGGAGTTAACTCATCTACAAGCCATGATACAGATTTCAGTACTTTTGCAAAATTAAAGTATTATATTTTTCCGCTTTACAGATCTGGTGTGAGGAATCTACTCCTAGTTATGCCTTAAGCGAATTAGCAACAAATGTTCACTCTCCAGGAAAATGGCGGTAAGATAATATTCAAAACCGGATGGAGTATCTCACAAGATTTGCAGATGATTGAGAAACAGTCACTGGGGGTAGATTCATCTGCAATTTGCGTGTATAGCCATCCTATTTGTCTGTTTTAAACTAAAAAGATAAATGGAATAATTTAAAAAAAAAAATTACAATTCACCATATTAGAAACGAGAAGTAAACTGAGCCGAGTTAACTTTCACAAGACAACTGGAACTGTTACCAGGGACAGGGCGGGAAAACAGCCAAAATAGCTGACCGGTGCTTGCCCAGTGACCATCCCAGAAGCAATTCCGGGGAGCCCCCTCCAGTTTCCTTCTCGATTCTTAAGTGGCGGATGAGCAAATGTGACGATAAATGAATCCACCCTGAGAAGCGCTGAGTTTCCTTAGAGCGCCCCAACGTCTGTTTTGTAGGATAGAAAATGTACATTTGTTATCAGTTGATAAAGGTATGGTCAGGAACCTATAAGGAGGAGCGTGCATCTCCCTTACTTGCATAGATACTCAACGGCCATGGCAACGGCGCCTTCACAGATCAAGTTATTTTAGCATCATTTTTGAGCACTTTTTCCCGCAAAAATGGAAGCACCGTTTCGTATGCGTGTGCATCCACGTTACGATAATTACAAAACTGAAGAAGAAGTAAATGCTGTCAAAACATCAGAAATAAAATTTTCAAGTCTCGGGTTTTTGATGACTGATTTGTAAGACTTATTTGATATTCAAACTAACTATTCTATGCATTTTTCCTTCCTTAGTGTGTTAGTGACCCTGAAAAACCATCCTCACTTTGCCGAGGCTTTCCAATGCAAACCTGGAACGCCAATGAATCCAGGGCAGAAATGTCAAGTGTGGTGACGGCGGGAGGAATTAAAAATTATTTTCTTAAAATTCGAATTTAGAGAAAATATCTGCCAAATATAATTATGAAATTAACACCCACCCAGGGCGTGCAATATTTATGACTATATTTAACTTTCTCTTAAGAGGCAGATTTTTATTTCATAACAATTCTGTAAGGGGCTTAATTATAACGGGCAGAAATGGATTTAATTGTGTACAGGAATAAACACATCCTTCAGTGTAGTAAGAATTTTAGATGATCTATTTTTATAACTTGAACTGCACTGGAGAAGTATTAGTTACATCGGGCTCAGTAATAGTGGCAATAGAATTCCTCTTTATTCGACCGACACGAAAATTTCACTAGAGTAAATAGGAGAGAAAAAAAAGAATTGTTATAGTCAAATTCTCTTACCTGTCTCTTGGTAAGAATATGCGATTAAAGCAGTACCTTCACATTCTTACATAGAGCCTGCTTGGCAGTTTTTTCAGTGACATACATGTAATACACGTTATACGAATCGACTGAAGTTCAGGGCGAACTGTCATGGCGACTGTCTGTCATGGCGACTAGTCTATCATACAGTTACAGGTGGAAATGAGGCTGGAGCTGACCTTGTTTTAATGCAACCGGACCCTTACTGTTTTATTGTGTAAATCATGCCGTTCTTATGCTGTGTGTGCAAGCAGAATAAATCTTTATCCAGTGGATAAATTGCGATTGCTTTGCCTAATTCTTTTCCTCTAAATAGTGATTTATCCGGTAAATCTGACGTTATCCAACGTTTGAACAGCCGAACATGAATAATCTAAAAAACATAACTAAAACGAGTTTCCGGGGCACCTTAATATTTTAGTACACAATGTCGAGACATGTAAGACGTAAACGACATTTCGTGCTAATCCGAAAAGCATACCAACAACATCATCATTACTTCGCAGTTCTAATTATACTGATTTAATTGTTTCTAAAAATTTCAATAACCATGTCACAGCCTTCATTGCCTTAAGGCATCTTCATTTCTTTTCGTTGACCTTTGAATAAAAAACTAAATCGTTTTAATGCAACGAATCAGAGGCATTTTAAATATAGCTAAGTTTTTTAATGACAGGGGAGGGGGGGGGGGGAGTGGAGGGCTGACAAGTACCTTGAAGTGGGAAGGCTTATGAGACTCTCAGCCATGAGATACAAAAAAGGGGAGCTCTCCCCTCTTCCCGACCCCACCTGCCACAATAAACCGGTTGATCCAAACCCCGAACAATTTGGTTAGGACTAGGAACACAGCCCTCATGTATATTTACGTCAGATAAGCAAATTCAACTAGGTATAGTTGAAAAGGATACCCATGAAGTTGAGAAATGCAAAGAATTTTGTTCACTTGATGGCGAACTTCGTTCGTCTGACGCTCATTTCTCTGAGGGGCCATTCCGGCCCATTAACGGTAACTTACATAATTTGTGTCTCGCTCAGTTCTGGCGTTAATTTTTGTGTTGTGTGCAGAGACAGTGGAATTAGGGTTCAAATGAGATTAATAAAAGATTTTTTTCTTTAAGAGAAACAGATATGCAAATATTGACCTTCCGCTTGTGGACCTTTCTTTAATGAAACTTATCATTGTTTCTAACCTGGTCTTTTGACAGGTTATCGTATTTTGTTATTGTTTCAGGTTAAGTGAAAAGAATAACAATAAATACCTTGGCATGACACAACTATATCCCACGCGGTACGCGTGAACAATGATAAGCTCATTATATATGGAAATTTTTCAAGCGGTTGATCAAACTGATATGACTGTGCACATCAGACTTATTAGCAAACGGCTGTCAGTATAGATAGAGTCACTGTCCGCTTAGTGTCGTTATCTTAGCGTTTATCGGCTTGTCCAGCCTGTTAAATTTGACCAAGGTGAAAGTCGCGCATTATGAATTCCGATAAAGAAGTTACAGAATCTAAAAGGGTACGCGAAAGTGGTTTCTCTGGGATAGTTATGAGCGACTTTGAGGAAAATGAGAAGAAGAGGAGTCTAGAACTATTCAATGATTCAACATCTTCCAGTGAAACCACCGTGCACAAAGATTCCTGCCGGAAAATTTGCATCATAGCAAAATTACAGTGTGTACTTTTCCCTATGAAACTATTCGGATTGTACATCCAAGAAGCGACAAGTGCATGTGGACAAGACTTTTCAAGTCGAAGAAAGACCTATTATCTAAAACGTGCGTATCAGTGCTTTGTATTGGCGCTTCTATGGGGCTATTTTTTTAAGGCCTGCGCTCACTGGATCATGTCCTCTCGATCTAATGTTCCTATGCTGTTGTGGAATTTCCAGACCGCTCTGCAGGGCACGATATGTTTTTTCACCATGTATTTGACAGGGAAGAAATCAAACTTGAAAAGTTTGTTGATGTACTGGAACACGCAACCCAATTTCGACGAATTAGTCACTGAACCGTATATGATAAAATGTGTCAAAAGGACTCAACTTGCGGTTTATTTCCTAATGGCATTCAATACAGTGCTTTATGGTTTAATCCTGTTCCTTCCCTCAGAGTCTTTACAGCCCCTTGTGGATTCAGTTATCTCCCCGCTCCCTGACAGCATGGCTAGTCGGGTCATTTTCTTTCTCCTCTCTCTGTATTGTTCAGCTGCTTGGTTAATGCCCTTTGGAATCTTTACCGCTGTGTGCCTGACCTTAATTCACCAGTGCCATCGTCTGCGAAAGACATTACGACTAACAGCTTCCGCCAGTGAAGTAAGAAGAATCAAAATTTTAAGGCAGCAGCATTCGTCCCTGTGTGGCTCTGTGAGAAAGGTCGACAACTTGTTTAAATTCTTTACGCTTGTTGTCTATGTGACAAACATTCCAATGGTGTGCTTTCTTCTCTTCGATCTAATATTTAGCAGGCCCAATGGCGTGACAACTCAACTGACCTTGAGTTTTTGGTTTGTCACTGTTGCTTTGATAATGATCAGCGTGTCATTCCTTGGCGCGCATTTAAACAGTAAGGTAAGCTATAAGGTATCTACAAACACAGACTAAAGTAGTTGGGAAGGTTGTACAATATAACAGTAGTCCATTTTAATCCTCAAAGACGAGAGTTTTCTCTTTTGCTAAATATCCCCCGTCACCCCTCTTCAATAGAGTTTTAGCATCGACGACGGCGACGGCAACGAAAACCTCACTTTAAAAAGGAATTTCGCGTTTATTCCAATTTGCTGAAAATGTTTAAAGTAGGCAAATTTCTCTAGAGTTGATTTCTTGGGGACCGCATTCAAGTTAAGAAAGAGAAAGAAAATTTCATCGTCGCTTGTTTACGTCCTCCATAAAACGTGAAATTAGGCAATTTCACGTCGTAGTCGTGCAGTAACGGCTAAGAAATGTACAAAAAAGCGTGATGCACCTGCAAACCTGTTGTTTTGCTTAATACAGCTATTACTGTTTTGACGGTCTCGCTGCCGTCGCCGTCGTCGTATAGAACGCCCTAATGTTGGGATATAACAGAACAATTACGCGCACAAACATTAAAGTTTTGCTTAACATTGGGCCAGGGGTGGGAGGAGAAAGGAAAAAAAAAGGTAAAAAAGCAACCTTCCCAACACTTTTGACGATAATTGTAGGTATTAAATCCTATGGCAGGTAATTTAGTTTCTAGAATCCGGGAAATTTTGGCTTGTGGAATCCAGAATCCTGCTCTTTGGAATCCGGAATTCAACTCTAGGAATCCCGAATCCCGGTACGATTAGAATCCTGAATCCCCGTTCCACTGATTATGAATCCGGAATCCTGTACCTGGTTTCCAAAATCCACAGCGTGGGGAGGGGGACATTGGGGTTACCCAATACGGCAATACCATACGAAAAATTGGCAAATACCGAAATACCGTGTCGAAAATGGACGAAATACCGATACCGTATTTATGATTGGTGACGCTTACTTAACGTTGTATCCATCTCCCGTGTTTTTTAATCTCAAGCATGTTTACGCCAGAAATCAACCTCAGCCTTCGCGAGAAAACGTGACAAGATCTCGAATTGATCGGTACAACTATCGAAAAGCCAGGTCATCGGATGTTCCTTAAATTTCATCACGTAGAGTAACTGTCAGAAGTCTAAAGTCTTCCAAATATTGACCTATACATTAGACAGGAGAGGCCAAATGAACAGTACCGCAATACCGTGAAGGATCTTCTTTTACCCAATACCGTTAGCCAGAGGGATGAAAAACCGCAGACGGAAGGGCTGGATGATACCGCACTACCGCACTTTAAAATCAAAATTACCGAAATACCGCTTGAAAAAAAGCTCAATACCGCAATACCGTTAACCCCCGACCCATGTCCCCCTGCGATTGAGATCCAAAACTCTCATTTTCAGAACGAGTCAGAGTGTAAAGAATGAGTTCCATTTGCTGCATCAGAGTAAAATGATACCAATTAAAACCGATCTTTTGAAAATGAGTTTTTTAGTTGCTTGAGAATAGAAACTTACTTGCAATAACTGAATAAGAAAGAATCAGGATTTTTATACGCTAAAGTGTTGTGAAAAAAAAATTAATGACTCATAACTGAGATTCTTTTTGCTAGAGCTACCTAACTTAACTGCTTTGGTTGCATTCAACTAACATCTCACTGTTATGATTTTCTTTTTTACTTTTCAGATTCATTCATTTACAGAAGTTGTTCAAAGAGTTCAAATTTCCAATGTTGATTTGGACACACACACCGAGGTACTCGAAAATACTAGATATGTTTCAAAACCCTTCGCCTATAAATAAGATCCTCCTTCCTGGAGGTTGTCGTTTTAAACAAATTACAGTAAGATAAAAAAAAAACTATAAATAATAATAATAATAATAATAATAAAAAAAAACAAGGAGGCTCAAGCCCCAAGGAACGAAAACAGCGAAACTTTGGGTGATGCTCGATGTACCAAGTCCATATATGCACTATTGTTTCGCGTTCTTTTGTGCGAAGTTTATTGTGTTATTGTGTAAGGGCTAGGGATCATTTTTGCGTCCTTTGTGACATCAGCCGAAGCTTCGGAGAAAAATACCAGGCCCTTGTTCCACCTCGGTCATACGTCTATTTTTTTTTTAAGAGGTTTTATTTCAGGATGTTAAGAATTTGTTAATGTGACTATCTTTTCAATTACTTGCTCAACAAAAAAAAAATTTGAGCTTCCGCTCATTAATATAACCTTTCTCGCTAAGGTAAAATTATTCATTCAAGGTTTAATAGGGATGGCTTTGACAATTCCACAGTTTGGATGTATAAGTTCACTTAGAACTTCTTTTTGTAAATTTTAAACAGATCTTTTGGGAAATTAAGAGTTAACTTTGGTAAAAGTGATAACAGGGAGGTCTGGGTAATGACCTTAGCTTTCTTTTTTGAACAATTTTGCTTAGCTTGCCTTGCAAATTTCATCGTTTAACGGCGGTAAAGGTTGTCGAATGTCATGACATTCCTCGTTTCCAGGTCTTACCTGTAACTTATATGTATTTTATTTCCTTGCTTAGTTGATGCTATTCATTGCAAAATTAAACGGAGATCCTGTCGCGATTACCGCTGGAGGACTGGTGCCCATCACCAAACCGCTGATTGTAACGGTACTGCTGATATATCTGTACTTGCTAGAACATTCTTAGGGTAAACAAGGGAACGACGTACAATAAGGAAAGTAAACTTTAATAATCAAAATTCCAATCCAAACGTAGAGATAATATATAGATTTAGCCAGGGCTAAAAGCGAAGCTCTGGTTGATGATACGTGTAACAAAAAAAATTGAATCGTGTAATGCTAAACGCGGACGACAATGAATATGGCTTCAAGACTAATAGATGTAATTAGCCCAAAAAAAAAAACAAATTGCACGTGCAGCACACTTTTTCCTCTAATTAGCAAAAAAAAAAATTTGCACGTGCAGCACGCTTTTTTGTCTTTCCCTTGTTGTTGTTTTGCACGACTCCAACGCTGTTTTGTACGACTAAAACGTCAAACTTCCTAGTTACACATTTTTTTCATAGAGGAATTGTCGTATGTGCTTACCCAATATTTTGTCTCCTGTGTTCATGTTCGCTTTTATTTTTCATTGCCGCTCATTTTCACCTTGCTGGTCGCTAGCATTTCTCATTTTCTCACCGCCGCTTTGAATTTCCGTGTTTTTCTTCCTAAGAAATTCGTCTCCTTTGTTTTCAATAACTCGCTCTAGCTCTTTCTCTGTTGTCCACGTTAATGTAAACATAAAAAATAACGCCGGAAAAGACATGACTATGTTGTTGTTTTTTGTTCTAAATAAAACCTTGAGTCGCATTTGGGTTGCCATACCTGTTGATTGAGTTATTTTACATTGGTATGCCTGTGGTGCGGACGGACGGTCGCTAGCTCGCTCGCTCGGTGTACGGTCACGTGATTACCAAATTTTCTTGGATGGGTAGTTTACCACATTTTCTTACCCATGGTGCTCCGCTGCGCGCTTCGCGCGCGAGAGCTCCGCTATAAATGCGCTACAACAACGCCAACAACTCCCACATCAAAGGGACGCCGATTTTTATCCGACAAGTAAATAGAGGAAATCGAATGTTAGCAAGAGCTTTTAGTAGTACTTTTATTGGAAAGATTCGCAGAAGATTAAGCCACTTCAATAGCAATGTTATTTCACTGATGACTTATTCCTTTGTCTTTCTTTCAGGTCACTGGCGTCGTTATTACATATTTTGCCCTTCTGTATGAGTTGAGGTAATGAAAGCCCACTGACCGCTGGCCCACTGACTCTTCAGTTGACGGGATGCTATCACTGCTGACAACGGACTTGGGAGAAATGGAGACTGAACCATTGTTGTTTCATTTTTATTAGCAAATTCCCATACGGAATTCTCTACAAATCATGTATTATTCTACAAACCAAATTTATTTTTTAATTAAGGTATGAGCCTGAGTTTTTTCCGTTCTGCCAATTACCTAAAAGGTCGATGATAGCCTGTAAGAATTTTCGTAAAAAGGAAATTGTCGCAGTTTTAAATTATATAAATATTACCTTAGGAGCAGGTATAAAAATGTAGCTAATATATTTTGCAAAACGGGAATTTGTTTTAGAGGCTCAAAACTTACGTTCTTCTTACTAAGTTAGCCGCATTTGAATCAGTTCAACTTTGTTCTCGTGAGAAAATGACGCCTTTTTTAAACTCTCGGACCAACTCTCTTCTTTTCCTTGTAACTCGACCGGTGTTACAGTGCCATAGGCATCCCTGCGTTTTGGGCATCCCCATTGCCAAAACCCTGGTGATATTCTAATTCATAGTCTTATCACTAGGGTTTGTTCCCAGGCTCCTTTTTCTTCCTCCGAGGAACATAGAGAACCACGGGAACGATGTTGGATAAACTAGTCATGGTAGAAATTCGAACTTAGAAATTACAGATAGAATACAACCGCTTAAAAAAAAACTTGACATAAGCGTTTTAAATGCAAGTAAACGTAAGAAAAACTATGTTTTAAATAAAGACAAAAGAGGAGTGATTTTTTTTGTCACACTTAAGCGCTTGAAATATATAACAGTTTTAACGCGTGATTTTACGTTCTGTATCAGCTATTCAAGTTCATGAAGTGTAGAATTTACCCAATATTTTTTGCAATAAAAATTCTTACATTATATTATCAATGTCGGTTGTATTTCACTGTACTGTCAGCACTCTGTGTTAATCATTGTTTGAAATTTACCACCTAAGCCGAAAAGGGAACTGGTTCGCCCAAAAATAATTCAGTTTATGTGATGAGTCGGAAACAGTAGGTCTATATTTCCTCCCGAGTAGAAGCCAAGGACGAGTACACAAAAATTGACTAATTTAACGTTGCTAGAGATCTTGTGTTCTTCTAATACGTCCTTATATGGTTTCAAAAGTTGATATTTGTAAGGTTTTTCAGGTCAATGACCGCCGAGTGGAGCTGCCCAAGTTGAGCTATATACTAGAGCAGTCTCAAAAGATAATACAGAACTAACGTTAGAACAGTTCAAACTTTTCATGCTTTCATGGCACCCTCTTCAAAATCAAAACAAATACTATCTAAGTGTTCTTTAGACATTTTTATTTCTCAGTATTTCAGCGACCATCTATCTTCAAGATATCAGTAAACAGGACCGGCAAAATGGAAAGGAAGCACTCGAGTGGCGGGAAAATTGGTTGACTGAGTTCAAAGAAGCGGAACATATGCAAATTGCGGCTTCTTCATTTTCGCAACTCGATTGGCGAAATATAAATTAAAAAGAGCAAGATAGAAATAACAACAATATAACGTCAAGCTTCCGTGAATTTGCACAAAAGATTTAAGGCCGATACACACGAGGGGTTTTGCTCCCGGAGCATGCTCCAGGGGCACGCTCCGGGAGCAAAGCTCCTCCGTGTGTACCAACGATTTCATGGGTATACTTCATCCTCGGGAGCAGAATTTCCACCCCGCAAAAATGCTCCACGATATTTAACCGGTTAAATACTTGGGAGCAAGCTCCCGGGGCAAATAACGCTCCCTCGTGTGTACTGACACGTGCAAAATGATCCTGGAGCATGCTCCGGGAGCAAAACCCCTCGTGTGTATCGGCCTTTATGATATTAACTTCGCAAAACAGCCCTCGATTAGCGTCATAGGACGACTTCAATAGACGTTGCTCTGCAACGAGACGAAAATGAAATTTTATCATGACGACAATATGCGATCCAAGTGACCGATGCGTGGTCATTTCTGTAAAGAATTAGAGCGAAGGTAAAGTGCTTGCTTATTCATTTATCGGTATTTCATTAATTGTTATTGAATATAAAACGACACAACAGCTGAGTAATATTCGTGTTGACTTAACTCTTGTTGGTCTGTCAGTAATGATTGTTATTACGCGTGAGTCAAGACCCTTGGGCAAGAGACAAAATTGCCAAGTTACCTATTAGGAAACTATGCTTGCTCTAAGAAGAGGAAAATTCAGAGCCTTCCTGAAGCCAACGAATTCGATTGTAAACAAAGGATACGATGGAAATTCCTTCACAAACTCTCACGACTATGAAATCAGCTTGGAAATTACAGTAGGACCAAAAGGTTTGTTAGTTTGTTCTCTGACGTACATGAAAAGATAGTTTAATTAATGAGTAAATATTATTCTTTCAATAAGCTAGTGACAAAACATTAGATTAAAAGTCTGTTTAACATATTTAGTTGTATTTTGGGTTTTGTGATTCAATTGGGGGTCATTGTTTTTGACCTATAAGGCATCGTGCTACCGACAGCCTACGAAAATTTGTTGAAACATTGCCGTATGATCGTAGTCGAAGGCAACATTAATTTTTCCAGAGCTGCTCTGGATACGGTAATCTAATAACCATTTAATGACAAAGCAAATCGCTTAACAACTTTTGAAGCCTCAAGGCCTTCCATCTCGGTTTAAAATTCCTTAATTTGAATTGTTTTTCTCGTTTTTTAGGAGAAATAAGTCGACAGGATGTAGAAATTACAGGAGGTAATGACGAACATTACATACCTGGAAATCCAGGAATATTCATATCCTGGATAAAGCCTGGAAGTGACGCAGATAAAGTCTTAAGACCCGGATGTCAAATAACGAAGGTAAGGCAAGAGGCGGGTATCATTTGGTTTGGCTGATCTTCTGTGTAACATGATTGTGAAGGATTGTGGGTCCTGTATTGGTGCAGTTCTGTTGACATTCGGAGATTTTGCATCGTACCCAGGTCTCCCAAGCCCAAGACAGGCACGAGTCGGAGTAAGGAGATTGCCCGGCCACATTTCTGCTAGTCTCCATGTGCGCGCAGACTTTATAGCCACCAGGGGCCCTAGGAGAGTTCCGGTATTTACTGTGCCCAGAAAAGCTATTTTATATTTGCAATATATTCACAAGCCAAGTCTTAGATTTTGATAGTAATGTTTTAAAAGTAGGACTCGTTTAGGTGCGAGAGCTCACGTTAGGATCATTAGTTTAGGATAAGGCCTTCAGCCCGGCATTGCCAAGTTACCGGGACTTTCGAGAAACGGATCCCATGTCATTGTTGTTGGAGAACCGCGTCGAAATGGAAATCGTTCTGCATGGGATTATTAGGTAGTAAGGAACTAACAACGTACCATCCCTTCCTGGTCGGTCTTGAAGGGTCATGCAAACATGCCAGTTCAGGTCAGGTTTTAATGTCAAAATGGTACCTATACCATGAATAACCAGCCCTCTACGGTTATGTCATTTGTCACTTCTATTCTTCCCTTTAAAGATTGACGATGTTGATGTGCGGAATGTTTCCCGTCAGACGGCCCAAAATCTGCTTCGTTTTGCCGATCAATACGCTGAGATACATGCTTTAACAATGCAAGGAGATGAGGTGAGTGGCTGATTCTCCAACACAGCGGCACCCTGTGTTGAACTGCGATTAAAAAGCCAAAAGAACAATTAAATCAATTTAGTTAGTTAGTTGTAATGGACTGTAGGTGAGAACAATAATTCCCGCTCTCCAACAAGATCAGGTTTTATAACTTACAGTACAGGTTATCGTCGCCTTTCTCATCACATTTATGTTTGAGTAAGCAGGCAGCGTTATTATATGGCTGAATCTGCAAGCGAGCAAGATGAGGTGAATCCTACGTTCTGATTGGCTACCCGAGCGGGCGAGATGGGTCCACCTTACCTGCTCGGGTTTTCCGCGTTAGTGCCCCAAGGAAAAAGTTCACTTTTTGGCCATATAATAAATCCTTTATTGAACAAGCTTGTTCGGTCAAGAGGGCTGAATTATGTCCAAATCCTTTTTGGCGTTTTTATCGACCTCGGTCCATAAAAACGCAGATATGGCCGATATTCAGCCATCGTGATCTCACGCTTGATCAATAACGCATGTGTCGGCCCATGTAAAGGAATCCGCATTCCGGAATCTGGGAAATTTTCGCTTTTGGAATCCAGAATCCTGGGCCTTGGAATCCGGAATACAACTCAAGGAATCCAGAATCCCACCAACGATTGGAATCCAGTACCTAGAATCCGGAACCAGTTCACGGCGTGGAATCGGCATAATTCCAGACTGTCTTGGATTTCCTTACATGGAGCGACATAGACATGTATAGTACGATGAAAAATCAGATGCAAATCCGTTTTTACGACTCTTTCCCAGGTATCACAAGTATCATCAAATTCTAAGATGGTATCGTGGGGCGGAGTAAGCATTGACTCCGAGGTAGACAACAACAGCGACTCAGGACGAGGAACTGATATTATAGAGAAAGAAAATAAACCTAACCTGGACGGAGGGAAAACCATCAGCGTTAAAGTTCCTGTCGGAGCAAAGGGTAAGGTAACTAAGAGAAAGTACAGTGGTCGAGTGGATTATCGCCATGGTCCGGCGGCTTGTTTGTCAGAGGAGAGGTAGGCTCGATTACCAGCGGCTGTTCGAGAAATAAGTCCGCGCTCCTCACCCGAACAGCCGTCTCTTCTCGGGGAGGACCTAAAGAGAGGCGAAAATCGAGCCTAGAGAAGGGGCAGTTGGGCAATTTGCCAGAATCTTACACTGATCCGTTCGCGTTGGGCCCTGCGCATTATATATTGATACATCTATCGTATTGCTGCTTTTAATAAGTCCGTCCCATTTCTGTCACTCGTACATGGGGCGCCGTTCCTCTTTGACTTACTCTGATTTTATTTTTTTTAATTTTCGAATTTGTTTAAAATACCGTAAAATTCCCAAAATAAGCCTTTTTGAGGGGCTTATATTCGGAGGGGCTTATCTACGGTGGGAAATTTGCGTTTCAAAATCGATTTGACTAGCCTTATAGCTGGAAGTAAATTTACCGTTTTTGCTTTGTTTTACTTTGTATTTGAGGGCAGTTTTCCAAGTACAAGCCCCCGGGGGGCTTATATTTGGAGGGGCGTTTAACGGAGGGTTTTTTGCGTTACCGGTTTGGGGGGCTTATATTTGAAGGTGGGGGGGGCTTATATTTGGATGGGCTTATTTTCGGAATTTTACGGTTATTTCATAAGGCAACCAATTGGTACAGATTTTAGGAGTAGTTATTTGAAAAGCCCAGTCTTAGAGAACGTGTTCAGCTAAACGGTTCATTCACTTTCGGCCATTTGCCGCTAAGTACAGGAGCGATGCGTTTAATATTAAAAGCAAATCGTTTCCTCAGCACTTCCTTGTTCATTCTTGTTAAAAAATGGTGAAATGCTCCTCAACGCGCACTAGCTGAGTATTCCTTTTTCCCCATCCCACATGCAGGAAAGCTTGTACCTCTTGACTTTGAAATACAAGGTGGTCAGGATGAAGGTGCAACAGGCGGTTCCTCTGGAATCGTAATTAAAGAAATTAAAGACGGTAGCTTACTGGACATGTACAATGTCCGAGTTGGGGACTACATCCTCAAGGTAGGCCGGCTTATAATTTTGGATAAAAAGACTAGTACAAATGTAGACAGTTTTACACAGACATATTAACTAAACAGTCCATCACTCTGAAAACCTGAAAACGGGGGCTAGTTTCTAAGGAAGCTGTGGAATTGCATCGGTGGAGAGGGAGGTTATGTGTGTTTGCCTACGTCCTACCTGGAAATCAGCTTTTGTTGTGTGTGAAATTGATTTGATTTGATTTTACTTAACACTGCCTTGCGTGGAAATATTTTATCCGATAAACTTTTTAATTTACTTAAAAGTGAAAGTTACCCAACTACTCAACTCTAATTCCCCTATAATCATTTCTCGCGCCCCGTGACAAGGAATTCTCCGAATTCCGGAATCGCTACAATCACTGTAAGATTATAAAATTGACTTTCTTTATACCCTTTACTAAGAACGGTATATTCAAACTTACAAAATGTGGACTTTCTCCTAAAGGTTTCTGTATTCTACGCAATGTCACAAGGATTATGGTTAAAACGTATAATTGCAGCTGTAACAGGAACGTGTATCTTCGGTGATGCAGCAACGTAATATACATAAAGATTGCAGAATTTTATTTGGAGATATTTTTATTGTGCCTTTCTTGAGTTCTGCTTTGGGATATTTGACAACAATGTGCAGCCCGAGGTGGGGAAATTTGGTTGCAATTGACTGGAATGATTTGCCCGTGGGCAGGAAATTTGACTGCAAATTTTTGAAAAATGTCAAATCCCCAGCCCATGCCTTGCACCCCCCCCCCCCCCCCCCGCCGATCAATACGCTGAGATACATGCTTTAACAATGCAAGGAGATGAGGTGAGTGGCTGATTCTCCAACACAGCGGCACCCTGTGTTGAACTGCGATTAAAAAGCCAAAAGAACAATTAAATCAATTTAGTTAGTTAGTTGTAATGGACTGTAGGTGAGAACAATAATTCCCGCTCTCCAACAAGATCAGGTTTTATAACTTACAGTACAGGTTATCGTCGCCTTTCTCATCACATTTATGTTTGAGTAAGCAGGCAGCGTTATTATATGGCTGAATCTGCAAGCGAGCAAGATGAGGTGAATCCTACGTTCTGATTGGCTACCCGAGCGGGCGAGATGGGTCCACCTTACCTGCTCGGGTTTTCCGCGTTAGTGCCCCAAGGAAAAAGTTCACTTTTTGGCCATATAATAAATCCTTTATTGAACAAGCTTGTTCGGTCAAGAGGGCTGAATTATGTCCAAATCCTTTTTGGCGTTTTTATCGACCTCGGTCCATAAAAACGCAGATATGGCCGATATTCAGCCATCGTGATCTCACGCTTGATCAATAACGCATGTGTCGGCCCATGTAAAGGAATCCGCATTCCGGAATCTGGGAAATTTTCGCTTTTGGAATCCAGAATCCTGGGCCTTGGAATCCGGAATACAACTCAAGGAATCCAGAATCCCACCAACGATTGGAATCCAGTACCTAGAATCCGGAACCAGTTCACGGCGTGGAATCGGCATAATTCCAGACTGTCTTGGATTTCCTTACATGGAGCGACATAGACATGTATAGTACGATGAAAAATCAGATGCAAATCCGTTTTTACGACTCTTTCCCAGGTATCACAAGTATCATCAAATTCTAAGATGGTATCGTGGGGCGGAGTAAGCATTGACTCCGAGGTAGACAACAACAGCGACTCAGGACGAGGAACTGATATTATAGAGAAAGAAAATAAACCTAACCTGGACGGAGGGAAAACCATCAGCGTTAAAGTTCCTGTCGGAGCAAAGGGTAAGGTAACTAAGAGAAAGTACAGTGGTCGAGTGGATTATCGCCATGGTCCGGCGGCTTGTTTGTCAGAGGAGAGGTAGGCTCGATTACCAGCGGCTGTTCGAGAAATAAGTCCGCGCTCCTCACCCGAACAGCCGTCTCTTCTCGGGGAGGACCTAAAGAGAGGCGAAAATCGAGCCTAGAGAAGGGGCAGTTGGGCAATTTGCCAGAATCTTACACTGATCCGTTCGCGTTGGGCCCTGCGCATTATATATTGATACATCTATCGTATTGCTGCTTTTAATAAGTCCGTCCCATTTCTGTCACTCGTACATGGGGCGCCGTTCCTCTTTGACTTACTCTGATTTTATTTTTTTTAATTTTCGAATTTGTTTAAAATACCGTAAAATTCCCAAAATAAGCCTTTTTGAGGGGCTTATATTCGGAGGGGCTTATCTACGGTGGGAAATTTGCGTTTCAAAATCGATTTGACTAGCCTTATAGCTGGAAGTAAATTTACCGTTTTTGCTTTGTTTTACTTTGTATTTGAGGGCAGTTTTCCAAGTACAAGCCCCCGGGGGGCTTATATTTGGAGGGGCGTTTAACGGAGGGTTTTTTGCGTTACCGGTTTGGGGGGCTTATATTTGAAGGTGGGGGGGGCTTATATTTGGATGGGCTTATTTTCGGAATTTTACGGTTATTTCATAAGGCAACCAATTGGTACAGATTTTAGGAGTAGTTATTTGAAAAGCCCAGTCTTAGAGAACGTGTTCAGCTAAACGGTTCATTCCATGAGAGGACACAGAGGCTTTTTACTGGAAGTACCATCCCACGCAGCGATGTTTTCTCCGCGGGCAGCTAATCCGACTTAATCCCATTTAATATGTCGCGCTCCTCGAAAGTGCGAAAATTTTCTTGTCGTGTATTAGATTTCAGATACATTTTCTTAATCTTCATTTCGCGCCAGAATAAATTAGTTTGCGCGCAAAGGGCTCCTAAAAAAATCACAAGGTTTGTCCCACTTCGAGTCCACCTTCTGGAGATACGCCGGCTTGGTAGCTGGAATACATTGCCGAGGCGAAGATCTGGCATTTTTTCCTCCTCGTCGTATTTTCTTCACGACAAATGTTCATATTTGTAGTGAGAATGCAGCGCATATCGGTGGATTTTACTTCATGCGGCTTGCTACTTCTGAAAGAAGAGTGCCGGATTTCATCGTTTTGTTCATGTTTATTAGTGTTGGCAAATGTAAGGTAAATGAACCGACCACTGTAAGGTAAGAATTGAAGTTTTAAATTTGTTACTCGGCGAAAAATCGTGGAATTGGAATTCGCGAAACTCGTGAGTATTACCTCTGTTACCTAATGTCATGCGATGACTCCTCGCTTTTTCGATGCGTAACACGGATACAAGCGATAAATTTCTTTCGCAAAGTGAAGTATAATTTACTTAACGAGACCATTTGACGAATATTTCTCGTTATATGCTTTATTCATATTTGCTTGGCTTATTCAGGCTACATGCCAGGAGTTTGATGACAATGTTTGTGTGCTATAATTATGCTGATAAGTTTTTGCACCTTTATATTGAAACTCATGTAAGCCAAACGTTTATTAACTCTAGCAAAACACTCTTCTATTATGGAGGAACTTTTAACGTCTTTCGGGGCCCTAATATGGTGTCAAATTTTTAGGGGAAGGGAGCGCGAGGCAAACGTCCGTGAGTACAGTGTAAGCCAGTGATTCTTTAGGTAGAGCTAACAAACATAGGCTGCACTTTAGGTGGCACACCCATGGGTGCAGTGTAACCCAGTGATTCTTTAGGTAGAACCAACAAACATAGGCTGCACTTTAGGTGGCACACCCATGGGTGCAGTGTAACCAAGTGATTCTTTAGGTAGAGCTAACAAACATAGCTTGCACTGTAGGTGGCACACCCGTGGGTGCAGTGTAACCCAGTAATTCTTTAGGTAGAACCAACAAACATAGGCTGCACTTTAGGTGGCACACCCGTGGGTGCAGTGTAACCCAGTGATTGTTTAGGCAGAGCTAACAAACATAGGCTGCACTTTAGGTGGCACACCCATGGGTGCAGTGTAACCCAGTGATTCTTTAGGTAGAGCTAACAAACATAAGCTGCACTTTAGGTGGCACACCCATGGGTGCAGTGTAACCCAGTGATTCTTTAGGTAGAGCTAACAAACATAGGCTGCACTTTAGGTGGCAAACCCATGGGTGCAGTGTAACCCAGTGATTCTTTAGGTAAAGCTAACAAACATAGGCTGCACTTTAGGTGGCACACCCATGGGTGCAGTGTAACCCAGTGATTCTTTAGGTAAAGCTAACAAATATCGGCTGCACTTTAGGTGGCACACCCATGGGTGCAGTGTAACCCAGTGATTCTTTAGGTAGAGCTAACAAACATAGGCTGCACTTTAGGTGGCACACCCATGGGTGCAGTGTAACCCAGTGATTCTTTAGGTAGAGCCAACAAACATAGACTATACAGGTGTACATCAGACTGGTAACAAGTTTTCCAGTTAAAACTTTGTCATAAAGTGCTATACCATGGCACTTCGACTATTTCATTATCGCGCTTGTTTTGACGCACAATTGATAGTCAGGAGAAGTCGTATTCACGGTCTAAAACCAGAGCAAAAGACAAATTTACACACATCACAGCGTTAAGGTAAGGTAATACACGGTATTTCCTTCAGGTACATTTGCATTTTCTGTTAGGTTATAAGCGATTAAATCGCATGCAGCGACGAACAAAGCCGATGCGAAGCCGTCAGATATTCTAGAACCGTGTTATTTACGGTGCTGTGCATTATTATCGCTTGACTAACTAACTACGCGCTAATGGAAATAAGTTTCGGCCGCTTTACATTTTGAAACATTTCACTGGTACTGTATAGTCATAATTGGAGCGGAAAGTTAGCACGCGAGGAGGGCGATTCTGCTGTGGTTTCTGTAGTGTGGAAGATATTACGGCAATGAGGCTCCCGAGGTCCGTTCTGGAAATCACAGCTACACGTAGGATGAAATGTATTTTGCGTGCAGACGTCTCCTTTTCCAGGTTAGGTTAAATAAACCGTACCAACGGTTTGTTTAACAAAGCTCCCGCGAGACGCTTTCTTGGTGATTCAATTAATTTTTCCGATCCATTTTTTTTCATCTCTATTTTCGCAGCTTTTGCGATGCAAACTAAATTCATTTTTAGTTGTGATGGCATTACACTGCTTAATCATGACGGCTTTGGAAGAAACTGAATATATTGCGCTTCTCGATTTCGCAAAATTGCTGCGGGAATTAAAAAATATTTTCTTCCAAAAAAGCGTTTTCACGCTTCTTTCTCTAGTCAGTTATCTCGTTTGTCTCGTTTTCTAAAGGTCCTTGAGAACAGAATAAGACAATATTTTATTACCTACAACCTAAAAACCTGATTTTTGACCAGATCGAAACAAAACTGACCTCTGAAATGGAAGAAGAAAAGCCTTTTATTTTTGCCGGCTTCGGCCTACCGACGCGATCGTGTCTGTTTTGCTTTCATATGATGATAATTTTCCTGACAGAAGGGTGTCGGGAAAAACACCTCGCGCTGATCATACGTGACAAAATCCGCCGCGCCTAAGCTAATTAAGAAAAGTCTCCTCGAAAGCTCCATACAATTCCTTATAACAAAATTATAAGGAATTGTATGGAGCTCTCCGGGATACTTACAGTGCAAGCCTTTTGTGTCCCCTCATGCTTTCGGCCATTTGCCGCTAAATACAGGAGCGATGCGTTTAATATTAAAAGCAAATCGTTTCCTCAGCACTTCCTTGTTCATTCTTGTTAAAAAATGGTGAAATGCTCCTCAACGCGCACTAGCTGAGTATTCCTTTTTCCCCATCCCACATGCAGGAAAGCTTGTACCTCTTGACTTTGAAATACAAGGTGGTCAGGATGAAGGTGCAACAGGCGGTTCCTCTGGAATCGTAATTAAAGAAATTAAAGACGGTAGCTTACTGGACATGTACAATGTCCGAGTTGGGGACTACATCCTCAAGGTAGGCCGGCTTATAATTTTGGATAAAAAGACTAGTACAAATGTAGACAGTTTTACACAGACATATTAACTAAACAGTCCATCACCCTGAAAACCTGAAAACGGGGGCTAGTTTCTAAGGAAGCTGTGGAATTGCATCGGTGGAGAGGGAGGTTATGTGTGTTTGCCTACGTCCTACCTGGAAATCAGCTTTTGTTGTGTGTGAAATTGATTTGATTTGATTTTACTTAACACTGCCTTGCGTGGAAATATTTTATCCGATAAACTTTTTAATTTACTTAAAAGTGAAAGTTACCCAACTACTCAACTCTAATTCCCCTATAATCATTTCTCGCGCCCCGTGACAAGGAATTCTCCGAATTCCGGAATCTGCGAAATTTTTGCTTGTTGAATTTTGGAGTGCTGGGCTTTGGCATCCGGAATTCAGCTCAAGGAATCCTGAATCCCACTAACGATTGAAGTCCAGAATCCAAGTTCCACTGAAAAAGAATCCGGAATCCAGTTCCTTAAATCTAATCCACGGCGTGGAATCCAGAATCCAAGTCCGCCTTAGATTTCCTTATATGGGGTGATACTGGGCACGCTTACATCTACGATATTGTTACCTGTCAGTGGGTCAGTGGAGAGGCGGTGGCGGGGCAACCCATGTCCACTTTTGATACCACTCTGTTTAAACGCCAAAAAAGTTCTCAACCATTAGAAAAAGGTTTACTTTCTTCTCAGGTAAACGGATTTGACGTGACAGATGTCCCGCAACAAATGTTTTTCGATTTGCTACGCGCAGCGGAAAAAGTTGCCAAGATCGAAATCTTGAAGATACCTGTTTCAAAGGTTTGATGTAGTTGTTGTTGTTGTTGTTGTTTATTCCTTAATTTTTCATCACTGACGTTCAGATCACGAGGTATCTCATAACTGTGATGAAATCTATTTGGCCTTTTTCTGTCGAGTTCACCGGTAATGCAGTGACATCATATTTTCGTAAGCACAGTAAATAATCTAATCGACGCCTTTCTCAAATAAACGCCTTTTGTCCAACAAATGCCCCTCTTACGCCTTTAAGTGTGTATTAAAGGCGCCCCTCTCTACCCCCTGAACGCCCCAGTATAATAGACGCCCTCCGTGATAGTACTTTAGTCAGTCTAGGAATTAGCGAAAAGGAGAAAAACCATTCAATTAATTTAAGTTTCTTTTTTGATTAGCATGAGTTTCCGCATTGCATCTCGTTCAACGTAAAGTTCAAAGTAAGGATTCTGACATCGAAAGTTGAGGATTAAAACACATTTGATCTAAACGGCGTCGTCGTATCAATGGATGGACTCAGCAACTCTGCTATTTATATATAGTGGTGATATATTCGCTGAATGCATTCTTGTAAATCCCATGTGAAAATATGACTGATTCACTGTGTATAAATGTTTTGGTCTAGATTCCCTCTGACAATGAGCCAGGGCTTCTTTCTTCCGTTTTCGTTTTTGGCAGTGAAGTGGGAAAAAGCAGATGCAAATGCCAAAAAAAAAAAAGTCAAAACAAAAAAGGAGATTGTCAAGGCAAAAGATTAACTGATATTTGGTTTTAAAAAGTGTTTTTAAGATTTTTGTCATTCATGGATTTTTTTGTTTGTCTCACTGTTAGTTTTTTTGTTTATTTGTCTCAGTGTTCTTTTGTTTGTTTGTTTCAGGACATGACAGAAGTTCGAGTATTTGAGGTTGAAAATGCAGGAGAAAACGAAAAAATTGTTGAAATTTCAACGGGTCCAAAAGGTAGCAAAAAATATTTAACATGCTTTATGCTTATTTTACGGGAGTTTGTTGTTGCTGCGGGCAGGGTGCAAGCAAGCACCAAAATAACGTATAGCAATTCACAATAAGTTTGAAAAATACACGCAACTACAGAATACAACACAATATCAAACCAGCCTCCGCCTTAGGTGCTTCGTTTTTTGCATGGCAGAGGCGAGCGCGAAACGCGAGTGACTGGTGATGAACCGCAGGGAACCATGGGAAGGGTACTCCTTCCCGCCTTCCTTTGCGCGCACATCGAAGAGAGACGTCTGGTTACGAGGCAGATATCAAACAATGTTTCCCCTAACACCAAACACACTGTTTTAATTACTATCGCAGCCTGTGTCTATGACGTTCTGTCTTGTGCTCACTTTATCAAAGAACTTGCCAGGTCAATTCAAAGGGCTTGCTCACTGGGATAAGAATACTTTAAGGTCCTGACTCTTTTTAAGGCCTTTAAAGTCTCATAAGTTTTTATTTTGTTGACCTTACTCTTAAGCGTTTTTAAATTCCTCTTCCACAACAAAAAGGAGGCCTTATGTTAATAGACCTGTATGCTGTCTCGTATTTAATTGTTGTAGAAGTGGGACAAACCAGTCTCAATCGTGAGTGGAAAACACTTTCAAAACATGTACGTAAAACATTAAAATGAACCAGGATGAATGAAAAAAATATGCGATGAAGTAAACGATGAATTCGGAAGAAAAAAAACTAATGACAGTCTTTCTTAGGACGACTTGGTAAACTTGGTTTGAAGATCAACGGCGGTAGAGATAGACCATGTGTTCCTGGTGATCCGGGGATTTTTATTACAACGGTCAAAAGAGGAAGTGTCTTCGACAAGGTCTTGGGGCCTGGGGACAAGATTTTAAAGGTACCGGTTGTTTGCGCACGCGTGCTAAGAGTCTATCAGTATTAATGCACTTAGAGGCAAAGGAAGCCGAAGCCGGTCCAGCAAACCCCCGCCATTCGCGTGACCAATCTCGTGACCTTTCGTAAACCATATCAATTTCCGCTTCAGAACGAGCTGAGGGCAAAACCAGCTACTACTATAATGGCCATTTTTTGAATCACTTCTTTGATTGCCGAGCGCGTTATTTGCTTGTACATTGCTTTATCCAAGGAGCGACTGCTGTTGTCGGCTCCTACTTGTCCTCTTACTTACGATCACTTGCGATCACAATAAATCAGTGGCTTTGCGCAATTCGCAATACAGGCACGGCCTTAGCCTGATAGAGTTTAAACTGAGGTTCTTTTGTTGACAGATTGATGGTACAAACGTTAGTAACGTTCCACTGAGGTTTGCTTTCGATCAAATCAGAGCCGCAGATAGAAGGGTGCGACTACACATAAAGAAAGCAGATCATACTGAGGTTTGTTCTTCAAAATACACCTCCTAACATTTTACTTCAGTCAACGATAAAAATTTCAAGACGTGTAATATTTGAGTAGTGCGTTCAAGACTGCCCACAGAGTCGAGAGTGGGGATCCCCGAGATGTTCGTCTTCTTAATTAGGGATGTAAATTGCAGGTGTTATTAGTATCTGTTAGGGTTTTAGGGACAGAACGAAAGAATCGGTAAAGCCTTGTGCGTGAAATATTTATCTATTTTAAAATCAACACAGTGCGTACTGTGTACAGCTATTTCAATTAAGGTTGCTTCAGAGAAGAATGATGTATGATCCATGTTTTATAGCCCGCGGTGCATTATTGCGGCAAGTCTAGTAAATTATGTGCCCGCAACGAGCCGGGAAACTTAGAAAGCAAACGCTACTAACGCTTCTATGCTACGTCAGCAGAACGTTAAGACAGAGTATTTCAAAACACTGAATCCTAGGCTTTTTAATTTAAGGCAGTGATTAGAGGATAGGCTTTTCTCTGCGGTAATATGCAAATGCTGCAAATTTTCAACGAGTGTGCTTGGCTCGTGCACATGGGAATTTTGGATGGAGTTAAAAAAAAATAAAATTCAAGGCGTTTGTTGAACAACAATAAACAATAAGTGTTTATCTATTTTTGAGGCAATTTTTTGAAAACTTAATAAACAAAAGAATAGCGTTGATTTGCTTTATTGAAATAACCAGCATTCTAGCCCATGCAAAAACGCAGCTTAACCAGGCGTAAAACCCTATTCATTTAATGTTGTTAAAAGAAGAGGCTTCTAATTTTTTACTATGAGATTTTACAAATGCAATTTTTCAGCTCGCCTATGCTTAAGACTTAGCAGCCATTAGACTTGAAAGCTCTCTTCAACGCCTTTTGACAAATGGTCTCCATTATTTCAATGAAAGTGAACAAGACTTAACTTACCGCGACAAAAGGGTTTACCATAGTGCACTGCAGTCTATGAAACATAGTTCACGGGAGCAACCTTTATTGAAATAGGCGTATACTGCCATCTGTTGATCAGCAGTGCTCAGCAATAATTAAGCAGCGGTGGGGGACAGGCCAGGGTATGGGTCCAAACCTTCCGCTCCACTTGCCTTGCATTACTGGCTCCCGCACCTTTATTCTTGGCTTGTTCCTTCCTTTAGCACTTTTGCGATTGCGACATATAAAGCCTTGTTGCGTAATCCCCCCCCCCCGCCCTTAATTCTCCCTTTTCCCACCTTTTCAGAACTCCCACCCCCGCCATTTTCTCTCCCGTCTCCCGTACCCCTCCTTCCCCTTATTCTCCCAGGCTCTCACTGTGTCCTCTAGCCTGCCACTGTTTTTTTTTTTCAATCTGTAGCATGACAGCTCTGAGAGAGATCGTGCAAGAAGAGCATGGAGAGCCGCGAGATCCTTCTCTGATGAACAGTTAGAAGGTCGGTCTACTATTCTAGTAGTCAATAAATGTTTTTGAATAGCTAAACCCATTCATATGGCTTAATAAATCGCGGAAAGCATATCTACGTACCCAAAACCACTGAAGGAAGGGATAAGGCAAAATACTATAATTAAGTTTGTGATTTATTCTTTTACAAAAGAATATAAAGTGTTTGTCGGAAACAAATCCTACTAGCGATCCTCTTACAAGTTTTCATAAGGTTTGCGTGTCTCCTGTAATCTATGCAAACAGGCATCAGTATAAGTTGGGATCTACCTATTGGTTCATGGGAGGTTGAATCTAACATGAGTTTCTCCTATTTTGATGTGACACTAGACGGTCCAAAATCTCGGTCTAAATATACGGAAAAGTTTCAACAAACTGACGCCAACCCTACCAAGAGCTCTCGTCAAAAGAATTGTACTTAAATTGATACAATTTTTTTTTTTGTCAGAATTCAAACTAGCATTCTCGGTATACGACAGATCAGGAAGCGGAAGAATAAATCAAAAACAAATGACGGAGCTTTGCCGCTCACTTGGACACAACATCACAGCAACAGACAAAGACGTCATCGACACTGAATTTAAATTAGGAGGTAAGTCCTTCGAATTTGTCAGGTGTCTGAGGCGGCGTCCGCAATCGCAGTAATGTGGGAAAAAAACAGTGAGAGGGGTGGGTAGAGAGGACGAAAGAAGTTCTCTCCTCCCCTCTTCCGCCTTTTTTCCCCCACTCCATTTCGCGCCCTTCTTCACTTCACACCCGAAACACTGAGACTAAACGCTCATCAGAGGTGTAATCTTTGCCAACGAATGAGGTGTACATTCAATCAGCGAGTCATAAAGTGCAAACAAAGTGTTTTACGTGACGTATTTTTTAAAGCGACACAACTCCTATTGCGCTGGCAAAGTAATGCCAACTCGAAGCAATACTCTTCAAGGACAGGTTTTGCAAAGGTTTTTTTTAAACATGTTGGGTAGGTAACGTCACACTGTATTTTACCAAAAAGTGCATTTTGGAAATCTCTCAAATATTTTCCTTATCATCAATTACTTTAAACCGGTGATGAGGACGGGTGGTCTAGAAAAATCGAAAGTTAACCACAACTGTTCTTTTCATTATGAATAGGGGAGAGCAAAATCTCTTTCCTGGATTTTGTACAATTAATGACGAGAATTACAACATCAAAGCAGAGCGATTCAGACTTGGTGAACGCGTTTGAGGTGTTCGATAGAGAGTTAAAGGGATTTTTTAGACTTCACGAACTTGAGCATGCTTTGAAAGAAATGCCTGGCGGAAAGAACTTGGAAGAAAGTGAAATAGCAGACATTCTTGCATTTGCAGACCCCGATGGAGATGGCAACGTCAGCTTTCAAGGTTTGTAAAACTTTTACTCTTGCAAATTACATTTGAAAAGTTTTATTAAATTGACCCCTGAATGAGGATTTTCTAGAAAGGATGAGGGCCGGAGGAGTGCTCCTTCTTCCTGAGTTTTCTTTTTTTTTTTTATCATACGGCTATTGTTTGTCGCTCAAACTGGGACGATTTGATTAGTCTCCAGTCTTCTCTCAGTCTTCTATAAATATAAACGACAGAGGCGCGTTCAAGGGGAGCGCTATGGATCTTTCCATCACACCTCGTGCTACGTTTCGGGCACGCTTCTGGCGTTCTAGTCCGTCCCCCGTGTGTGATTTCCGCATCCAAGAAATGGAGACGTTCAAGGGGACAAGTCGGTGCTTAGTATTGGAACTGCAGAATACCCGAAAACAACAACTTCTTGCACAGCCAGCTAATTATAATTTAACCTATATGCAAAAACAACAACGGGTTAAAAATAGGGATGGGATGATCTTGTTTCAAGCACCGCTAAGGTACTGTTCTGTATAATGAGCTGCTTTCCTGCAACCGGACACGAGAACGCCAGAGCGTCGAAATCGAGTTAAGGCCCAGCCTGTAACGCAGCAGGAAAGGGATGCTGGGAAAGACATCACAACCACCTTGCGCTACTCTTGATAATCCAGTCAAGATATTAAAACCAAATTAGAGACAAATAGACTTTCTTAACAGGCATTTTTTTCTTGCTTGCAGAATTCCAAGACCTCGTTTTGCCCATCTTCAACTTGTACTGATCCTTCAGGATTCTGAGGAAAAGATCATGCATTGATTACTCTTACAACCCCTTCATTACCGGAGCTATGGTACCAACCTCGTTCCCAGTGCCTCTCTTATTTTTTTTCACTCGTTTGGAACCTGGCGTATACTACTGTGATCTAATACGTCATCAAGGAGGTGGATCGGCAAATCCACCAGTAACGCCCGCAATGACGACATCGGTGTTATTTGAGACATCATTTTTTATTAGGAAACAAATTTCCTCGATTCTGAAAGGACAATCCTTGATAGTGCATCCCTGAATTTGAAAATAGATTTTTCTGAGTTTCACAGTCATGCGCAGAAAGTAAAACTTCATGCAATTTGGTAAACGTAAGGTAGGATTACCGCTCATGTGTTTTCTTCACAATTTTTCCCTTCTTTCTTCAACGCCGTCCGTCGTAAACGTCCCATCTTAACCGCCACGTTAGACGAAACGGAGTGGTCTGCCCGCACCCTTCCCCTAGTCTAGCATTCTGCCTTAAAAGAGGACATGGTGTTAACGTTAGGGGGTCAAGGAAGGGAAGGTGGGGAGTTTTTCTGAATCTTAAGCTCATAAACAAAATGCAGATTGATGGCTGTTGCGCACGATTGAGAAACTCGGTACCAACGAGTTGATAGCTCGTTAATGAATCTTCGAAATTTTACAGCGTTTATATACCTTATACCTTACTTTTAAAGTAATTTTTATAAACCATATTTATTTTTATGCAAATAAAATTATTTTTTTTGAAGGCACGGCGGAGCAACTTTTCTCGACAATTCGCTTTTTGTGAGACAGGAGTCATTCCCCTCAGCTTATCAACAGACGTCCCATTCAGAACTCGTTGAAATTACCGGCCTCTTTATAGTAATGCACCTATCAATGTTATGCCGGCGGAAGGGGGGGGGGGGGGGGAGGCAGGGCATAAGGTGGGGATTTGATTGTCTTTGTTGGGTCTGGGGTTGGGTATTTGACTGATCATGTTCTCCCAGGGGAAGGGATATTTGAATCTTTCTTCGCCCGACGTGGAGATATTTGACTGCCGACTCGGACGAAAAAGACTGAGACCGAACATATGTTTCCCACTGCCATGCTTCACGCATGCGCCGTACGGTCTGGAAAGATTACGAAATCATGGAGGCCAACGAGAACAAGCGAAAGCTGAGTGGATTTCACTGTTTTGTCTCCAAATGTCGTTTGTTTTAGCGTGTTTTTGATCAATTGAAGCTCTTAAGATACTGTGGTATCAAAGTAAACGGAAGTAAAGAGAAACTACGTCGATTTTTGCAAGTACAAATGATCAGTGTATGGCTCATTCGCTACAATCACTGTAAGATTATAAAATTGACTTTCTTTATACCCTTTACTAAGAACGGTATATTCAAACTTACAAAATGTGGACTTTCTCCTAAAGGTTTCTGTATTCTACGCAATGTCACAAGGATTATGGTTAAAACGTATAATTGCAGCTGTAACAGGAACGTGTATCTTCGGTGATGCAGCAACGTAATATACATAAAGATTGCAGAATTTTATTTGGAGATATTTTTATTGTGCCTTTCTTGAGTTCTGCTTTGGGATATTTGACAACAATGTGCAGCCCGAGGTGGGGAAATTTGGTTGCAATTGACTGGAATGATTTGCCCGTGGGCAGGAAATTTGACTGCAAATTTTTGAAAAATGTCAAATCCCCAGCCCATGCCTTGCACCCCCCCCGCCGATTTTACATTGATCGGTGCATAAATGTTTATGTTAATCATACTCTCCAGTGTAAACATTCCAATGTTTATGCTCGTTGTGTGGAAGCTTCAAAGTAAAGAGTTTTGGGTCATGGTAAGTGAAAAACATCGAAAATCTAAAACACTTTAGTCCCTAACACAAAGCCCCAACTCGCGCATTGGAATCGCTAAATTAAGAACAGCTTCCTACTCCTCTGTATTCGTGAAGATGCGTTAGTACTGAATTCCGTTCCATGCCTGAACCAACAGCTCTGCATTGCGTATAATTGTTTAAATTCACGTAGTTTTATGCCATCATCATAAAGCCAAACTCGCTTTTACCCTTGGCGTATTTTAATAAGCTGTTATACTTGGGGGAAAAAAGGTGTACGTCAACCCACGTACAGCGCACCTCTCCATAGGTCTTTGCGTGCGTATCAGTTGCTTTGCTTTGTAGACTTTGTATTCATGAAACCTGACAGAGTTGCTAGACTTCTTGGATCCCAATTTTACCACTTCATAAAAGTTTATTTTAAAAAATTGGTTGGGAAGGTAATTTTTTTTTATAACCAGCCCAGTCTTTCGAACTCATTCAAAAAAGGGAAAATAGAATCCGTAGTTTAATGGACTGCACGGCCAAAATCGCGGGGGTACTCCCTTATATAAGCTACATAGGT
The DNA here is from genome assembly GCA_964035705.1 of Porites rus. NCBI lineage: Eukaryota > Metazoa > Cnidaria > Anthozoa > Scleractinia > Poritidae > Porites > Porites rus. Next base: position 2,090,345 of record OZ037992.1, read on the forward strand.
ATGTGCTGCCCCATCGGTTAGGGTTTTTTTGCGCCTTTTTGATCTGAAAACGGGTATAGATTTTGCCCATTTTTGTCTGGAATCGGGTATCGTTTTCGAGGGAACAAAGGGAGTGTATGAACGTATTTTATTTTATCGTTTCAATTCCAAATGAGTAAGAAAGAAAGAGAAATATGCGAATTCTAAATGGATTTGAAGAATTTTTTTGTTTGCGCTCTAATCTTAGTAATAATGACATAATTTCTGCCTGCCTAAAGGCCAGGTCTGAAAACGGGTGTGGAAAATGACATTTTTTGGTCTGAAATACGGTCAGGATTTGAAGAACCGGGCGGCACACTCCCACCAAGAATTCCCAGGAGTACCCACCCCGGGGACAAAATGTGGTGACCGTCCTCTTTTCACCATTGTTGTTGCATTAATTATTGCTTGTGTTTCTTATCCTGTGTAAATTTGACTGAAAAGGGGTGAAGATCACACACAGTTAACATGACCCACAAAGAGCCTTTTTGAAATATAAGGATGGGTGGAATAATGCATGCCTGTTCTCTACCATTTAATTGCTTCTTTGCATATGAGCATTTGATGGGCTCCTGATATGAGTTGTTGTATCCACGACTTGACCGAATCAACCCATGTAAGGGAATGCAAGACAGTCTTGAATTCTGGATTCCACGGCATGAATTCCGGAATTATAGATACTGGATTCGAGGTCGTTGTCAGTGGAACTTGGATTCGGATTATAATCGTTAACAGGATTCTGGATTCTTTAAGCTAAATTCCGGATTCCAAAGTCCTGGATTCAGGATTCCACAGGCAAATTTTTCCCGGATTCCTGAGGCCAAAAGGAAAAATTTCCTGGATTCCAGAATCCGGATTCACTTACGTACACGGGGGGAAGCTATAGCAAACCCTGCCATTGATTGGCGTGTCAATTAATAGAAATTACTAGCGATTTGATTTTCTTACCTAATTTTCTCCGATAATTTTTTTTTTATTTATACCGATTATAGTCCAAACCAATTCCTGGAGGCAAAAAAGATGCAAAAATTGCCGCAGAGCAAGAATATTTTGCAGACTAATAACCCAAGCAATAATATTACTCTGAACAAGCAACTGGACCCAAAAGGCCAACCGTTGAATGTTGTTACCCGCGGACTTTTTCGACAGCTGTCTTCCATCAAAAAGCTCCTCCCTTCATTTAAGAAAGAATCTGATTACTTGACGGTGGAACTTCCAAAAAGGCTTGAAGGTAATTAGATGATCATATTTACTCATTTCTTAGTTTTAGAGTCTAAGTAAAAGCAAGAATTTATGTGTAATAAAGTAACAATTCGTCCCATGCAAGTTAATCCAAATCTGGTTTTCACGATGTAGATTAGGAATTGCAGGTCTTGGATTCTGGATTCATTGCCAGTGGAACTTGGATTGGCCGGATTACAGTTGTTGGTGGAATTCCAGATTCCTTGAGCTGAATTCCTGATATCCATAGCCCAGGATTCAGGATTCCACAAGCAAAAATTTGCCGGATCCTGAAATGCGGATTGCCTTACACTGCATGAGGCACACAATAAACAATACACACTCGTAATCATGATTTTCAACAACAACTTTATTCCTTTAAGCATTGTGGGTAATGACAGCTTCCTTAGAGGGTACTCTCTTTAATACACCATATCTTTTGGTAAAGCAAATGATTTTGTTTTTCCATTGGCAGATCATGCAGCAGATCTGGGATTCACTTTACACGGAGGAAACGATAACCCTTGCTTTCCTGGTGATCCGGGTATTTTTATCAAGCACGTGGTATCTGGGAGTTCTGCAGATAGAATGCTGAGGCCTGGGGATAGAGTATTGTCAGTAAGTTCAAACTCTGTTTAACGCGCTTTAGGTGACTTCCAGAGACACGCTGACTCGAAAAATACTCCTGGAATAGATAGTTGTCAAAACCTTAAATGGAACTAACCCCCACTTTCGCAATTCCGACGGGTTTAAATGATCCTTCATTTAAATTCCCAGTAAAATTACTTAGAATGAAACAACAAAGATATTCATACACTTATTCCCCTGAGATTGCTGCAAGAGAGGTTAGAAGTAGTTTTATATAAACAAATCAAAATCACCAACAACGTCAAAAGCTCGTCTCAGTAACACGTAGAAGCTTTACATGAGATTTCGTCTTCAAACTAATTTAGATCTACGTTGTGAGCAAAATTTTATTACTAAAAAAATCTGTTATGTTGGTAAACTAAAGCTGCCCTCTTAACTAAATTCAGGGATGTTTCTCTTTGTTTTCTGTAGATAAACGGAATTAACGTCAGTAACGTTCCAGTGAAATATGCACGTCAAACAGTGAGAAAAGCCAAAAATGTTGTGAGACTTGAAATCAAGAAAGCAACAAAAAGACAGGTGAGGTCGATTTTAAACCGCTTACAACACTGCTCCTGCTTGTAACTATCAATGTTCACACCTAGGCAGAGTTGTTCGAATCCCCGTCAGCGATTATGCTGGATGAATTATGAACAGGACATATGAGTTGTCATAACAACCAGCTCTTGATTATAGCCAGTCGTCTTTAGAACAAGTCGGCTCTACTCTGATACACAGCCGTTGGCTGCGAAGCCGACTAAGTCGGCCATGAACTGATTTAATCTGGTCAAAGACTATTTTAAAATTAAAAAAGGGATATAGTGGAACAAAAAAGAATGGCGTTACTGCGTACAAGTGGATGTTCCCGGGAATTCTCTCCTTTTATGCAAGGCTTTTTTTCACGTTGTGCCTACCCGTATGGGTATTAACTCCCATACGACCTCACTGAGAAGATAAAAAGGCTGGCATGGCATGGTAACTAGCGTGACAGTTATAATGTCTTGTCGACTTGGCTAAATAACTAACAGAAAACCATGAGCAGACTTCAGTGAATAGAAACCGATTCTTTCTATTTTCTTTCCGATGGCAGCAAAGAATAAACGAAGCCATTAAAAAAGAATACCAACTGGAGAATCCAATGTTCTGTAACGAGCAAATTGAAGGTAAAACTAGTAAATGCTTTGTTTATAGTGGAAGTGCACTTAGCTGCTCTTGTTACTGTAGTTTATAAATAAAGCATCTTTTGTTTTTTGTTTGTAACGAACCATTTCTTCACTCAGCAAATACATTTTCTATGGTCCTTCGGGTTATATACGGGGGGGGGGGGAGTCTCAACAAATGTTTATACCGGGTGGCTCCGCCCCGAGGTTCAACCCCTTACCCTTTTATATACCATTTTTCACGGAAAAGGTACCGATTCCGTATACCTTCTATTGACAAATGGTGCCCCTTTCACATACCTTGTTTATAACTTTGTATACCTTTTAACTACTGTCATGGGCTCCTGCTGCTGTGAATACAGTGTCTTTTAGGGATCAATCACAAAAATAGAACGTTTTCTCGACTTTTTAGAGCCATAAAATTCATCTGTTAGCCCTTTTGGGCCTTTTCACAGACCCAAATGACAGGTTTCCCTACCCTCTGATATACCTGAAGCCTAAAAAGGTACCCTTTTCAGGCGGAGCCTCCCCGTATAGGCCATTATAGGGAGAACCTCCCCCCCCCCCTCCCCTCGGGGATATATATGAAGAAACCGTCGTAATCTCGCGAATAAAACTAACCTCGAAAAGACTAAAGCGTTTTTTTGCCAGTTGACTCACTCTATATTTTCCTCGCACACCTAGGCTGTTCACAGTCCCTTTATTTTTTCGCAAGATCGTCGGGATCGAGCGCTTACTGGTCAGTATTTTTCCCGCCTCTTCTCAAACTGTCCCCCGTCCCCTAAGTAGATTTGACACTTCTCCAAGATGGTCGCCTGTAACACACTGCGCTCGGTCTCGACGATCTTAGGGAAAAGTAGGGAATTGTTATAAACAATTATACTATTGGATGAGGTTTTTGTAATATCCAGAAAAATCAAGGTCGAGGTAGGGGTTATCAGCCGAAGCCGAAGGCTGAGGCTGATAACCCTTACCGAGACCTTGATTATTCTGGGTATCACAAAAACCGAATCTAATAATTGTTTTATTATACACTGAACGAATTCTTCCTTTCTCGCTTCGACATAAAATGTTTTCAAAGTTTGTGCCAACTCTTTTTTTTTCTCAGGTTCTTAGATATTTCTCTTCCACGTATTGCCTCCTTGGTCGACCTTTTTGTGTTTTGTGAGTCCTTGTCTTCAACTATTTTTCGATGTCTTGCCCAGTCAACCAAGCAAACCTGGAAGTCATGTTTTTGCTCCTTTACTGACGGTAAGCAACACAATGTGCGCGAACTTGACATGATTACCCTTAGAAATCATGCTCCGCGGTCATACATGACATGATTAACCGTGACCTTGAGTGTCCTTGACATGATTATTGTATAATAGCCAGATCACGTCCCAGGCGCTGATTTCGAAAACCACTGAGCACTTTCGGCCAATCAAAAGAGATAGTGGGTTGAATGTATAATAAACAGCCTTAGCACACACACGACTGTCGACAGTTTTTGTGTTCTAAAGTGTTACAGAAAGTAAATGGACAGTCAATACAACAAATACGAATGAAAGGGCGGAGGGCGAAGTATAACTGAAGGATATTACTTTAACTGATCGCCCTTTCGCTTTATTTGCTGTACTCAGCAAATTCTTAAATGGTAACCTTGGTAACTCTTATGATTGACAGGATTTGAAGACGCCTTCTCTGTGTTTGATGTAAAGGGAAATGGCAAAATCAAAGTGAGAGACGTTTTCCCCCTCATTCGCTCACTTGGTCACAATCCTATTGAGGCTGCAGTGTGGTGCTACTTGAACGAACTGGACCTAGCAGGTCAGCTGGAACAGTTTATCTACGGCCGGCCCTTCCCTTGCGATTCAGTGGGTATGGGTGGGGATAGGGGTTGCCGGTGGGGTATTCTTTCTTCCTCTCCCCTAGACTTTGCAAATAAAAAACAGGTTGAAGAAGGATTCGATATTGGCCCACAAATCTTCAACAGTCCGGTCTGTAGATCTCCAACAGTTTTGAGAGGAGGGATATTGGCCGTATTCGTTTTAAGAGCGACGGTCAGGAAATATCGACCATCGAGTGGCAAGGGTTGAAAAATCGATTGCCTTCATTTTTTGTCCATAAATAGTGTTTAGGTAGATAAGTAATCTGATGTACGTTGTTCTCGCAAAAAGCCTTTTATTTTCGAAAAAAGTAAGAATATCAGTTTTCGCGGTCGGAGTCTCAAAATGGCCGTATTTTTAACCCGAAATTTGCTAACATCAACTCTTCTCGCGTTCGCGAATAAGGCCGCAAGGAGAAATTTGGACACATTCCATCAATAGGACAACTCTTCTTCTTTCACTAGAAGTTACGTTCAAAGAAATATTAAGACTTGTTGAACTAACATAATTCAGAAACGAAGAACAGGTTTTTACGGTGACAAAAACTTTAATTTAGTAGTTGTTTTCTGCGGCATTTTTCTTCATGTGGTATACCTCCAAATTTTCCCGGTCCTCGTTTATTCACACATTTAGACACTCATCTAAAGCATACCTGAGAATTGGCTTGGGTTCCTTTAGGCAGCCTCCAAACGAAAGCAGCAAAGTTCGGTAAAAATAGTGAAGCGTGACCAAAATAACTTATTTAACGGCTCCAAGTTTCCTCGATCGTAAAGTAAGAAGACGAGATATCTTCCTGTTCCGTCATCCTTAGCGAATTACCATTGTCAAAGTCCATATTTTTCGATAAAAAGTGAGTGCTAGAAAAAGCGCGTTTGACTTTTTCTTCTTCAAAATAATGTCGGGATCGAAAATGTTACTCTTTCAAGAATTGCGTTGCGTTACTACCGTGATTCCGTGACATTTTAACGGCTTCGTCTCTTCAAACGTACGTTATGTCACGTGCAGTCACGGATTAGCTTGTCACGCAGAGTCGCCGTCTGGTAGGGTTTAGCGTTTCAAAATGGCTAAAATTGACCCAGTTTCACCCTTTTACCCCACTCTTTGATTGAAAAAAGAAATTTTGCAATGGGAAAACCTACAAGAAGTACAAAAAAATGAGCTTTAGGCTGTAGATATCTACTTTTGTGCGTTCGAAAGAGGAAGTGTTTACACAATTACCGCCGGCCTACCATGAAAATTCCTGAACTTCGATGGTGTCTTACGGAGATTACGTTCAATAACCCAAGCCAATTCCCAGGTATGTTTTAAATGAATGTCTAAATGTGTGATTTAAATAGCATTAACAGAATTTGGAGTTATACCACATGTTAAACACTGCCGTCGAAAATGAGTAACGAACTTAAGTTTTTGTTATCGTGAAAACCTATCCCTCATTCTTGAATTATTTCAGTACGACAAGCTTCGCTATTGCCCCGAAAGTATCTTTTAGTGGAAGAAAAAGAATTTTTCTGTTCATGGAAAGAGTCCAAATTTCTCCATGCGACTTTGTTTGCGAACGCGAGGAAAGTTAATTTTAGCGAATTTCAGGTTAAAAATTAGGGCAGTCTGAGACTCCGACATCGAAAACCGATCTTCTAATTTTTCTCACAAATAAAAAGCTTTCGGCAGGAGCAATCTACTTTAGGTTTCTTATCTACCTAAAAGCTATCTATGAACAAAAAATGAAAGAAACTGATTTTTCAACTCTTGCCACGAAATTAGGATTTTGGTCGATTTTTCCTGACCGGCGCTCTTAAAATTGTTCTTTGTGGCTTTTTTTTCAATTCAAGGAAAAAGAAAAATGACTTTTGTGGAGTTCATAAGAGTTATGGAGTCTTTAATAACAGATGAAGAACGCGAGGAAAATGGTTGCATTGACGCTGTCCGGGTTTTTGACTCGGATCAACGAGGTTATATCAGCTTGAACGAACTACAAGTGGCATTAAGGAGCATGCCGGGAAGTGCGCAGATGAAAGAATTTGAGTTGCGAGATATTTTACAAGAAGCTGATCTGGATGGAGACGGCAAAGTTAAAATTCAGGGTGAGTGGATTAGTCTTATGATAAAGGAAAACGTTAAACGTCAAACGGTATACGGTCATGATTTTTTTCTCATGTGCGCATTGCTGCAATTGCCACATCACCCTGGAAGAGTATGACGTCATACGTGGGTAGATCTCTCGGTTCGTCGTGTAAAACACAACGGGGCCCCCGCGAGAAATGGTGCTAAATTGAACCACAAAGCAAGCAACTTTCGTTACGCACAATTTTCCATCATAAAGGAAGAAAATGCCTAGAAACAAATAAAACATTAATTATTGCCTATCTTTTTCCTTATCAGATTTCCAGCGACTTGTTGACCGTCAATGATAATAGTTAGGATCAAGCAAAACTCATTTATAACAACGTGTTTGTATTGTATGGATAATAAGAGCTGAGAGCATTAACTTATAAAGTAAAATTCCTTGCCTTGTCCACCATTGGTTGACTCCACGAGTACAGTGCTACGCGGCAAGACCGCAAGGTCATTTGGGTAGCCTTAAATCCTGTATATTTCTAGCCTGCGAAAACATCCGTTTTTCCTTGCTCTTCGCCGCTGGGGACGTGTCGCGCGGAGGAACAAACGTCCCCAGCGGCGAAGAGCGAGAAAAAACGGATGTTTTCGCAGGCTAATACATTTCGGTCCTCAATTCGTGGTCTTTAGAGCATAAGATGAGCTCAAGAAACCTTGTGATTTTACGACGAAGGGGTCGCTTCATTACTGAGTTTGGCTAGTACCTAATTTCCTGTGCGGTCTTGTCGCGAAGGCCAGTATCCGGCAAAGTTAATTGTAATACAGCTGTATACTATACCACAGGAAAGTACCACTCAGAAGCTTTCATTTGAAAGATTACAAGATAGGGCTTCTTTCACAGACTCAAACTGAAAAAGTGTCTACCTTGCACAGCATCATAAAAAAACACTAAAGGACCGTCAACTTTCAGGTAGCTTTTATCTTAACGATCATCTTTGTGGATCATCTGTCTTCCCACAGTTAATACTTGTTTACATTGCCCACTACAGTCAATCATTAATTAGGTTAGCAATAATTTATAACAAAATATTAAAAAGCATCAGAAATTGGGACGTTTTAGGCTAAACTGACTTGTGCGCGTCCGGACAGGTGGACGCCAGTTTTGATATCTAACGATATCGGACCTCAAGAATTTCCTTATCAGCAATTCTATAATCGATAGTCATCCGTTTGTTCTGTTCAATGCTCTCTTCTAACATCCGTGTTACTGCGCGGTTGTTTTGACCCAGGGGTATCTTGAGATTCTGATAAATTTCAATCCCCGTATATACATTCACCACATGTCGTTCCCAGGCTACGCTCCAATGAATTCCGGGCGTCATCACCACACCTCGGATCTCCATGATCTCAGCTTCTTCATCATCATCGTCATCCTCCTCTTCCGCGGCCTGGTCTTTCCTCTCTTCGTTCTTACTCATGTTAGTAGTATCACTTTACCGTGTTTTCCAATGGTTAAACACAACCTTGTTTCCAGAAAAATCCTGGGAACCCTAGAAATGAGGTTGTGGTTAGAAAGACTTTAGCTACTTTCGGATTGCCCATAAAGCAAATTATTCCGCTCTTTCCCCATTCCGAAAAAAATTAAATACCCTTCACAATGTACTTCTAATTTCTTCTGGCAACTGAAAGCAAAAAAAGCAATACTTATGCATTTTTTTTGGGGGGGGGGGGGTGGGGGTGGAAGGGAACAAGGTGTACTATTGAAAGTTATCAAGAATGAATATTTTTTGGAAGAGACGGGTTATGGGGAACGGACTCCAAGGTAAGGCAGATAATAGACCTCTTTGGCTTGTATGTTTTGTTTTCCCAAAAGAGGTCCCAGGGGAACTTGGACCTTGTCTCTTCATAAATTATGCATACATATGCACGAGAATTAGACATAAATTAACAGTTCTCTAGCGTATTATCACATGGCCTGTATTGAGAATACAAAACCTGCAAGCTGAAGAGGTCTTTTGACTTCAACTTTTACAATTACAATAAACTAACTCCCACGGTCATAGGTTCTTCAGGCTTGGGCCAAGTATAAATATATGCTGTTTAGTTCACTTTAGTACAATTTCCTAAACCAAGGGAAAAGTAAGTGCTTGAAATACACCTATCTGCGGTGCGTACTTCCATAAACAATATGAATGATCATAAGAGAGCGGAATTTTGTCATACTTTTGTAAAACATATTTGCCTAAAACTGAAAATTACCTGAACTGTTGTGACGCTGATATAGAAGAGAGCGCTGTCTTTGATGTCTAAGAAGCTATGCAAGGAATTTTAAACATCAGTAGGGATTACTATTCAGATATTTAACATAAAGGTCATAGTGACATACTAGCTTTACAGATCCACAGAGCCAGACAATGACGAAAATAAAATGCGTAAAAAGAAATTTCAAATGTCTAAACCCTATTCTATTGCTGATAGTTTGAATAACGATGCTTGTGACTGTTCGAAAACTGAATAACACGCTTAAAGACTGGTAGGACTGCATTGTTTACACGCAGCTTAAATGAAGTGCTTTCCGCTTTATATGAAAGAAAAGATCAACAGTTTTAATCTTTTGATCGCCTCGCTGGCCACTCCAAAGGGCCCTCTCGGTTTGTAAACTGTGTGGATCTTTTCTTAATAAGGGTCATCTCTGTGGAACGTTTATCCTAACGAGGTATCGATTATCTAAACATACATAAACCATTAGCGAGGCCATATACCCTCCTAGGGAAATTTGGTCTTCTAAAAACAGTCAGGGAAATGCGATATTCAGGTGGGGTACATACAAACCGTGAACCGTCAAAACTGCATTCCATGAATTATTTTTTGCTTCTGTTTACAAGAGCAAATGTTAAACACTACGTTGCTCAGTCAGATACCCGATGTTAATTTATCTACATCTACTTACAAAATTTATCCCGCAAATGCAGACCCCCTCAGTCTCCAACTTAGTGTTTTGCGTCGATCCGATGACGAACTCTGTTCCGTGTGGGTGAACACGCAAATAGGCCAGCTGCCAGCTGTCAACAGTTATGTGCTGATAGAAAAGAGCCTGCGTGGTTGGCCCAAAGGAACAGTCATGGGTCGCGAGACAAATGATGCGCACGAGAGGAGAACACGCGCGAGGAGATAAGAAGCCTCCCTCACGGTCATCGCTGCCGTTCCTGTTTCTGATTTGGTTAATTTTTGTGTCGGTAGACAGGAAAATGAATTTGGTTCAGAAAATAGATGAAAGGACGACAATAAGAAACGGATTAAAATTGAAAGAAATTTCAACACTACTGACTGAAACGTTTTGCTTTTTGTTTGAACGAAAGACCACGAGAAACAAATTCCGGCCTTTGACAGAGAGAGACAGTAATTAACATTCGCTAAAGGTCAACTGATAAGTCATCCATTATATTACTGGGAGGGGGCATCTTGTTTCGTACAAAGTTCGCGAAGCCGAGTACAATGTATTAGTGTTCCACAAAGATGAGCCATCAGCTACCATCAGACAATTTTTTGAATTTTCCGAACCCAGTACATCGTTGTTAAAAAAAGAAAGAAACGCTTTCAGGACATGGACCATTCAACCACAGGTCGGCAACCTCGTGCCCAGGGCTTCTCAGGGAGAAGCCATGGGAACGAGGTTAATTTGTTGGGTCCTGTTCGGATAGCCACACGTTTCTCGCCCTCAATGACTGCCAACGAGGAGTTCGGGAACCCCGTACTATAAAATACAGACCGGTTTCTAAACTAGCTCTGTTTTTTATTAGTAGCTTCTTAACATCATTCAGGGACCGCTGGAAAATTTTTCCCGAAAATGTTGTCTAATGATTTACTAAGCTTTTTGTCCATGTTGCTAAACTTTGTCGGATAAGCAAAATCTAGTTCTAAATAACAATTCTTTCGGTCAGCGGTTCTCTTCTTTAGCTCTTAGTTATTGCATTTTCTTTCTCACCAGCCTCGTTCTCGTTCAACAGCTCAATATAATCCGCCTCATCTGTGTCCTCTCTTTTCACTGATTGGTCAACCTCCTGGAAAACGGTGGAGGCTGCTTCTGTGCCTTCCTCTTTTCGAACAGAAACTGGTGGTGGTTTTAATGTTTCATACGCGCTATCGACGGCGGCTGCAGTTTCCTGTGACTTTTCTGTACTTGTCTGATCTCTTTTGGTGTTTGCCTCGAACTCCTCATCACTTATGATCTCGACGTAATCAGGAATTGAATCTCGTAAGTTCGAACTCCCAGCTCCATTTGGGTGTTTTCTGTCAGGAGAGACCTGAGTTACATCCGGGCACCCATTTCTTAACAGTAACGTTTGATACAAATGCTTTTCTTCTTGATCTCCTTTGATTTCTGTCGCAGCATTCTTTGTTGCTTCTTGTAGACGCGGCGAAAGAAACTGATAATTTGACTTTTTTGGAGATCTTTCAACGGGATGCTGAATAGTCTGCCCGTCTCCCACAGATTCTAAAATCTTCAGGTAGTCCGAGGAGGGTGGATCTAACATGCATGATTCTACTCTCTGGTACACATGTGGCTCTTCTTGTTGCTGGCAAGCCGCATCACTAGACTGCGCATCCTCTTTACTTTTTCTTCCACTCCACCCACGAAGCACACCATCGAGTGTAACAACTTCCGGGATGGTTGACGGAACGCAACTTTCAACCCTGTCTATGTCCAAAGCAAAATTTTCTAACCCATTCTGACCACTATGTTTGCGACTCAAGGTCCCGTGCTCAATAGTGGTCAGCTGACCTGTTCTTCTCCGCTTTACTCTGCAGCAAATGTAGTAACTGAGCCAAACATTGAGAAGGAAAGAGACAACTGCCAAGCAACCCAGGAATATTATCACGATCACTGGTTCAAATACTGAAACAAAAAACAGTTTGCTTATGCCCTTTAATTATTTGAGTGTCAATGTATTTAGCATGAAAGTGCTAATTGCGGACACTATTTTTAAGTCTCCAACTGGAGACAGGACCGCCATTGGTCATCCGAGCCACGTGAAGGTCTCGCGCGGCTTGCAGTGCAAAGGAAGTACGTTCATTTTTCAGTTATTTTAAGACCCTGAGTAATGGTCCGGCCCTGGGAATTGAACACACGACCTCCCGCCAGTAACTGAGAAACTAAAGACTCGAGCTTGCCTGTTAAGATACTCAATGCGAACCTGATGCTCGATCTTATGAACAAAATTCTCAAAAAGCGTTCTTTCGCCAAGTAATCGGCTCCTGCATTCGGTCAATACATTTCTATGGTATTTTTTTATCAGGCCTTGTATGATTAAACGTCCGTGCAGTGCCTCCTTAAGCTCGCTATAAAAAAATTTCAAGGTGTGCACATTTACCTGTCTGTTATTTATTTGGTCGTTGTATGATATTATTGTCTTGAACCTCTGAATGCATTTTCAATCCCTTGCTTTTTTTCAGTGGTCGGATGGAAGATGTTAACTTTTGTGGAACCCTTATTGTGCCTAGGGGTCCGTTTGTCGAAAGGCCCGGTAACTTTTCCCCATCGGGCCCGAAAGTAAGATTTAAAATCACTGAATAAAATCACTGAAAACCTTTTGAGTAATAGGACAGTTCCTACCTCACAAACCAGTCAATTAGCTTCTTTTTTTTTACAGTTTCATTGTATAATTTTCAAAATTATTGAAACTTTGATCTCGAGTAAAAACACGGCAAACATAAAACAGCTCTCCCGACCAGAAATGTTATCGGGACTTTCAAGAAACGGGCCCCTGCAGGTATCACTCACCGGCTCAAACATTACCCCACGATATGTTAAGCAATGCAAAATATCAATAAATTTTACCAGTTCTCTTGCCGGGTGGAGAGCAAAGGACACCAACGTCCATGCTGTGGTCACACGACTTATTAACGACGTAATTCTTCCAGCCACTGTGTTCACACTCAAGGAGTGATCGCTCATTTCCTTCACAATCAACATCTTTAAGAAATATTGCACCCGAGCCTGCACCAAACCCTGCCATAGGAACAGCGGCGACTTCATTAGAAAAGCTCAGCTGTTTGCAAATAACGCGGGCGTCATTTAGGTTCCAGCCCTTGTCGCATATTGTGCCCCAGATCTCCCCGTCTTTGCTGATTTCCACTCGTCCGCCATATGAAAGGGTGGATCCCTTCAAACGGACGTGAACTGGAGAAGCAAATACAAACAATATTGCTGGTCTCTACTTGTCTGCAAAAATGACGGGGTCATGGACATGGTAGAATAGTGAGTTTACGCAACAGGACGGCAGGAAGAAGAGGACGGCAAAACACTTGTGTGTGACAAACGTGACAGGGTTACTACTTACGTGTTTTGTCGAGACCTTCACTTAACACTAATGATTTCAAGTCCTTTACAAAAGGATCTTTTTAAAAGAAAGTGAAATTTAGTGAAAAGTTGTTTCAAACAAAATTACTCTCACGCTTGTCACACAAGGTTTGCCTTCTTTCCTGGCCGCCCTGTTGTGTAAGTTCACTAATTCCTCTTGCAACATTGCTGCTATTAAATCATCTCCTCAATCCGGGAAAATTTTGCTTGTGAAATCCAGGATCCTGGGCTTCAGCTCAGGGAATCCGGAATCCCGCTAACGATTGGGATGCGGAATCCAAGTTCCAAGAATCCGGAATACAGTACTCGACTGCAGTCCGGAATCCGTAACGTGGTATCCAGAATCCAAGACTGTCTTAGATTACCTTATATGAAGTGAAAAGCAGGAGCCAATCAATATGGGCACCTGCGCTAGGCGAATCAAAACTCTGGAATTGTATTGCACAACTGATAATTACATTGAAAATTAAAAAGATCTGTTTCAGCCCCAAAGTGTCAATTCAGCCCTGCAGGCCAAAGTCTGATTCAGCCCTTCCTGGAGCCATTTGAGCACAATTTAGACCAAAAAATCTCAATCAAAAGGCTATTCCAGCCCACGGTAGGGCCCATTTCAGCCCTGGGACCAAATCAGCCCTAGGTAATTGGACTGTATTGGCCCTGATTTAAGGGAGCCAAATAAGACTCAAAAATGGGACTGTATTTTACTCACCGAAACGGCCCTATTTTTAGGGCTAAAACAGATCTTTCTGATTTACAGTGTAATTATAGTATATTATGATATGTGTTTCTTACGCTAAAATGATACGAGTCACCAACCTAACGTGTATTTAACACTCATAAAAGAATATCTCTGTCCCGGTTTTTAACTAAAATATATACGGAGGATCCTGTTCTGGACTCTATGGGCCCAACACAATTTTTCCGTCACTTAGCTTAATTTGCTCAAATGTTGCATTAGATTAGCTGTAGCACTTTAGAAGAAATATTTGACTTTGATATTGGAGCTTAATTTTTTACCTCTCTTGACGAAAATATTCGTATTGCCAAGACAAATGCCCGGAGGGGGGACATATGAAAGGGGTGGGGATGCTCGTGGGAAATTTTGAATTAAACCTCTAAAGGAGACCGATCTGGGCGTGGCCCAAGCTCTGTTTAACCCCTAAAAGAGACCATGTTAAAACACAGACAAATGAGAAAACTTGGATTATACGAATGGAGTAAATAGAACGAATTAAAAATATACATATCAAATATATATTTTTTCGCGTACAACCCTAAACGAGACCTTCACGGCTAAATATGATGGCGTTTTGCCCAGAACACTCTAAGTGAAACCAAAATCCGAAATTTACACCCTTAGGCGAGACGACGAGCATTCCCACCCCTCTCATATGTGGAGTTTCCCCCCCCCCCGGGACAAATGCTTCGATTTGATTAATAACAGCAGGCCCAAACCAGTTTCCTTAAAACAACATCAACAAATTGAACAACAACGACAACGATGGACTTACATCCAAACGATTTTTGGGTAGACTTGTCTGTTTGTAACACGAAATTAAAGTTCAATTTACATGGATTAGTGGTTGATTTATTTAGAATTTCTGAGAGTCAGTGTGGGGTATTATCCCCATAAGGTATAAAAGCCCTCTTCGTTGAATAAATAGCAAACCATTCATCATCGGGTGTCAGTTGAGTTTACTAAATAGGGTCAGTTTACATTGTTTTCCCCTTTATTTTCATAAAATGAAAACGTCAAAAGGAAGTCGAAAGCCATAAAAGGACTAAATTATTCAGTCTTGTACCGTATAATCGACGCGATGCCCGCTTTGAAAAAATAAATAAATAAAAACTATGGACTCCACGCGTTATTTTAGCCAAAACTGCAAAGAAATAATTAAAAAGGCATTATGAAACTTTGTTCTGTAAAGAACTGACTCAAATTTGATGCGTTTAAGGTCAAGTCGAAACTCTGGAAAAAAATAATCCCATAGTTTGTTTTTAATGTAAATGTTTCAAACTGCGACAAGGGATATTCAATCTAAGATATACCACACCTCACGCCATAGAAAAAGTAGAGAAAAGGGCAAAGCGGATGCGCCCAAAATTCTTATTCGAATATTTCGGCATCTCTTTCTCGGACTTCTAAGCTGGAATGCTGATCAAATGACGCAGGAGTTTTGACGCAGTTTTAGTTGGAAGGGAACTTAGCTATAATGAATGTCGTGCCATTATTGCGCAAACTGAAGAACGTCTCTTTTGAGTCTCTTGACACCAAATTTTGGAAATTTTAATCCGCCCCAGTTCATGCATTTTTCAGTGGGATTGTTTCTTTTTTTTGAGGCCTACTTTCTTTCAGAAAGCCGCTCTTTTCCTCCTTTCCATCCGTTAGTTGCAGACATTGGTTGTTTTAGTATTTTGATTTAGAAACGATCTATTTTGATCCGTGGGGAGACAATCGTCGTACCCACTTCTTGCAATTTTTTTTTGTTGTTAAAAATGAATTAAAATCTTCATTCAGCGGTTATAAAATAATTTTTACAAATATACCTTACGTTACAAAGATTAAACAGCATTAAAAAAGAACTTAGATTAAGTTGTTATTTGCCGTTCTATGTAGGGGGTTTCTGAAGTTGATACCCACCTTTGCTGGAGGTTTTAAAGGTTTACAGTTTTGGTCCACAAAAAAGCTTCTTCTTACCTTTGTAGTCCGCTTGAACATCCTCACTATTGGTGAAGTTCTTCTTTCCTAAGATCTCTTTGGTAGTAACGATGAGAAAAACCGTAATAAAGCAGGCATTCATGGTGGAATTGCGGTTTGTTGATTTTGTCTTTGTAAACACATTTTTAAGTAAGAACACAAAAGAAGATATGCCTTCCCATGTCATAGCAGTCACGATATGTCACGAAAATGCCTTGTCTTGCATGGGTGACAAAATAAGGGGGACAGGGGGTCCAAACCCCCCTCTTCCCATATTTTAAATTTCCTGCTCCTTTTTGGCTTCCTTCGCTTTAGCCCTTTTTCGAATAGAAAATATCAAGCATTATTGCGTCATTTCCCCCTTTTTCGCCCGCTTCCCACCCTTCCAGGCTCTCACTTCCCGCGGCCTTTTCCAACCCGCCCCCCATACCCCTCCCGCATCCAAATTCGCCCGTTCTCCTAACTCCGTGTCCTCCCCAAATAGCCATATCATGTCCTCTTTTTTCCTTAAACTCACTGAATTAATAAATAATAAATAATTAATAGTTAATTAATAAAGCCGTGGTGATCGCAGGCTTCTTCGTTTTTGAAACCTACGCTATCAACGTTTTTCAAGCAGGTGTAAAATGCCAGGAGACACGCCAGAACTTTCTCCACCCCGAGTATTTCTGTGTTCTGTATCGAACAAATAGACACACCAATATACCCCCCCCCCCCCCGGACCCTGGCCAAACACGGGCACTTGACTCGTATCCTAGTAGGGGTTGGAGTGGCGCCATATGGGAGGGGGGTTCTGTGGAAAAATGCCTTTATCTTTCGTGTTTTCATTGCATGTCATAGAATATACACAAGCCTCGATCAGAAATAATGGCGGGGAATGTGCTGAATGGGATGTTGGATTTTTGTTTAAATAACTCCTGATGCACCTTTCAGTTACGTTCGTTCACCGTGTTATGGAGACCTTCCTTTGACGATCAAGCGTTCCTTTTAAGCAAATGTTCTAATGGGCTCAGGTAATGCCCATCATGGAAATTATTTCGACTTTCACATCTTAAGACCACTGGAACGTCTAACCAACCGCTCCGCGTTCTAGTATTGAATCAACAGGGTGACAGAGGATCAAACGGTTCTTGCTAGCAGGGGCCTTGCTACCTGTACGTAGGGTACGCAGTCTTTAATGATATATTTAGAGAAAAGGCGGGAAAATAGAGCGCACATAGCAGAGGGTCACAATGGGGTTAACCTTCAACCGTCAAAGCTACCACCTCATTGAGACCCTCACAGCAACCTCGGCTATTGTCTTCGCAGTAAACGAAGTAGGGAACATAGGGACAGTGTGGCAAACAGCGGTAAGAAAACACTCATTTGTAACTATAAGTCTGAGATACCTCTAGTTTGATGGCTTTATTCACAATACAGAAAGCGATTGACACACTTCAGTTAATGAACCCAAACATGCAACAGGCGACAAAGAACTTTACAACTTACGTAGGTCCTTTCATTTACAGTAAAAACGCAAAAGCACTAACAACGTGACCTCACCTCACATAAAAAGTGTGAAAAAAATGCTTGTTTAACCATTAATGCCAAAAAAATGCTATCATAATCCGGAAGGGGCTAGTTCGGGGGAAGGGGAGGCATAGGGTGTATCCCGGCATATCCTTGCTACAAACATGCTTGCGTCAGCCCCTACATCACCCACCCAGCCATGAAAGGTTGTCCACACCACGGGGTCCACGTCCCCTACAATCCACTGACAGCATACATCAGACAGCTGGCATCCTTTTTATTTACATATAACCTTAGTAACAAGAATCAAAGCCGTAGTCATCAATTCAATATTCAATCCCAACATCCTAGTATCGCAAAAAAAAATAGATTCTAACTGAACACTGACCGTTTCCAGTACTTTTTCATTCTGTTTTTCTTGAAAATAGTTTTCAGTTTTTAGACACACAAATATATACAGGCGACAGGCAGTCTATAAATGTTTATAGACCTTCATTAATCCATCAATTTACTTGTCGGAAAATAGCCTGAGAGAAAGCCACTCAAGAAATGGGGAGGGTTTAATTGGTTCATTTTTTTTACTGAAAAGTTCCAAAAGGGACCTTTTCCTTGTCACTTGTGCAGCTCTTATTTTTGGAGGGCCTTTCTTTAGGTGACGCTCGCCTTGAAGGTACCATAATAATGCTTTCCATCGATCCCCTTAAAAAGGCGCTTGTAGGTCTTAGTGGTTTGGCCCCGCTGATCCCTTGCTCGTCGAACTCTATCGCAATTGTAGGATTTTTGTACGAACAGGAAACTCTTCGGGTATTCTGCAGGGCGGTGATAAGATTTCCAAGCTGCTGCACTGATTTCACCAAAATTATAACCACGACAGAGAGTAATGCTACCAGAGCTACAAGAACATAGGAGAGGATTCGCACCGGGTCTTCCATCAGAAAATGCTTGTCACTCTGACCGTGAATTGTATAGTGTATTATTCCAACTTTTGAAGAATGCTTTTCTTTTCTGGAATGGTGTACCTACCATCAAAAAGATCATATATTTTCTAAGCTTATAAAACACCGATCTTCGAACAGGCCGCAGTGAAACGTTATACCCCGGATCTTGATATCTAGTGCACGTTCGATATGTTAAAATTCTAACACGACTCCGAGGCTT
>OZ037992.1:2114016-2239016 GCA_964035705.1 Porites rus
CATAAACACTCTAATTTTCAAATATTTTCTTTTTTTGTTTGTGTATTAGATTTGAATTGCTGTCTTTCTTACCTTCAGTTTTTAAAATTAACATATTTAAGCTTTTTGTACCACTGCATTTGAAGGCAATCATTAAAATATTTCGATCGGGATTTTTAGACTTTTAGTTAGTGATTCAGACATGTTGAAGACACGTTCATGCCACATTCAAG
This sequence comes from Porites rus, assembly GCA_964035705.1. Lineage (NCBI taxonomy): Eukaryota > Metazoa > Cnidaria > Anthozoa > Scleractinia > Poritidae > Porites > Porites rus. Next base: position 2,114,229 of record OZ037992.1, read on the forward strand.
CACTGGCCGTAGAGTCTGGGGCTAGAACTCCAAGGCGCATGCACAGAGGCGGCATTCAGTCACTGTTGGTGCTCGGGAGTAGGCCTTGGTAGATTGTGCTCGAAAAAAAAGCATATTATGCTTTTAGCAGTGCTCATATTTTTTAGAAATTATGCCAAAATTATGCTCTCTGTCATCGAAATTATGCTACTTAGATTTTACACTGATTTTAAGGAAAATAAAGATCATCAGTAGCTTAAATCTATCAATTTTGACTTTAATGAACATTCATATAGTCCACCTTCCAGTCTTACAGTCTTTAGCATCGCAAATACGTATGTGCGCACCTCGAAAAGCTAAATGATTAACAAATGGTACCAAAATCAACCGTTTCTGGGTTCTGAATCCGGGTCAGAAAGTTATAGCCCGCATACTTGTTTAAAGCTCTCGGTACGGCACTGCAAGTGGTGGAAGTGGATGTGCTAAACTGAAATAAAAGCTTAAATAATGCTCGTTTTGCTGAATTATGCTTAAAATTATGCTAGCACAATCTACCAAAGCCTACTCGGGAGGGATGCCGAGGTGAAGTACTCGCTTGAAATTAAAAAGAACACACCCTTTATTCGAGTAATCACGCTGGCCAGAATTCGGGCTCGGTGTCGCAGTACCCGAGAAAGTAATGTCCTAGCAACCTCGTCCCCAGGGCCTCTCCCATATTTTTAGGGAAAAGCCCTGGGGAAGAGGTTGAATGCCCGAGCATAAGATAGACATGTGCTCGCCCTATGTGCGAGCGTTTTATGATAATTCGATTGCGAAGTATTAAGCATTGTTGCGTAATTCGGCCCAGGCTATTTTTCTCGCTTCCCCCTTTCGGAACTCCCAACTCCCGCTCCGTATTCTTCCGGGTTCCCAGCCCCTATCCTGCCCCGCCATATAGCTTCTTTGTTAAAGGGGGTTAAGCCCTCTGAGGTCCAGGCGGAATTGTCATATCTTCGAAATGTCCATCGTTCCACACCTTTCAATTGTTGAATTGTTCCACTGATCCACCTTTGAAAATAATGATCCTGGCACTTTTTCCCAAGCGCCTGTCTTCCCAGAACAGCAATCCTCACTATCGGACTTAGAGTCCTCGCTGACGCGTTCAATATTAACAATCATCTTGGGTCTGCGGCTCATTCTAATTTCGTCGATGTTTGGTGTACGGCAGCCTTGGGGTACACTGTTTCTCTGTTGATAACCTACAAGCTGACACGGGTTGGAGTTAACTGCTGATTGGTGAACGTTTTGGGCCAGTGCTCTTATTGAGCTAAGTCTCCCCCTTTTTTCTATGGTCCTTTCGACGTCGAGTACTTCAGTTCTCTTTGGGTTGCTGTTTTTATCTTTAGTGGTATCACTTGATTTTTGGCTACTACGTTTCGGTTTTGGGCTGTATGGGTGTGAAAGTTCAATGTTTGGTGTGTAACCTGGTGATTCTAAAGTTTTTGCTTTGCCGCGTTCGGAATCTCCTTGGGGTCTCTCTTGCTTCCGATAAACCACTTGCGGCTCTAAGCTGTATTCAGATGATTGCCTCGGATTCCCTAGGGGTTCTGTTGACTTCATTCGTTCATCTTGAAGGAATTCACGTAAGCCTAGACGAATTTGCTTCACTACAACGCAGAGATATGACACCATAATGCATAAGAATACACAGCACAGGCACGTCATCCCCATGAGGCTATAAGTGATGACCATGTCAATGTCCTGTATGGAACAAAACAAAATCTTTCAATTAATTACATGATTTCCTCGTAGGGAGCTAGATACAAGCAGTGGCCCATATGGCCATGGTCTCGTGCCCAGAATGTGAAAAATGTAATCGTAAATTCTAGTCATTGCAAAATGCTACAAAATATGTTGACTACTCTTGAATTTAATAATGCTAAGAACCTAGAACCCTCTATGCTCTATTTTAAAAGTCCTTAATCTTTAATGACCAGGAAAACTGAAAAATAGTAAGCCAAAGCTAACCGCTCTTGCTTAATTTTCGGCGAGGATTGGACAGTTCTGAGACTTTTGTTGCTTAAAGTTGTAACTGGGGCACATTCCTCCTCGCCAACAGGCTCAGTTAGTGAGTTTCCTTTGAGCTGACTAAACACTGTGAGTTAGAATAATTAGGAAGACACGTTTTGGCCATGGTCCTTGACAAGTTCAATTTTTTGTGTAGGCACAGAATAAAAAACTACCCTGGCCTTTACAAGAGCTACATGTTCATTGTACGTTTTCTGGACATTTCTTTAAGTTGAAGTTCTTCAAATGTCCTTCAGGCCATGCAGCTCAGAGTCAGTGTACCCAATACGAGGAAACGAAGTGCTACAATCGAAGATTCTAGCCGTCAGTTCTTCTTGAAGATTCTTCTTTGGCCTTGAGAATTTCCTTGTGCAAATAGAACTGGGTACATTGATTATGCGAATACTGAATTTAAAAAAATCCTCAAAACCTATAAAAAAAAATTAATATGATGCCAACACACATTTAACAAGTACCTTTAACTTATTATACAAGCTTGCTTTTTATTGAACTAAAATCGAGGATACACCGCATAAAGATCATACAGATCTCAGAATTTCATTTTTCATTTCCTTTTTTGTTTACTACACTTCTGAAAAGCTTTGAGTAATCCCAGCGCATTAATTAAAAATAAAAATACAAACATTTTAAAGGGACGCGGAAATACCACGTGCAGGAGTACACCTAAAATGTGAATTACACTTAATCACGACAAAATTTGAAATATAAACTTCAACGTGCGATCGAAATTGTTTCCGTTTATTTCAAAAGCCTTCTTCCACATTTTTTTTTTCTCTGCTAAGTTTCTATGCTGGTCATAACCACTTTTAAACTTACGCTTATAGTTTACTAGGAAATCGCGTAAGGCGATAAGCGTAAGGAACGAAAAAAGGAAAGTACGCAACTCACCATGACTGAACCTTCTCGTTATTATACGGGAGAATGACCTCTTTAAAGCTCAGAATGATTTTTCCCGGTATAACTAGCCGATATAAAGCCTTGATTTCCGCCGTTAAGAACTCAAATCCAATGAGTCAGATCTTGTCACTGATATGGTCAGCGGTTTTCATTACGGGCTCAGCTGTTTCCGCATGGCTGAAAAAATATGAAGTTGGCAAAGAATAATAAAAGGCATAACAAATAATGATTTTGTATCCGATCAGCACAAAACTTTCTTCTCATTAATAACTGACAGTTGCAAAGAACGCTTTGACGCTAGAGGTCTGTTTTATGACTAAATTTCCAGAGGGTGATCCTCAAATGATTATGCGTTATATTTAAATGCTAAATCGAAGCTGAAAGTATTGTCTCACGTAAAGGCAATCATTATTCTGTACTTCCTGTTTCCTGCCTGTAGTTGTGTTACTTCTCTGGCTTTTGGCCAACCGGCTCTTCTTCTTCAAACAACTCTTATCACAAGGGCACTCAGAAGCAAATACTGCCTAGAATTTTCTTTTGCTTGAGGACGGCTAAATATTTCTAGATGAACTTTCCATTTATGTACAAGTTTCGAAGCTTATCTAATAAATTCCCTACGATTTTCTGAAGTAATAAAGTAATTCATAACTTTGTAATTTAATCAAACAATAAACTTGTATTCCACAAATCAGTTCACTTAACAGCATACATGTATCCAAAAAATAGCAATCATCTTCGATCACATTTAACAGCCATAATGGCTCTTGATCACAGTAGATTAGGCCTGGAAAGCAAATTCTTGGAAAGAAAATCAGGCCGAATTTTTTTTGCGTTTGACAAGTTTCCTTTACAAAATCTTGCTAACAAATCTGGGAGCGTGTAAACCAACCTTTTATACTTTTTTTACATCGCATCTCATGTGATGTCAGCACAGAATTTGATTGTCGGCGAATTTCTGTAATCGTCGATCGTTCTGCTAGTATAAGCTAGCCGTTGACTCACTTGTCTTGCTTGTTTGGGACTGAGTCTTATTTCGGCCAAAGTGAGAGAAAGAGTGTCCCGCGAATTGCTTCCAATCAAAGATTTGTGAACTCGTGTCTGGCAAATTCTCCAAGTGTTTAGATATACAAAGTTATACGCACCTTATAGCTTCATCTGCGCTTAACGGGTGTCTTTCAAAATAGCTGCTCCACAGAATTTCACTGATAACACGTAAAGCAAAAGAGAATCGAAGTATTGACAGTCAATAAATGTCACAAAATCTACCTAAGCGGTCCCTTCGGGATTTTCTTTTTTACGTCATCCTTATCATCTCTTACTTGCGTGAGCGAACAACTTTAAAAAGGTCATCATTACCGACCGATTCCTTCCGGCCCCTGTTCAGGCAAATCTAGATTTTTTTCTGGCATACTGACTGTTCAATTTTTGAAGCAAGGACCAGCTTACAAAAAAGAAGGACCAGATCCTAATAAAGGGTTCTGAATCAGCAATAAGTGAAAATATAAAACAAAAGAAGCAAGGCTGATTTTACAGTCGGGAATATATACATATATTTTTACCAATATTTCGGAAGGCACGGCCTTCCTTCTTCAGGGTCTTACATATAATCTTACATTATATGTAAGACCCTCCGAAATATTGCTATTCCAGACTGTAAAATAAGCCTTGCTTTTTTTGTTTTATACTGACTGTATATTTAAACTGTAAGTACTTTCGTGACGCGGGAGTCACTAGAGTGCCTCAGGGCGAAATCCCTGCGGGGGCAATTACTATATTAAAGAAGAAGGAGAATTCAAACACCAGAAAGTTACATCGATTCGAGATTTTTTCTTCCCCTGGAACAATCGCCCACGACTATATTAGGCTGCCGCCTCGCAATAATTTCGTGTGAGTCTTTCAACAGGGTATATTGCCTGCGCGATTGATTTCATTTGTAAGAAAAATTTTGTTTGCACTCCAAGCATACAAAAGCATATAATGTGAATTTGCTCTATTGCAATTGCCAATACATGGATTTAAAAGAAGACGGCGCGCATTTTGTCCTTTGTCCTAAACAGGGCAATAAAATTGAGAGTGTTGTCCTAGGCAGGGTATGTACTTTATAATTTTTTTCTCCTAAGCAGGGTCAGGGTTTCGAACCTTCAGCGGCTCATCTATACCCACAGGGAAAAGGGAATAGAGGTGGGTGGGGGGGGGGGGGGGCGCAAGTACAGGGCCCAGTTGTTCGAACGCCGGTTAGCGCTAACCCAGGGTTTAATTTTAACCCGGGTTTCTTTTTCTTTCTATTAAAAGCACTCTATCGGATAATTGTATCTATTCTTTTAAGAGTATCCAATCATCAAATTGAAGGCAAAGTGAATTAAACTGAATTTGCTTTACAAGCTCTCATATCTGAGTTCAAATTTCGCACTGACCCCAGGTTATCTTAACCCAGCTTCGAACAACGCGGCCCAGGGCTGTCGAGGGAATAGGGATTCTGAAATCAGGGACATTTGTGCTTTTGGAATCAGGAATCTGGGAAATTTTCCTTGTAGATTCTTGAATCCTGAGCTGTGGAATCCGGAATATATCTCAAAGAATCCGGATGCCGCTAACGAATGGCATATAGAATCCAAGTTCCACTGACAGCGATTCCAGAATCCAGTACATAGAATCCGGAATCTTTGGCTTGGAATCCAGAATCCAGAACTGTCAGGCTGGATTACCTTACATGGTGCCACACTTCTGTTATAGTTTTGTACAATTCTTAGGGGTAAACCCAATGGCTTGCAATTGAGACTCGTAGTTATTGACCATTTATGATTTAAAACTACAAAGTGTTAAAAACACAAGCACGGGTAATCATAGCTGGAGTTTTTATTCAACAAAAACTTCAAGTGTCAATGCCATTCCTATATACACTATTTTCCCGCGTAATATAATTTTTTGGTAATAATTATAATTTCACTCCTTTTACAGAGAGGTTAAAATAACAACTGTCAGCTGCAAGCAAGAATCCATAATTCTAAAACAGCTTCTCTTTAAAACGCGTTTGATCAGGTCCGTATCAGGCCAGCCGGCCTTCTCATTACGAAGAAGAAATCATTTTTGGTAAGCTTAAACTTCGCTAAATCCATTATTTAAATGATAATGCTCAATTTTTCTTGAAGTATTTTTCACGCCTTGTTAGGCAAAGTTTGCTTTTTCTTTTGATCTCCAAGATCTCCATAACTAAGCTGACTCGTCACCATCCTTCTTGTGTTTTGACCAGGCAGCGTGGCGACTGGAAAGTAATCGCGGATGTCAATGTACTTTGGAGATGTCCATTGTGTTACACCGAATACCCTCCGGGTTATTGATAGTCCTCAGCTCTCCTGTATTCTGATAAATCTCTTCTTCTCCATCAGTATTTTCGTAGATTGGCTGTTCAGAGAATACTTCCTGGTTGCCGTATATAGGCTCTGATGGTTCTACATCGTTTGGTTCCTCTGGGCTGGAATGCAGCCTGTAGTCTGGGCTGTAGCCCTCATTGACATATTCAAAAATCTTTTTCTCTGATTTCTGTGGTGTCTTTTCAACGGGGTGTTGCATGTCTAAGTCCTGCGTGCAGCTTTCCGGTTTAAAAGATGGTAAAAAACTACCTGGAGCAGCTGCCAGTCCTACTACCCCTGGAGCTACTAGACACCCACTTGAGATGAGACCTGTTTGCCCAGTCTCTCGCTCCAAACGAGTAACTGTTTCCTCAGGGTCCTGGTACACAGCAGATGGTACTCGGGGAGGTTTAGCTAATGGTTCTCCAGTGTAGCTGTTTCTGCGTCTTCCTTGCTCTTGATCGTTGTTGTTTGCCTTCGCGAGGTGCCGAGTTCCATTTCTAGTGAGTTCTTCTAACCGCTGCCGAATTCGCTTGACTGATATACACAGAAATATTACAATAATACAAAGGAACACGAGACATCCGCAGGCAACCGCTGCGAGGATCAAGGACAGTTTTTCAAGAGTCATTCCTAGGCCCTGTAGAGAAAAGTATAAACTTAGTTAATGTATTACTAACTTGAGCAGACCAGTAGGCCCTGGTACCCTCCGCATTGAGTTAATGAAGATAGCGGTGCGCAGGAATCAAACCTACTGCAAGGTCCTCTACGCCAAAACGGGATTCGGGATTTTAAAGCAAAATGGCCGGGGCGAGTTCCGGGACCCGTAAATGATGTCGGGATTACGGGATTGAGCGAAAATCTGGGTTCTGGATAACGGGATTGAAGAACACTATAGGACCCTTAATAAATGTCAGACCTCGCGTCTAACTACAGTCGAATCTCCACGAACGGCCACCTCTCTACAACAGTCATTTTTTTGGCAGACAATCCATACATTGACTCTTGTTTAAACCTCTCTACAACGGCCACTTTCGTCTATCCCCAAAGTGGCTGTTGTGATCGATTGTGGAGAGGTCCAACTGCACGACAATTCAATGTGGAGTGAATTGTCAAAAATTATCAAAATAATTGCTACAAATGGCAGTTCTGTAACGCTAACTCTCGTTGTACTAAAAGGAAAAGTAGGAAATAACTTTTTCATCAGTCCATCACTGACTTTGTTTACAAAACCCTTTCATTGTGTTTTAGGACCCTCCATTGTCCACCTAAAGACTTCCGGTATCACAAAGCACTGGCTAACCAGCCGTAGCCTGTTTGCTGGTTTGGAGCTCAGTAGGAAAAAGATCTTGCCCATTTTAAAGTAAAATGTCTTTTCCTCATTTCTATTGTCTATTTATTCATAATTCAGTTCGCTTTTGGGACAAATTAGTAAATTTTCTGGTGATCTTTATCTGCGGTATATTTCCTTTCATTTAGGGAATCATGAGTATGGCTACAATACTGTACAGCTTTCGAACTGTTGATTAAGTATTTTTCGTCACGGTCACATTCTATTTGTCCAACTTAACATTCCATCCGCATCGAAAATAGTTTGCAGCTGATAAAATACTAAAAGACGGTAGATTTACTGTACACTCGATCTCAGTAATTCCATTTGTCACCCGGGGTCATGAATTACCGGCAGCCGGCCAAAAAGGACTGAACGGCTGACCAAAATTTTCCTCGATCCTTCATACTCTTTGAAACAGTGAAGCATTTCTTAGCGTTTTTTTTTTCTACTACAAAACCTGACTCAGTGATATTGTACACTACAGACGGATATAGCTGAAGAACGCTTTCACATGCAGGTAGTCATTTTTGACGGAATGCTACAAGGAAATACAGTTGAAAATACTTGTGAAATGAGCAACTCAATCGGTTTTTTAGTAGGCAAAAACTTCCGTTCGCTTAAATGATTCATGACAATGAAGTTTACAAACATTGCATTACAAACATCTATTGAAATAAAGACAGTTACTGTGTACGCTCAACCGCGTTCTTCGCATCATCAAGGTCCGTATCGGTCTATACGGTGGATCGCAAGATAAACGGTCTTGTTTTCAAGAGCCTCAGTGATTATAATGAATTTCAATATAATATATATATCGGTATCAAGAAAACTTTTTTAGTACTTACAGTCACTTTGGTTAAATCCGTCGGGCAAATTACCAGCGACGCTAGGGCAGAGCTCAAGCCCGGCCCTGGCTTAGACTTAAAAACGGGGAACCCTGCGACACCAAGCAACCAAGTCTTTTTAAATCTTCAAGACTCGCCTGATAAGAAAAAAGATGTTTTCACGATATAGATATAACTGGCGAATACGGATTGACGTAACGTAGACACGCCGTATTTCTGCTTCTAACAGCAGATCGATCTTTGGTGTCTTGCGTCTCGTGCAAAAATGAAACTTTCGCCCCAGCGGGATTAACCCTTTGACTTATTTTAAATTCAGTTACGCAAGAATGATAAGTGATTGCTGACGCATTAATTTGCCTTGCAAAATTGGTCGAAAGCGACCAGTAATTTTTCATTTTGCAGGAAATATCTTGAAAGACGACTTTTTGTTTCATTCTACAGTTTCTCGATCTTCAAAATTAATTCAAATTTCCACAGTTTTAAATTAGTATAAAATCTTGCTTTTTCATGATGTTGAACAAAGAATGGCAGATTGTTATTGAATTCTTTGGATTCAAGAGCAAATATTCACAACCGGAAGTGGATGGATCTAAATATATCAGCCTGTTACTGAAGCCACTGAGCCAATATCCAACAGAAAATACCTAAATTTATCAGTCAAATACACCACAATTTCTAATGATGCCTTTAAGTTCTTATCTCGGTTTTCCTAGATGTGAAAAATATCAGGCGGCGAAAAAACTCGAAAAGAGGCATTCAAAAGAGTGAAGGGTTTTCCAATTGTCAGTGACCTCGTGCTGAAACGAGGTTGAAACAACAAAGCTTGTTTTTCAAACATGTTTCGCTAGGGTAGTTGTCAGCTGTCACGTTTATCAGCTATTGTTTTTCCACTTATCAAATATGAGATTTAGGTTAGGTTGGGCTCTTATATTGTACTTTTTTCAGTCAACTTCTGAGGAAAAGAATATCTGTACGTATCTGTGACTCACACCTACTTCAGTATTGGACAAGAAGGGACACGTTTATTACAGTAGAGAATTTGCACCTTGATCAACCAATTGGGTTTTTTTTTAAATACGAAAATGCGGTTTCTTTGACTGAAATTGTTCCAATTCTTCATTCTTGCTCCTTGAAGGTCTTAAAGAATTGTTCAAACTTCTACAGTATGGTGGAATTCGGAGTCAATGGACATGAATTCCCTTCAGACGAGACTAAAAAATGTTTATTTTGCAGTCCAAAGCACCTTAGTCTAGCTCAGGATTCACTCGCGATCTTTCAATGCATAATTTAAGGCTGTGACCAACTACATGAAGGTCATAGTCTGTCCCGAATGGTAATGTAACACCCAATATACTCAACGACTTTCCTTACCTTCGAAGAAAACTTTATCACACTGCTGCTTTACGCCTCTTCTGAAAGATTTTTCCGTTTTGCCAAACGGCCCGTGCTCCCTTTTTCTGCTAGTGACTTCCTTATGAATATTCCGTATCGTTTTTTCCAAGTTCCGTCAGGATGAGCCGAAACGTGATATGGAAATTAAAGAGTCTTGTACTGTGTGACTTGAGTTGAGCTATGATTTAAGACTACTAATGAGGAAGTATGAAAGCGAAACCTTGACCTCATATTAGCTTGGTTAAAACCCCGGCGTATCAGAAACAATGTGGAAAAAAATCAAATTTCAAAATCAGTTCGATAAAGAAAAAGACGCCTTTAAGTTCTTGTCACATGAACATTTGTTTTCTTTTTTATACGAAATAAAGACAGGATATAACAGGGAAAAATCCCTTGCTTTCCACCAGGAAGTAAAGTACAAAGAATCGGTCAGCTCCTCAAGGGTTTGGGATTTGTGGTTCCTTTGGCATCCTGTTTTGATCAGGTTTCACAAACAATAAACAAGAATTAAAGAGAAGTTTCGTAGTTTCTTGTTTATATCTGCAGATAAGCCTTTCGCTGATTCAGCTCATTCCTAAAACTCTTCTAAAACTTTCGGTTTCTTTGCATAGAGTATCACAGTTTGATGATTTATCTATAGGCCAGGTACAACCTAAGATCAGGCTCTATGACTTTCGCTTTTTAAATAAAATCTCTCTGTCGGGAAAGGCGAAACGACCACGAAAGAGAAAGTGTATGGAGGCTGCTAAAATTGGGCCTGATCTCGAGTGAGGCCAAGTTAGCCAAACTAGAGCAGTAGTTCAAACCTGCCTGCAGGAAGAAATTCATCGACGTACTCCGTTACTCAGTTCGAATCAGGAGCCCATTACAGGGACCGCGCAGAGGGAGGGGCTGGGGGGGCTTTAGCCCCCCCACTTTTTTGCAAGAATAAAAATAAATTAAACAAAAAATAATTTAACAAAAGTAACGGAGTGAAAAATAGCAAAAAATCGTTAATTCGAAAGTGACCAGAGTTACTGGCAAAGACAAACGCGCAGATAAATACGAGCTTCAGATCATTTTATGATGTAGTTTTACTGAAAAGTAAAAGCTATCCCTCCATGAGTGGACCGATGTTACCAAGGAGAACTCGCGCGCCAAGAAGAATTGAAATTGGCACTGGAGAGCCAACATATCCTGTGACCGCACAAGACTATTACAGGCGAATATACTTTGAAGCTATTGACTTGATAATGAACGCTATTGACCAGCGGTTTGACCAGCCAAGCTTTGAAACGTATGCAAAGATGGAGTCTCTCTTAATTAAGACCCTCAATTCGAAGGACAAATCCGAAGAGCTAAAGTTTATGGAAAAACTGTACAACGATGATGTTAATATTTCAGTGTTAACCGCCCAGATGGAAATTTTACAAGTGCTGCTGAAGGATGGTGATTATTTTTGTTTTGACGACATCATAGTAAAAATTAAAGAGCTACCCAACCCAGAACGGGAAATGATAAAAGACGTTATCACGTTATGTAAGCTGATTCTCGTAAATCCAGCGACAAGTGCAGCCGGTGAAAGATCCTTTTCGACTGCCCGGAGGCTAAAAACATGGCTCCGTTCAAGAATGAACCAGGAACGATTTAGTAACCTGAAAGTTTTAAACATACACAAAGAAAGAACGTACGGGCTTTCCACCATTGACATAGCAAACGAATTTGCCGACCGCAACACAAACAGAAAGCGTAATTTTGGCACTTTTCGAGTAAATGATGTACAGTAACTTTAATATCATTCACTAAATTATTTTCAGTTACCGTTTTGTTTTGCCGTGTAAAAATATTTTGAATGAATAATTAAACAATTATTGAACTCGGCTTTCGTATGATATGAAGATATACAGATCTCGGAGGGTGTTATCCACCGGGCTCAAGCCTTCGGCTTTGGCGGATATACCCCCTCGATCTGCATAACTCTTCATATCATACTCAGCCTCGTGCAATAATTGCTCAGTAATTATACAGCCTTGAGTTCAAGGCAGCTCAAGCAAAATCGTTGGATTTCTGGCTTATTTATAGTAATTAAAGGTTGATATCAGTAGTATAACATAACAATCTATGATATTTCAATTTAGTGATGGTGAATTTTCAGACCCGATAGAAACATCACTGAAGACGTGGAAAAAAATCAATAGTTTTATCGTTATTCGCATTCTCCGTCACTTTAGAGAAATTGAATAGAAATGCACAAGCATGCCCCCCCGCCCCCCCCCCCTCCCCCACCAAATTTTCCTTCACGCATTCTTCTTTAGCCCCCCCACTCGAAAACTTGGTGCGCGGTCCCTGCATTACCCTGCTCGAATACATTCAACATCCCACGATTCAGCCGCACGGATGATAGCCTGTGTAGTAAGCGTTTCCAATCGAGCTTTTGCTCTCGCGCGTTCCAACTTTCTCGATGAACTCTCGCGGAAACGTTTGCCACGCAGGCTACACGGATGACCATTTTTGTTCTTGGTCCGTTGAGTTTTAACATGTACTTACAGTTCCTTCGTAAGTCATTCAAAACGCACTGAATAAGCAATTGGCTGTCAGAATTTTGGAGAATATTTCAATATCAGACATTTTATAAATGATAAAGAAAACTCTAGCTAGCCAAAATTGTTTTGAGTGAAACGATGTTTCAGTTGCGTGATCTTTATGCATGATAGGACCTCCGGTTTCCACAGCGGGGTGTCCGGCCAATATTCGTCCAAAACCCCCGCCTTCCTTACATGCATATCGAGGATCAGGTCCTATCACGTTTCAATCGAGTGTTTAAAGTTTGTATCCGGGATACCAACGAAGGGGTATTATTCCGGCAGGATATTAACCCAAGAGCCCCGCAGGATACATCCCCATGTCCAAACTCCCCTGATATGCATACAGATACAGATGGATTAGCCTGCGAAAACATCCGTTTATCCTCGCTCCTCGTCGTTGGGGACGTTTCGCGCGGAGGAACGACACGATCCTCCACGCGAAACGTCCCCAGCGACGAAGAGCGAGGACAAACGGATCGATGTTTTCGCAGGCTACAGATGGATCCACTGACGTCCTCGATAAAGGCGTTTATATTTCCACTACTAGAGCCGTACGAGAAACCATAACCACACCACTACCAAGCCTCCCAACACAGTAACACAAGATGTTTTATTTGAACCAAAAGACATTAACAGCTTCAAGTCAATCAGGAAATCAGTTCACGTTGCTTGTTTTTTTGGTATTTTGCTATTATATTTCAAGTGAAAGTCACCTTGACCTACCAGTAGCAAGGTAATAGGAGGCGGCCAGATTAATCTCTGGTTCGTTATAACTAGGGGCAAAATTTAAGTTTAAGACAAGTTGAAGAATAACTGAAAAATCTGACTCCTCTGACGGTTCCTCTCTAGTTTCTTTAGCAGTTCTTACAGGCGGACAAAACTCATGAAAACTTAATTTAATTTCACATTCCAGGTCACTACCTACAAAAACCACCTAGCAGCCAAAAGAATGACTGGACGAAAAGAAAGAAAGTACTGCCTATGAGCAGTTGCGTTTCAGGGAGGTTTTTAGTACAGACTAAAACGATTTTGCTGCCAACAGCATCCCAAATCCCCGTATGCTTAGGATCCAAAGCCAGCTTAGTTTCAATAATTAATTTATACTTTTTGGTTAACTATTCTGCGACATACTTACTAGGATAGATTCACTTTTTGCCGCGTAGTAGTCTAATAGACAATATAAAATACCAAAGTATTTCTCAACAGCTTTTCTAAAGGCGATGTTACATGGGACGATACGCAACGACGATTTTTTGCGCAACACAGCGCTGCAATGTTGGAACGATGTCGCAACCATTCGAAACAATGTCGCAACAATCTTGAAATGATGAGTTGCGTTAAAAATTGTCATTGCAAATCGCCCATGTAACATCACCTTAAGGTAGAGCAACAGTATTTTATTGAAAGTGTAAGACACCTTTTCGCGCGCAAACAGTATGCCGCTAGATCTAGCAAAATGAAACAGGCGTTGACAATACCGGCGACTTTTCATTCACCATCAGGAAAGTTCTCCAGTCAGTTGACCTTGATACTATAATTGTGAAGGCTAAATAACATGCGGTCCAGTACAATGTGAATGGAAGCTTGTAAGTGCCGGTCGTCTGCTAACCTTTGATCGAAGTTATTGGTCCGGCCGGGTACGTAGTAAATACTGATAGTCACATGATACGGTGCGGTAATCAGTTATGAAGAGAATATAAGAGTTCGTGGGGTGACTAAGCGATATCTATTACGAGCTCGCGTGTTTCAGCCGAAAATGATTCATAACATAGAAAACACTTTAAAGAACGCGCCGTTATATTATCAGGAGTGTATAGGCTACGCTTTAGCGTTAAATGCTGTCAAAAAGTGGCCGAAGTATTTTGGTTGACTCTTGAGAATCCTGCATGTCTTGGACTGATTAAAGGACTTATAGAGCAATATGTTGGTAGAATTCTATCACTGAGAATCACTTATTTCAACAGACTCAATATTAAAATATAAGATTCAATATACACAAGATAAGCCCGCGGTCCTTCAGGTGTCAGTTGAACGCGTCAGTTCTCAAGACTCAAGAACAGTCAGTTTAAGGAGATAGTTGTAGTTATCCGTATAGAAGAACTGTGAAACGAAAACTGCCAGGATTCAAGTGGTAATGTATATCAAGATTAAAACTGACGAGATTGCGTGACAGCGGATTTGACCAATTAGGGTACCATGGGTATGAACGTATACAGTCGACTCCCGATAACTCGAACCTTCAAGGGAAATCGAAAAAAGGTTCGAGTTATCGAGGGTTCGAGTTAACGAGGGTAAAATTACAGTGAATGTATGACAGAAATCCAGGGAAATCGATTTTGGTTCGAGTTAGCGCGAGGTTCGAGTTAGCGGGGGTTCGAGTTATCGGGAGTCGACTTTACCTGCTTCAACCGACTCACGTGACGAAATAACGCTACTGAGCTAAAGCAGTCATTTCCTGTGCTTCTCTTTTATAGTGGCATGCAGGGTAGATTCTCTAACCTTTAAGTCTGTAGATAAAATCCAGAAGTGTGACGACTGAAATGAATGCTACTAGTAAGAAGTACTTTGCCGCATTTTATTGGATCAGAGCAATGCTAAACTTTTTAAGTTAGTGCAGGGGCACCCAACGGGAAATTTTGAGAAAAAGTCCTAAAAACAACAACAAAGCGTGAATAAAGTTTTCTGAGACTAGTTTAAGCATTTTGGGAGATTGCTGGAAAAAAATTATCTGTTCCTCACTCCCAGCAAGACTGATGGAAGAGTTCCCAGCCAGCAACCTTACAACCTGCAACCTGACTTACTGGGAAGTTTCATAGGGCACAATTCAGATCTTGAGTGGTAAGTAACCCATACAAGTAACCCGTAGCAGCTATTCTAGACTTCAAATCCCCTCTGACACCCTGAATTATCTTTTTCCCAGCAACACTTTCCTTCCAAGGACTATTATTTCTTCCACATCTCCCAGCCAGCAAAAATGTGCCTGAAGAACAGATATTTTGAGGAACAGATCCATTGGGTGCCCCTGTTAGTGGCTGAAGCTCGTTTGTAAACAGTGACCACTCGATCGTCTATGATAACGGGACCAGAAGCATATAACCCTCCATACCCTTCTGATAGGGACTGAATAATACATTCAGTGTGTGGTGTTGCTGGTTTTGCTGTAGCTAACTGAATTTTTCTCAGGATTTATCATTTTTGGTCTGTAAATTAAATTTAGCAAATCATATCGAAAATGACGTCAAAGCTGTCCAAACTCTAGTGGAGCCAGGAGCCGGAGGCGAGCAGTTTTACTGCATATTTTTTTAACATTTTGACGTCATTTCTACCTTCAATGACAGAAGACCATGGAAAATTGTTGTCGATTGTTTTTTTATAATAACATTTACAGTTTTTACGTATATTTCCTTTGAAATTTTCTCGGAAAATTGTGTGAAAGGGAAAACGAAAACAACAAATTGCGCCACCATAACGTCATTTCCATGGTCTGTTACTCTGTACTATCATCAGCCATACCCCTCGGCCAATCAGTGCGCGACAAATCGCTCAGTTATAGAATAACTATTTTTTGCAATAAGCGTAGAAAGTGTCGCGTGCTCATTGGTCCAGAGTAATAGAGCGTTTTCACTCACGTGGCCAGCATCAATGGAAATTTATTGGAACAAAAGAAAGTGTTTACATACGAAAAGAGTTCAACACCCACAGGATTGGTTTGGAACACTAACATGGCCGCCGTTGTATTGTTTTGGAACACTAATCAGTGGCGGCCGTGACGTCATGTGTAAACGCTTAATGGTCCATTAAAACAAAAAGTAATGATAAATATAATAATAATTATAACCATACCTTTTATTTCCTTTTGGCAGCATTAGTACGAATGCTAGTGAGGCTGAGCCAATGACTTAAACTAACGATTTCTACGAAACAAAAGGGTTAAAAAAATCCCGCATTCTGGATTGGCAGTAGGGAACCAGTCAGTGGCTAATTTACAAGCGTGGCGGAGGAGTTGAACTCATGACAAACCCAGCAAGCGATCGAGCTCGAACTGGGGCCTCCCTAATGCAGTGCACCCTTTTAAGTGCATAAGTAATACTTTAAAACAAAGTGTCATATCCTAATTCGGCTTTGCAGTTCTTATTCGTTATTAGCGTTATGCCGGTATAAGAAGTCATTTTTTATTGTTATTTTGTATTTTGTATGAGTTTGATTGTATTATATATCTATATTTTCAGTGTGTTTATGCACCGTTGTTGTCAAATCTTTCGTTGATTTTGTCTACGACATCACTTCCTGTATTAGTAACCTCTCCTGAATCAGTTTGTTGAGTTGGCATTCCTTCAGAGTTAACAACTTGTTCTAACAACACAGACTGTGGACGACGTAACATTGTGATCGTTTCTCCCGCCCGTGGTATCGGAGGCAAAGACAAGAGTGTGGACTCATCGATTTTAACGTTAGTAACATCATCGATGATCTGTTCCATTCGCTTTATCTTTGCAAATAGATGAAACATAGAAATCCAGAGGAAAAGATTGGATAAGCACCCTACCCCTGACAGGACTATAGCAACAATAACAAGCACGTCAACCATGCGTGGAGCTCCGCTGTTAGGCTGTCAGTTCCTATCTGTATGGAACGAATAATACATGAACATTAAAGTACCAGAGATGATAGCTATCGCTCTACAACTATCTTACATATATGTGGAAGAGAGAAAATCACAGTTACCTTGTTCATAGACCAAAGAGACGCCGAGAACTCAATATTGCAAATTGACGGGAAAGTTCGACAAACGTGGCCAAGATCGATCGAGATTTGACAAGTTTGAAGTCAACGCCAGTTAAAGGCAGGCAGTATCTAAATTTTTCTTTTGAATTCAAGCCACACCAAGCTGCCTGTTTTCTTAACAATTTTGCAGATCTGAAACTGAAGATATATATTTACTTGATTTAATTATCGTCGTTCAAAGGTTTGTCTGTTTAGCATGCAAATTTAACAACTTCATCTTCTGGCATCTGAACGTCAAATGTGAACTGCTGGTTCGCTACTGTAATTGAGATAAATGTTTTTTTAAAAAAATTCGGCATCCTCTTACCTTATAATTTAACCAACATGAATGGTTGTCCCAGAATCTTGGAATCCTCTATAACAAAACTGACTTTCGCCTGAGGGACAGCATGCCTGAATGATCATGCGCACAAATTAAGCAATTTACAAACAAAAACAAATAATGTCCACCATATTTAATTTTTCAGTTTCGTTTAAGGTTTACTAGGTAGTTTTTACAGGTACGTAACTTATTGTGTAGGTGATCTGGATATCAATCCGTTATAGCTAGAATGAGCCAATTACATTTGATATCCTGAACTTTAACTAGACGAATTGCATTATCGGAGCGACATGACATCAAAGCTCGACTTCTGACTCCCGAAGAACCTTACTTTATCAGAGTGCGTATAATTTACTTTACATAGTCTCAGCCGCGAGCACGCTACAATTTCATGAAAGTGAAAACCAAAGTTGATTTAAATATATTCTAAATCAATTTACTCAGCAAAGCCGGTAGGGCGTGGTGGGGACAGGATGAGGTCCTCCGCCCCCTTTCCTTTAATACATGATTCGTTCACAGCTAACGTATTTATTCGATTAAACACCGCGAGGTTTATTAATTTTTTTATCGAGTCCTAGGCGGCGTTTTTTAAGGGTGGCGTTTGTTCAAGGGCGGTGGTTATTTCAAAATCACATTTTTTAAATCGTTGACAACAATAATGATAACTCTTGTTGCCTAGATGTTGTAGATTACCATAGTAATGGGTAATTTTGCTCAGTTCCATCTGAGGCGTTTAATCGAGTAAATTCGGTACCCTAACCCTAAACATAAAGACCTTATACGGTAGCACCACGGCGACGCCGTCACTGAAAAACTGCAATCGATCGGGTCCTTCAACCTTCTTTCCGCTATTACAGGCAGCTCCGTCAGTTACTTAAAAGTAGGGAAATAAGGTTGGACGTAGCTGATCTGAGGGGACCGCGTCCGAGCTCAGATAGATGGATTAAGATTTATCGTCTCGTCGGTTTTCTTTCTTGTAAAAACTAAAAATTTGGTTCACGTCGTAGTTGAGCAAGGACGGAAAAAAGATTTACAAAAATGCGGGAGAGCGTAAAGTGTTGTTTTTCTCATGTAAACACCGTTCCCGTTGCTCAGTTGATGTCTCCACTGTAGATTCGTGAGGTCCCTGAATATGATGATATCATGTGATATCACCAACATGACGCTAAGAAAAATCCTGAGTCTCTCACAGGAGTCGAGCCCAGGGCCTCCCAAACTCTGCAGCGTAAGTCCCAGCCAAGTCTAACTGGACGTGGGCGTGTTCACGTGAGCTTGTTCGTTTTGCTGTGAAAGGTGGTCCAATTCTAGTTTTTTGAACTTCTGTTTTTTTTTGTATATTCACCTTCATAAACTGCCTAAATTTTATAAGATATTACGGATCTTTGATTGCCGCTAAAATCCTTGGTCGCCCTCCAGTTATGAAGTATCTTATGTTCTCTATTGACGCATGAAAATCAGCCAGTCAGCTAGTAGTGTTTCATAGATAATGAAGTTTGAAGTATTCAGTACTTTCCTGTATAAACGTCGCGGTTTCTGGACCTTGTCAAATTTAGCCTAATTCAAGCCGCGAGCCGGTTTGCATGAATTCATATTCAGATTTATCCTTCCTAAAAAAATCCTTCATCGATACAGTTCCTAATTTTTAACCTCTTCTTTGTTTCTACTTTCTCAAATTAAAACTAGCAAGAGGCTGTCTTCAATTTCAAAATCGATTAACTTTACCTTGCCAACCAAAAAAATCAAGGCACGCGGAGTTCCAACTCTCAAAATAGAGGGTCCCCAATAAGTTTTCCGGGTCCGGGATTTCCCTTATTTCAAGCTCGGGATTCGGGATTTATAACAAGATCGGAAGAGATTCGGAATTGAAAGTATGGCGCGAGTTAGAATGCTCAAAGGCCTCGGGATTACGGGATTGAAGAAACCTACATACATACATACATGCATACATATTGGAGACCCTCAGAATAATGCAAGTTAAATAAATAATAATAAATAAGAGTCTTTATTCATAGTTGAGTAGTCCCAACATACGTATGGAGTAAACAATTGAAAAGACACCTATTAATAAAAGATCTCTTAAAGCGTTCTGTTTTAGCAGCAGGTAAAATAAAATCATGTCCTCTGTTTCGAGTGCAGTTCTTAGAATCACTGATCATTCACTGTTTTCAAATCCTTCGTTCTTCTGTTCATCTATCAATGTAATATTAAAATGTCTTGGTTCCGATAGTTGAGATGTACCTTCAGTGATAACGAACTGTTCTGGTAACTCAGGATGTGGTTCGCGGCAAAGCATAGTGACGGTTTCTCCTGGCCGGGGTGTCGGAGGTAGCCGCATCAAAGATTCCACTTTGTTTCTCTCTACGATTTTCATCTTAGCAAGATGATCAACTGCTTGCTGTATTCGTCTCAGTTTGACAGAAAAATGGAAGACGGAAATAAAGATAAACACTTGACAGACGCCCACCACCCCTGACAGGGCTAAAGCTACAATAGTAAGGACTTCGTAAGTCATGGTTGAAGATGCAGGACTTTTGTGCTGTAAACAAAACGACGAAAAAACGATGAACTTGTGATAATGAAAACTGAATGTCGTGATTATACCAAGTTAACTGAGTGAATACTAAATGAAAGACTGTTAACCTTTTGTTTGTCTCAAAACAAGTTAGATGAAACGTGTTACCACAATTAGCACAGTTCTTTGAATTACAAATCTTGTTTTGCATCACGGCACTTCCTGAATGAAATTTGCATTTTGAAATCCACACGCTCATTTTGGGTCTTTCACCTTATGTGACATGCAATTTCAAAGGTTTGTTTACAAATGAGATTACTCCCAAGGCATCCATGAGTTCAAATAAAGTTTTCAGTGACATTTGACAACTGGTTGATTGCAGAGATGACAAGGAATTGTCTTGTAAATGCCGTCTGAAAAAATCGCCTTCATTAGTCCCCTACCTTACTTATCCATTAACAAGCCGACAATAAAAGAGTTCCTCCCTTCTTCAAAAGATGATATCTTGCGTGTCTCCTTACATTTCAGTGAACTGTCGCAAAACGTTGAATCTGTCCATGCCGGTGACTAAATTGTGCGTGGTATGTAACGCATAACCGATTTCTGAATTCATTACAAGTCTCATGACGAGGAACACAGTCACTGTTTACACTTTCGGGCTCTTTAGTATTTTACAACAACTGATAGAATCCTCGCGCGCTGATTGGTCGAGAGCTATGGTCTATAAGAGTTTATAAATAAACTAAGATATTACGCGCGTTCTGATTGGTTAATAAACTATGGTTTATTGTGCCGGTAAACTCATAGAAAGTGTGCGTGGTCTATTATAATAATAATAATAATAATAATAATGACTTTATTAACGTGTCAAACAAAAATCTAGCAGAGGGGATTCCCCACTGCTAATAGGGGTCACCTAACTTTCTAAAATACATTCTAAAAATACAAAACGAATCATAGAGTCGAAACTAGAATCTACTAAGAGTTAGAATTAAAGCTACTGATGATAACTCACGAACATACATACTACAAAAACTCCATTTATACTTATCAAAATTCTAAAATCTTGTAATTAAAATCGTAATTAAGAAAAGCTAAAATTACGAATTGCAAAGGTAGCAGCCACTACATCCATCTAAAATGTTACTTAAATCAAGACTGAGTATCCGGGTCTTAAACTGCTTAAGAGCGAATGCACAGAAAAATCGAGCAAACCGTGGCCACAGCTCAAAACCTAACGATATTTTATTCTCTAAATCTAAAAAATGTGCCGTTCAGAAATTGTTAGATATCTGCTTTTTAAGATTTAAGCGGAAGATTGCCAATATATTCGCTCGTTTATGAAAGTCAGCTCATTTCTGTCGCTAGGCTATATTGCCGTGTTCGGCGGCTAATTTTAGGCCCGCAGACCGTTGAAATCGAAAATCTTAAATAATTCCCAAACTCGGCCGCATTTTGAAATTTAAACCTCAGCAGTGTTATAAACTCATTAAAACCTTATTACAGACTTAAAATGAGGGTAAGTTAGGTTTTGAGCTGTGGCCACGATTTGCCGATTTTGCTCGATTTTTCTGTGCATTCGCTCTTAAGACTGGCAGCTGATCTGTCTTTGCTTGGTATCTTGCTCGGACAGATCAGCTGCCAAACTCAAGCAGTTTATCTGTCCGAGCAAGATACCAAGCAAGGACAGATCAGCTGCCAAGGACAGATCAGCTTACCAGTCTGCCGGTCTATTGCTTAAATAGACCATGGACATGACGTAACATGTCACACAGAGCAGGTTGTTTTGTTTTTGGTTTTTCGTCAAAAAAATAAATCGGACACAATTTACCATGATCTACGCTCTTATAGACCATAGAAATGACGCCAAAAAATGTTTCAAATTTTGCGGTGAAAACACTCGCCTGCGGCAGCTCGTGGTTTTTCTTAAGTTTTGAACATTTTATGACGTCATTTCTATGATCTGTAAGAGCGTAGACCATGGAAAATTGTGGCGAATGTATTGTGCGACCATTTACACGTGACCGTCGAGGGAGACAATAATTAAACTGCGCTAGGAATCCAAGCCATTTTTCATTTTTAAAGCAGCCTGAGAAAACGTAACTATGTCGGACGTTTCTGTGAAAGTATCGGAAAAGCTAGTAATATGACAGTACAATCGAGCACGAGCGAGGGCTTAGTTGTGACCAGTTTGACTTTTTTTTTTCACAAGCGTGAAGCTAATTGAATTCAACTACACCAATACGCAACGTGTGGTCGAGTATTTTTTCGCAACTAAGAAGGAGGAAAAAAATATCCGTTTTTAGAAATATCCGGATACATGTGGACACCCTCAATGTAACCAGTTACTTTATAAAGTCCAAAAGAATACTTTTAGCTGAAGTGATGTTAAACGAGATAGATACTGTCAAACCTTCCTCTTTCCCATCCCTTTCCTTTTTGACCCCAACACGCGAAAAAGCATTTCGTTTGACATTGAGTCGAGATTCTTTAGTATAAAAATGTTCAGAGGTTGAGGCACGTGTGTTGTAAGTATGAACACTAGAAATTCGAGAGAAGAGTTTCGAAATATTAACCGGAGCAGTGTTTTTATTTACATCATACATAAGACTACAAACGGATTCATAATATAGAGACAATATAGATACAATATAGATACTATATAGATACTGTCAAACCTTCCTCTTTCCCATCCCTTTCCGGCGTAAGAGTCCACCTAGCCTGAGAAAACTGCCGTCATTTCACGACGTCACAACTGGTTTCCCCGCGAAATGACGTCTGAGGAATGAGCGCAGAAATTCCATACTGATGACGCGTCACTACCCAGACCTGGGTAGTGCCTCTGATTGGTTGAAGCAAATGTCTCATCTGGCACGACCAATCAGAAGCACTAACCAGATCTGGGTAGTGATGAGTCATCAGACGTCATTTCGCTGGGAAACCAGTGGTAGCGTCGTGAAATGTCGGCTGTTTTATCAGGCTAGAGCGTACCCTCCTAGTTACTGTCATTCGCGTAAGCAATACTTTTCAAATAAAATTACCAGAAGTTTTAAAATAAAGTCAGTTCAGTCGGAATCTCTCGTTAGAGCTTTTTGAGATGCTACATGAAAAATTCTGTATTGTTTTATCCTATCGTGAGCGACCACTTGATAAATATCTTCTTAATTAAGCGAAAATTAGAGAGACCGGTTGTCAGCTGACTATCAGATTGTCCACAGTATTCCAAGGGATAGTTAAAATAGAAGGCCATCGGACAGTTATGTGTTGGTTTTCAAAGTAACGTTTAAAACGTCTAGAAGTGCTTTTAGCTGATACACTTCATCCATTTTGCAAAAGAGAATGACCGCACGCAACTGCATAAATTATACAGAAGTAAAAGAGTTTAAATCGACGCCACGTTCGTCATACTTGATCAAAGTTTGAGGAACTGAGTATTCTGTTTTTGGGTTCCGTCGCAGTTCCATCACAAGTTCCACGAAAAAGGTACGTACCAACGCAATCGGATTTAATTTGGTCATTAATCGTTTTAAAAATGAGTCATTCCTCAAAAGAGTCACTCGATTTGTTTTAAATCTTGGAGACCTTCTCTTAGAAAAAATTTCAAAGGCTAGAGAACCATACATTACAGTTACATTGTAGACTTCAATTCCTCAACCCCTAAGTCCGGTTAAGTTGGCGATTGAACTCTAAAGAAAGCACTTCCTTCAATCAAAGCCCATTGCTGTTTTTCAGTTTGGCATGACTTATTTTCCTGTCTCTTCATAATCACTGAGTTGATTAAGGACGCAAACCGGTTTTCCACCAGGCCTAAGTTGTTCAACACTTGGACAGCGCTATCCAACGGGAAAATAACTATTCTGTGGATAAGTATTAGGAACTGAAATCAATTGCTTTATCTACTGGATAGTGAATTATCCGACGGATAGCGCTATCCACCTTTAAAACAACTGAGGCCAGGATCTTTGCGCACTTGAAATACACCAGCTAGGCAGTCGATCGTCGACACACCCACATTACAAGATTATAATATTCCCAAAAAAGCTGAAAAAGTGAATGAAATGTAACTGGAAGCTGAAAACTGTGACTTGCATTGAAAAATAATAAGCGGGAATAGTTGATTTTCCTTTCTCAGTGAAAACTCATCTGAAAGAACAAACATATTTTTTTTCTCTTGCAGTAAGCAATGAATACCAAGTTTCCTTTGCGCCTGCTGCTGCTCATCCTGGCGATCGTTCACGTGCATGGTGTAGCATGGCCTAAAAACCCCTTATACACTCGACATGTCAAACCCTTACGTTTCTTAAATTTGGGGCCTTTTTACATGGTGGTGTGGGAACCCCAGGTATTGTAGCTGACGTAACCCGCCTGTAGATATAATCTCTCATTTCAATGTGATCACGTTTACATGATAGGTGGGGTGACCCGCCCAGCTGGATTGCCCGGACTGGCAAACCGGGTAACTATCTCAGTCGCGGTCAAATTTTGCCCCGAAAACGTTTCAAGGAGGGGTAACCCGCCTACTCGGGGTCGGAGTCGTGTTACATCAGATTCACGCCAAATTCTCTGGGGTGGAGGCTATAATTAAAAGTGTACTAAAGCCACAGACAATACATAAGTTTATTCAAAGGCAGGTTAAGAGGTTGGCCCTATTTAATGATACACGTGATTCTCTGAAGCTATACCCCCCTGACAGCAAAGAATTTTGGATGATGTTGCACCCGTTTGGAGAGGCTTAACAGTTAAAAAGATATGAATGTTTTGTTTTGTCTTGTTTATATTTCAGCGACTTGTGCAGAGGTTCGTGGACGTTGTGTTAATATGGATTCAGCATATGGTCTTTGAAGATATGATTACTGTCCTACTTTCACTTGTCCAGCTGGTAAAGTTTGCTGGTAAGCGAGTGTAATACAATAGAACATTTAGCCTGTTCTAGGCGATCAGAGAGTAGGAAGGATGGCGGAAAATTGACGACGGAAAAATAGGGCGGAAAAGGTTGCCCTCGCTCTCGCCCCAGTCGTTTCAGCTCGAAGATATTAGCTCGCTAGCTACTCTAAAAATTCGTGTGAAAATAAAGCTTATGTTATGTTGTTGAACTGCCCTCAGCCGTATCGACTTTCGGCCGAATAAACCTGTGAAAGTATTATAATCATTAAGCTTTGTGGCGGTACGGGCCACAGTTTAGTGGTGTATACCCGGGGGTGTATGCTCTTGGTAAAAACGTCTTTTTCTTTTCAGGACTCACCCGGCTCGAAAATGATATCTGTGCCCCCAAATTTATTGAAATGATGGCAATGACAGAATTATAAAATTACTGATAAAATAAACGCTTACGTAACCAGTAAATGAAAACGGTCAGGACTAAACTGTAACAAGAGAAAATCATTTTTCTTGGTTGTAACCTCAGCAAAACAGTATTTTAAAAAACCATTATAATTAAAACAATGTAAAGGGAAAATGAATAAAGGTTAAATCATTTAAATATGATTCTTTTGTCTTCACCCCTCCATCATTGTCTAAAATGGAAGCAAATATATAAGAAAGAAAAAACAAAAGAAAAGGAAAATAATGGTTTGTATGAATGGATCACTGATTTCTGGAAGGCGAAACGCAGGTTTGCTCGTAGGCGCATATGACCAAATATCCAAATTTCATTTTGTGAAATTTTGAAAAACAAATAGCACTATGTGGAAGTACAGGAAGAGAGCTTTCATTCGAATGGTCACATCATAGGATTTCGTCCGCAGACTCAAAAGTAAGACTTACCTTACAAAACTCCATCAAGTACTCTGGCAGTGAAAGGGTTAAACTGAGCAAGGATTTGAAGACGCGTAATAAACCATTCATGCAGCTATACCTAGGATCAATTTAACACTTTTACAAATGTTACATACAAGTGTAGCCATTGTTTAAGACTGAAAACAATAGCAAAACACTTGTGAAAGTTTTATTAAATTGACCCCTGTTTTCTGCAAAGGAATAGGAAAGGCTTAACAGTACACAATTTGAACAGGCTTCAGAGTGACCTTTTTTTTAGCCAAATCACAATCAATCGTGAAGCTAACATAATCCGGTTGAAATAGATGCAATTGATATAGTTTTGAAAATATTAATGCTTGTTGAGCAATGGCGCGTGTCGAAGTACGTGAAGGGGAAGACGGCCCGGGGAGAGATACAAGGCCGTTCGCGCCCGATCGAGGACCAGTAATCTTTATACTGTTCGTATCGCTACAACCTCGTTCCCAGGTTCTCTCTCCTACCCCTGGGAACGAGGTTGGTATCGCTACCCCCCTCAGTAGACTCCATCCTCTCCGGCACTCCCCCCCCCCCCCACCCCTTTTCGTTCTTGTTTTAAGATCAACACCTTAAAATCTAGAGATATTAAATCCTGCAAGCAGGATACTGCAGTGCTGATCGTACTACGTGAAAATTAACTCTGCAAGACATCAACACGACACCGAAAGAACTCAAAACAGAGCGGGAATGTAGCCATAGACAGCTGTTTCGCCCTGTTTTGGGGGCTCGTCAGTATGGCGCTACAATCCCGCTCTGTTTTGAGTTCTTTCGGTGTCGTGTTGATGTCTTGCAGAGTTAATTTTCACGTAGTACGATCAGCATTGCAGTATTCTGCTTGTAGAATTCAATATGTCTACTTTTCATTTTTGCTGATCAGGTCTTTATAGATCCTACGTGCTTCGGCATATTCGTTTGCGGTCCTTTGCGGTCCTTTGTGGTTAATGTTTGTACGTTAAAATCTGTTAAACTAAACACCCTTCATTTCAGCTGTATTGACATAAAACGGCTCGTCATCAGCACTGACAAAGGCAGGATTGTTGAAAAACAATCGGGATTCTCGTTGAAGCTCGTCCATGTCGGAATAAACGTGAGAATCATCCTGGGAAATTCCTTGTTCCACATGACGTTTAAGATTCTGGTAGTTAACGTAAAATGGTTCGACGTCATTGTCACCCTCATTGTCATTGTCAATATTGGAATAAATCTCGTCGTTGATATCTTGATCATTTTGCCCTTTGAAATTAGCATTGGCATCGTGTATTGGGTGATTCGTACTTTTAGGAGAACTTGTTGCCCACTGGCTCGATATTGAGGGATCTCCGATTACCTCGTAGCTCTCCTCTACCTCTGCTTCCTCTTTCGTACCAGCCTGACAATGATTTACTGAGACATCCTTACCTTTCTTGTCATTTTCATTTTCGCCAAGAACATTTTTATTGCCATCTTCATCAAAATCCTGATTGGTTCCCTTCCTAAAAAGTTCCAATTCAGAATGCTGTGCAGCACCTGGCTGGAACCTGCAATCCGGCTGTTCTTGCTCTTTTCTCACATGCATCGGCTCAATATGATTATTTACAGGCAACGCGGGGTAACCCTTTGATTTACGTTTTTCTTTGGGTCGTTTTTTGGCTCTAGGTTTCCGTTTCTTCACCTGTTCGGCTGCATTCGGAAGAAGGATCTGAGCCTCGTCCTCCTGACGAGGGACCACAATATCCTCTTCAAGACGGCTATTCACACTTTTAGCTCTCTCCGATATCCCGGATGTAATCTTTTCTGAAAGATGTTCATCACCAATGATTTCATTAGCGCCGTTCTTTGCCCTCTCAGATTGGTCAAGATTGGCTGTCGATTCTAAATTTTTCTCGGTAGTCAATTTTTCCTTTGGTTCCCTTGCATCGATCTTCATTGAAAGACTTTGCTGCTCATGAAAAGTTTCATCTTCAAGCCAATCTTCTTCCCCCATAGCCGGAAACGAATTATCAACATCAATAAGTACAAGTGAACTCTCCCTCACTTGCGACGATTTTTCGCAAAGATCTAAGTAGTCGCGCATGCTTCTGAAGGCTTTTTGTTGGCATTTCCTTTCACCAGGATTTTCACCGGATAAAAACAGCACTGATGGGCTATCATCAACTGTCTTTATGCCAGAGGAATCATTTAGGTTCTCAAGGTTTTCTGGCTCCTTTAAAGTGAAAACATCGGCTGGATATTCTTGAGTCCCAGGTGAATCCTCTAACACAGGTTCCTTGTCATCCCCCTCCTGGTCTCCCTGTGAATAAGCAAATGTTCTGTTGATGCTTTTCCACGACTTTTCGGCGTCGGAATTAACAGCTCGCTTGTTTGATATTACCAAGGGAAATGAAAAAACACTGTCGGCTTTAATTTCAGGTGAATTTTCTCTTTCTGGTGGTGTTACATCCGCCGCTGCTTTGAAATAAATGCTCAAATCCTTGTATGTTTTCTCTGCTTGTTTATGTATTTTCCTGACCCAAATGAAAAGAAACAGCACGACCAGCCACAGTAGAGATAAAATGCACAATAAGACCACGGAGAGTTTAAAAACAGATTCTCCATCACAGGCAATTGCAGTACTCATTTTCCACAAAGTTGGTCTAATATCTAAAGGAAAAATAGTGATAAACGTGATGTTCACTATACAAAATACTTTTCAAATGTGACTCCAGTAGACTGAGGAGTTGTAGTAACAGTCCTGAGGGGGGAAGGGATAGTTTGAGCCAAAACCCCCCGGGGGGGTTATTCCCTATGATGGCCCATACGGGGAGGCTCCACCCGAAAGGGGTACCTTTTTCAGGCTTCAGGTGTATGAAAGGGTAGGGATTTTACTAGTTGAAGTGTATGAAATGGTAGGGGCATCTGTCATTTGGGTCTGTGAAAGGGCCCAAAGGGCCGAACAGATGAATTTTATGGCTTTATAAAGACGGGAAAACGATCTATTTTTGTGATTAATTCCTATTTAAATGACGATGCATTTACAACAGTTAAAAGGGATGCAAAGTTCTAAACAAGGTATGTGAATTTGTCGACAGAAGGTATACAAAAGGGCTACCTTTTTCGTGAAAAATGGTATATAAAAGGGTAGGAGGTTGGACCTCCGGGCGGATCCTACCCGTATAAAAATTTGTTGAGTACTCCCCCCCCCCCCCACCCCGAGCCAAAACCATACCGTATACCACTTGTCATGTACGGAATTAACAAGACAAAGCAGTTATGGTTTTTCAGGGTTAAGTATTAAGAACTGACATGTCCGCAAAGTAAACGGAAATTATTAAGTAGAAACCCAATTAAGGATAATCCTTAGGTATAAGCGTGCAACAACAAATACAAGTCATGGCATATTTTTTCGAGCATTGTACATCTGTCCCAGTTCCAAAGCCACAAAGTCATGCAGGACAGACAAACTTCTTTGAAGTAATTTGAGGATTTAAAGGATATTTGGCGAGAAAATTGGAAAATAATTATCTCTGAATGGGATTAAACAGTAAAGCCAACTTTTATTCGGTCGGTTTGTATTCCAAATAAGGCTATCTCTCTGGAATCTCTGTCTGTCTTCCTATCTCTAAATGCAGTTAAGGAAAGGTTGTCTGTTTGCAATGAAGGCTTCTTAGATAATGTGGCGAATGGAAAAAAACAGCAGACTAAAACAGAGCCGTTAATCTGTCTGCAAATACATTATTGGAATTTTCGATTCCTTTTTGTTGAATGAAGTTTACATAGAGACACTATTTCACGAAAATTAAACAAACTGAATTTCTTTTCAAAAAGCATTTTGGCTATCTGACGTGATCAGAGGCATTAAGAATGGCTACCTCTGTCACGACCTTTTCTTGTCACCGAGCGCGCATATCACCAAAACACCTCAGGAGATTTCTTGACCGCTTTCATAAGTGCAGTGAGGTGGGGATGGGTGAGAAAGTAGATTCAGATCAATTTAGATTTCCAGGTAACTGCCCACCTACCCCTCCCCTAAGTCAACATTAACAATTACTTCTCCCTTAGGGCAAAATGGTGGCTTAGGGGAGGGGTAGGTGGGGAGGTTACCAGAAACCTAAATCCGTAGTTTCTTTCTCTTTAAAGATTCTGATCGAGCGGCGAAAAATGTTAGTATGCGGAAGTGTCCAATTATGCAACAGAAACCACAATTTAAAATGAGGATATTCAAAATTCACATTGTCCCATCTCATGTATTTAGCCGATGTATCCCTAATATAACGGAAATATAGTTATGAGCGAGTACTCCGTAAATGGTAATAAACGAAATGAAAATTTGGTTCTGTTGTAGAAAACGGGGAAGATTAAAGAATACCAACACTAGCAAAAATGAAGCAAATTTGTTTTGTCGAACCTATTTTTTTTTGTCATACTGTGCTTAAGGGCTGATCCTGGTTTTCAAATTTGCCTGCAATCAAAACGACACGAGTGCTGCCTTAACACAACCCATCAAACCTCCGCACGCTGAGGTCCTTTGTTTGGTTATTATGTCGTCTTTCTGCGGTTCACGGTGCTCGATTGAAAAAAGCAACAGTTTCAAATGGGCACTGAATGTAATTATTTGGAATGAGTACATCTGAAATACGTTGGAAATCGTGACGACTGATACTAACCTTTTTGTAATCTCGTACTTGCTTGTACTTGAGGAAAGAGACAGAAATAAAAACCCCAAAACGACGTCCTCAATCGTTGTTTGAAATGCGTCAAATTACACGTCACAGCGGACGAACTTCATTTATGGGTCGCAAGGTCAATTTCTCTTTCCTTTCTCGCGCGCGCCCTTGACGTTCTCGCGCGTCCGAATTTCTTAAACCTGAAAAACCTGAGTTAGACTTAACCCCTTTGATTTCAATACTCAGCGTCAAAGTGATCAATTTTATTTTAATTTCTATTTCTAAAAATAGGGTAATATTCAGTTCGAAAATTCAGCTAGCCCAGGCCTTAACCTCAACCCCCCTCGCCCCACCTCCCCCACCACCACCACCACCTCCGGGCTTATACTCTTTTGAAAATGAGGTCGTGTTTGAATGTCCCATCAGGAGCCAGAATGGCTCCTTGTTCAAATCCATGGTTACAGTTAGTGGAAAGTCATTACCCCCAACCCCTGGGTGGTCTATATTTTCATATTTGATTTAGAGCTAATTGTGCAGCGGGTACAACCTCGCTCCCAGGGTTTCTCTTTTTCTAAGAGGGAAATGGGATGGGAACGAGGTTGTGAGTGGTAAAGCAACAACAAATCAGCCTTGCTTCTTTTGTTTCATATTTTCAGCTATTGCTCCGAAATGACGTCTGAGAAACGAGCGTAAAAATTCCATACTGATGACGCGTCACTATCTAGATCTAAGTAGCAATTTTGACATAAAATGGGCTTTTATTTTGTTTTGTTTTTTTTAGAAATTGAAGCCTAACGTCTAGTTTGTTTTTTAGCGCATTTGCCGAGTATTTCATACCTCGTGAACTATGAACACAGGACTGTTGTTAGTTGGGCTAGCCCCGAGCAAGAGAACGGAGAGCATGTCGCTCTAATTTTCTGCTGTACGCCTACTCACAATAACTCAGTTCTATCCTTGGAGCTGCCAAATCGCTGCTTAAGAAAAACTATAGAACATACGGTACAGGTAACAGAAATGTTACAATAATATTACAATGAAGCAACCTTACTTAAATTAAGCGTTGAAAAAACTTACAAGCGTAGAAAAAAAATAAATATTTTACAGGCTATTTATAACGGCTGGTGGTGAAACGTTTCCGATCGCCGAGAAGCAAGTCGACGCATGCGTGATTTACTCCCTATTGGCTGGTCAAACCAAGTTCACGAAAGTTGTTCTATTTTTGTCCTTGCTACGATAGCGAGCTTGCAAGCGAAACTGTTTGTTATTAACATAGATTTAAAAAAATACGGGAGCTTTATCTAGCTGTTTGTGAAAGGCGCTTATCGCCATCTTTGCAGAAAAATACTACTACTATCCCAACCTGCCAGAGCAGCGAAATTGTAGCACACACTTGAATAGTCTGCTACACAGCCGTTTTTTAGTGTCGTCACGCAACGCTCGTTGCGTGACGACTCTAAAACGGCTGTGTAGCAGACTAACACTTGAATGACTGTTTGGAAATTTGCGCCGGCCCCGACGTCCTGGCAGGTCTGTTTACCCGTGATATAAGATATTACTGTACATGTGTACTCTTATTTCTTGACATTTGTTTATTTGCGTAATCGGGGGCTAATCGTCAAAGACTGGATTGTTCTTACCATGGGGGGATTGTCTTCGAAGCTCGTTACTGTTCTCATAAAAAGGGGTCTTGTCAGAATACTGGACGCTTAGAGTGGCTTCCAAGTCCCCTTTTTGGTTTTGGTAAATTACTTCTGGCTTTACACAAGCAGTTTTGTCCAAGCTGCTTTTATTGTCCCCTTCACGGATACTCTCGTAAAATTCTTCAGAAACACTCTGGCGGTTCTTCTGATGCTCTGCCTTAGTTGCGCAAGCCAATTTTTCTTTATCATCACCATCTTCAGCTCGAGTTTCCGATTCTTCTCCGCTTATTAGATTGAGATAATCATTCTCCTTTTCATCGCAAGAAATCCTTTTCTCGTCTTTGGTGTTTTTGTTGGCTCGTTGAGGCACTTGTGGAATGGCGACAAATCCTTGAGGACCCTTTGACTCCTTTAGTACCCGAGGATTAACATAATCATAATCCAATTGTGCGCCATCTTTTACATTAAGAGTAGCTTTTGCGTTGTCTTGTCTTTCCGACGAACACACGGACGTGGATTTATTTTCGCCTTCCGTTTGATTTTCCCGTGATTTTTCTCCCGGTATACAGTCTATGGGAGTAAGGTATTCAGAATCGTCTCCTTGGCGAGGCTTCGACATTTCGGCGCGATGCGATACTCCTGACGGGGTATCGGAAGCAATGACCGCAATGTACTCATTCTCATAGTCAGCCTGTGTTGTATCCATTTCCACGTATGCTTCTTGATCATCTGTTATGCCTTTTTTGTTACCTTTCTTAATATTATTCTGTACATCAGTCACTGGTGAGGCTTCATATAGTTTTGCATAGCTTGCATCGGTTTGACACTTAAGGCTCTTGTAAATTTTTCTTTTGACGCTTGTCGCATCATCATCAGGTGCTCCTACGAAAGAATTTAATCCTTCTGGAGGCCCGTCTTCTGACGCTAAAGCCAAGTTTTCTGACCCGTTTACTAGATCTCTTTCTTGAGCATACCCGGCATCAACTGAAGTTTTGTCTACATCACTTTCGTTCACTACCAAATCTGAGTATGAACTTGGACTAATTTGCGGCATTCGCAAAAAAGTTCCTGTGCTTACATCTTGCGTTAACTTGTTTACTCGACGCTGAATCTTGCATAGCCATACAGTGATGACAAGAATAAACAGCCACAAAACGGATAAAATAGACAACAGCCCCAGTGCACACTTGAATAGATCATCAGTATCAGGTATGTTTAATCCAAAAACCATTTTGCGTATTCAGACAAATCTAAAGAAAGCAAGTAAAACAATGTTCTCATTAGTACAATTACCGCTTTTTACCGATGTGGGGGGGGGGGGGGGGGGACGGGTAGTGGAGAAGGTGCCCCATCTCATCTCCCTAAGACTATCCCTGAGTGAATTGCACCGCGGACGAGATCAGTACTCACCAGCCGAATGAATGAACATGACTCAGCTGCCTAACCCTTTCTATATGAGGAGTAGGAAGTCTTTAATAAAGTCAATATTGCATTACGCTGAATGTTAACTTGATAGTGATATAAATAAGTCACTTGCATTCCAGACCCTTACGTTTGTACATTGGATTTTCGTTCGGCCAATAACACATTTGCTTGAAGCCAGAAAGGAAGAGGCGTCTACAAAGAATATCGATGACTCAGTTCCTCGTACAAACATGAAGTCACGTCTTGTATTCAATGACTTTCAAAATGGTGCTCCCGGAAATCTTACCCGTTGCTATGTGACGTCATACTGGAATGCGGGGTGGGTGGGTCAAGAAATGCTCAGTTTGAAAAAATAAAGTCGTCCCCTCCTTCTTGCTTGTAGCTACAATCTTGGACAGAATAAAATGGAACAGCAAACCCCCACCCCAAATCAAGGATGAAGCCAAAACGCGCCATTTTCCTATCCTTGATTTGGGGGGAGGGGGGTACAATTTGCCATCTATTTTGTCCAAGATTGTAGCTATCTTGATTTCTTCACTTATTTCCCCATTTCTAGCCAGAGATCTCCGACCAGCCTCAGGGCAATCCCTCTAGTTGTAACAGACGGGGACGCCGTTCATCGCGATATGCGCTTAAATGTAAGTCTACGACCGTCATCTGTCCTCTCCGCCTGCTCAGCTCAGTCGGGAGAGCGCCAGTCTGCTGAGCGGGAGTTCGCGGGTTCAAACCCCGGCTGGGGCAACACTCAGGAGACGTCTGCACGAAGGCAAGAGAAGAAAGTGTATCAGAAACACGTCTGAAGGCAAAACCACAACGACAACGGATCTTTAGTAGACCTGAATCAGTAAAATCTTGAGTACCAAATTATAAACTTTTAAGTATTGTTTTAAAAAACAGTAAACTGATATGATCCTTACGGCAGGAAGAGAGATAGAAAAAATAAAGAAAGAATACAAAAATAAAGTGGTGAATTATATTTGCGCGACATTTCCGTTTGCAACACAAACCTTCAACGAGGGCTGTGAAAAAAAAATGAATGATTAGCCTCAGCTAGCCCCAGTTGAAGGTTTGTGTTACAAACCGAAATATCGGGCAAATATAATTCACCACTTTATATT
Source organism: Porites rus (assembly GCA_964035705.1). Classification (NCBI taxonomy): domain Eukaryota; kingdom Metazoa; phylum Cnidaria; class Anthozoa; order Scleractinia; family Poritidae; genus Porites; species Porites rus. The sequence goes on from OZ037992.1 coordinate 2,148,873, forward strand.
TGTTTTCTTTCTTTATTTTTTCCATCACTCTTCCTGCCGTAAGGATCAGTTTACTCTTTTAGAGAAGAAAGGGCTGCCTTTGTGATGACATTTGCAAACGGTTAGACTTTCTAGTCTTCTCGGATAAGGACGAAAAACTGTAGGTCCCGTCTCACAGCACTTTCACTTAGCTGGTTCTTGAGGGACGTAAAAGACCCCGCACCACTGTTCGAAAAAAGCAGGGGACGTAGACCCCGGTGGTGTGGGCAACCTTTCCTGGGCTGGGTAGGTTATCTGTAAAGAGAGATCTTTTATAGAGATAACCTCATGATCCTCCTTTAGGTGTTGTTATAGCTACCTGTAAACAGTGTACGTAAGATGCGCAATTTTTCGCGTTTTTCGAGCGAACAATATCTGTCTTCTGTCTGGATGGGTTTAAACGGCTGAAAAACGACCTAGTTACTGAGAGAATAGCTCACCAAATAAAGTTCCCCAAACCACATTCTTTCACGCACATGATCATAATATTATTATTTAGATGGTAAGATGATAAAGCTGTTATGATATTTGAGCATGCGGCTTTCAGAGAAAAATGATCTTGAAGCGGTACCATATTACATGAAAATGTTTGGCTCCAGGGGCGGGGGGTGGCCCGCTGTAAAAATGACGATGGTGGCACGGTCGGAATCGAAACAACCCAAAAAGGTACAAGAATCTACAGTAGACTCTCGATAACTCGAACCCTCGCTAACTCGAACCTCGCGCTAACACGAACCCAAGCCTATTTCCGCTGGATTTCCTTCATACTTTTACTGTAATTTTACCGTCGGTAACTCGAACTTCCGCTAACTCGAAGTAGTTTTTCTTTCCCCTCGGATCATTTCTACAGTATTTTAACCTCGATAACTCGAACCATGTTTTAAGGTCTTGAAAAGATCGGGAAAAAAAAGTGTACTAGCGTCCAAAACATTGAACCTTGGCGTGTTTTGGCATATTACTAGTGGAAGCTGATGTTGTTTGTCACAAATCTAACATGAAACAGCTTTACTTCTCAAAATGCTTGCTCTATTTAGGCTATGTTTTCGACTCGTTTTGTTCCGTTACGTTCTGATTTATAATCTAGAAGTATCTTTGAATTTTCATTTAACCTTTTTTACAATTAAATGTGATTAAAATGTTCTCTGTACCGTAAAAAATGGTTTTTCCTTCTTTTCGGCTGTATTTTCTTTGGGCTCCCGATAACTCAAACTTTTTTCGAGTTCCCTTGAAGGTTCGAGTTATCGGGAGTCGACCGTACTTTTATAGGAGGAGGAGAGGCACAACCTAATTTCCCATAAGAGGAACCTTCGCGGTACCAATTCAGAAATAATACCACAGTATAGTCAGTGTAGGTAAATCGACCTGACGAGCTCCCCGTTAATTTTTACGGGGGTCCCCCGGGGGTTTTGGCTTCCGTGCAACCCACATTCTGAACAGATTTTAATTCTTGACATAATTGACCCTGGGTTTGATAAATTTGCATAGAAGCATTTTAAACACTTTTCAAAAGGCAATAAATCTTCCTCTCTTATATATATAATTTTTTGGAGGGGTTCAATTACAAGTGCTAAAAATGAAAGCAGGAAGAACATAGCAAGAGCACACGTCAAATATGCATCCTGTCGGCCTTTTCCTGTTTCATCTAAACCAAGGCGGGGGAATGAAAGACTCTGGTTGCGCCGATATAAATGAATCATCAACAAGAAAGACTCTATGAGCAAGGTGCAAAAACTACGACCCAAAAGCGAAGTTAATTTGTCCTTACAATTTGAATGTAGTCATTTCCACCTGCAGCTCTACAAAATGGAGTGTTATTACTGTATAAATATAAAACGAACCAGTTATCTTTTGTTCTTGTCTCGAATTAAAGAACACATTAATATTGATATTTTCGTAAGGTTGAACCGACACAAACCGGAATCATGGAAAACGTGTAAGAAAATGTTCTAGCAGGAGGCCTCACGAACAATCATACGTCAATGTGAAATACGGCTGAAACTAGCAGTAGAGTACTTGACACAGGACACAGTCGATACATCCGAACAATCGATCACACTATGATTTCCTTACAGTAAGATGGAGGATCGCATCACATACGTGATACACGAGCGCTAATTACCCGCTTGAATAACTTACTTGAATGAAATCTCGCTTTATAACAACCTCAAGTAGCCAGGCAATCCAACACGACGGAAGATTCCTCTTCCCTTCAAAGACAACTTTTTGGAGTATGTAGTAAGGAAACTAGGCAGAAGCCATGAGCGTGGATCTCTCGGAATGTGTATCCGTCGGCGTTATCGCTGTAAGTAATTTCCTCGTGTGCCCTGGGTTCAAGTATTCCAAGTAGTCTGGGCGAAGGGATAAATTTAGACAGGGGCACCCAACGGTAATTTTCGGGAAAATATCTGTTCGGAAGATGATTTGAGATCTAGAATTTTCGGAGAATTTGTTGTAAAATTTCTTGCTTGCCTGCCTCTCCTAGGATTTTCTAACATCTACAAATTGGCATAATTACCCATTTTTAACGGATTTTGACCCTAAAAAAGGCCACCTAGAATTTTCGAGAGCCTTTTCCTGGCTAAAATTTTCGAGAAGCGAAGTTTTTATCCCTATAATTTTCGGATCACTAGACTTTCAGCTAGGAAATCCGAAAAGATGAAAAGTTTTAGGGGATAAAAATATGCCTATATCTACCGTTTGAATACTAAAATACGTTCAACAATGCTATGTTAAGTGGTTTTGAACTATATCCTCGTTGGGTGCCCCTGTTTCGAGGACACGCGGGCACGGAATGAAAGACTCTGGTTGCGCCGATATAAATGAATCATCAACAAGGAAGACTCTACGACCCAAAAGCGAAGTTAATTTGTCCTTACAATTTGAATGTAGTCATTTCCACCTGCAGCTTTACAAAACGGAGTGTTATTACTGTGTAAATGTAAAACGAACTAGTTATCTTTTGTTCTTGTCTCGAATTAAAGAATACATTAATATTGATATTTTCGTGAGGTTGAACCGACTCAAACCAGATTTATGAAAAACGTGTAAGACAATGTTTTAGCAGGAGGCCTCACGAACAATCATACGTCAGTGAGAAATACGGCTGAAACTAGCAGTAGAGTACTTGACACAGTCGATACATCCGAACAATCGATCACATTATGATTTCCTTAAGATGGAAGATCGCATCATATACGTGATAAACAAGCGCCTGTTAATTACCCGCTTGAATAACTTACTTGAATGAAATCTCGCTTTATAACAACCTCATGTAGCCAGGCAATCCAACACGACAAAAGATTCCTTTTTCCCTTCACAGACAACTTTTTGGAGTATGAAGTCGAATGAAGTAAGGAAACTAGGCAGAAACCATAAGCGGGGATCTCTCGGAATGTGTATCCGTCGGTGTTATCGCTGTAAGTAATTTCATCGCGTGTCCTGGGTTCAAGTATTCCAAGTAGTCTGGGCGAAGGGATAAATTTCGAGGACACGCGGGCACGCGTGTCTCCCTCGCGGGTTCTATAAAAACTAACCAAATAAACTAACTGGCACCAGTCACACAGGCTACGAGGTTCAAGGTAGAGTTCAAGTGATGCTCTCTCTTCTCTCTTCGATAAGTCACCTTTTTGATGATGCAGTGGTGGATCCAACGGGAAGGTACCCCGGGGGAGGTACGGGGCGTCTGATCTCCAATCGCGATCCAAAGACCGATAAAGCCGGTATAGGATCATTTTTTGAAATGTACGAAACTCTATTTTTTTTCCACTGAAGGTTCGTACGCAAGGGCTACGTTTTTTAAGTTTGATGGCAAGTTTGTGTTATGGCGAGTTGAGTGGAGGCCCGGGAGGTACTCCCTCATATAAGCCAAATAATAGGTCTGTTGCCGCCCCAAGCCCAAAGGGGACAGTTTTTGGCCCGTTTCGGTCTGAAAAAGGGTATGGTTTTCGAGAGAACTACGGGAGCGCATGAACGTATTTGTCGTTTCTATTCCAATTCAAAGGGAAAAAAAATAAAATGCCAATTCGAAATGCCTGGGTCGTTTTAAGAAATCTTGTTGTTGGTGTTCTAATCTCAGTAACTGAATACGGCTCTCGATTCTAAAGGCCAGGACTGAGAACGGCATTTTTTCGCCCGAAATAGGATCAGGACTTGAAGAATCGGGCGGCAAACTGGGCACACCCCCACCAAGAATACAGAGTAGGAGTACTCCCCCCCCCCCCCCCCGGAGTTGAGGAAGCAAGGTGTGGACTTAAACTTCACATTCCTGACGCTGACGTAATCTAAAAAGCTGATCGTACTACGCAAGGAGTGCTGGTTGTCAACGTTGGGTATTTATCCGACCAAAAAAAGTTATAAAAGAAATGATAAGCTCAGCCTGATTCCAGACGCCCCCTCCCCTAAAAATCGGGTTTTTTAGGGAAGGCGGCTTTTGTACACAGGCTAACAGACTGCGAGCAGTCTCTTATTTTTCTTTGCAAAGTTACTACACGCAAAACCCAAGCACGCGAGCGGCGAAGCCGCTTGCCGCGAGAAACGAGGGCGTAAGCCCGAGAAGAAAAAATAAGAGTCCGTCTTTTCTCGTCTCGTCTGGATCCCGTGGCTTGCAGTCGCGCTGGATGAGATCAAGAACTAGACGGATTTTAAGAGAAAAGGGGGGCTGCAAGCAGTCTAACAGGCTAAAAGAAGTACTGCAAAGCTGAAACTATACTTTTTCAACGCCATTGTTCATAATGCACGCGGTCTGTGTTACATATAGAGAGAAATTTTTGAAGAATTTAACAAAAGCAATATTCAATTCAGGGGTAGCCTGTGCCAGGCTCTCAGATAGTATAGTGGGAACGTATTAAAACGAGCAAAGCGAAAATAAGACGTGCACGACTTGGGAAAGGAGGCGGTGGCCCCCGCGCGATTTTCGCATTTCTTATTACTGAACAACTTTCACCATCCCTGGAACAGGCTAATTCAGGGGAAGTGACTCACTCTCGTCCCCAGGGTCTTACCTAACATGGCAGGGTGGCCATTTTGAACACAGGTTGGTCGGCGGGGTGATTTCTGGGATAGGGAAAGCCCCTATCGGTAAACTTTCCTGAAAGGATCGCATAGCAATGGACGTTAGGCTCACATTAAATCTTGTGGATATTCTTAAAGATTTGGAACCTAAGAAACACTGGAATTACCTGATTCAAGAAGGGGTTCTTGATTATGACGACCTAGAAGAACTTAAAGCCGAAAAAACAAGGAAAGCCCGAGGAGAACTTCTTATAGAAAAGGTGTTACGTGCGGGAGCACGAAAAATTAACGTATTTGTGGACTCTTTGAGCATTTATCAGCCACATTTGTACGAGTTACTTCAGAGAGACGTACCAGAAAGGCTACGAAGACAACAAGGTAATTATATCGAGTCTGGCAACTGTACTGAAGTTGTTTTCGTGAAGGGTTCACGTTTTGAAGTGTTAATTAACGCTGCATTTGCACCGTCAAAGTGTTACGACACTTATTGCAGTTTAATCTTCAGTAAAAGCTTAAGTAAAAGGTTCCTTCAGTCTTTCGAAACTTAAGGATATTAGACTCCATTTTTATTTTGGCTCGAAGAGGCAAATGTTTCCCTCCAAATACGGCATGATGTTTTCGTTTTTCCTTTTAACTTCCTCGCACGGGTTCCAGAATCCCTAGGGATTTTCCCATCATATGAAATTCACAAATAACCTGAAATAGGCACCAACTGTAACCCAGAGATACCAAGCTACAATATTGATGGGGAAGTGTGAAGATCCAAACCGTTTTAAGGTTTAAACTTTGTTTTATTATAATGGCTTTCATTTTCATTTCATTGAATATAAGGTTTATTTGCTTACTTTTTCTTTGTTAATAATTGTGATTTTCATGCCCTTCTCTACCAAAATTTCCAAAAAAATGCGACAATTTCCAAACAGTTCTGAAGATGTTCCAATGACTTTCAAACATCACTGAAGATTTCCTGTGATGTTCAGATTATTTGGGTGTCTGAATCTATAGTGTGGGGCTCCAAATCTTTGCGCCATCTTGCCAAGATGTAACCTGCGCCTGATACATTTACTTCACGAGTCGTCTGCCGCCCCCTAATTAAATTAAGGTATCTGTCAAAATTTGTGTTGTCATGTACTTTGCAGGCAGGCAGTGAATGTTAAGTTGTTACAGTAGTCATTAGTGAAAACATTACAGATTTTAAAGACCAAGTTAACACTGCTGTTGTTGTGAATCTTGTCTTATGGTTGCCATGTGGTACATTTGTTCAAACCATCAAGTCAAAAGAAAATAATATTTCATTGAAAACAATAGTGGAGCAACCAAATTCTGTATTTTACTGGAAGTGGTCAAAAGTAGGGGGATTGATTCTGCAGCAACAAATCTTTCATGGTCTTTCATCAGTTCGCAAAAGTGCAGGTTTAAAATCAACAATAATTATTTTGTTTACACACTTTCACGCAGCTGAACTCAATCAGAAATCAAAGACAACAATTTTGCCTCATATGAGCAAAAAAGCGTTGAAGAAGAAATAGCGGATATCCTTACCAGTGACAAATAACAACTTGTCCTTACCTCAGGTGTCAAGGTTTTTCTCTGTTCATTGTTGACTTGATTCATTAAAAAAGTATTGATTTTTTTTTTTAAGACCTAGCTTTAAAGCCTAAGCTTGCTGTTAATAGAATTCCTCGATCACCTCGTCGTTTCTGTCATGAAGAGACGAAGGTGACAAAACCTATCTAATAGCTCCGGAAGTCAGATATGCTGCTTGACCAATCAGTGCAGGGCTCTGAAGGATCTTTTGTTTTTCAACCAATCAGACAAAAGTCCAGATCCTGGACTATGGGCAGAGGACGTGTAAAGTAAATGTATTTAACAATAATTATTATTTGCCGAAGTGGAAGTTAATACTTTGAATAATCCCTGAGACGAAGTCGCGGGGATTATTCAACAATATTAACTGAGCCTGAGCTGAATAATTGTTTTAGCATATTCACACGAAGTGATCTCAACAGAATCAAAAAGGAAACCATTAAAAAACGATTAGTTTGATTGATGGGTGAATTCATGCGTGAACACAAAGCCATAAACAGTGGATGCGCAAAAATTAGATCTTTACAGTATCTTCAAACATGGCAAATGATAGTTTTCATCTTTTTGTATTGAGTTTTGTAAGCTTTAGCATCAACATTTTAAAAGAAAACGCCGAAAATCTGAATTACTACCTAATTCTGAGAAGAAAAGTAGAGCTTTATTTGTTTCTGTCAATTAACTCACCGTGAATGAGAAAGTTTTCTTTGTCGCTTCTTGCAAATGCTGTCAACAGCGGCTACGATCAAGGTGAGCATTATTTATCTCCAATGTTCTTTGCCTTGTTAACTTGCTGGCAATTTTCGAAAATATTTGCCTTCCTCTTTTCTCCATAAATTAACTTCTATTTATAGGCAAAATTGTTCTTGCGAGAAAATTCTGGAATCACAAAACGGTGACAAAGCGACCTCGTTTTCCTCTGTAGTGATCTCTGGTGGTAAACATAGCTTCGAGTGTACAAAAAGTCAGCTATAGTAAACCACTTCACAATAAATCACGCTGTTTAAACACCATGAAGTCTTTTCTTGCCTTCAAAGTCATCAGCACTTGGATATTCGTGTATTTTCAAAAAGGCTTACTATGAAACTTTGGCAAACACCCAGTTCACGACAGCGATTTTGTTCTGCTTTATATTCACTGCCTAGCGCGGTGAATATAACGTCATAGTCCGAGATAGCTAACCAATCAGATTGCTTGAATTGCCAAGATCACTGAGTGTGTATATACTAACAGGCATTATGCATTTCTTGGCAATATTGCCTCAAGGCGAGCTATCGTGAGACTGTGCACTGAACAAGTAGCAGGGTTCTCAATAGATTTTTAAGTAGGAGGTGATCACTGATAAAGTAGGAGGCTCTTCAGCAAAGCCAGAGGTGTCAAAACAAAGCAAAGAAAAGCGACCTAAACACAGAGTAAGCGGCTATAAATCCCAAAGTAAGCGGCAATCAATCGCCGGGTGCCGCCTTCTATTGAGAACCCTGAAGTAGTCCAGAATTATGAGTTGTGCGGATAAAAAATTGACCTGTATGCATGGGATCAATGTCTTCAATTAGCAGGCATGTTGCATTATCGACTCCTCCTCAATATATGTGAAAGACCAGTTTTGAAATTTAGACTAGGGTCAACTAAACCCCTCTAAAAGAGCCTCAGTATAATACCACATTAAGTCTGGAAAAGTTTACATGTATGTTACTAAAGCTTTATTGTGGAAATTGAAATTCTGTCCATTTTAGAACAAAAATAATGAAAAAGAAAGACTGAAAATAAAGCAACTTTGTTAAAATCAATGCATCTACTTTATAAAAATTTATTGAATAGTATTATTTTGCTAAGGAAGCAGTAAGTTATTCTGTTACCACCTTACACATCGGCATGCAGGTAAGGTAGTAAAGCTGCAGAAGTTAATTTTACGTAAAGATTTTATGCATGAGAAGATTTTGGGCTTCGCTGTCTTTAAGTGTGGATAACAGCTAGTATGTTGAATGTGTAAGCAATGGTTTTGTAAGGAACATTAAAGCAACATTTTTCTATTTTTTTGTTTGTTAGGCTCTACTCAAGCAACTGTAGAAAATGTTACACAGCAAATAACTGGCTTGCATGTACATGTCCAACCTCGTCCTTTTGTTCACGAAGGTAGAATTGTAGTTACTGAATAATTTCTTTGTGCCCCAACATGCTTGTATTTAAGATCTTTGCTCTAACTGTCAACAGACAGTAAAACCAACAGCAGATTGGTTTTCCTTAGCCTGTGTAGCAAGTATTTCCTTGCAGTTTTGGAGGATAGAAAGACATCCGCATCCCTCCTCTTTTAATCTCCCAAACCACATCGAAACACTTGCTATGCAGACAAGGTTTCCTCAAACATTCCCATAATTTTAAATATTACCGGTTAAACTGGAAAAGTTTTTTAGGTCCACAAAATCCATGCATTGTGTTGTGAATTAAGCATAAGTGTTGTGAAAAACATCCTTTATATATGCTGTATCTAGTTACTTACTAAGTGTCTCATTATTATACCAACTATAATGTTGTTATATGACTGTGATTGGTGATCATTGACTGACAATAATGTGATACCAAGGACACATAGTACAATTCAACTAAAGAATAAGACGGCAGTAGCAGTCAAAACAAAGGGATAACACCAGAAAATTAGTCAGAAAAATGTTATTATAACTTAATATTATCAAGTTTGCATGAAAAAGATTTGAAGGTTGTTGAGGGTTGATTCTGGAAAACTTTGTGTACCTCCAGAAGCTTTTTAGCTACGCACGTAATACAGTAATAAAGTAATATTTTTTACCATGAATTACTTCATACATGTATATCAATGATCATTTGCTATTTTTTTTAAGCACTCAGCCCAGTGGAGCATGAAGGTGGTGAAAATCCATTCACTGCAAATGTGGAAACCAGTAAAATATCAGATCAACAATCAAACCACACAACACAACTACCACCAGATGAAGAACAATGCTTTTTTGTGATTCCAACAGATTTGAGTAAGCTCCCAGCACACATTCATCCCAATAACACTGAAGAGGTCTACCCCATGTCATCAAGGCCGCGAGGAATTGCGCTAATTATAAATGTTGAAATTTTTGTCCCCAATCCTGAAAAGACCAAGAAGGAGGAGGAGAAAGAACAGTTAGATGATCGTCAAGGGTCAGATAAAGATATTGAAATGCTGAAAAAGTTGTTTGGAGCACTTGATTTTAAAGTAAAAATTGAGAGAAATCCAAAAAGAGAGGAAATTCTTAAGGTTTTGGATAACATCTCCAATGAAGATCACAGTAACTATGACTGTTTTGTGCTGTGTCTTATGAGTCATGGCTTAGAGGGGTTTGTCTATGGTGCAGATGGAAAAAGAGTCCTTCTAGAAGATGTATGTGGTTTTTTTAGCAATTCAAGGTGTAGAACTCTAAAAGGAAAACCAAAACTCTTTGTTATTCAAGCTTGTAGGGGACGTGACAAAGATAAGGGTGTAGTGAGGGATTCACCTGGTAGCACTGAAACTTTACCAGGTAACCCTGTGACAGAAGCGGCCATTAGCAGCGGCAGTGCTGATGGTGAGGATGAGGTTGCTGACCGAGGCTTTCATTTTTCGATTCCACAAATTATCCCCGACCAAGCTGATGTGCTTATGGCATATTCAACTGTCAGCGGCTATGCTTCATTTAGAAACCCACGTGAAGGAAGCCGTTTTGTCCGTTGCCTTGTGGAAGTGTTCTGCGAAAAGGCAGGTCATGAAGATGTACTGAGCATGCTCACTATGGTAAACAACAGGATCAGCTACATGGGCGAAGTTGATTCCAAACAAGTGGGACAACCCACTTCAACCCTAACAAAAAAGCTGTTCTTTTGGCCAGGGCTCTAAAACAAACTAATCATAGTAGTACTAGATTTAACCCTTTAAAGCCAGTCAAGTGCTCCAAATAGACCTTGCAAAAGTAACTAACACCACAGTGGCCGATCCAGGCGTTCAGGTAAGGGGCGGGGGAAGCGCTTTAAAAATATTGTCAAAGGGAAGTATCAGCTTGCCTGAGTCATGTGGGCCTCAGCTTTTGCTTTCATCCAAAAATAAGGGGGGGGGGGACCCGGGCCCCTCCCTTGGATCTGCCACTGCATCATGCAAAGCAGGTGGAACTCTACAGTAAGACAGCAACATTTGTACCACAACCTTGTTGTTGCGACCCCAATAATGATATTTGGCCCAAATATGGATGACACTTGTACACTTTCTCACCTCTAAAAACTTATTTTTTATGTCACTATGGAGTGTCATTGCAAAATTTCATTTGAAACTTGGAGTCACCTTGTTTACAGGGTTCGCACAGTCTTGAAAAGTCCTTGAATTTTAGGGGAAGTCCTTGAAAAGTCCTTGAATTCCATTTTTCCTTGAAAAGTCCTTAAATTTCTGTGCAAGTCCTTGAAAAGAGCTTGAATTTTCTTCAACTTTGAATGTAGTAGCCTGGAAATAATTTTTTGATGCTTTTTGGTTGTCCAAGACAGGATATAAATCGTAGCTCAGTGAATGTAAAGGTCATTTACATAAAGTGCTCCATGTTTTATGCAATAATTAACTATCAGTTTAAGACAAGTGAACTGAAAAATGTAGAGAATTTGGTGAAGCAAACAGTTAATGCCTTAAAGTGTTATTAGAATATACTGGGAATATGCATTTTTGTACAATCTGTGAAATTATATTCCTAGTAGGTTGTCCTTGAAAATCTAATGTGGTCCTTGAAAAGTCCTTGAAAAATGGTTGCAATTTTTTGTATGAACCCTGTGTGTAGCATAACTGCATTGTGGTGCTGTACCCGTATATTAACCTACATTAATTTTTGCATGGAAGTACATTTTCTTACCTCCAAAGACTCATTAATATCTCACTGTCGAGTTTCATTGTGAAATAAAAGTCACGTTGGCCATTTTTGTTAGCCTTGTGTAGCGAATTTTGTGTACAGAAAACCAGTATCTAGAGTGGAGTAAATATTTTCTGATTTTAATTTTCCTTTTTTTTGTGGGGGACGAAAAAAAAGCAAAAAAGTAGAAACTGTAAAACTTTAGTGCCACAAGGCAGAGACTTTCAGTTTAGGCAGCTGAAGTATCGTTAGATGCACTGTAACTAAAATAGAAATAACTCCTTCAACACAAGCTGCAAATTATGCTCTTAGACAACATTAGCTGCAATAAAAGTAAGAGGAGTCAAAAGTTTGTTTCGATTTTTATTGCTCATGCAAGATGTCTGATTTACCCCGCCGACTACTAGCCTGTTCCTGGGCTCTCAGCCCGGGGGGGTGGGGGGCACTTGGGTATTTTTTGGGTGGGTATGTGCCGCCCGGGACTCCAAATTGTCACCCCGTTCTAAAAAAAAATTTCCCCTCAAATTGATACCCCGTTCTAGAAATGGACCAATTTTTTATACCCCGTTCTAAAATTCGCCCTAAAACTGATACCCCGTTCTAGAAATGGGCCCACGCCAAAATACGCCGTCCTGCACGCTAAAACACAGGGTGCAACAAGAGTATCACAGTTTGCTTGTTAACGCATTGAACCGTATTTTTAAAAGCAATCCGTCCTTGAATAATTTCAAATGGCTGCTTACAAAACTGGAGCTTTCGTGCGTTCTAAATATTATACCCCGTTCTAGAAAACGCCTCTGAAATGGATACCCCGTTCTAAATCAGGAGCTTCAAAATCACGACCCCGTTGGGCGGCTCATACCCGTATAGGTAATGTATGGGAGTACCCCTCCCCCCGGGCTCTCAGATAGACTAGAACCACGCGCTATCATGAAACTGGAACCAAAATCGATTTCCCTTGGATTTCCTTCACACAATTTACCCTTGGTAACGATAACTCGAATCTCCCGCTAAAATCGCAGTAATTTTTGTTTCCCTTCAAAAAAGGAATACTTGCCAAATTTTCCTACCCAAGAAAATCCCGGAATCGAAAATTTAAAACCCCAAAAAATCCTTCGATCAACCCCGTCGCTTGAGATCCCACTACTCCCCCTCCCCCCTCCCCTCCCCGTTGGGGCTTCGACACGCGTTAAGACCCATCTCCCTCCCACGCAAACGTCGCGTTCCCCTTCCTTCCCCACCACTGTGACGAACACGTATCACAAATGGTGTTGTCTTTTATGACGTGGTTCCCCGAATTTTTATCCATTATCCCCTATTCATCTGCTCTGACGCATAAATTTTGCCATGTCATCCGCTGGTAGAAATTGCCAAAGTTTTGCAACGTGGCGTTAAATTGGACTAGAGAGGGAAATTATACTGAATTTTATTTGTCTGTGAACTTCACGGCTGAAGGTTACAGGAGAGCAAACTGTGCATCCTGAAAAGAGGTGAGCTGTTACATTTATTTACAACTGAAAAAATATAAAATCGGGCGATTTTGTTTGTAAATTTCGACCGGAGTTCATGCTTCCTGCCGGCGGATTTAAATCTAGGCATAGGCTTATGTGTGACTTATGATCAACGTATTTTGTACTGTCAGTCGAGTTTTCAGACTTAACAATTGCCCCGAAGTGCATGATCCTAGCCCATTCGCCAGCAGTTTCCTACCTATTAAGATGCTGGCGATCTTCTAATTATTTATTGTGTTGGCGCTTCTTCATGCAGTCAAATAGTGCTTAACTAGCTTTCACATTTGGGGATTTATATGCAAGCTTGTTTTCTCGAAAACTGTAAAAATTACGCGTAGCTTTTTATGCTGTTTTATTGTTATTTGTTTATTATTTTTTTGTTTCAGTCTTACTAGAATATATATATTTCATCGTGTGATATACATTGTAAGCTTATGATTTCATGTAACTTAATAATTTTATTTTACAACTATAGTGCATGACAACTGTTGTCAAATTTCCATGTTATCAATAAGCTTACTTTATAAGAAACGTTTATTTGACAGAATCCAAGCTAACCGGTGGATACTTGATCTGGTCAGTTTTGACTACTAAAATGTAATATTATTTTTTACTTTCCATCCCACCAAAGTTTAAATATGGATGATGCTTCAGAGGACAGTCGGCCAGCTCAGCCAGGCGTCATCAAAAAGTTCTTCTTAACAATTTCAACAGTAAGAGATTCTTTAGCTATGTTGCTTAGTTTTATTCCTGGAGTGATCACCATCTTAATTCTCTTAATTCATTAGAGTTCATAATATTCTAGAAAAGGACTAGCGAAAATTGGGTTTCACTGGATATATACATTTTGATAAACACCATTCTGTTGTCGTTTTGTTAAATACTTTGAAGTGAATAAATCATTGCCATGTAAAAGTTCTTCCTAAGAGATTCCATGGAATAATTGGATGATCATACCCTGAATTCACCTTCTGAGCATCTGATTCCACTTGTAGTTTCACGTGACTTTAATAAACAAACCCCGAAAAGTTTGGACTTCCATTCTCTCCCACATACTGTCCTTGCACAAAGTACGAGTCACTATTTGTTCGCTATAATGAGGTTTATAATCAAGGTTCTTTTTCCTATACATGTATTTACTATTACTGGGGCAAAGAACATCGTGTCCGAACTTTAGGTTTTAGTTTACAACAAAGGTCATCAATAAGAAACATGAAACTACACATGTAATCTGACGCTCAGATCACTGGTGAATTTGGTCAAATTCCCCTTTTGAGCATCAAGTATATATAAGGCAATCTAATGGAGAATCTAGATTGTAATTTGAGGTCACTTAGGGCTCTATTCCGGGCACCCATTCATTATTTATTAGTACTCGTCAATAATTATTAGAATTATTATTCTTTTTCTAACCTTTCTATAATGGCCTCCTCTCCACAACAGTGACAGATGATCTTATCTCAAATTTTCTGATTGTTTTACAAATTAGCTTTGAGCAATTTGTAAGGAGAATCTTTAAATTGATCATACATGTAAGTCACTTTTCCACATATATACATTTAGCCTTGCACATTTGTCACTGCATGCCAGACTTCCCGCAATAAATTTACCTTTATTGCAGAGATACCAAACATTTCTTGATAGTACAGTACCTCATCTTCTTCCAAGATGGATTTCAACTCTTGTGATGATGATTGCATTTCTTGCAAGGATTTTATACGTACAGGTATATTAACATGTTTATTTGACGATACCATATTCAGGGTTCCCAAATACGCCAAATTTGGCTTATTTTATGCCAAAATTGTTCAGATGACTCCACTGAGGTTATGGAGGGAGTCACTTCCACTCCAGAAATTTTCAGTAACAAACATAGTTTTGTCCTTACCTTTTTTGCAACAAATACAATTTACGTTAATTATATTCATATTATGATACCGCACGGCAAAACAGGAAGGGGGTAAATTATGATCAAAGTTTACTCGATGACCGCCATCATGGATTTGGGCTTTCCAGGTCAGCGGACCGCCACATCTATTTCATGTATCACTCACGATAGTTTATACACGCCCGGACCATGTGCTGGAAAGTCTGAAAATGGTTTTTTTCGTTGTGATACTTGACTCCAAATATTCCAAAATGACTCCGAAATTTGTGAAGCAGAAGTCACACTGACTCCACTCATCAGTAAAATTTGCAAACCCTGCATATTTTAGCAAAACTTTAAAGACTTCTTACAATACCACCCCTTTAACATAATATTGTTTCCTTTCTTTACAGGGCTGGTACATAGTTACATATGCACTTGGCATTTATCAACTTAATTTGTTTATTGCATTCTTGACACCAAAGATTGATCCTGCGCTAGAAGAGTTAGGTGAGAGTGACATAGGTGTGTTCTTTTGAGTACATTTTAATTTAACAGGGTTCTCGTAGAAGGCTTTTAATTCTTCTACTTTAGGGACTAGTCACAGGAAAAAAAAACAAATACCCATTTTTGGATATTTTAGGGTATTTAAAGAATACCCCCAAATTCCCAAATTTGGAAGAGTGAGACAAGTCCCAATCAGGGAACTTGGTTGGGAATTCCCTGGTTGGGACTTGTCTCACTTTGCCAAATTTGGGATTTTTATGGGTATTCTTTAAATACCCTAAAATATCCAAAAATGGGAATCCGTTATTTTTTTCCTGTGAGTAATAACCAAAGGTTATTGAGTGCGGGCAACAACAATCAGAGGTTAAAACGCTGTTGCTCCAATGTTGTGCTTTGCATAAGTTTCACATGACAGGTGGTGAAAACATGCATGATTAAATTATGAGTGATTAAAGGTCCAAACGCGCATGATCAAAGTGCATTTTGAGCATTCCATTCATTCTAAGTGGAAGTCCAAACGAATGCTGGCTACATACATGCGACACATGCACAATAACAACCTGGTTAGGATTACGGGCCCCTCTTGTCACCCACGATAAGAAAACACTTTGGGTAGCAAAACATTAAATCCATGAAGTGGAGCACCTTCATAACATTCCACCACACCCCCAAAGACACCCAGTTAGTACTACATCCTACTAGTTACAAGCATGCTCTTGTCAGCCCGGTACCCAAGGTTGATAATCCGACGGATATAAACAATGACTTTAGGCAGATTTCAGTTTTGCCACAAGTCGCCAAGGTACTGGAGAGGATCCAGCTTAAGCTAAACCTAAAGGACCTAAGTCTTAATGCTTCCCAACACGCTTTTACGGCGGACAGATCTACTATGACTGCGCTTGCCAGCATCACACAAGACTGGTATAACGCTACAGATTCTGGTAGTCTATATAATGGCGTGCATGTGGTCTATGTAGACTTCCGAAAAGCCTTCGATCTGGTGGATCATGGCGTTCTGTTGACTAAACTCGCTGGCATGGGCATCACCAAGAGCTTTTGGAAATGGACACAGAGCTACCTATCAGGCAGAACACAGCAGGTTAAGCTCCCGGGAGTCCTCTCCAGACATGGTGAGGTGATTGCTGGTGTACCCCAGGGCGGTGTCATTTCTCCTACACTTTTTAATGTACATGTCAACGATATTGAGGACTGCATCCCCTGGGGAATACCGGTATCCACTTGCAAGTACGCTGATGACTGCACCCTATACGAGCTTGTTTTTAAGGACTCTGTCAGTCAAATGCAGGATGCTGTGACTCACTTGGAAAGATGGGCTGTGCAGAATAAAATGGAGCTGAATGCTAAAAAGACCAAAGATATGTGGATCACCTTCAAGAAGTCCTGTCCAATTCCTGCTCCTATTAATATCGGGCCTACTGAACTGGAGAGGGTTTCAGAGTTTAAACTACTGGGTGTATATGTACAGAACGATCTCAAGTGGAATACACATGTCTCAAGTATTGTCAGCAAAGCGTGTAAACGGATCCACTATCTTAGGGTCTGTAGAACAGCCCATCTCCCCAGGGACATTGGTCTTACAACTTACATCACTAAGATTAGACCTGTTTTAGAATATGCCTCGCCTGTCTGGGGAGGGCTGCCCATTTACCTCGAAGAAGATCTACAGAGAGTGCAGAATAGATGTCTAAATGTCATTGGTCTCCCTAGGGATACTGTTGAGTCACTTGTAACTAGGCGTCAGAATTTGACGAGGAAAGAATTTAAACGTATCCTAGAATCTGAAGCACATCCTTGTAAACGTTTTTTAGAAAAGCCAGTGGATCATGGCCATAATCTAAGATCTTGTAAGACTAACCCAGCGCACCTCAGAATACCTGTATCACGCACTGTTAGGCATAAACAATCATTTATTTCTAGAGGTGCTAATCTTAACTTAATTTGATATGTATATACAAAATGTAGTGTTTTGAATTTTTTATTGTAATATTACCGTAATTCTTATCGCCAAAGGTAATAAATAAAGGTTATTATTACATGTATGGCCCCCTAAATGTACATATTAATGGTATTTGAATGTATTACTTTGGATTCCTGAGAGTTTTTTAACTTTATAAGGCTTTTTTTTCTTCTTATTCTTAATGACAAGCCTAACGGTTGGCAATATGGATTACTATTTTATGTGATTTATTTATTTTTATATTTATTTTTATGCCAATTCAATTTATCTTATTGTATTTCACAGAGGAAGATGGTCCAGAACTTCCCACTAAAGCAGATCAAGAGTTCAGACCATTTATCAGAAGATTACCTGAGTTTAAATTCTGGTGAGATTTGAACAGTGAAGATTTTATTATTCTTATTATTATTGTAGTCCTGGACACATCAAGAATGAAGATATTAATGAGTTTACACGATAGGACGGTACCAATGTTACCAATTAATCATAACAGTTACTATAAGAAAATTTGTGATATTTTAAGCTTTTCAAAAATCAAAACACAAGATATTCAAGAGTTTTTTTTTTTCTAGCAATGAAAAAACAAACCCATTCAAGTGCAATGGCACATGCTGTCCAATTACTAATAGGCATGATGTGTACTGTCCCAGTACCTGTCCTGTGATTGCTTACATCAGGATAGTTGAGAGCCAATTAAATTTGAGAATTTTGTTATAGGTAGTTATGATCAGCCACATTAACCCTTTAAGTCCCAATAGTGACTAACGTCAAATTTCTCCTAACGATATCCATACAATGTCAAGAGATTAGGTTATGAGAATTAGTAAAATGATCTCTTTAAGGGAAAATGCCTTGATCTTTTATCAAATTCTCTAAACTCATTCATCAAGGAAATGTATGGAGATCAGTTTGGAGAATTTGTATGTGGATATTGGGGCTTAAAGGGTTAATAACACTGATCAATCTTTCTTATTGGATGTGTTTTCTCTCCCTAGGTATGGAGCCACCAGAGCTATTGTCATTGCTATAACATGTACATTTTTTGAGTTTTTTAACATCCCTGTTTTCTGGCCAATCTTAGTCATGTACTTTATTGTTCTTTTTGTCATCACAATGAAGAGACAAATAAAGGTAAGCAAAAACACAGTTACTGTAACAAACTCTTCATTGTGTAAGTGATTTTGAAACAAGTTACAAGAGATAATTCTTCTTCTTCAAACGGACATGTGCCTGTCCAAGTCACCAATTTGCTTGCACAAAACAAAATGTGGGCACATACATTCTAGGATACATTGTGTGTGTTTGTTGAAAATTGTGTGTGTTAGCCCATATTTATAAAGGCTGCTAGTGATTCACCTTGTCATCTCAGTCGGTTGAAACACCAAAATAGAAGAAGAGTCCTCTCTCTTTGATGTACTGCAATTGCCAGTTTACATGTAGTCCAGATTAAGAAGAATTCATTTCATACCTGTACATGCACATTTAAAACAAAATTTATTGCTATTAATTTTAACTTAGTTTGTCAAACCTTTCAATCAGTTGTTCTTTTCTTTTTTCCCACTAGCACATGATAAAGTACCGTTATCTTCCATTCACACATGGAAAACAGAAATACAGAGGGAAGGATGACTCTGGAGATGTGTTGAAATCATAAGTTCTTACAACATAACAATATTGTTTAAATACAAAGACTGTACAGCAATATTTTTATTTTAAGTACATAATTAGGCTTCTTCTCTCTGTGACTCACTGGAGATATAACAGTGCCGAGTGTTGAATGAAGGCAAAGTAACTTGTCACAGCTTGGTTTTACACCCTTACAAATATATTACAAGCCCGTCTTATAGAACCGAGGGGTTTCAATAAGCACCAATGGCTGACAAAATGCATCGGCTACCTTGCTCATAGAGGTCGGCTACTTTTTTTCTAGAAAGAAGGAGCAACTAGTTTGAATAACGTTGTAAACAAAAAAATATATCATAAATTCTGAATGAAAACGTAATTATGATGTGTTTTCATTTTGGCCAACTGGTTTTATGTTATGCTTTAGTCATGTGAATGCTATATTTCAGTCATTTTTTCACAAGTTTCTTTATAGGTTTACGCAGAATTTGTTTATGTGTAAAATCATGTAATTTAGTTTTCATCATTTGTTCATTGATTGTACGAATTGATTGTGTGACTGATAAATTGAAAGCTACATTTTCTTGAATGAAAGACACACTCTTTTGTCCTCAAATTTATTCCCCAGAACGCTGAAAATCACATTTTAGGGCTTTGAAATTTCAAAATTTTCTAGGGCAGAACACTCCCAAATCTTATTCAAACTTGCTGGCTACTTCAATTTTTATTGAAACCCCTGAGCATCTAGTTATCAAGAAGCTTGAAATTTTGGTAATAAGATTTTGTAACCCTTTACGTAAAAACTCGGTGATGCTAGAAATTAAAACGGGAGTGTATTTAAGCAGAAAAAAAATCAGGGTTCTAGAAGGAACGAAAAATAATAAGCACCTTTTTCCACTTAAATATTAAACCTGTTCAGCAGAAGACCTTGAATTCCTGTTAGATATAATACAGTGCCTTTGTGTAGTCGGTTAAGTCTGTTTCAAGTTAACCAGTATTAAACCTAGTTTTTTAGTTTTATTTCTCAACGTATTGGAAGTATAACCAAGATTGACTTTCACACATCTTCTCATGGATGAGGCCAGCTGTTTGTATTTGCATGAGCTGTCATTTTTTCTTTGGGTTGTAGTTGTTGAGATTTGCTAAGTGATTGGATTTTGCTGTTAGAATGCTCACCCAAGAACCATGAGAGTTTTTTTTAGCCAAATTCATTTTCAAGGACATGAACTCCCATAATAAACCAGACCTTTTTCCGCTAAGATATCTGCCCGAGGAGAATCAAAATAATGATGATGATATCACCTTGACAAGAGTCTATTCTAGTGCGAGTTAATGCTCTTAACAAATTGCTTTATTGCTGTGTGCAATCTGCTTACACCTTTTCATTGATAAGCCTACCACAGTCAATAGCCATCACAAAGTTTTATTTACATGTTGTGATGTGCATGTATGCTTGTTGGCTTAGTGTAAGCACATTGCACTTGACGGAATGGTTGCTCTAAGTGGACTTTAACTTTTTTCTCCAGAATTAATGTCATAACCTTCAAACTTGAATTCTTTTTGTTTCAGGAAATGTCCCTACAGGCCCCATGAAGGGTTTCTTTGGTCAAACCCTCCCACTCCCACCCCCACCCCTCTGGAAGTTTCAGTTAGTTTTAAATGTTCATTTTGACAGTTTGTTTTTTTTGGCCCCCTCCCCTCCCCCACTGAATTTCCAAAGACTCTTTGTGGGGTTTGTATGGACATTTTCTAAAACCATTGTAAAAACATGTGATTTATGTGACTACATATGCAATTAATCACAGTGATTAAATGTTAAAAGCTACAGTGGTATTTAGTTGATGAATGTCATCAAGGTTGGACTTGATTAAGTGTTTACTGGTACTTAAAGAAAACCTAGAATAATAACGACCTTACCATAACATATTTAAAGAGAATAGGTTCTCTTTTTTGTGATATCCAGGCATCAAGAGAAATTTAGCCTGCAAACATGGCCATTGCTTCCGTGGCTTAGAGCAATGAGAGATGGCTGTTCTTTGCATGCTAAGAAAATGTAAGGAAGGCTTAATCTGTTAAAAACTGCTCCCTACCATGGAGATCAAAAATGTTAGGACCTTTCCAGTGATATTAGTAAAACTAGCAACCTCTCTCCTCCCACCCCAAACAATGTTGAATTTTGAGCAATTTTTTGGATGCAGCATTGTTAGGGGAGGGAGTGGGGTAATGAAGGGATGAACTGAAAGACGATAAAAAAAATTGTCATTAGGAGCAGAGTCCTACGTGACTATTAGTTGTAAGGGTTTTTCCTCAGTGTCCCAAATTCTTTTGGCCTCCATTGTCCCCACCATGGATTTTCTCCTGAAGCCTGGGAGGGGTGGGGAAAAACAGGGAAAAACCCTGAGGAGGAGCTTGGTTAACCCTTTAAACCCTAAGATCAAACTTTGAATTCTCATTTGTTGCCCCTATTCATTTCCTACAGAAGTAGTGGGGAGAAGTTTATAAAATGTCCGGCAAATGTATCTTGCTTTATCATGTTGGTAATTCTCATGACCACTCTGTTTTACAAAGCATTGATATAACAAGGAGAAATTTGATTCTGATCACTCTTAGGGTTTAAAGGGTTAAACTAATTTTAAGGAGTTTCGATAAATATGTTAAAACTCTTTTTATTATCAGATTTACCTTGTCACAATAACCAGAAATAATCAATCTATTTAGTGCAAAACTTTTCTAAATGTTATGGATAATTAGAATACATCCATCTTCCTTTGATTTTCTTATGGTAAATTGTTTATGAGTTTGAAAAAGTTTTATGACAGTTTTGAGTTAGGTACATTATCACAAGTGAATAAAATAAACCATACCTTTCTGTTATTATGGATAGGTAATGACTAGAAGTGGTGCGCATCAAGAACGCCACTTCCTGGCCCCAGTTGTTCCAAAAATAGATAGCACTGTCCATTGGATAAATCCCTATCCAGTGGATAGCACAATTAGTTTTCCTAATACTCGTCTGCTGGATAGTGATTTATCTGGTGGATAGCGCCCGTTGTTTGAACAACCATGGCTGATGTTCATCTTTGTGACACTTTCACTGAGGTTGCACTGGACACCCACACAGCTGTTCAGTGTCCTGTCACTCATCAGCACTTCCCCCCTAAGAAACCTTCATTCTTCCTTTTCTTTGGAGAGGAGCATTGCGTGACGAGGTTAAGAACGGCTGCGTGGGAGACTGAGGTTTCTCTCGTTTTATTTGTGTATAAGCTGCCCCTAAGTGTCCCAGGATAGTTGAGGGCCAAATGCCTTACCTAATTCCTTTGCTTATTGTAGCGATTGACATTTTTATTGTCCATGAAACTTCAGTAGAGGACAGAATTAGCTGAGGAATGTTACCCTTCACGATATTTCTCAGTTTTGCCGACACTATACTTAAAACGAGAAAAAGCTAGATACAGGCTAAGAAAAAGCAAGCCTTCCTCTCCTCATCCCCCAATGTTCTCCCGCGTTTAAAGTTCGCCTTATGAAACAACAAACAAGCCAACTTTATAAAGTCCAGATTGTTTTTATTCCGAAATTTGCAACATTTGATGTCAGTGCCTCGATTTTTTGGTCACGTTGGAGTACACGCCCTTAATTAAACTCGGCATGTTATCATAACTAGCCCTCGAATACAGCGGTCTTTCCTTGCTTTTCGCCGCAAGAAAGTTTCGTGGGAAAGTGACGAGGAGAGACGGCCGTATTCGCAAGCTATATTAGCACAAAAATTGATGATTATCTAGACGCCATTTTGCGAAATCAAAAATGGAGTTCTCTTGCGCCGTCCCAGAGGGAGAGGGGTACTCCGGAGAGGATGATCGAACGATTTTTTGGGCTTTGAACTTTCCTAATCCGGGATTCCCGCCCCGCCCCGGTCCACCGTATCATAAATCCAACGGCGCTTGCTAGAAGATGTATGACGTCAAGGTGACGAAGCACAATCCGTACAATTTGCTCACAAACGTAAAAAGTAACTCAAATGACGTCATGCAAGACATTGTTTTAATTCGTCATTACATATATATTTAACTTTCTTTTTCATGCAGACTACTTATCTGATACACTGTAATCTGTAGATTCCGTATTTGTCAAACATACACCAGTATCAAGCATCGCTCAGTCTCATAACTACTTCTGAGGAAGCCGCTGCTTTATACGGCTAAACTTGCGTCAAAATTGTGAAGACTGTGAAATGCACAGACAGTTTATAAGCACAAAAAATATTCTCAAGTAATTATACCAGACGCGCCAAGACTGGGTCCAGCAAGGTTGAGTAAAGAGAAGATAGAAATATGGTACAGTCAAATCCCGTTAATAAGACACTGAGGGAGCCATAGAAAGTGTCCGTATTAAGCAGGTTTAATTTAGAGAAAATGTAAGGAATTAATTGCTTTCCCCAGGGACATGTGGGGGAACTCATGGAGTGCAATGCGGGAAAAGCCCAGTCTATTTACAGCCGCTAAATTACTTTTTTTGTAAAGACTGTTCCTTTGTACTTGTATATTAAATTATCAAGCAGCTATCTACAAAGCGAATATTAACAAAAAATATTAAACAACCTCTAGGATTATTTATCATCAATATATCTACAAACTTGCCGTACACTTGGTAATAATTATTAATGCATTTGTCCGGCAACTGAATGATTTCAATAAATAACAGATCAAATTTTTTCTAACTACCCTGACTACGTACTTATTTTTAGTCTAAGTTGTAGAGTAATTCCAAACCAGCCATCAGGCCGAATTCAAGGGCCTAACTGAACCTGATTGCAATCTAAACAACGATCTTTTACGTCACAAAAGACTCTAGTATAACTTAAATCAATAAACAATTATCTCTTAATTAAAATTCTATTACAACCGACGTAAGCAAAGAGCTTTACAGCATTGCAGTTGTTTTTCTCAGTTTCTATTGAAAAGAACGTTTGAGCCCATATCAGAGTGCACTCTTGTGGTAGACTTTTCCTGGCCCTTTCATGAAGTTATTACGTTCCTGTATGCTGTCCAAATCCAACAGATGTTAGAAGGCCATGCCACAGTTTCAAGTTCCTACAGAAAAATTAAAGCGTAGTAAAAAGACAACTTATTAGGAATAAACTACTAGGAATAGTTCATCCTATAGCGAGGGGTGTAGCCTGTTCTGGTTCCAGTTAATTGGTGGCACTGCGTTTAATAGGAGGCTCCCTCTCTCTCCCCAGATTAGCCGGACGCCTGGAACAAGCTAACAGGGGTGAAATTGAGTGAGATAAAAGATGACCACTCAAAGTGAAAAATAACGACCAGAGCGTGAACCAAATTGGTAGAGAAAGCATCTGTGCAAAGTTGGCGGTTCAAATATGCAATAGTGAAAGCGTAATACGACAAAATATGCCATACCCCATTTGCATGTTTAATTACATACATACAATATGCTTGGTCTTCAAAAAATTTTAAGCAGTTGGTCGTATTTATCAGGGACATGACATGCTTTCGTCGTCTATAAACAGCGCCGTGGGAAGAAGGGCTTCATAGTATGTATGCGCGTATCACAATAAAAATGTGAAGTCTATTGAAACAGATTCAAGGAGGGCCTTACAGTTTAAACCATAGGTTATTGATCTGACCAAGTACAGTAGGAGTCGGACAAGTTATTTGATCAATCGTTAGACTTCTGTTAGCCTGCGAGAGCACCCGTTTTTTCGGCTTTAGTTTTAGTCACCCGCCGAGAAAAACCGTCGATATTTTCGGAGGGAGAGAACTGAGCGACGACTGGAAATACGTCTGCGGTTCGCAGGCTAGACTTGTGTGTGCTACGGAAAAACTTACGATTGGTTTTTGTCTTAACAAAGTCCCGGAAAGTTGTAGTCGAGTTTAGTACTACATTTTTAACCAATCAACAAGCAAATGAGGAAAGACTAAAACTGGCTTTAATCATGAAACATGTCGTGGTATTTACCTGGGCAAGGGATACAGCAACCCTCTCTCATAGCACCTTCAAGAGAGTTAGGACATTGCCCTCTGGGGCAGGGGGCACGCCGACAATTCGTCCTTCCATCCTTAAAAACGGAGAGAAATTGTTTAATACCTTCCTAACAACAACGTGTGTCACACAGTACTGATTAAATAAGAAAACACTCAGTGTCTTCGATGTATGACACCAAATTCCGATATAACCAAGACGCAATGAAAATTTTAAAAAAGCAATATTACTTACCCTACAGCTACACGTTATGCATTTTGAAACACCAAGCAATGGAAAATAAGGCTGCCATGTTTGACCGTGTTTGAATTGACTTCCGCGAAAATTGCATCCTACAGTAAAAGGATGTAGGTTAGGAGAAATAAAGTTATTATCATATTTCATTATCATCATCATCATCATCATCATCAATATCATTATTATTATTATTATTATTATTATTATTATTATTATTATTATTATTATTATTATTATTATTATTATGATCATCTTCATCATCATCATCATTATTATTATTGTGTTAACATTTTTATTTCAATTCATTCAATTGGAGGGGTCGCATTATCAAAAAGAAAAACAACATGCTACAAAAAAATTACCTGAAAAGTTGAGAAAATTTAAATAATCTTTTACATACCTTTTCCACCCTTTTTATTCTTTCTATCGTTGTCTGATTTCTCACCTTCTCCATCTAAATTTAAAAGAGAGAACGGAGAGATGTCGGTTATGAAAAAGCCTAAAACACTTCTTCCAAGATATCATGATCAGGGCCCAGTTGTTCGAAAGGTGGATAACGTTATTCACTGGATAAATCTTTATCCAGTGGATAACGCAGTTAGTTTTCCTAACAGTACTTACCCACTGGATAATAATATTTTCCGTTGGATAGCACTATCCAGCGTTTGAGCAACTGGGACCAAAAGAACAAGTTTAAAACATAAAGGATTTTTTTAGGAAGATCACATCAATCCTTTTGAAGTTATTCGACCCAAAGATTGAGACTTGTTAAAAAATAATCCTTCAAGCTACTTACCTGGGCACCGCATACAACAGTCTACCATGCGCAGTTTAATTGGGTTTTTGCAGTGCAGCTCTGGACATGTAACTTTAATACAAGAAATTTTGTCCTGTAAAAAAAAAGAAAATTAATATTTTATAACTCATTGAAAAGAAAAAATTGTGGTTGAAGGAAGCATTTTATACTCAAAAGAACACTTCCTTTTTCATTGAAAGTTGGCCGCTCACTCAGTCTGACTGAAAGTACTTTTACCGCACACACTAATGATCAGAAGCCGACTACCGCTTACCATACATGTGCAGGCGTGACATCTCATGTAACCAAACGGCTGTACAAACGGGTGCCACACAGCGTTTGTGGGGTAGACTTTTCGGTCTCTTTTTACGTAACAGCCTTTTAGTGATGGTCTTCTCTTCTTTTCGTAGTATATGACAACTTTTTCCTCCAAAGCTGCAAGGTAGTGAGAGAAAAAGCAGATTTCTTTTAAAATCAGTTGAAAACAAGCTAAACCAGTTGTTACGTTTAGTCATAGTTATTAGAGGAGACTGGTTATGAAAAGCGGCAAACATCAATGATAAAAACAACAGTGCTGCAGTTTATGTTGGAAGCACCCTGAAAGTGCACAATCCTTTGTCTTCTGTTGGCAAATTGTTACGGAATAAATTAATGCAACGTTTTTATTGGTCAATACAATCAAAATGATAGGAATTCTTTTGAACGTTGTGCACTTTCAGGTCCACAAAAACATATAACAAAGGAGTCTGACGGGTTTCATAACCATTCCACTCAATTAACTATGGTTTAGTTTATTTTCAATTTCTTGAGAGCGAAACGTACCATTATAAGCTGTCGACGTGTAGCACGACAATGCTCCACTTCGAGTTGAGTTTGAGAGGGCGCCAAGACTTCATGTAACAGAAAATCAAGCGCTTACCTGGACAAACCGGGCAGCATGAGTGAGGTAATAATATAGGTGCTTCAGTGCAGTTTAATGGCTGGCATGTGATGTTAGAGCAATTAACTTCACCATCCTGGAACCAAAAAACAGATGGAGCTTTATCGCTTCTAAAATACAAAGTTTTGTATAGGAGCAAAACTGAGTTTTAGGTAAGCGGTATCACGGGCATTGAGCAGCTGAAAGGGACTTTTAACCCTTTCACAGCCAAAAGTGTCCAAAGCCAACATTTCACAAAATGTCCATTTTTTTGTGTGTGAAATGCTGAAAAATAAATAGCACCACGTGAAAGTACTGCTGAAGAGGTTTTCATTTGAATGGTCACAAGATTGCATTTCGTCCACAGACTCTAAATGTTAGAACTGCCTTATCGCTACTCCTGTTATCTGGCAGTGAAAAGGTTAAATTTTTTGTTCTCGTTTTTTCAAAATTTAGCTTTATCGAATCTGTTTGAAAGATGGTTTTTCTATCCTGGTTTTGGCCATCGTACTAAGCTCATCCCCAGGGCCTTTTCCTCCCCATATTCCGAGGCAAAAGACCTGGGGCTGAGGTTCACCACCGCACTAAAGGGATTAAAAAAATTGACGTTTGAGGGTTGCCAGTAGATCAAAACCTAGCAATTTTACTCCATCATTGACCATCAAATTGATTGATATAAGCAAATTTATCTGTTCCGTCTCCTACTGGCCTGAAATCGGGAATGTTTTTCACGGGAATCACGACAGCGTGTAAACATATTTGTAGCGTGTCAGCTACCATTAAATAACAAAAAAATGCTTTAACAAAAGTTGGCTTAACTTCAACAAGGAAATAGGATCGCAAACAGAGTACAACTTTCAGAAGCCAGATCCGAAAACGGAAATGATTATGGTCAGGTTCAAAAACGGGTGTGGAAAATCGCCTTTTCTTTATCACAGATAGTGTCGTGATTTGGAGAACCGGGTGCCATACCCCCATCAAGAATTCCTGAGAGTAGCCCCGGAAAATATAGCAATTTTTAGTTAGTAATTCTCTTCAAGTTACCTTGCAAGTACAAGATATACATTTGTCATCCTCGTCAATCCACGATTCGCCTTCGTAATATCTTTTGTTCCCAGCGTTACAGAAGTCACCATTGTTGGGCAGCGGTGGAGAACCGTGTATACAATGTGCGCTGTTTACCAGGACCTGACTCCTAAGTTCTCCTTGTGGGACCTCTTCACTGCTGACTTGCAAATAAACCAATCCTTTGAACATATTCACCAGGAAATCTGGCTTGAGGCTGCGTACCGATCCTGATACCTAAGACACATAATAGGCTGATTTAGCAACGTCATTTGACGACGGGAAAACGCGCGAAAATGACTAAACTTGACTTCCGGTGTCCAATTTGTCCCTCTGCCATTGGTCAATCCAGTTGTTTGATTTGCGCGCGCCGTCGTCAACCGACGTTCCCGTTCTGTTGCTAAACTAAGACGGTATAAGATGCGAAAAGCCAAAAAATTTGCCCATTTTAAGTACTCTTTTATATCGGGTATATGTACACTCTGTAGCAAGGCATTGCCATAGTATGGTTTTTCCTTTTTTATGTGCGTCTGGTTATCCTTTTGTCATTATTTTTGGTTTTGAAAGGCATCTCCATGACACCGAGGGTGAGTTTTTGAACACACATGATTCATTTTGTGTTCTTCCAAGCTTAACAGGCCAAATGGCCTTTTCATCGATGCTTCAGTAAAAATTCCCCACCTCAGAAGCTTTAGCCTGAAGTGTGGGTCATGCTTTGGGGTGTAACGATTTCTGTGATCATTTAGGTAGACAAGCGTTAGTTATGATTGGTCGATGGTATTCAAGGCAATCATAAATCAATCACAAGTAAAGCTTGTTCACTCGAACGCGATCCCAGACACCGTTACGCTAGCTTGCGTAGCAAGCTTTCCGGTGCAGTTTCGGAGCAACGAACGAGGAACGGATTTTCGGTTTTGGCCGCGCGAGCAAGCATGTTACGTGCAAGCGAGCAACAGTCTTGGGTTGTTACATCTACATCTACATATCATATATTAGGTCGGTAAAAATCGCTAAGACATCACAACCAATCGTAAAATAATATATAAGAATGATATAAAATTAAATAAAGATAGCTATATGACTATTACTTAAGAAAAGCTGATGAATTAGACTTAAAAGACTCTAATAAACTTGATGATACATTCAGGGAGGCAGTTTTTAGTCTTTTGTGTCTTTCGTAACACTTTGAGCCTATTAGTTATTGGCATCAAGGACACAGTTTCTCACCGTTTCTCCTTCAAATGATTTTAATAACTGCACGTGTTCATCGTAGGGCTGAGGAACCTGGCCATAATCAGCGAATCCCTGGAGTTCCGCGGTTACCAAGTTCTTGCGCCCACGATCAATGCCACTGATCATCAAATGATAGTGCAGAGCACAGTGTTTGTCCAGTGAGAACCAGGCCTGTCCCGCCGCGCCAGTTTGGATCCTGGGAACTACTTCGTTACCCGATAACAACATCGGAGGATCTGAAGAGAACAGAGATGAGGAACAGGAATTGAGGTGCTTTGTGACGTTTGACTTCTGCCGATTCACGTTTACGGCAAACGGCAAACGCCGGACCCAAGTTGAGAATTTCTCAAAATAGAAGATGAGCAGATAAAAACAGTCTAAAAAAATTCTTATGGATGAAATAACGTGAGACTTCTTATTTTTTGGTCAGGTAAAGAACAGTTGAAGACAAGTGAAGGGAAAACGTGGTCACTTAGCAGAAATCCAAACATGACTCAAAATCTCTCTAATCTTCTACAAAATGACGTCAAACAATTCAAAATGGCGGCAGGGGGGAATTTAAAAGCGAAATAATCGATATTTTTATTCTTTATTTTCGTAAGAATTGAGTTTTTGGTACATTCAACTTTTTAAAATTTTTATGGAAAGAATACCAATTAGAATTCATTTCCAACAAATTAGACTTCAATTTTCAAAGGTAACAAATTGTGATAATTTCCTTTTTACTAGACTTAGAAATAAAATTGATTGATTCAAGAATGTCTCCTCACCGCGATATGACAGATGATGACCCATATAAGGAAACTGTTTAAGTTTTCCGTATATTTCACCATTTCTATTACTTGAGGTACGGACGTTAATAAAGATGTTTCCATTGAAGAGCCAGCAGGTTTCTGCAAATGATGGTCTTTCCCAGACACCGGTAACCTGTGGTGGATATTAAAAATCCGTTAAAACGATCCAGTTGCTTGAGGACACGGACACACGATACAAGATCACAGTTTCACATGCTGCATTCAACTTTTGAAACCCGTTGTAGCCACACAATACCACAGTGGTTAACTTTTCGTGCAACACCCAACACTAAGAGAGGCTAAAACATTGGTGCTATAAACAATAATGCATTGTCATTGCTGTTGCGTTGAGATGAAAAAAGAAGGAAAACGTAAAATTGTTTTGCGCAGGGCTATTTTAAGATGTTGTCCTTTCACCGGACTTAAAAGCACAATAAGCAGCGTAAAAAAGAAACATAAATAATTCCAGAATAGGAAACAAAAAACATGTGCACTGACCTTAGCTTGACCGTGTTCATCAGTGGTTACTGATCGCGACAGCCTCTTTACTGTTCGTCTGTTGTTCGTTCCCTGTAATGTGATTTCCTCGACAGGATTTACCAGGCCAGAAAGAAACACCTGTCATAATAAATATAAAAACAAATAAATAAAAATAATTTACAGTGTAACATAATTACTTTCTTTGCCACCCCTCCTTCCCCGTCTCCGTCTTCGCTAACACGACTTAAAAGCCTACAATTAATAGTGCTCGAAACTCTAGCTTTTGAAACACTTTTTCGTGGCCTTTTTCTTATTCACCTGGTTGGTAGAGCCATATTGTTTCGTTTCACTCTCTGCTCAAAATATCACATCAGTTCATTTAGAAACCAAAAAAGAAACATTCCCAAAGAGTGAACCCTCGATTAAAACCCTTCGGTATATATGTCGGTATATATATAAGTCATCCGGGCTATGGCAGCCATAAAATAGTTGATGTACATAACGCATTTTCTTCAGGTGCTAATTTTTTAAACTAACTTATTCATCTTCACAATAGTTTTTAAATTCAGTATACAGGAAAAATGGTTGCAACAGCAGAGGGCCAAAATGATAAATTAGGATAAGGAATTTTTTGCTTTTCATTGTCATAAATATTGATTATTTTTCTTGACAGATTCATTTTACCTGGTAATATATTTGACCATGACTACCAAAGTCGAATGAGGCATAGCCGCTGGCCCCTGTCATCGTGGGTCTAGGAGCATCTTGACCAGATAGCTGAGAGACAATGGCTATCAAAGAAAGGAGCGAGTTTGTTCAGTGTCTAAGTTAAAACGTATTATAGCATTAGCATGAAAGATTTGTAAGAAATTCCTTTATTTTTCTATCTGCAGCGTAGAAATCATTTGTGCATCAGGGTATAATCTTTTATTCTTCTTTTATTTTTAGACGCCATATGTGGGTTGAGTTTGTTGTTGGTTCTCTCCCTTGCTCCGAGAGGTTTTTCTCCGGGTACTCCGGTTTTCCCCTCTCCTTAAAAACCAACACTTTCAACTTCCAATTCGATCTGGAACGCACGGACACGTTTCAACGAGTTCTTATGAACTCCTTAGTGATCCGTGGGTAAACAAATTACAATTACAATTTACATTTATTCTACCCATCATCGTTTTTCGGTTTAGTTAGATTTGAACTTTGTACTTGTGTTGGAGTAGACGATGGAATCTGCGTCGCATCTCCCTATATAGTTTCAGCTCCTTTTTCATAAAATATGAGTACCAAGGGTCCATCTACAACAACGTTCACTAGACATGATCCGGCGAACTGGTGCCTTGTTGTCTAATACCGACTTAATTACAAAGAACTTGTTCCTTCCAATTCACGCTTTCCAGATCACAGGATAAAATGTTTTAAGAAAAATGACAATTTTTACTACTATCACGAAAATCTTTGGAACTTACAGTTACAAGTTCTTTTGATGCCTATGCGTCCGGTAAGTTGAACAGTCTGGTCAGCGGTATTCAACACCACTGTAATATTTAAATGACCACGTGACAGCCACTTAAGCGTCTGTTCACGTGGATTTATCCATGCAGTTTTGAAATTAGAATTCTGGGAAAACAAACAAAGAATAAAATCAACGGTTAGCATCGAAATCATTGTATTATATCCATCTGAGTCCGCGGCGTCTTGGTCAGCGGGTTGTCGCAAGGAAGAACTGCTGTCGATAAGCAAAGACTTTGAGAAACCAGATTACAAAGTTTCACTTGAGATGGCCTTAATTAGATACTACTGGCAAAGACCGGCTTCCTTTATGAAGTGCGCATAATGAAGTATACGTTATCCCCCTTTACTATCGGTACAGTAAAAGAAGGAGCCATTTGGTAGAAGGAGGAGTAAGAAAACGCCAAAGAGTTGGCGTTTTGGTCTCACATGTTTAGGGTTAGGGTTAAGCAATGATTTAAAAATGGTTAGTTTTATATTACTCTTTTCAATTGGTAACGCTATAGAAGTACTCTTATAATTACAGCTCTCTACAGCTCTTTTGGTCTCATACTCGACCTGAGAAAATCTCTGAACTGATCGGAGAATAGGTAGCCTGTGCCAGGCTCTCAAACAGTAGGGTCGGTGCGAAAACAGGAAAACTAAGCGGGGAAGAGGGAAAGGAGGCGATCTTTGCCGTTACTGTCTTGGAGCCTAAAACAGGCGGGAACGACGTTTACGCTCGTGTTCAAGGCGCTACAGTTAAAAGGGCCTAAATGAACAGTGCGAGGATGACTAAAGCATCGTATGTACCTCTCTCCTGACTTCTCCGGGGCCGATAATTTTCAGTATTCGAGGATCTTTGTTATTACCGGCTTTCTTTATCAACTTGAATGTGGCTTGACTGGCTGATCCTTAGGGGAGGAAAGGCATAAGAAACTTTGATGTTCATAAACGATCACATAAAAAATTATTCTTTAAAAAGTTTACTCATAGTATAAGTTTTTAAAAGCCTGTAGCCAAAATCCCAGATCAGTGTGACTATTCAGAGGGTCGTCGGGGTTAATATGATTTACAGAAAAAAGAAGGTATAAAGCAACGCTTCCATTTCCTATACGGTTTTCAAAAGAATTTTTGGCGTCTGGTTACGACGCTCGTTGGGAAATTGGGATGGCAACAGCGAACTTAAATCCGTACACCCAATCAAATTGAGAACTTCGAAACGAAAACTTAGTGGCGGAAATAGACCTCAGAACCTTGATAGCCGGATCTGCGCTGGCTTTCACATATATAACCTTGACCACTTTTAGCACTGGAACTTAAAGTAAGATAAAACCACCCTTTTACAAACCTAAATTGTGACTTCCATTGTAGCGAACATAGATCTTTAGAAGCTTTCCACTCCTCGCAAGGTTGAAAGACGCAAGTGCGCTGGACTTTTTATCTTCTGACGTTAATAGCGCTTCAAAAGTCTCTGGAAAAAAAACAATGTTTTCGTAAGTACTCACCTTTAATAAACTTTGTTTTGGAAGGGTCATAATAGAGTTGTTTCTTAACAATACACCGTACAGTATACAGTTTGCGGTCATCTCAATTACGGAATTTCATTACCAGCCTGGGATAACAATGCTTGTAAATACGAGAACGTCTAAGACGCCACCAACACCTACTAGATATTTTTGAAAACGGAGAATTTTGTCCCCCGTTTTTTTTAAAAATTCGCTTTTCGCCCGTCAACTCAAAAACGCTCAACAATTTAAAAACGATGGCATCCCTCACAGAGCATGCGTAATGTTAGTGGTATATAGTTTACGACATCATCAAATTCGAAAACCTCCATTTCAGTCCGTCCATACGTAGACGAGAGGCCAGCGTTTTTCAAAAGATGCGTTTTCGGTGACCGTTTTTACCGGATACGTGAAGACGGTAAGCCAAGCCGGAGGAAAAAATCTCCGTTTTCAAACAAAAACGGATACGTGTGGACGAGGCCAAATTCGAATTAAATTGTCAGTCCTTTTGGATTGGCAGCCCTTCCAGTCTTTTCTTTCCCACGCTCTAAATAAGAACCACGGTCCGCCCAAAAGCTAACTTACATCCCAAACAACATAGCAAGTCAGATCAATCATAACAAAACTCCCAATCAGAAGCGAACTTTCGTTTTAAAGATCAACGCGTTAGGGAACTAGGTATTAGAATGTACAACACGTTTGTTTTAACTGGAAAGTTCAAACAGCTGCATTTGCATTCATCTGCATGCTCACCTCTAAGAGGTTCACTAAACGGTATTTGATTCAACCCATAAGCTACGTGCCAAACGGACGCAATAACTCCCAACAGTGTTGCCTCCGTTTGCACGTAACTAAAAGTTTGACCGGTTTCAAACTTTGCACAACAACTCCCAACAACACGCAACAACGTGCAACAGGGTGTGCAAACGGACTCAACATGTAACATCCAACAATGTTGGGAGTTCTTGGCTAACAATGTTGCGTCAGTTTGCACTTAGCTGTAAAGTTTTATTTACGCGACTATATCCAATGAACTTGAAAGTTGGAATTCTGACGGAAATAATTAAGATAGAGGTCCATTTGTTTTCATCAATATTACAAACAGCACGCTTCTTATCTTTTCAGCAAAGAATAACAAGAGAATTAGAAAAACAGCGATGGCATCAGTATCCTTGCATCGATCACGCACGTAGTTGAAGAAAGAGAGCAGGTTTCGAGCTAAAATTTAACTTGGCTTAATACGATCCTTTAAGTACTAGAGGAAAAAAGGTTTTAATTAACAGTCAGTGTATTTACAGCAAAGTTTAATAAAAGAGCTTTTTATATAATATATTCCCTCTGTAGTTACAAGAAAGGCCGTCTATGCAGGGGAAATGGTGTGCCATTGTCCCAAGTTATTTTAAGACTCTGAGTATTGGCCCCTCCCTGGGGATCGAACAGGCAACCTACCGCTGCAGAGTCCAGCGCTCTAACGACTGAGCTACCAGTGCAGTGACTGGTTAGATTTAAAATTGCCAACTTATGAGGAAAACTATCAAAAAGGTCAAACAAAACCCATATCTTGATCTCCATTCAACAACCTTATGACCCCTTTTATATTATCCATTCAAAAAGAAAATGCTATTAAACAGTGATTAAAACAATAAACTGTTTTAACAGGGCAAATATTAAAATCAGCATTTACTGCAAACAACGATGACACAAAAACAAACAATACAACCATGATAAACACAAACAATACATGAGAACTTAGCACTTGCATTATATAAAAAGCACTTGTAGATGCCATGTTTCTATCATTAGGGACTCTCTTGTGCGCGCCATCTTGAGAACAGCGTGTAATTTGGTTGAGAACCGAGTCTCAGTGGGCCATTGAAAGGGGTATCTGAAGTGACACTAAGTTTCGGAATAATCTCATCAGTGTTTCAATATATCTTGACTTCTTTGTTACGATCACGTGCATTTTCTCGGCTTGGAGTCGTATGCATGTATTTGCTTCGATATCTGACTCATTCAGATAAAAAACATCACCCATGAGTGAGCTATTCGTAAAAACGTTTAGTGACTGTGCGCCTCACCAATCAAACCCATTTCTTAAAAAATATGCCATTTTATTGTGCACGTTTTCTAGATTTGACCTCTTAAAACTGACCTCTGCCCTTCATCGACAAGACAACACTTTTGTAAAGAAACTGACACTACTCGGACGCAAACACCGCCTCGTCAATACTTTACGAACGCTCAGGGCTATATCAGCAGAGCATCGTTTCGCATTTGTCCCCAATCTCGTTCCCAGAATCCGAGTGTCACTTGTCCAGCAGAACGGACGCCAACACCGTCTTGCCATTACCTTACGCATACGCATGGTTATATCAACAGAGCACCCTTTCCTACTTGTCCCCAGTCCGCGTTTCCCTTGTCCAGCGGAACGGGCAACGTGGGCCTCAGGTCTCAGTGGACCAAGGTAACGAGCACTCTGGGAATTAAATGGACTTGTCCCGAGTAACTGTTCTTAGCTGAATTATCCGGTTACTAAAGCAATGACACACGCAACACCACTACCTGTCACTTAAGATGGCACGCACCTATTCGGCGCTCCCACGATAAACAACCTACCTTCTGAGTAAGATTTGTACAAAGTAATGTCCCCAACAAGGGCTGCTGCGTTTTGCCTTTTGAGCTTTAACATGAAGCTCAATTTTCCCCGTTTGAGAGATTCGATCTGCTTATTATTGAGTTGATTCCATACTAGACACACCTGTAGAAAACAAGTAAAATTAAATTACAACAGTATTATCCATTACCTCTCGCTTCCAATTGAAATAGTGTCAAAAATAACGTATTCGCCCTTAACCCTTTACCTCCGAGAAGTGATTGGCATATAACTTCTCCTTAAAATACTCAATACATTGTCGAATATACAGGTAGGGAGAAAAGACAATTTTATCAGCTAGAGGATGTTACATTGATGTAACCCCAGATTTTCTTATTTAACACCCAAACAAATATATAGGAGTCAGAAAGGAGAATTACTAATCAGTCCAACACTATATGAGCTTGTTTATATATTTGCGATAAAATAAATCAACGCACCTGAGATCCATTTATGGCTTTCCGTTGAATATTAAGCTCTTTTATCGTTGAGCCTTCAGGGTCCAAAAAAGACGCCATGCGTGGTTTGCGAGATCTAGACAAAAATATACAAACAAATAAATAAATAACATAAAATATTTCAATATTTTGTAAGCGTTACAATTTCCAACACTGTTCGGTTGTTTTGGTGCATGAAATTGAACAATGACGATATGTTCACACTGCACTGGTCGAATTTTCAACCGATTGACAATTCTTGAACGGTCCCGTGTAAACGACGTCTCTCGTCAAATTCTCCAGCCGGTCGAAAAATTCGATCGATGGCGTATTGAAGGTAGCCTGGTTTGAAAGGCATCATCAACCTCTTTATCCACCGAAGGACAAAATAAGATGCATATTTAATAAGAGAGTAATCCTTACCCTTCATAGCGAATTGAGATGTGAAGGGAGCTCCTCACCAAAGTGAAGTGTGCGCGTGCGAGACCATTTTGTGGGGTACTGGAGACTCCGCGTGTCGTCAGCAAAGACACAAACTCTAAAAATGTAAAAAAGGTTTAAGAACTTGATCATTTGTTTCCTCTTCCCTATGGTCTAAGTTTTATTAGTGTACCCAATTCAGGTTTAAATTGGCATCGAAAATGATACAACATTAGTATAGTGAAAAACAAAGTATTTTACTGTACTTTCCTTTAATACAGTGTTTTTAGCTATGGTAACTCACATACAATGATAATTATATATTTGTTCAAAGCGCATCAAATGCCGAAGAACTGATGCAGAAGATAAGTTTGAACACAGACCAGCTTCGACCTGATGCTATGCCGGGCAGATTGTGTATAATGGAGACGTTTAGTGATGGAAGCCCGACCACGATCGCCTTGGTAGGTTTAAGGAAGATAGGTCTGTATAACCCTTTTGCGCGGCCCCAAGGCATGTTCCATCGTCTTCTAGCGAGCGAGTCCTCAGGGAGCTTAATAACGCTCATTTCATGTGACTTTGCTACAAACCCTTCTCTGATCTAATTGGCTGTAAGGTTTTTGGCGGGAAAACGTGAACCTATAAATAGCCTGAAACGCTAACACCCTAGGAACAAGATAGTGAGCGCTCCAGCGTAATGGGCTCTTGAGTCGAGTTTCTTACCGTCGGGGCATGATGCACAACATTGGCCTTTCTCAATTCGCGGCCTTGCACAAGATGTTGCTGGACAGCGGTGTCGCTTATTACGACAGGCCACTTTTCCATCTGTCTCGGAATTTGACACCTGCGAATAAAAAGAAATCTTGTATGAGAAAAACGCTGAATTACCCTTGGGGAACACACCTGGGAATTTTTGGTGAGAGTGTACCGCCGGTTCTCCAGTCTGAGACCAAAACATGGCATTTTTCACACCCGTTTTCAGACCTGGTCTATAAGAAAAAATGTCTAGGTCTACATTAGAACGCCAAATAAAAGATTTCTTAAAATTCACTTCGCACTCGTATATTAATCTTCCTTTCTTATTCATTTGGAATTGAAACGACAAATAAGCTCACACAATCCCGTAGTTCCCTTAAAAACCATACCCGGTTCCAGACCAACCCTGGGTACTAATTACAAGAGTCGTTTTTCCCCTGAGATAAAACGGCAGACGCGTCAATCACTTCAGTCT
This sequence comes from Porites rus, assembly GCA_964035705.1. Classification (NCBI taxonomy): domain Eukaryota; kingdom Metazoa; phylum Cnidaria; class Anthozoa; order Scleractinia; family Poritidae; genus Porites; species Porites rus. Next base: position 2,187,088 of record OZ037992.1, read on the forward strand.
GCAAACTACAAATACAGGAGGAAGAAATAAAGAATGCTTACATTAACGGCAAGGAACTGGGTTTTAGGGTCTTGCACTTAAGTGAACTGAATGAACAGCCTTCAGTTACTTTTTCGGTAACTCTGTAAATTGCATGAATCTTACAGCGTCATAAAATTGTTTCTTATTAGCGCAGTAAATGTGGATATCAACGATAAACTTTGCCGTCAAATTCAAGGCTCACTGACTCTTTTGAATTTTCATCTTCCTTTCTTTATTATATATAGACTGTTAGCATGGTCTAATCGTTTGCTCAGTCTTTCACAGGTGATGAGACAATAACTTCATGTTGGAATTTGCTATTGCATGGCAGAATTTCAGGGTGAATATTTCTATTGGGTCATTTATGCCTGGCTACTTTCGTCCGTAGACAGGAAAATCAATGCCTTGTTTTTAGGCGTTTCTCTCGCGTGAAAAAGCCTCTGGGTTTTATCGAACCATCGTGCCATACAGAATGGAAAACTACCGATTGAGCTGCTTCATCGAAAGTTGGACTGGCATCAATATCAATAAACTATTAAAAACAGAGATAGTAGTGTCTTTCCAACACGTAGTTCAATTAAGGAACTTATTGTTATGGCTTGAGAGACTCGGGCAAAGTCAAAGGTTTAAAGAACAAATGTGCTCCTGCTACTTTCGCATATCCTTTTGCAAGATGCTTCTTCTTTGCACGACATATTTTTACGGATTGAGAAGTGTTTAATGCACAATTCCAAAGTGGTTCCATCTCAGCGATTGCAATAGTTCCACACCCATTTATAAGAGAATTCCGTTAATGTATAGCCGCAAAAGCGCACATCAGTGACTATTACGCCGACGGAATGCTGTACTGTCTATACAGTTTGTATTCGTACAATACAGAATGACTTATAAAGGCGCTCAATAATCTTAAGCGCTTAGCCTGTTTCTCAAAACACCAGTCGCTTCAAGTTGCCTTCTCAGTCTCCTCGCGTGCTGTTACATAAAATGACTGATCTCTGCTTTTTTCACGTGCACGTATTGGCAAGTACGTGTGTCTTCAAACAAAGAACGCGTTGAATTCAAAACGTCCGTTTTGAATAGCAATAATCCCCTCTTTTTGCGGTCGCTTTGCGTGTGGTGAGAATTAATGTTTATACGGAACACGCTTTCTTGCACTTACGGAGCTAGTCACTACAACAAATAAACTTCCTTTAATAACAATCGATTTTGCGAAGCGGAAGTTCTCTGCTAACTTCAGAAAGGTCACGATATGATTCTTGAGAAAAATATGGTCACAGGTTAGCTCTAAAAGACGTCTTAAAATGCGACCACAGGCAGCTGTTTCCAGCCGTCCAGGAAAATTATTTTGTTATCTATCAATGACAACAAAGGCTATTGTTAATATTTGTTCTTGAGATTATTTTAATTGGCGATTGAATACTTTTCCAAACAAATAAACATTATGGTGTTAATTTAAAATGACAAAGAAATGAGGGGGTCCAAAATGCTTGGGAAGATAGCAGGAGTTGGCAATCCGCCGGCAGGTTAATTTAGCTCGCTGGGAGATCCGTCGTCACAATCGAAGCCTTAATTGCACCATTTTCGATAAAAATGCGATTAATCTTCTCTTAAGTGTTATAGCCTTTTGACTTACAAACGTCCAGACAAGGATTAGGCTATGATTATAACATCTCATTTAGTAAGATCCTGCCGAAAAGTAACTTTGTGTTATGCAGGAATGGGTTTGGAGAGTACTTTCATATAGTTATCTCTCAAACTTTTAAACTGGGTAGCACGTTTTCATGTTCAAATGCTACATGTAGTTTTGCATGTTAAAGGTTAAGTCAAGTCCAAGGAATTTCGCCCCAAATTTGGTATTGTCTATTATTTAAAAAAAAGACCGGGTGAAAGTACTGCAAAATATATGTTTCTATAGGTTGTCGTCTACTGACGTAACTCTACGACACTGGAGGTAAATTAACTACCCTGCGAGCAGAGGTTCTTTCCTGTGTGGCTTTTAGCTTTTACGAAGTCTTTCGCGTCGCTATCTATCACGTAGTTGGCTTGTGCGCGACGACTTTTCAGAAATACTAAAAGCTGTGCAAGAACGAAACCTGCTAGCAGGATAGAAGTTGATTGAAATGTTGAACACATAATGAATTTCACATCAAGATGGTCCGCAGTCATTTAAACCAACATGTACTTTACGTACTCGTCTGCTTTCGGTTCACCTCGGATTGTTTAAGAGCCGTGTGTTTTATTTAACCTTTTCACTCCATAAAAAGTGGCCAAAGTCAAAAGATAATTCATCAAAGTTACCAAGTTTTATTACTTGAAATGCTGAAAAAAAGTGCCGTGTGAAGTACTAGCCCTCCGCAGCAATTTTCTCCTCCAAAGAACCATGCAACTGACTCGCTCGATCTAACACACCCTGGAAAAAAAGATCAAACCTTACCGTGTTGCACGTGCAAATCACGCAATACATGACTCCAAAGGGAGGGATATCAGGATTCCAAGAATCTCCAATGTTATAGTGCAGACTACCAAAGATACAACCTGTCAAAGGAACAAAGTGGAAACACTAGAGATCATTCAAGTGCCGGTTTCTTTTAAGATTTTTTGTTTTGGGTAACTTAAGCACACTGTTCTTAGTAAATTCAAAAGTTAGCCTTTATCATGAAACCAAAGACGAGCAAAGTTCACATTTTGAAAGAAAAATTCCAAAATTTTGAAACTTTTGCGCGAATAAGGGAAAAGTTCAGAACATTATACAGTAAAAGTTTTATTAGCGGCATTTTCATTGTGAATCGCGCAACTCAGTTTGCGGTTTCACCCAGAGATCCAACACTGAGTTCCCGCCGTTTTGGCATAATAAACAGCCTTACAGGAATGATAACTACCGTGCCTTAGACATTTCTGAAGGGTCAAAGTTAGAGCGATAAAAATTTACAGTGGTACAGAACAACACTCCTCAACGAACTAACCATTTCACTGAATATCATCCGCATCGACTTCAACGGCTCAAATTGTCATGGCATGTTGCCTGCATAGCTGATGTTCTCGTTCGGGGATGGAACAAGTCAGAATTAGTTTTTGAGGAAACTTTGGTCACGGTGGTTAGATAATTTGTGCAGTCTCGCGAATCGGTGGCGGAGAAAAAAACGGCGAAAGGCAACCTCTCAAAACCAGTCCGCTTTTCAATCGATAGTGATTAGCCGGGCAACTTTCGTTATTTTCATGGTACACTGCTTTACAAGGTAGGAGGATTAAGTACACAGAGTGATGTGCGCAGCGAACCAGTATACTACTACTACTACTACTACTACTACAACTACTACTACAACTACAGTAGCTACTACTACTACCACATCACCTACGACCTTTTTTTTGGCGGTCAAAGTACAATGTGTAAGAATTCAAGTGAAGTAAGCAAAAAGTATCAATCTTCTTTAGTAAAGAATGAGCGGATTTCGGAAACACAATTTTGTTAATGTTCTATTGAATTTTCCAGCACTTGAACACTCGACCACTATAATGATTCCTTAAGTAGCTGATGTCTGAGTTAATGGTATAAGACGTTTATTTTCAAAGCAGTTGCTGTGAAAATGTTTAGTTCACGCAATTTCCATGATACCTAAACGCGAGTTTTACGAGCATGGCGACCTAAATCGGTTAACCTAGAACGCGGAAAATAAAACTTCAACTAATATACCGCGAAAAATGGTATCACAAGCATGTAGCTAATTATTACTGAAAAATTCTTGTGGTAAAGCTCGCTGTCTACCTTCCCATGTCCGGTAAGACTGGCCTCATGCTTCGAAAGTTTGGAACGACAAGGAAAAAAGAACCAAAAATTCGTGAGAAAATTAGGGAAAATAACGGCTATGTTTAGTGCGGAACTTAACTCATTGATTTCCAACTTTAATACAAACTTCGCTTTAGTTTAGGTTATGAATGCACCACGAGAAAGTCTATCTCCCTCATAATAAGGGTGATCTGTGTGAGCTATGAGGTACCAAACGTTTGTGTTTATAGTAATTCGTGGATATTCGAATCTCTAATTCAACAACAATTTAGAACATTGAACTTTCGTGTCTAAATGTCAAACGAGCGCAAGGGCTTTAAGGACCGGCGTTTAGGAAATAGAAAAAAATGAACCTGAATAACATAACTTACACCATAGTACTTACCTCCGGAGAATTTTGGAACAACTGTCTGATATTCCCTCCCGACAGGTCTAAGGACTAACTTGTTCTTCGCTGACAAACACAGTTGAACGAAGGTTGTTAAGATCAAAATTTCCATAAATAAGTGATCTTTCTTTAACTCCATCTCTTCTGACAGTGTCGGCTTAGTTTGTGAAGTAGAAAGCGTGAGAATATCATCCGTGAGGATGTCAAAATAATAATACTTGTGCTTCCAAACAACTCTCGCTAACTATGGCCCAAAACAAACACTGGCCTGATTTGCACCAGCGACAATATTTATTTTCATTGTTCGTCAGCCAACTCTTCTTGTTTTCGCCCCCCTTCGACGTTATTTGTTCTATATAACCTAATATCGTCACTTAACTTCCTATGTTTAATAATTTGACTAGTGACGAAGATGACTGACATCGGCGAACAACACTCCACTTGATGCCCCCATATCTGGTATGCACGTGATTTTAGAGAACCTATACAGTGATTTGTAACCCGTCTTAACTTGAGTCAGTTTTTTAAAGCAACAGATCTGCAGGCTTGAGTCCGATTGTTGGTTTTTGCGGATGAGATTTATCGGTGTTTAGATAGAATTATATCGTTTGTGTACTCAATTAGCTCGATTGTTTTTTTAATCTTTGTTTTGTAGATGATGAGGTATCAAAAGCTAGCAAAGCGTTTATTCAAACATCATATCTAGTTGCACATTCGTTCGACAATCAGACCCAACAAAAAGACTTCACACTTTCAGCTGGAAAAACAAACAAAAGCGCTGAGGTGGTCTCGGCATAGATCAACTCAATTCTGAAACTTGCGAGTTGCTTTCATCTTTTATCATAATATTGATGATTATTTTATCTTATTTTGTAAACATTTTTATCTTTTCAGCGACTTAAGCTCATCATAGCCTAGTCTACGTTATTTTTTCGTTCTCAGACACAATGGCCGCCTATTTTACTAAATAATCAACAGAAGCTTTTTGAGGGCCTACTCGTTGCATGACTTATATTAAAGAAAAATCGGACGAAAATTGCCTTAATCATGGCACAACTGCCATAGAGCCAATGATTTTGTAGATCTCTCTACAATTTTGGACGATTCTTTAAATCTTACCATCTTCTGAATATTTCAACTGGCTTAGTTACTCTGCCGCTGTATTTATAAAGACAAACGCAATACAAAAAAAAAATCGATTATTCTGAGGTTTTGACGTATGTCTTGTGTTGGTCGAGTATGGAAAGAATCTCTACCCTTCACTAAAAAAAACCTTCCCTTGACGTAATGTCCCAGTTTTACCAGTTTTTACAAATGTCTAAACTAACCCGCTGCCTCTACAAGGTGCTTACAAAACAAAGCCAGAGCTCGCTGTAAAACCGGCAAGGGTTTTTGACGTAGATGCACTGCTGTGTTGAGATGGTATGGATGGAATCTGTTCTAGAGGCAACTAATAAGTGGAAGAGTGTCCTGTTCAAGTGCAAACCTTGATTAGATTTGACCTCGAGATCTAAACGCGCGGAATTCGAACTCAACGCATTCTAGAACTGTATTAAAGACTCGAGCATACATTTTAGTTGTCTCTCCTGGGAGTAGACTTCAAGCCATGTCTAAATGCATCACTATGGTGATGTGCTTCTTTTCTTTTTCTTTTTCAAACACTCATTTAATAAAACCCTTGCATTCTAAGTAAGCATCATGTAATTTGATTGCATAATAAGATTTGCGATGATAATCAATCAATATTTTGTTCTTTAGCAAGTAAAACTAGATAAAGGGTTTGCTCTTCAAGCCGCCCCTCCTTTCATCTTCTTGTTAAGTGTTGTTTTTGCACTGGACCAAAACTTTACCGCAGTCATCGTTACACAAGCTATTGAACCAGAAAAGAGTACGCAAAATAAGAAAATATTACCACTTTGCATCTTTTAAAAACTTTTGACTCACCAGTATTAAACCATAGTAATGTTCAGCTAGTTTTTTTTTTAAAAATTGATCTAAAAAAATGATATATTTTTACTGAATCAATTGTGATTTTCTACTGGCTCTTGAGTCTAAGAGGCCGGGTTCGATGAGCAAATCATCCGGCAAAATATTAGCGTATAAAAACACTTCAGTCCTAAAGCATGGCGGCGTCTGCCCCCTGTGTGCTACAGAGATTTGAATCAGTACAAAACACCGCCTTTTCAACCGTTTGTGCATGCTATGTTTACCAACCGCAAAAAAATAACTCGTGACTCAGCAAACTGCGTTCATAGCACCTACGTAAGTGATCGACTACCGGGCATAATTGTGAAAAAAGAGGGGTCGAACATGTGGAAGTGATTGGCTAACAGTCTGACTGAAGTTCACATCGGTGACTTCTAGAACAACCTACATGAAATACAGCTGCATGTAACCCCTAGCGTGTCTTGCCGGTTTACTAGCTAAAAAATCATTATTACCTGAAGTACCAGAATATTTCCAGAAAAAGTCCTAAATTTCATGTGGTAAAAATATTGAAAGACAAATATGTGAAAGTATTGCGGAAGAAGATTCATTTGAATAGTCACGTCATAAGATTTCTTCCACGACTGACTCATACCCTTTATCCCTTCTGACATACACCCTTTGTTCCCTCACACTTGAATATAATGGCAAAAAGGGATCGAGTTCTAAAGTCCGATTGAGCTCTAACGTTATTTACGCCAAGGGTTAAACCGGCTTTGCCGGCGCAATGAAAAAGTGAACCCGTGTTTTTTTCGCCCAGAGACACACCCGTAAGATCTACCGACTATTAAGCTTAGCCTTTTGCGCAATTTCTTTCCCAGTTACATTCGTGCTTGTCTAAAAAGGAAGATGAAATTAAACTATATCGACTTGTCTACGTATTATAAAGATTGCAAAACTATTTTTGGCAGAACGGAAACGCTTACAAGAGATTCTAGAAGAGATGCAATCAACATTGTTATTACTTCATTCACACCTGATTCCACAAGCACGGGAGAAAAAAATCTGTCGTTGAAAAAATATATTTAAAAAAATGTGGATGAAAAAGAAAGGTGGTGAAGAGCTGCTAATGGATTCGTCTTCAAAACTGGGATGTGATAATCTGTGTACCTGTTTCAAGAAAGTTCTAAAGTCCGTGTTCAAGCAGTGTTTCAAACAATATCAATCTGCCAGGGCAACCTCTAAGAATGGCTACTCTCAGATGTCTAAAAGGGCGAGAAACGTTATTCTAGACGGCTTAAGTGGCAATTACTTTAGCCCGTTGTTGGAGATTTTGAACGGCAGAGCTATGAAGAAGTTGTGACGTGTTCCCTTTTAAGGCAGTTAACGTTCATAGTAGGAAAATCTTTTTACGATTCCAGTTTGGTTTATTTTTGTTCAATCTTGGCACTTCGATTTGTATAGTTACAAATTTAGCTGTAAGGCTACTGTGCATCTCATAGACTTCGTGCGAAATGACATGGCTTTTTGTTGATATTTCTACTAGCAGTGCGCGAATGTCTAACTTCTATAAAAAGGTATCATAAACAGATTAAACGCCATTAATTCCTCTCTGTCATTAAGCTCTTTCGAGAAGCCATTATCACATCAAAGTGCACATATTTGAAAAGAATAGAGAATATATTTCACTTTCCAGTGGTTCTGCTCGGTATAAATGTCGACAGCTGATTTGTAATCATTACTCAAGAACCTGCCAAAGTTGAAATTGTATTAAAGTGCAGTTGTCCCTTGCAAGAATGATAGATAGCTGCTTGAGTTGGCGGCAGTGTCTTGTGGTGCTACGAAAGATTAGTTGCAAGTTTTCTTTTCACCAGTGTAAATGTGATGCCGGATACATTCAAACAGGTTAAAATTGTATGCCTGCCTTTGAAACTGTCTATCGTATCAAAATTTACTGTTGCTATTATTGGATCACTTCAAGTGGTAACGTCAACAAACGAAATCAAGATTAAAGATTCTAAATATAAAATGCAATTAGAGGAGATAATTAATTGCTTGTTATAGTGCGCAGTTTCCTTTTTATTGTAGGCTGTAGTTTCGTATGGCTTTCTGTTAATTTTATCTAATTTAGTTGCTCATTATCTTATTTTTAATATGATGTAATTTAGTTTTTTAAGATGTATTTTTAGTTTTTATATGATGTATATAGTTTTCTTTTGCTTTTGTTTATAGTTTTTAGGTATCTTAGATGTAACGCGCATTTGATCATATTCGAATGTTAATTTGCGCGCTATAAGCAATAAATATTAAATATTATTAAATTAAATAGTATTCGAGGTTTGTGCTCTGCCGGGTTAATGTCTCAATCTGCAACGCTTGCACCGTTTGGTGACTGAAATGTAACCGCTTTGAGTCTCTGGAATTATCAACGTGCGAGCCAAATCATGGGATTTTTTCCTTTCTGGGATTATGCTGGAAAAGCTGGTTCTAATTTTGAGTCTGAGGATGAGACTTTTTAAAAAGTGTTATTGTTCAAATGAAGTCTATTTAACTCTACTGTGGATTTTGAAATCGAATGCCAATTTAGATGAAAATTCTCTTGAAGATGCAAGAATTCCTTAGTCTCAGACTATTTAACTTAAGTCCCAGTTATGTGTAAAAGTAGAACTCACTGGTTGCACTTTATCAGGCCCTAAAAATACTGAATACATACACTGCATATTTAAATGATCTGTTTGCACCGGGAGACCCTTTTCCACAATCCGCAAGGCTGAAAATTATTATTACTTTTTTTCAACCAAAAAAAATTCAAAGGACCACTCGAGACTATTAAGAGTGGAGAATGCGTTTACTAGACGTTTACTAGACGTCAGTCCATGACTCAAATTGCACAGCAGCAAAACTTTCAAACTGGCGTGTTTAGGGAAAGTTGTGTTTGTATACCATATACCTGAAACACAAGCTCTTTTCACTGCGGAGCGCTTTTAAACTCGGCTAACCATTTTTTTTTTTTGAACCTCAGATATCAAACAATTTTACTTTCAATAGTTCGTGCCCCACTATTGCTGGCGATCATCAAATTACATCATTAAAGTAAAATCGTAGAAGATTGTTTAAGCATGTCAATCTCTGACCACAACCAAGTTGAAGTCGCTTTCTTTGAAAGAACAATGAACGTAAAATCAACATATATATTTACTTTTGACCAGCGCAAGTCTTTCTCTTCGTTGACTGAAATCTTTACCAAGATGGAGCTTTAAACAATTTAAAGTTTGTCTTGTTTTTTAATATATAGTTGCGGTCGCGTGACTTTGTTTCCGTTTCTCAAGTTAGAAGCTGTTTGTTATCGTCTCAATCTAAATGGTATTATCAGAATATAAAGGAGACATACCAAACAGGAATCAACAGACTTCATGTTTGCACTCAGCACACGCATGTCCTACCACTGTGATACTCTAATCGTTTGACCTGAATGTATTTCCATTTCAGGCTAATTGAAAACTAGGCTAACCCTAACCCAAACATTAATGTCATTCAGATTTGAATATCTACACGTATTTCATATCATAACCATCAGGAATATAAGCGCTCAACCAATATTAACGTATGATTTTTATTTGACGTCTTAAATGAGCTCACTTGCCAGATATTGTTGTCCTTGTACCTGACTAAGAAGGTCAACAGGAAGAATTGTTGTTTATTTTGTTTTTTTTTAACTTATTCATCCTGTAGTCAAAAAACAGTGTGTCTTGTTGTAACTTTTGACGACGGGATTCTAGTTAAGTTCCAAGGAGCCTACAATTGTGTGGATTATGATTTTTAAAACACTATTTGTGATTGGCTAAAAACTCTTGCTCACTTTCTTAGCCAATTAGAGGTAAGATTAAAATCAATCGTAAACTGCTCGTGCTGGAAATTGCTGGGAATATTATTTAAGTGCTAATACAAACCCTCTTGATTCTAATAGTCACTTGGGAAGATGTTCAAGATGTATTTAGCCGCAGAGACTTTGCAAAAGAGTTACCTGACGCCTTAACCACGCCTTAACAAATCTGCTCTTATAGGTGGTAACCATTCAAACTCAGCTTTCATATCTTTCCTCGCAACAAAAGAGAACTTTACAACTAACTCCTATCCCTTGGAATCAATCTTATATCACGTGACTAAAACAGTCCAATTCTGGCAGTGCGTCGTCATGAACACAGAAAAGGGTCTGGGGACGAGATTGCTGTTTCCATTCTTTGGTTGCTTACAGAAAAAAACCTTTGGATGCGAAAATGTTACGCACTTATACCGCGCCTATTTCCATGGAAACTCGCTGCTAATTCTGCAGGTGATAGTCTTGACAATTATAAGAGAATCAACAGGTAAAATTTGCCGTTACTAAAAATTTCGTTTTACTCGGAATTATTTTCCTATCTGACAGCGCGAGTGTGTGTTGGTCAGCCATAATAAAACGATGTTTCTGTTTTTTCACCTCTAGTAGCCTATATGTGCTTCCAGTGCCAGTTTTGATAAGTTTAAAAATTTCCAATTTCAAGAAAATCTGAATCCGTTTAAATTTTCATATCACTTTAGATTACATCATTGGTCCTTTTTTGACATAATCCATTATTTCTTCTTAGCCGCAGTTATCTTGTATTTCTAACTTTGTTTTTCGAAATAGCAAGCTGGCAGTCTGGTTTTCCTTCATCGCTTATCGCTTTCAAGAGGTTTTTTAAAGAATCATCGGAGGTCAGTTTTTTTCTCCGACTGACTGCATCTAACTTCACGGGTCATGACTACAGCTGAAAAATATGACCAGTCATGAAATGAAGAGCTCGCCAAGGTGTTTTTTCACTAATCACACGGTTCGGTGAAACCCATTCGGATGATTGATTCCCAGTCTGAATCTAGCCGGTGGCATGTCCAATGTGACATTAGTTCGTTACCCTCTTATTGTGTTCTTAATTTGAAATCATCTGCGTCGACAGCTATGACAAATCAACCCTGCCCACTGTACGCATGGCCACCCGACCGTACTCGTCTTCATACCAACAAACTTGCGTAATGGTCCCTTGTGCTTGCTGATCGTTCTTTAAAGGGTCATTGCCTTGTTAAGAGACTAAACAACGTTGTGCCTGGTTGGTTTTATATTATATGAGCAGCGCAGTTGTTTTGGGGCTTTGCTGCTACAGATCCTTATGGTGAAATTGTTTTTATTTCGTCTGGGATCATTATTAAGTTTACTAATTTTGCTTGTTTGGGAAGCATTCTATAGCCAAAACGAAGCAAATTACGCAGGTATCGAATCTTAATCTTTGAATCAACGTCAGCTCTGTTATTTTGCATCTAATGCTTTTAAAAGTACATTGCTGCTGATCCTAAAATTGTTTTGCGCTAGAACCATCAATTCTATCTTACTATAGTGATTATTTTTTTTTTTTTTGTAGAAAGCAACAACTTCAAGCGTCAAAACGTCTATACATTTACAGAGAATGTTTGGAAGGTAAGCGGTATTTTGGCAGACAGTCGATATGGTTGTCTGTTTCAAACCGTTTCCCGTTGTGATTCAGTCATAACCTCTAGGGCAACATACTAGTGCTTTCTCCTAAACATAACACAATGTACTTATAATTAACACTCGAGACCATAACCCTATTTAGATGGCTGAGTTTGTATAATATGCGAGTATTAAGGTTCAATGAATCAAGTGTTGGCTTAGTTCTGGGACTCGTAGACCAAACAGTTATACGGGCAATCTGATAAAGAGCCATATGCTTTTAACAAAGGACACTAGCTCCTTAAATCGTGAGATTTGCTGACAATAAATTGCATACTTTCATATTCAAGGGGTTTTAACCTCTTGCATTAAAATTCACTTAAACTATCGACGGATCGATGAGGTAACCGACGGGTTTCCCTGATAACTGAACGGCTTCAGTTAGTTTACAGGGTCCCTCCCACGCTATTTAAGTGTGCCCTTACAATTATTCAGGACTCGCGGGCCAAACCAATCGTCCACTCGTAACTGAAGAGAATTCCGCTGTTAGTAAGGACGGCCGGTCCATTCAGATTAGGTCCGTTCTTAAAAAAAATGCACGGCAGTGATGGGTTTTACTCTTTTTCAAAATGAGTGATTCGAATGCCTAGTTTTGAATTTTTAAGCGCATAAGTTGGGAAAATACACCATCGCCGACTTTGCCAAAAATTTTAATTAGAATAACATAACAGCAGTGCTACAGCTGGTTGATAACGAAACTCTTGAATTCAGGAGCGGCAGCCGAATTTATAGACCGAATTAGTAAATTCAAAAGAAACGTACGTACCCCCTTTCTAAGGCTGAGTCGAACAGCACAATCTGAAACACAAAGATATTTAGGCGATTATGTTTCGAATGCAGACCAGTATTGAATTAAAAATATATTGTATTCTTAAATTAGTTTTATGTAGGTTAAACATTCCTGTTTGATTCCAATTCCAATTCTCTTACACATTAGGGCCATTTATGCGAGGAAAAATAAGGCGCGAACTTTCCGTATAAACGGTACATTTCGTCTAAAATAAGACGCGACTCAGCTAAGATGCCTCTTATTTCAGAACAGCCCTTAGCACCTGTTCTTAGATAAGACACGTCTTAGCTAAGACGAGAAAAACTTCGTATAAGTGACCTTCGCGTCTTGTGGATAGTACGCATACGTTAGTTTTTGGCGGGAAAATTTTCGACGAATGACTCTTGATTACACCAGAGTTCAAAAAGTCAGACGATTAGTTTTGAGGGGGCCTTAAACACTCAAGAGCAAAGTGTCTTGGTATAATTCAAAGTCTTCTTGCTGATTTTCCAAGAAAAAGGATCCGTCCACACGTATCCGGATATTTTCGAATCCGCAAATTGTTCTTTGAGGATTCAAAAATTTACCCGTCCACACGTATCCGGATTCAAATCGAATTTACCCGTCCACATGTATCCGGATTCTTTCTTAGTTCGTCAGCTAATTTGTAAAGCGATCTTCAGCTCATGCGAAAATTTTATCGCCAATCTTCTTCAATTACTGTTTCACTGACAAAATTCTCCCACCAAGCACTATCAGTTTCGATTGCCCGTTTAACATGTTTACAGCGTCCAATTCGTCCGTCCGACATGGAAAGAAGCTTCAAACTGTCGAGCCACCGTTTGGCATTATTGAAGTGCACAGTAATCATAGTTATCATAGTTAGGCTTAAATGCACACACGTTATAAGACTTCAAACTTAAGGCCAAAAAAGTAAAGACGCAATATCATTGCGCTCGGCACCGTCTTGAATATTCAAAGTAAAGAACTGGGCTCGATCTTGTGACGTCACTGGATAAAAAACATCCGGATTTAGCGTCCACTCGAATCCGGATTCATAGCGTATTCAAAAATTTCGACTTCGGAGAGCGGATTCCAAAAGATGGGGATTCGTCTGCCGGATTCACCGGATACGTGTGGGCGGGTCCTTAGTGCCCGTCTCAATTATGCCTTTAGAAGGACACCATCAGAGAAAATGAATAAAACTAGTAATGACAGAAGGTTACGGAGTGCAGGCGACAACGATCGAAGGTCAAAACGCTTTTGCTTCAATGCTGTGCTTTCGGTAAGTTTCATTTGACAGATGGTCAAAACACGCGTGGTCAGATTACGAGTGATAGAAGGTCCAAACGCGCGTGATGAATTGCGTTCTGTGCATTCCATTCATTCTTAGTGGAAGTCCAAACGAATGCTGGCCACATACATGCGGCGCATGCGTCATAACAACCTGGAGATTAGGATTGCGGGCTCCTCTCTTGTCGCCCGCAACAAAACCTTCAAGTCATCTTGCGTCGCATCACTGACGTCTGTAATTGCTGAAACCTAACAGAAATGGGTCTCGCGCGTGTTGCATATCGAAAATGTCCTTTCGTCTTTGCCCTTTGTTTTATGTCATGACGAACGTGTATATTTTTTCCTCTTAGAATAGTGAGCAGACGCAAGAGCAACGTAAGAAGAGTTTAATAGACTACTGCCACAAGCGAGATCCCAAGGAGTTGCTGCCACCATACACAAAAAATCATGAAATTCCTGCATATTATTTCAGGAATATTATTGTGAACGACAACCACAAACTTCTCTATTGCTACATACCCAAAGTAGCCTGTTCAAACTGGAAACGAGTTCTCATGGTCATGAACGGTGATGCCGCTGATCCGTGGAAGATAAAAACAGCGGACGTGCATAATCGCAGCTTGGGATATTTTCGATATTTGAATCAGTATTCCCCAGAGGAAATTGTACATAGACTCAACACTTATTACAAATTCCTGTTCGTGAGACACCCCTTTGAGCGACTCGTATCAGCGTACAGAAACAAGTTTGTAGACTCATACAATTACACTCTGTTCAAAGAGATGTATGGGCGGTTTATCATACGAAAATACCGCCGCAACGCAGACAAGAAGTCCTTGAAGACCGGCGACGGAGTCAGTTTTTCCGAATTTGCCGAATTTCTCCATAATTCTGATTCCGAATTTATGGACTGGCATTGGAAGCAATATGATACATTATGCCACCCCTGCTTAATTTACTACGACTTTATAGGACATTTTGAAAATTTACACGAGGAAGCTGATCAACTACTTGATATTCTACAAGTGAGCGATACAGTTAAATTTCCCAGAAACAAAACTTCACAGTACAAGCTCTCAACAAAAGTCATAGCCAGACGGTACTTAAACTCGCTTTCTGAGGAGGCCAAAAAAAATCTCTATGACAAGTACAAACATGACTTTGAGATGTTCGGCTATTCAATGGGAGACTATCTTTGACGAGGAAGAAAGTTGTTATGTTTATCATGTACAGGATACATAAGAGGCAGTGACATACTCTGTACGCAAGGGTTAACCTACCTCACGTCGCCAATGTACACCCTGGACCCGTTAGCGCCATTCTGGTGCCTTTGTTCACAGTGTTGTTCCAACCGAAAGAAAAGACCATATGACCCAGAGTGAGCTGCTTAAACTGGTATAAAATCCCACCAAGTGGTGTGAACAGAAATGGAGTAACAAGCCGATACCCAACAACCTCGGTTGTTGGGTTAAATAGGTAATGAATGAATCTGCCTTGTTCAAGTTTCACAAACAATCCCGTTAAGGTACAGTAGACAGTTAAACCACTGAACACAGGGGATCTGACCTCGAAAGAGGGACAGTTGTATGCGTCTAAAACCAAACGCTGTAAGACTGACGTATTCCTTTGACATTCAAATATTTAAAGGAACGCCGACAGTAAGAATACATATGAGAGCGTGGCTCATATATTCATACAGGGAAAGGTGGTCTCAAACGGGACTCCTGCGGGACTGCTTCATACGACGGTAACTGACGTGTTAGGACAAAATGAGTTGTTTAACGACGGTAAATAGTGTCGCACGTCGAATTTCGAGCTTCAAAAAGGTAGAGAGCAGTTCTGGAACGTCGACAAACCAGTGGTAGCTAAACTGATGTGACAAAACTTTTAAATGAGTAGAAACTGACTTAACGAAAAACCGCTTGGGATCTTCAAGGGCATGACTACCTCAATGTTTTCACTGACGGCATTATTTCACTGACACCCACAGATCTATATTCTCCACATGGGGCATTAAATAAGGCTTTTGGGCAATTGGAATGATTAATGTATAATTGACAAACGATAGAAAGACAAGAACAGACAACAGAAACGAGACATAAAAAGCACCGGTCACGGACACAACGTGGACACAACGGCCTCGCTGCACAAAATCTTGAGCCTACACATTGGATGAGCTGAAAAAGGACACCCTTAACCTAACTTTCCCCAAATGGCTGTTTTAGAGAATTTTCAAAGTGCGGCTGCAAGACACGGACGTAAATACCAGCAGAGAATTCACAATTTTTTGACTCTGAAGATGACTCGATCCTATGACGATCAAATCTATACAAGAACAGAATCAATAACACGGCTTAAAGCTGCACTTGGCGAAGAGTTTCTGATGCAGGAATAAAAAGCAATATCAGGTTACATAAAACGAATTGTTCCGGAAAGGTTAACGAAGAAAAATCTGACTTAAATTTGAAGAATTTGGATCGCTGATGATAGGTCAGCTTAAACCGATGCTATGAGCTAGGAGACGGCCTTGAGAGACAAAGGTAACTGATGGTCTCTAATAATGACTGATGAATGGACCTCCTGACGGTCTACGCGCAAAGGAACCCATAAGTTTACTGGAAGATAAAATGACTGACGAAACTTATTAACAGCCGTCTGACTGACATTAGCCGAGAGACTGGTTAACTGAAACAGATTAACTGGACTGATTAACTGACTGTAACAAAAAAACGATAGCCCTGAGGAAGTTAACTGTTGCGCAACTCCAAGCCCGAGCTGATGCATCGCAACTGACAGTGTGTCACTGTCTAAAGCAGATTGTCTGATCTACTGACTTACTAAGAAGAAGAGGAAGTGACCACTACGGCTGAATGACAAACTAAACGATCGGCTCACAGTATATGTGATCAGCGGATGCTCTTTCAAGTGATTCGTTGATTTCTTGACTGATAGACTGATGGAAAGATTGATAAACGGACTAGCTGCCTGGCTTTACTGTCTGACCGACTGACTTAAGAATTAGACTTACTAGTCTGCCTTGTTTATATAACACTGAATGCTTGCCAACCCAATGCATGGTAGATAGGCCAAATGACTCACCTAGTGCCACGTACTGATCGTCTAGACGTACTTTGTGACTGACTGACGGACGGACGGATTGACTGACAATCTTGATACTATACTGAATAACTTACTAGTTTACTCGTTTGCTTTCTGACTAGCTTGCTACCAGCTCAGTGATGGCCTAACAAAGTGTCTTACGGGAAATTACTGACTTAAAAATGAACTGGGAACTGGCTAACTGGTCAGACCGACTGAATGACGAACCAGCTGATTAAATTTACCTAGCTCCCCGGGTTAGCTGATCAACTAAATGATTTTCTGACGGACTTACTACTTTGACTCGGACTGACTTACTGACTGACCTAAACTAACGGCTAGAGGCGAATAACTTTCTGACTTCGGACTGCTGACCAACCGGATGACAAACTGACCCATTGACCTACTGAAACTGACTGATTGACTTACTGACTGACATAAAGCTGGTTGACAGTGACTGTCTTGCTAAAACTGGCTGACTAAATGACAGACTGAGATAAAGGGCCAATTTCATGAGAAACGGTGGTGCCCTGCCGGTTGGAGATTGACTGAACACAAAAAGTTTGGGTTTATCAACTCCATGATTTGATAAAGTCAGTTTACTACTATAAGAGATTGTGGAGCTGACGCACGAGCGCTAGCCATTCGTCAGAGCGATCACATGTGTCATACATAATCTTATGAATCACTCTGACGAAGAGCTGGCATTCGATTCGAAACGTCACCTTTTCAATCATTTCATGGCGGCAATTTGACTATACCAACTCATGCGATAAAACATTTTTCAGTGTAACATGCTGAAAAGCTAACTCACGCGCTGACTGACTTGTTGACATGGTGAGACTGGCAAACGGACAGAATGACGGTAACTAAGTGGCTAGCTTGCGAAAACAATCGTCGTGAAAAGTCGGCTGTTTTCTCAAGCTACTGAGTGGCTGACATACTGACAATTTGCTGAATCGAAATGACAGACAGTGAAAAGCTGGTTTACTGAATTTCTAACGTGTTAAAATTAGCTGACTGGTTAACTTACATCCTGGAAACCTGCTGGCTCGGAGTGACTGAAATATTGAAAAACTGGATTACTGACTTGCTGACATGCTGGAAAGGGCTGACTGAAATGGTTGACTGGCAGGCTGACATACTGAAAATTTGCAGGCTCTTACTGGCTTACATACTGAAAAGCTGGCTCACTGACATGCTGAAACTGGCTGACTAACTTGGTGACATGTTAAAACTGGCTAACATACTATAAAACGAAGTGTCACTGACATGCTGAAACTGGCAGACAATGAAAACTCTCTCATGACTTGGATTGACTGGTATACTGACTTGCTGACATGTTAAAATTTTGAAAAATGGGCTGACTTGACATGCTGAAACTGGCACATATAAAACTCGCTCATGACTTGGACTGACTGGCATACTGACTTGCTGACATGTTAAAATTGGCTCCCATTTTGAAAAATGGGCTGACTGACACGCTGAAACTGGCAGACATAATAAAAACTCGCCCGTAATGACTCAAGCTGAATGTTATACTGATCATGAAAAGCTGCGGGTTGACTGACTTGCTGAGGTGCTAGAACTGGTTGAATAGCTGGTTAACATACTGAAAACTTGCTGACACGGAGTAACTGAAATATGAAAAAGCTGGATCATGACTGACCTTCTGATACGCTTGAAATGGCTGACTGAGTTGCTTACATGTCAAAACTGGCTGACTGGCCGGTTGTCAGACTAAAAACTTGCCTACCGGAATGGCTTACATTACTGAAAAACGGGCTGACTGACATGCTGAAACCGGCTGACTAACTTGCTGACTCGGTACAACCGGCGGACATATACTGACAATTTGCTGACTCGGAGTAACTGAAATATTAAAAAACTGTATGACTGACTTACTGGTACGCTGGAACTAGCTGACTGGGTTGCTGACATGGTTAAAACTGGCTGACTGGCCGGCTGACAGACTGAAAACTTGCTGACTCGGAATGGCTGATATACTGAAAAACGGGCTGAATGACATACTGGAACCGACTGACTAACTTGTTAGCTGACATTTTACATATCGACAACTTTCTGACTTGGAGTAACTGAAATATTAACCAGTTGTATGACTACTGGCACTGGCTGACTGGGTTGCTGACTTCTTCAAAACTGGCTGACTGGGTTGCTGACATGGTTAAAACTGGCTGACTGGCCGGCTGACAGACTGAAAACTTACTGACTCGCGGAATGGCTGGCATACTGAAAAGCGGGTTGACTGACACGTTGAAACTGGATAACTAACTTGTTGAAAAGTCAAAACTGGCTGACATACTGATAACTCATTGAATGACTGACTGAGGAACTAAAAAGATGGCCGACTTTGTTGGAGACATGCTAAAACTGGCTGACTGAGTTGCTGACAAGTTGCATTTGGCTGAGATGCTGGCAGGCAGACATACTGAAAACTTGCTGACTGAGACTGGAAAGTAGGCTGTGAGCAAGCTTTCCAATTATGGCGAGCGAAGCGAGCCGCGAAACTAGCTGATACATTGACAATTTGCTGATTCTGACTGACTAACACACTGAAAAGCTGACGTTAATTTAGGCCTGACAGAATGAATTTAATTATCATGAATTATCTTATTCCTGCTTGACACAGACTGAATGACCAATCATGACTAATTGACTGATCTGATATGACTTCATTAACTCTGGATGTTTGACAGACGCTGTCTTATTTGCTGACAAATTCGTTCAAATTTACAAACCCATATGCACAAATTAGCCAATGATTATCCGACTGCTTAACTGGTTCAAACAGCCACTTGACAAGATAAATGGCCAACCGGATCAATGTCTCGGTGACTGGCCCATCAACTAATCAAGTACAGTCAACTCTTTCAAAGACAGACACCTTTGAGAAATAGAGAAATACCCTTCTTATAGAGAGTCAAATAAAGGGAGTAAAAAAAGGCAGAGACCAACTTTAGGTGTTCGTTTTACAGAGGTGTCCTTCTTAAAGAGGTGTCTGTTAAGAGACTAGAGAGTCGACTGTATTTGATTTACTCGCGCATAAACTGACATTCACATGAGGATGGACTGGCTTACTATATGATAGACAAATGGGGCTGACTTAACTCTTGACACTTGATCAAACAATCAATACAAACGACTTGCCCACTGACCAAAGGACTGAAATATCCGATGGATCTGACTACCTGTACGGCTGGTCGGATGGCTTACTAGCCTAGTGATTAGCACTTTCAAGCTGCTTGTTGACATGATCTCGACGGACAAACTGAACGACTTAATGAACTAATCAACTGACCGTGGCAGTGGCCAGCGAAGACAAATAGTAATGTCCACTACTAAACAAACGATAATGACGATACGGTGAAAGTAGACTAATGCACATTTAGTCAAAATCTTTGAGAGTATTTTACCAGCAGACATACAAGAGTACCGTCAGGGCACCGCGAGGAGAGAAGAAGAAACATTGAGAGGGAGGTAACTTATCAAGATGCGTCAGCCAAGCAACAGTGGGTGATGTATTAGGATACCGATCATCGTAGCGAACAAACCAGCAGATGTAATTGCATTGCCTAGAGAACGAGTGACGGGGAGAGAACGCCGATGTACTTTTGGAATAAGCTGTTTCATCCTCGAATGGTTTTCAAATGTCGCGATCCGTTTTTTGCTGTCTTATTTTAGCTACAATATTGTAATAGTGTTTGAACAATGTTTGTTGTGATGGATGCCTGTAAAATTATTTTTGTCAAATTGAACAATGAAAAAATGTTTTTGTCCTTCAACGATTCACACCTGATGATCTGAACCAATGTATTAAGGGACACCGTGGAGTCCGGATTACAGGTGCTGGATTCCAGTATTTGTCATTGGAACTTGGATTCTGGGATCCAATCGTTAGTGAGATTCCGAATTCCTTGAGCTGTATTCCGGATTCCAAAGCCCAGGATTCCAGGGTTCCACGAGCAAAATTTGTCAGGATTCCTATTTCAACAAAGGGGCGATTTTGAAACCATCGCAGATCCCATACTACCATAACATTACGTTGTAAACCTAACCAAAGTAATTTCTCCGATGCAACCACATGCGACGCGCTACGTTGCAGGGGAAGATCAGCGTTTATTCAACCTTTTCGGATGCCGGTCAAACGACGGTAAATTACTTTAAAGACCTACTTTGAAAGCACTAAGAGCCAATTTTACGCCCCACCCCTGGAACACATCCAACGCGCATCGTGCGTTGTGTGAGTGCAGTGAACAAGTTTCTCCATATGAGAAACTGGTTAAAATAACGAACTGGGTTTCTTGAAAAAGGTGCGCCGAGAGCGTGTCAACACAACCGACATTTAGCGACGCGACCACTACCATGGGTACCAAAGGTTTCTTTCTCGCGGGCAGCTATCGAGTGCGGCGGAGAAGTTGCGGGGTCAGCCGCAGGCTTTTCGCGCGGTTCACTATAAACTCCAAGCTATAAACTGAAGATTTGGCCAAAACTGGAAACCGCGCATGCAAAGTCTCTGGCATGCAGGGCACAGCTGGTTTCTCCGCGAAATATTTTTAGGGCAAGCGCCGGGTAGATTAACTAATTAAAACCAATTCAACAAACATTCTAAACTTGTCACGGACGGTTTTATTGTTTCCGACGGCAAAATGATGGCAAAAAATCGATCGTTCACACAAATTGAATTCCGCTGCATGATGGAATAAGATACAAATGCTGAAAAACACAACTATGACCTCACTTGTTAATACTATACCACATAAAACAGAAAACCGAGTTAACATCATAGCAAAGCATATCTTCAACCAGAAAGAAAGTGAAAATTATGATAAACTGGTACGAAAACATGAGCTACGCGGAAAACAAAGTTTCTGTCTAGTTTGATGACAAAAAATTAAATTGACAGTAAGTATAATCTTTCGCTGACACTAACAAGAAAAAGCTATTAAATTAAGTTGAGGGTCATAGTTTGTCTAATCTCCTCACTGATGGCTTGCTTGATGGTTAACATATTATTCCGCGGGACCGTCGGCTTTGGTAGCCTCTTCTTTCTCGGGTTTTGCTTCTTGGTCTTCTTTCCCTCTTTCCCCGTCCTGTTTACATAGAAAGAACGGGCATTTTGATTAAACAACCTTTCCAGCATGTTTTTAGCTGATTTACAAAGTCGTCCGCGTTGCTGTCAGTCGCGTAGTTACCTTACAAATGCTAAAAGCCATGCCAGAGAGAAACCTCTTCTCGCAAGTTAGGTCTGTGAACATTCACGAGAAAGCTACAGATATGCAAGATTTTTTCTTTATACACAAGGGCGTGTGTCTTGTCCGACCTGGATATCATTTTAGTTGAACCAATCAGAAACTTTGTTGGGTATACATTAAGTTGACTTTCAAATCTTTTTTAAAAGTGCTATTCAAATATTCTGCCTCAAAATGATGGTCTATATTATATAATCTGTCCAGTCAACATGTTCAACCGCAGGCAGCATTCTGTCGGACACATAGCTCTACACCAGAGACTGGGAGTTGAAGGGCCAGATAACCTTTAGAGACCTTTAGATTCGTGAACAAGACTGTCTTAATACTAAGTAGCGCTCACGCGTTAATCAGCGTCATTTTGGCGGGAAAACATGATAGCCGTCGCCATTTATCGGTTCAGCTCTCGCGCAGTTGAATCTCTTACTTTACGAACCAGAAAAGAAAAAACGCACCAAAAAACCCCAGCTACGCAGGCTATGATCGTCAGAGAGGACTTAACCTCCTTCAAGAAAGATAACAGTGCTAACTTTTCTGAAACAGTCGGTGTAAAAGAAGCAAGGCGCACAAGGAATAAGATCGATTTGACTTTCTGTTGTAAATACAAACATTACTTTCAGCTACAGAGGATTTGAAGGGGGTTGTAATGCTCACCTCTCCACGAGGACGTCGAGGATATCTCCGGTTGTACGGACGACGACGACGGCGACGATTTTGAGGTGGACGCTACAAGAGCAATAAATGAGGTATTAAGTTTCAACTTGCTCCCAAAGAATTTGCTCACAAGGTAAAATAATGTTCGAATTGCCGCCCTCTTTCAAATAACGTCCTCTCTCTTCCGTAGAATAGGAGGGCTTCAATGCCAGAGAGGGAAATATGACTATGAAATGTGCTACTTTTTTCAGGAACTACACTACACAACACAGCCATTTTTAGTGTCGTCACGCAACGCTACGCTCCTCCCCACAAACGGCTGCTTTGTTAGGAGCAGCGTTACGTGACGACACTAAAAACGGCTGTGTCTGTGTAGCAGACTAACGTTGTAGTTGACAGTTTCAATGTGTATTTACTGGAAATACTGAAGTTATTTTAAGGCTGCACAGACTCTGAAAAGCGAAAGAAGCGCCCCAGCGCTAATTCGAGCGTTTGCGGTAGTAAAACAAAGCATTTTTTTCAGAGTGGGGAATAATGAGAACTTAAGGTGGCTCGATATAGTTTTTCAAGGTCAATACCTCCCAAGTTTGAGCGTAAACTGCGTCGCCATAAACAAGGATTTGGGAAAATTGACACCACAGTTGTATTAGATAAAGAGGAAAATTGGTTATGATCAGAGTAAAAATGACATCGGAGTTGTCATAGCAACGAAATGACGCCATCACCTATTTTAATTCCAGCAGTATTTCTCGGCACTGGGAACTGTTCTTCCAAAATCGTTTACTGGAGCTTTTACCTACGATAGCTGCCTCGATGTTCGTGAAGTTTAAGCGAAATCTGTAAGAGCGTTATCGAGATATTTTGGGATGAAGTTTTTCTGGTTAGAAATACGGTAAAAAATTGACAATCTTGATGTTCGACTGTTGTCTGTACTAAACGAAGCGCTTTTGACATGCAATTACACCTCATAGTAGTTTCAATCTTTTTAAAAACGTGTGCGAAAGATCATGGAGATACCTCCAGCCGATTGCTAGAAGGGAGGATTTGATTAGTATGTATCAAGGCACTCTTGTTAGCGGAAATGTAAACATTTCGGTCTACTTTAACAAATTAGCGAATAATTTTTAAACCGCTCGATAAATTTTTTAGAAAATTTAAGAATCTTGAGATTAACCCTCCTTTTATATGACCTCTTAGTTTCAAGATTATTGATATATTGTAAGGCAGTAAAATAAGGGCTTGAATTCGCTAACATTTTGTCAGACATTTTGTGTTTACAAGTGAGAGCCTCTCATTATTCAGGGGTATTGTCTCCAAGTTTCATATTTTCGTGCATAACAATAGCTAGCAGTTTTGCATATGTCAAATGCATTGTTAGTTACTGCTGTTCACGTGAAAATGAAACCTTGAGACAATACCCCTGAATAATAAAAGGCTCTCACTTGTAAAGACAAAATTTCTCACAAAATATTAGCGAATTGTAGCCCTTATTTTACTATCGTACAATATATCAATGATCTTGAAACTAAGAGGTCAAATAAAAGGACGGTTTATCTCAACACTGTTAAATTTTTTAGAAAATTTATCGAGCGGTTTAAAAATTATTCGCTAATTTGTTAAAGTAGACCGAAATGTTTACATTATGGCTAACAAGAGCGCCCCGATACGTACTAATCAAATCCTTCTTTCTAGCAATCGGCTGGAGGTATCTCCATGATCTTTCACACACGTTTTTAAAAAGATTGAAACTACTATGAGGTGAAATTGCATGTCAAAAGCGCTTCGTTTAGTACAGATAACAGTCGAACATCAAGATTGTCAATTTTTTACCGTATTTCTAACCAGGAAAACTTCATCCTAAAATATCTTGATAACGCTCTTACAGATTTTGCTTAAACTTCACGAACATCGAGGCAGCTATCGTAGGTAAAAGCTCCAGTAAACGATTTGGGAAGAACAGTTCCCAGTGCCGAGAAATACTGCTGGAAGTAAAATAGGTAATGGCGTCATTTCGTTGCTATGACAACTCCGATGTCATTCTAACCCTGATAATAACAAATTTTCATCTTTATCTAATACAACTGTGGTGTTAATTTTTCCAAATCTTTGTTTATGGCGACGTAGTTTACGCTCAAACTTGGGAGGTATTGACCCTGAAAAACTGTATCAAGCCACCTTAACTGGCCACCAAAACAAGATCAATGCTTGGTAACCGGCATAATTTTCGGGACTCTAGTACCAAAGAAGTTTCACAATAGAAATGATTCTGTTGGTCTCGTACCTCTTCTCCACCTTCCCCGCCTTCCTCTTCCTGGTCATGTTCACCTCGCTCTTCCCTCTCCTCGCCTTCTGGGCCTTGTTCAGGCCTGTGCCTGCAAACAAAATGACTCATCATAAGAGCTAGGTTTAAATTCGTAATACCTTTAAAACAGTGCTAGAAAAAACTTGAATTTCAGCACATTCTATTGGGCAAGCAGCTCTCACATTTTGCCTAACTGGGGCAAGTAACAAATCAAAATAATCATTAAAGCACAGTAACTTTTGATTTTTTTGGCCGGTTTGGTGAAGCTTAAACCATTCCCTACTTAGGTCAGGGACAAAATAAAGTACATAAGCAATACTAGACAGCAACATAAGCTTATTTTGAGAAATGAACGTAATAAAGAATAGTGCACACCACAATGCTTGTGAACTGTACCTTGGACGGCGCCTGCGACGAGGTCGTCTCCTCTCCTCTCCATCACCTGACTCCTCTCTCTGCTCATCACCCTTCCCCTCTTCAGACTGGTCTCCTGACTCATCCCGGGGAGGTGGTGGACGGCGACGGCGCCTAGCCCAGGGGGGTGGTCTGCCGTAATACCGTCTGCGGCGTGGTCTTTCATCGTTGTCATTTCTTTCCCGCTGGTCACCTGATTCTTCCTCTTCCTTGGTCTCGTTCTCGTCCCCAGATTTTACTTCGCCGTTTGTAGCGACGTTAGGCCTTCCTCTGGGACGGCGTCTTCCACGACAATTGTTATAGTAGTTGCGGTAGTAGTTTCTTCGGCGGTCCGCTGAAATTACAAGAGCATTATTGAGATTAGAATCACACATCCACCGACCCATTTCTTAAATAATGAATGAAAAAGAAACTAATACAGTCATGTTATTTCATATTCAGTTCAACAGTATGTTTAGTACTCAAACAACACGCGAGGTTGATCAAGGCTTTCCTCCAAGAAAAATTGAAGGGAGCCCAGAGTTCTTCCAGGGTGTTCAGCCATGATTTCTAGACAAAAGCTACAATCTTGTATCTGTAGAACTTTGCCCAAAACCAAAACTAAGGCATCAGAGGGCATCGAGTAGAGCGCAGCCCTGCCAAGATCACAAACATTTTTGGCTTAAACGTTACGGCCAGTTTCTTTCCTGCTTCTTTTCTCAACAAGAAGCCAATGCCCCTCTAGCACTGACATGCATGTACTTAAAGCCCCAGACATCACAGTAATAGTCCTCTTTATCATGGTACTGGTACATTAGTTTCCTCACATAAAGTAAATTTTGATGTTTTTAATACATAATTTATGTGATCATATAAACCCAGAAAGGACAGAATATGAAAGAAACACTTCTCTAAAGTTACCTCACACTGTCTGAAATGGGAATTAAAACAAGCACGCTAAGTTCATGAGCTCTTTTAGCCACTTGAAGGAAAGACAACCACTTCAGATGTAGTTTTTAGAAACTAGAGAATAAATCTTAGGTGATGTTGCTGACATTTAGTTTTCAAGGTTTTGCATTAAGAGCATTTCCAAACAATATTTCTTTTGACAAACTATTGGCGCCTTTTTTAATTTCCAAGTAATTAGGCAACAAAGCATCATTTTGCCAGGTACTTACGTGCATACTTGCTTCCTTGCACAGGGCTTCCATCAGGTCCTGTCACATTGGCTGCTTCAAGACCCTAAAACAATGAAAAACAAAAACATGCCTTTTAAGTACAATATGAAAAGAGCCATGTCACATTTTCTGTACTCTGGGGGCAAGCTCTCCACTTGGTGGATATTGTGAGAAGTTAGCAGAAAGAGGCGGAAAAAGAAAGAAGGAGCTTACAATGATCTTTGATAAAACTTCATTTCCACCTAAGAAACTACTACAAGAAACTACAACGTGGCAAAAAATTTCACAAGAAACAAAAATTCGACAGCCACTGCAAATAGTGTGAACAAACAAGAATGACGGTGGAACCTCTATTCAGGGGACACCCTCAGGACCAAAGTATTTGTCCCCTGAATAGAGTGTCCCTGAATGCAGCGCTCCAAGCTGCGACCATTTTGGTCGCCATGGCGAGTGAAAAAAAAAATTGGCGACTGAATTATCGGCGAAAGTCACCATTTGGCGACCAAAGGATATAAGCTCAAAAGAATAAAGTTGACTTCACGTTTTATCGCTTTTTAACTGAATCATCGTTAAATTAAAGAAATATTACCAAGCTTTTCTTCTGTGTAAATTCAATGATGAATCTGTTCCTCTTGCATGGCAAGACATGTGTACAGTTCTGGCATAAGGATCTGCGTATCGCAGCTTCGAATTCATTGAGCGGCCATTTTGAAAACTCAGGTGGGAGAAACTGGGGAGAGCCCAAACTACTTCCGGCAGGGGTTGACTTACACCCAGGCCACCCCGACAGAAACAGTTAAATTTTTGACACAAAAGATGGCAAGTCGTATGCTCTTGTAAGTTGCGTTTATTGCGGGTTTTTTTTAAATAAAAGCTGTTTTTATTATATTCATCAATAAAAATACTTTTGTTGGAGTAAATGTGTTTCATGAAGAAATATTAAATTTCCCGTGAGAAAAGTTAAGTCAGGCACTTTTCACGCTGATCTGGCTACACGTAGCCTGCGAGAGAATTCAGTTTTATCGGCTCTAGTTTCACAAGCGTTGTGATTTGTGAAGCTAGTGCCGAAAAAACCGGATGCTCTCGCAGGTTAGGCAACACGTGGAGTTGATGGTGCTGTGCACAATTACTAAAAATAGATAGACCCCTTGGTGAATGACAAAGTTTACATGCAGTCAGCTCAAAGGCTTTGTATGAGCGGGATTTGTTTTGGATATAAAAAATCAGCGAAAAATCGACGAAATCAGTGGTAAACGTGATTTTCTTGCAAAAATATCAATAAAAGCCGCATCAAAGTTTTCGGCAACACCACTTTCCCCCGAGACTTTCCCATACCACATTCTCATGCAGATAAGACAAAGAGGAGTTCTTTGTCTGAATCACAGCTGGAGGTCAAATGTCTGTGTAGTCTTTTATGCGCAGCGCTGCTGTCAATAAACTGATGTGAAATCCCCATTCGCGCATAGCTGGCTGTCATTTGCTTATTTCTATTGCTCTTGCTGAGGAAATAGTAATGAAGAATGACAGACTAACTTTGGTAAATGCAGTTAGTCACCGAATCGCGATAAATGTATATTTTACATTCTCCTCTGAATACGTTGTCGTGATAAATTCAAGTGTTAGTACTGCTTTTTCGTGATTAGAAAACCATATATAGATATTTATTAGGATAACTAAGAATAACTTGATACTGATATACGTCAACAATGAGTGGAAGTTATTCAGGCAAGTTTCATTTAGCACGTACAAACAGTATTTTTGTCATCAACTTTGAAGTAAGAAACCTTTATTTAGGCCAGAAGTATTGTTATTGTTATTGTTATTGTTGATTCAAGTTTTAATTTACATATGTGAGTGGTTTCAATGCCAATGATTTAGCTAAAGAAAGATGTTTCTTAGCAAGTAGACGGTACGAACAAATGTATATTCATGTAATCGTATCTGATCAGATTTGTTTCAATGATATCACTGCAAATACATGTTCCGGGTTTCAACATCCGACTTTGTAGTAAATTGTTCTGGTTACCTCTCATAAATGTCTTTGCCTGTTTTTGCCATGTTGTACTGCATTTACAAGTAACAATGGAGTGTTAAAAACACGACTTATTTCCGTACACAACGTTCAGCAGTAGCTCCTTCATGTAAGTAGCATGAAGTGTCTTGCGTTAATGAAACGACAATTTTTGGCGACCGAAATTTTCCATTGGCGACCATTTTAAAAATGAAGGTCGCCAAAAGGCGACTTATTGAAAAAATGAGCTTGGAGCGCTGGAATGGAGATTGGGTTGGGATTTTTTAATAATTAACCAACAAATAAAATCTTTTTCTTTTATCCTGACTCGGAATCTGCTGCAAACATTATTTCAAGCAGCTAAATAATGTTTAAAAATCATGATGAACTTATTTCTGCACTGTTTTGTGTTGAAATCCCACAAGTGCAGAACATTGATTTGAGTGTGAAAGTTTATATTTTGAAAAGTGCTGCTATTGTGACTAGTTAAACTCATCAACGCTTCTTGTGGTCAGTCACTTATTGAGCACTAAGGTGTCCCCTGAGTGGAGGTTAAATCCTGGTTTTGGGACCCAGAAAAAGTGTCCCTTCCCCCTGAATAGAGACCTGTGTCCTTAAAAAAGAGGTTACAAATACAAGGATTACGTGAACATTTTTCCGCGACCAGATTTTGTGTCTCCTGAATAGAGACATCCCCTGAATAGTTGTGTCCTAAAGGAGAAGTCCCACTGTAATCACACTTCACGTGTCATAGCCAGCTTATCATGGAAACATGATTAAACCTGTGTCCAGGTTCTGATATCATATTAGACAGAGAGATCGAGAAATAACACACCTTTACTCCTGATACTATATCAAATTCAGCAAAGACAAAGAGATCGAGAAATAACACACCTTTACTCCTGATACTACATCAAATTCAACAGTTTCCCCGTCTCCAACACTGCGCAAGTACTTCTTAGGATTGTTCCTCTTGATGGCGGTCTGTAAATTAACACATGCAACCCTTAAAACCTCTAACATAAAAATTCCGATTCTCATTTTTTGTCCTTATATGTTTCCTATAGAAGAAGTGGGGAAAATTTGTTAAAATATCAATTAGATTCATCTTGTTTGATCAAGTCCTTAATTCTCAACACCAATCTGTTTTATAAAGTATTGATGTTGCAAGGAGAAATTTGATACTGATTACTCTTAGGGCTTAAAGAGTAGAGTAAACAGGTGAAGCCAGGCAAGTAGTTTACAAATCTGTTCACAATTGCCAGGGAAGCTTTCAATCCATCGATGATTCAAACCAGATAGGCCTAATTTAATTAACATGAAGTTCCAGTTAAGACATATTTTTCTTGCACCTGGCTTCCAACCCTGCCCCCTCCACCTTCCGAAATGCAACCTTGCAAGAATGGTACATACCTTTTTGGGGGAGCAAATGTGAACAGGCAAACAGGTAAAACCAGAAAAAATTAACGCTACTGTCACATATAGCCTGCAACACAGACAGAACTAAACTTCTGATAAAGTCTGTATGCAAACTAGCTCCAAAATCCTTGTTCTGGGCCCACATCTGTGTACTAAGGTTTGAGTATGAGCCATGACTGGCCTGTTAAAAAAGCCATATTTAATTTGCCAATCAGGATAAAGGGAAATTCAAAACACTCCCGGTAATTCGTTCAATCAGTTTGGGGCCAAGAACAACAATGTCAGCATTTCTTCACGGATGAGGGGTTAGATCATGTCTGTGATGCAGGCCACTGACACATCATAATGCATGCTTCTGTTTGATTAATTAGTACCACTGGTTTAAAAATAATAATTTGAACCACCTTGGTTTTGTTTCATGGCATGGCTATTCACATTTTAGTAAAATCCAACTAGTGGTCCATTATCAATGCTGCATTCTGATGATCGAGCTACTACTAGGCTATATGTTAAAGCCAACTAGAAGTGAAAAGCACTGGGTTTGAAAACCAAAACACTGGCAGCTGAATTGCATTTTGCTAGCTGAAATTGTTTTGTCTTGATATTTTTGACCGACTAGTTGGATTTTACTAAAACAATAATTATTCCTCTCACCCTTGTGGCCTCTGAGTCAATGGCCAATTTCATGGGCTATTGACTCAGAGCCCACTCAGGCTTGAAGAATAATTGTTAAATACCTTATATACATAACACATTATTTCTGAGTCAGCAAAATAAAAAATCTATCTGGTATGGTATGGTATGAACATACATGTGGCCATCACCATCCAACCACCAACAACTACATGCATGTCCTCACATATGTCATTATCACATGCACTTAAGCACACTAACAAGAGATCCCTAATATTAGTCTTTCCTGAGAAAAATCATGCCAACTTTCAACTTCCAAATGTACCTTCAAAGTTATATAAGTCCCCCTACGCAAACATTCTATTTTCTGCTTGAAGAAAAAAAGGGTTGTTGCTGTTGTTCCATACGGTATTTCACTGGGGTAGATCCAAGATGATCACATCAGGTTTAGAGGCTCTTGGTCTCACCACTCAACACTGGTGAGTCATTGACCTCTAACATGTGACTTGGACAGTGAAAAGTTTATCACAATGATGTGTAGATATACAATAAGCCTATGCCAATTCTGTACACCGAAAATGAAGTTGAGTGAAGAACTTCTATTTAGCAAGAACAGAGTAATAACGAGAGGGGTGTGAAAAAGAATTGTAACTGGATGAGGGCAGCCCTGAAAGGTCAAGAAAGTGTGTCAGTGAAGGGAAGGAACTGACGACAGCAGAACCAAGATAAATGACAAGGAAAAAAAAGGGCTGAAGAGACCCACGGGTGGTTATCTTTCCAAAATTCATTAATTTTAGATCCTGTTTAAATAAACGAAGATTAAATACAACTTCAAACCTATTAGCGTGCATCAACGTGCAGTAATTCACACATAGGCTTGCAAAAAAGTTTTTACACGCATGTAAACTGGTTAATCGACTTACCTGATGAACAAATATATCTTCCTTGTTGTCATCTCTGGGGAAAAAAGCAAAAATAGAACGAAACTTGAGTAGTGATTGTAGGTGGGAAACTGAAATATGCAAATTAGCTCAGCGTGGCCACAAGGTGAAACGGAAAACTCGCTTGAGATGCCTTCGCCATCACCACCACGCCAATCGCGTATTTCAAATACGGTTTTCAGGAGGGTGATTTGAATAACGGTGCTAAATAAACAAAATTGTTTAAATGAGGTTGAAGGACAAAGGACAAGCGCGGTAAAGAAAAGACTAGTTTAAACTCTTGCTTACCTGTTGATAAAGCCATAACCATTTTTAACGTTGAACCATTTCACCGTACCGGTCACTTTACTGGCTAGAAAGTTCGAAAAGCCACGTCAGTCACTTACAAAAACCAGACAAAAAATTTTTTTAACCAATGTAACAGTAAATGAAATAAAATCTTAGCAATAAGGGCAAGCCATGTGGCCGGAAAACCTATCGTGACAATATACATTAACAATTCATATTCACGCTATTACGGCGCACATGTTTGCGATGTCGCTTTCAACCCATGCAACGTTGAATCCTACAAGCGGTGACACTCACCAACAACTTTCTTCTCAGCTGGCTGTTTTTCTTCGACTTTTGGTTCTTCAGTCGTGGTCATGTTGCTGATGGTTACAGCCTCTAGGGCCTTCGCTACTTGGTGGTGTTTCCCACGAAAGGTCTTGGTGTTCCGTCAGATCCTCGATCGATGGCGTCCTCTGTGATCACTCATCTCTTTCACATTACTTGTAGTCACGCAAGGTGTCATGGGAGTGTTGCGCCCAGTCCTTCGCAATTTTCCGAAGATACGTTTCTTTTGCAACGACAAAACGAAAAATTATAAAACTTGTTACAGAATTTACTTTCCTCTTTAGTAACCCATAAAAATCATAAAAGAAATCATATCTTTCAACAAAATACGAAAGAAACGAGAACATGCTTCGCCATAAAGACACCACATTGGTCTTCGGTAGTAGTCGGTTAATCATCGTACACCTTCCCGAATATCCGACGTTTCGAAAAAGAAAATGGCGGCGATTGGAAGACAAAACCAACTTGAGTATTTTTTGCAAGGAAGCGTTGGAAAAGACTCCGTCAAAGCTCTGCTGGAAAGACTTAAAGGATTGTGTGATGGCGCATCAAGACAACTTGCGACGTTTGTGGATCACGAAATGGTCTACACACTTGGTACTATTAAGTGCATTTTCAGAGCTCTGTCTGTTGCATATTTTTAAGAGGTCATAGAAGGAACTCAGAGTTGCTTCCATATATGCTTTTGATTTACAGTGGCTTTAGCTTCTATTTTTGCTTCTCAGAGACCAAATAGTATATTCATCCGTTGATTTTCTCTCAAGCGTTCTTCCTTGATCCTAGAGATCCAGAGATGCCAACCTCTGCAAAATTCAGTAACTTCCACAGTTCCAGAGTCATGAACTCTCCCCACCCCCACCAAACGACCCATTCTAACCCTGGTACCCCCACAGGCATTTCCATCCTAAGTAGCCCCCGGTTTACAGTAGCTTCGCTCCATGGTTAAATCATTCCAAGCCAGATCATTCTATTTCATGGTCAGGTCATTCCTCAGTTCAGTGTAAGATTGAAAGTGAAGCACTCGCTTTTGGCTTCGTAGCTTAAAGAATGAGATATACACATGAGTAAAGCCCTTACTTCTGCTTTTGGCTTAAAGACTCGTGAAAAATTCTGTTGTGGAACAATCTGACTGTTAAGTGGAACGATTTGGCATAGAACTCTCTGACCATGAAACTGGATTCCTCCCCTGCCCCCCCCCCCCCCACTTCCCCACTGGACCTCTACTTCTTTTCCATGAAGAATGAAAAAAGTGTTTGGTTTTATAGGTAGTCCCAGTAGCAGTATTTCATTAAGAGCTCGACATTCTTTAGATGATTCAAAAGCTCCATGGTAAGTATTTTATTGATAAAAATATAGTGTAGATATCCAGTGCTGTCAACTCTCCCAGCAAATCCGGGAGACTCCAGATTCTGGACCTTATCTCCCAGTCTCCAGATTACAGTCAAAAATCTCCCCACCGAAGTTTGTCATTTCTTGTATACTCAACTTTCTGACCTTAAAATTTTAATTGTTTTGTGTTGTTTGAAGCATGGATAATAGAAAGACTGGATAGGAAACTTATGTCACGTGGGCTGATTTCTTATCGCCGATTGGTTGTTTCGTGCTGCGAGATGGCGTTGGATGGTTCCATCATAGTGGAAGTTTGTGACGAAACGATGGCGAAAACGTGGCGCAAACCAGTCGAAATGTAGGGTTTGTTTGCCTGCATGTTGTTCTTTTTCGGAGTTTTTAGTGCTGCTTTAATTTTTGGTATATGTTTTTCCCTTCGTTTGTCGTGTTACGGCGATGGCAACCCTTCAAAGCCACACTTGAACCTTCGAGGTAAGCACTTCTTGTTGTTGTTTTGTGTTATTTGTCCTTGTTTTTGAGAAAATTGCGTCCCAAAACTTCACCTTACCAGAGCCATATTTAGTACACTTGGCGACTGTTTTGGGACGCCTTTATTAAGACGGTTCCTTCTTCTTTCTATTCATAACTACGACTGACAGATCCCTCAAGGATGGAATTGTGGCATAGGCATAGTTACAGACTGAGTGCTGTTATTTTCCAGCCATACATTTCGATTGAAAATGGCTGAAATAAACTACATTCGGAACTGGCGCCGAGCGAGTGTACGTACACGGTGTGTAAAGTTTTAATCGACAGACTAGTTTGTGTTGAAAACTGTTTCGCTCAAGTAATATGCTTATTGTTCGTAAAGCCATATGTTAATTTCGGTCATCTTTTAATGTTGAAATAACCTGCTAAATTACATATTCAGTGAATACAATCGCCTCACGTCGCTCCTCGCCACTTGTATTCGAAGGCACTGAAGAGACTCGAATAAGTTTTGTACTTTTCCCTTACATAAACAAATAATTGTATCATGAATGGGAAAACACCTACTAACATTTTTTGGCCTCCGTTTGGGCTCCTAAACGTTGTTGTTATTATTTAAACAGTGTTTTAGTTTTCCTTTTGTTTGTCTTTATTGTAGAATTTGCTGAACACATTTAGTCATTAGAATGAAGACAGTATAATTGTGGTCAAGTACTCTTCTGAGAGGGCACAAACCAATCAATCTTTCTGTATTAAACAGCAACTTTTGTTATGCATGAGAGCCAGAAGGTGGCATCTAAGTTTCCAACCAAAGATGGACTTGATAGCACTATTATTGTATTTGTTTTTTTAGAGATCAAAGCAACAATGTACCTGTACCAAGATGTATTCTAAATCAAATTAATAAAACATATACATGTACTTGTTTGGGGTATGAATTTTTTTTTCAACAACATGATAATCTGACCAGAGACAGTCAAGTATTTTTTCAATCCCTCATCCACTTCCCTCAGACTAAACAAAAGCCCTGGATGTTACTGTTTTTTTTTTTTATAACCAGCTTCTTTTTTTTTGGGAACAGTGTTTATGTTTATTTCAGAGGTGATTTACAGTATCCCCTATCCATATCACTAACATTACAATACAAAAACTTTAACTTTGTTTCATCCTAAAAAAAAAAGGTCAGCATCTCAAAGATAATATGTTTCTAAGTTTTATTAAGCCTTATGGAAGACAAGTGTTTCCTCGTGAAAAAGAAGTGAAGGCCCTTCTATTAACCAGGAGAGTTGTATTCTAGTAGTTAACAAGTAACCGTTGTATATAACATTTTTAAAAGCGTTGCAGTTAGTTTTTTTAAAGACCTGACTAAAAAGTACCTTGGGTCATTGTACATTTATACCTGAAAACAACAAAACAACTTGTTTTACGATGAAAATTGAATTGAAAAAGTTAGAAACGGCGTTTCCGCGGTGGTCCATAAGCAAATTTACTTTCTCTGCTGTGAGCTTTTTATCCCCGCTTTTTATACATTTCTCAGATACAGCTTCTTGTCACTGGTTGTCCGTAAATGATTTGAATAGAAATTAAACACTTGTTTGAGTTGGGTACTTGAAACATCAAGCCTCGACAGTTTTACCGCTAATAAAATCATTTTGCCAAGGGTTATTAACTTATAAAATTCGACACTCGATGAGGTTTTCGATAAAAGCAGAAAGGAAATCGTGAAAACCGTGATAAAAAGAGTTAAGATAATTTCCGGTGTTCTTGTGGTTTGTAGAATATTAGGCTGTGCCTTTTTTATAGGTATTTTGTAGCTGTGTACATGTACGTTTTCGCATAGTTTTTATGTAGCTAGGCTTCCCGTTTGGTACATAAAATTATCGGGCGCTGGAGTCATTCTTCGCTCTCACAAGTTTCATAATCATTTACTCTGTCTTTTGCGGTTTTGTACCCTTAAACTATCTTCTCCAAGAACAATTCCTCTTCATCCTTTACTTCAAAACATGGGCAACCTGTATATATGAAATAAGCGATGAAAAATAAGATGCGCAAAACATCGGATCCAGATGTAAGAGGTTGAATGGCTCTCGAAAACATGACGTCACACTTTTCCACTATGTTGGAACCGGTCGCGTCAGCCAGTTTCCTATCCAGTCTTTCTATTATCCATGTTTGAAGTAATTATTTTTCTGTTAACATGGGACGTTCCTCATAAACTCTGGCATGCCATTGTTATTTAAGCAATAATGTGGCTTAATATGAACTGTTTTATGGGGTATTTACATCGATCAGAGTCAACGAATACTTTTTGCTCAAATGACGTCATGTGCCGAGCGATATGATGTCATCTATTCACCCTTCCCTATCGTTTCTCAATACTTGAAGATGTGAGGGGTTGACAGACCTGGATATCCCACAATTATACTTGAACATCTTGAACAGCATCTTGAACACATCTTGAACAGCATCTTGAACACATCTTGAGCAGTAGCCCTTTAGTTGACCAATGTACTACCTTGAATATCTCCACAACCCTCCACAAATGTACTGAGGTTGTTGGAAGATGTAACACCTTCCTTTTTTTTTTTTGACAGGCAGCTGCGTTACGTTGGCCAAAGTGAAACAGATAAAAGCCGCAGCACTTTGTTACGAAGTTGTGTTGAGGTGTCAACAAGTGACAATCTAACAACATTCCTCAAGGAACTCGGATTTAGGTC
Source organism: Porites rus (assembly GCA_964035705.1). NCBI lineage: Eukaryota > Metazoa > Cnidaria > Anthozoa > Scleractinia > Poritidae > Porites > Porites rus. Next base: position 2,223,858 of record OZ037992.1, read on the forward strand.
ACTTTTCTTGTTCATATTATTTTGACTGTCTTAGTAAGATACCTCTAACAAATTTTCAAACATACTGCATGAAAAATTTACCGGTAGTTAGTGTTTCATTATTTGCCTTGAATGTGCATTTCTGTTCCATATTCCCACAGGCATGAAAGTGAGTTTGTCCTGAAAGGTTATTATTTTGTCAAGGGTCACATGCGGATCACTGTCAGCCAAATTTGCAGGGTAAGGTCCCATTTATGCACCAAGTGAATTAATACAGCAGACCTTTTCTTTAACAGTAACTATACATGGTCTTGTATCAGTTTTCTTATCCCTGAGTTTTCTAACCCCCCTATTTTTTTAGAGGCATATTTTTTCAATGCATTTACTTAAATGCTACTGGCAAATTTTGTACATTGCTCTCATCACAAGATGATGTCAACATACCTGATGGACCTGATGCTAAAATGGCTGTTGGGTTGATATTCTTTTGTATATTTTAAAATTAGCCTCACTAACCTTGCTTGAGATAAGGTATTCTTTTGAATTTTGTACTCAAGAATGATGCTAGTAAGGCTGATATGAATAAGAACAAAAGAATATTAAATTAGGGGCCATTTTGGTATTGGGTCTACAGCCAACCAGTAATAAAATTTATTTAAGCAAATATGCACTGGACTCTAGCTAGCTAATAATAGAGGTTTGGAATATTATCTTGCAACAGGTTTGGTTGTAATTGAATTAAACCAATATCATTTTCACTCTTTATATGGCAGTAACACTATTGTCAACATAAATTTCAGGTTGGAGGTGTAAATGAACCACAGTCAGCCCAACCTATTTCTGATTCCTATCTTGTGGAGATTAGCCTCATGGCCACTGTTCAACAGGTGACTGTTACAAACCCTAACAGACATTGGAATTTTTGACGTGTTAAATCGAAAAATTTAATAAGTTTTCTGAAAATATCCTTTGCCCTTACAGTGGAACCCCGTTAATAAGACCACCTTCGGGCCATGGAAATTTGGTCGTATTAACGGGGTGGTCGTATTAACGGGGTAGGGTCAAATTATGGTGCAAAATGCTTTTAAACTACATTCTACTACATGTATACCTTTAATCCTTTATAAATCAACCTTTTTGCAGTTAATTAACAGCCATACAACCGCAATTCAATGCAACTGAACAATCTAACAATGAACGAAACCGAGTAATGAGAAAAAACACTAACTTCTTTCAGTTCCTCGTTATGAAAGGAAAGGGTGAGTGATTTGTCTCGAAGAGCCGTTTTCTATATCGTAGCTTACAACGCTTTCAAAATTATTACAAAGTTCAAAGTTCTGAGAGAAAAGAAAAGGAAATGGACTTGAAGAGAAAAGCCCAGTGGAAGGCAGCAGAAACAAGAAGGCAAAATAACTTTGAGAGCCTCGAAATGCTGCGAAGTGAAGTCTTTTAGATCTTTTGTATTATTTATTCATGCATCCTTTTTACTGCACACAGCAATTTACCAGATGTCATGCTAACCACTAACACCTTTGCCTAAAAACGTTCAATAAAATATTAGTAATGGGTTATTGTTTGTCAGATTGTGTCTGTTTTCATTCAGCAGCCCCGCCAAGCATTTTGACTGGTCGTATTAACGGGGTAATTTTATAACGAAAATAACGACTCAGGACTCCCAAAGGTGGTCGTTGGTCGTAATAACAGGGTGGTCGGATTAACGGGGTTTTCAGATAAGAAAATGAGTGGGCTTTTGTTCGGGCCACGAAAAAGTGGTCGCAATAACGGGGTGGTCGTATTAACGGGGTGGTCGTAAGGCGGGGTTCCACTGTATTAGGCTTTTGAGGGACTATATAATATTTTAATTTGAATGGAACATAACAAGGCTAAGAATCCCAACTGCTAGGAGGTGAACAAGTTGGCCATTTTACAAGAGTGGCCAAGGTTTTGTACTTGGGACTACTGAGAACAAATCCAGCTAGCAGTCAGCAGGTTAGGAATTGAACTCGGGGGCCTCTGGGTTATAAATCCAGCACTCTAACTGCTCAGCCACTCTGCCTTCCTCATTATCTACAGACTGTCCAACCATCCTGATCTTGTCGAGATTCTCCCGATTTTGCTTGAAAATCCAGAAAACTGGTCAATATGTGATCTGTATAGGAAAAATCCTGATTTAGACATCTGTTCTGATCTTTTCGAAAGAACTCCTATGATACTAATACAAGAATAGAAGAACACAAGAGTATGCTTAACTGAAACTGATATCCAGAAAACTTACCGGTACACAAAACTGCCCAAAATATAAAATGCAATCGAGTACTTGTAGTTATTAATTACTATTGGAAATAAGCATTAAAATGACAATCGATTTAGCGAACATTTTACACTAGAAATGGTGTTTCAGGGCATCAAGTTTTAAAATTTTCTAAGAGGGCATGCCCTCAAACACTCAGACAACCCTCCGCCCCCTCCCCCCCCCCGCCCTTCTCCTCCCTTCAGCTTGCTCATTCAACAATTGATAATTTGTTGCTTATTAAGAATATCCCCATTTTACATACCCACAAGGTTGGACAGTCTTAATCTATTATTATTTTAGTGGTATGCTTGTTTTTGGGCGGAAAACCAATTTTTTCTTCATTACTCATCCTCAATGGCCAAATTATTGCTCACTGTAAGGGCAATTTTTAATGCTGGTTCAATGTGCAAAAGCCATGAAAAATGATATTAATGTATTATGTTGTTTCCGTAGGACACATTAGCGGAAGAAATTAAAGGATTTTCAGAACACTTGAAACCGTATCCTTGTCCTAAATTAACCCAAGGTTATGGCTGAGACGTATCACCAAATACCAGTCAACAGAATACATCTTTTGTCTAATGAATTGTTTTCTGCTTCACAATCGATTGTTAAACTTTTTTTATGGCTAACCTAAATGATCTTGCTACATTTTCTAGCAGTATATTTACAGTATTTAGTTCCAAACCTTAAACTCCTGTTGCCTGAGTGTGAACTACCAATTATGATTTCAGTAATTTTCATCTTGTTTCTAGGGGCAATTATACAACAGGCTGAGGCGTTCCTGCATTGTAGTCAGATAAGTCTATTTTGCCGCATGTCTGTTCAGTTGAAAATCACAGAGAAAACCAAACTGTTTTGAGAGCAATCAATATATTGATGAGCTAACTCACACGGAAAAGCTTGTTATACAGGCTATAAGTGATCAACTCGTCTGCACTCATTGGCTATTTTTTTGTTTTTTGCCCATAGTGCCACAGTCATAAATGATCTGCTATCATCCATTCGACGTTTGCAACTTATTTCCTTGACAAAGTATTGTTCTTAGGCTCGTTCACTTGGAGAAGATTGACCACCGAAAAATACAAATGACTTGACTCCACTAGGGTAGGTGTATGTGGTTACAGACAGTATTCAGTACAGTGCATCCATTCAAACGTATTGATGCCGACACCCATTAACACCAGCCGAACAAGATATTGAAATGTTCGCGTGGAGATGATATGACCTTCACTTCATCTTCCAAGTACTCTGGAGTAGCTTAACGCAGAAGATGAGAAGACAAGATGCAAGGGAAAACTAAGATCCAAGACAAGATTTAAGAAAAGCTGTCACAGGTTCCAAGATTGTAATGTGCAGAGAAACTCGCGGAGGGGCTAAGGGAACTCTAAGGAGAGAGAAAACTCTCACCTCCCCTCGCTAGTTCACGCGCTTATCTGGTCACCTCGCCACCAACAAAATCGCCACCAAGGATAGAACTTAGTTCAGTTAGCATTATTTCGAACCTTCATTAACGGAAATTTCCCAACCGTTACTTTGTTTTTATATTTCAAAGAAATGACTAGTGGTTGTGAAACGTTTCTGCCAGTTTTTTAATCTCTCAAGTACCAAAGTTTACATTTACATAACCTATACATATATTATAGTATTTGCATTACCAAGAGCATGAGACGTTCGACGCAAGGATCGTCAATTAGGATCGTAAGACTTGTATTTGGGTCGACTTTAAATTCGAATAAGCTTGACGAAAAAGTAAAAAGCTTAGGTTAGTAATCATAGGTATAAAATGTGTAAATTATTGCAGAGTTATTCGTTGGTGGCGAGTCGACTTCTTGGTGGCGAGATGACCGTAAACCCGCGCATCCTATTTTTGGTTATTTTTTATTTTTAACATCCCCAGCATTTGAGAGTCTGGCATAGCCTAGATTCAAGTTCATACCTGAGTTTATCTTGTTACAATGTTGCAAACAATCATTGATCAAAATGTGTAATTATATATTTATATTTATAGCTAAATGAACCATGTTTTCAAATAAACCAAAAATATTTGGCCTTGTAACTAGTGTGATAGTCTGTGCACAGACGGTTTTCTTTTTTCCAGGAATCTGGCGTGCGCCAGAAAGAACAGTCAATAAATGAATCACCCTCGTGCTACATACTCTTAGGAAGGTCCAAGGCACTTACATGAAAACCGGGTAGGTACTCCAGGGATTTCTTGGGGGCTGTGCAACCCGGTTCTCCAAATCCTGACCCTATTTCAGACCAAAAAAATGTCATTTTTCATACCCGTTTTCAGACCTGGCCTCTAAAATCCATACCCATTCTCAGACCTGACCTTTAAGAAATTATGTCATCATTACTTAGATAAGAACAGCAACAAATAAGATTTCTTAAAATCCATGTCGAAATCATCCTCGGAGACCCAGGGGCAAGAGAAAAGGAGGGAACACTTCTCCCCGTTCTTTACCTTTCTTTATACAATTTTTTCCACCCGTTTAGATTTTCCCTCGCCCCCACTATCTGCCTCTGGGTCTCCGAGGATGTATCGAAATCGCATATTTCTCTTTCTTTCTTACTCATTTGGAATTGAAACTATACGTACGTTCGTACACTCCCGTAGTTCCCTCGAAAACCATACCTGATTCCAGACCAAAATGAACTAAGTCCATACCCGTTTTCAGACCAAAACGGCGCAAAAACCCTACCTGATGGGGCGGCACATACCTATATGGCTTACATAAGGGAGTATCTCCCAGGACTTGACGCCTGAAAAATTACCCCTTTCGGGCGGAGCCTAAAATTTTAAATTCCATACCGAATTCTCGTCTTTTTTTCCGTCGGTCCTCATTGTCCTTTCCTTGCCTCTAATAATATGTTATTGGGTACCATATCAGTAGACATAATCGTGCAAATGAGAAGAAAACAATTATCGCGTTATCTCCTTTATCTTGTTTTTTCGTGGTTGACGCTTCTTCCTTCGCGGTTTTTTGCTTCAATACCTCATTGTCTGTTTTGGAATGCAGCCCACCCCGCTGAGGAACGTATCACCACCTCAGTCACGTGGCAAAAATTTTCTTTTCGGACAACTGTTTGTTGTGTTGGCACTTCGGCACTGAACGATTGTGAACGAAAGCAGTGATGGCCATTTGTGTTGGCTGGATTTGCTCAGCCTTCTTGGCTTTGCTTCTCCTTGATAGCCTTGATATGTGCACAGCGCAACCAGGTAGTTTAAGGATATGAGTCATTTTGCTTTGCTGCCAAAAATTTAGTCTTACCGTGATTTTTGTTATGCCGGCCGTGATTAATTTTTTTGGGTAGGTCTTTCCCATGGTCCGAGCGCTGACATTAGGGCACCAGACGAGATGAGACTGCTTGCATTAACAGTTGCAACAGACGAGACAGATGGTTATAAAAGATTTATGAAATCTGCAAAGGCCAACCACGTAGATGTGAAGGTATTCTTTAATTATTTATTTGCCTCAATGGCGTGCGGTTCCATTCAGCGCGGATTCTGCTTCGGCTCACCGTTCGTTTGGATGATAGCTGATTTCGTCATTGTCTCTTTACCGACTTTATTTGTTAATGTTCTTTGTGTTTCGATTGTTTTGCAGTCTTTTTCTCTGTAGTGCTTATGGAGAAAGTCCCAGGTTTCTTAAAATCAAATTCTGTGTGTGCCGTAACAATTTGGAGCTTTCCTTGTGTCAAAATTGTCAGCTGGTGAACATGTAAATTACACGTGTCTTTGTATTTTGCCACTCTTCCGAATTTGAATATTGATCTTTTAATCATTACGCCAATTGTAAACAAATCTGACTTTTCCTTTTGTAATATCTCACTCCAGAAGTGCTAAGCTAGTACTATTCTCCTTTGTTGCTCAAAACTAACAAACATGGCAAACGCACTGAAATTTATCAGTTGTGCATCAGTAACATTTATGAAACGAGAAAACGGTTCGATGTTGATGAATTAAATAACAGTTTTTGGACGACAAATTAAATGATTTGTAATACCATGAATACGTCATTGTGTAAAGAAAGGCCGGTAGACAAGGACACGTGTGAAGAAATGATATGGTCTTTATATTTTAAGTCATGTTATCTTGATTGGTATGTTTGGTTAGCGGAAACGTGCCTTCTGTCACATCTTCTCAGCTATTTCCTATTCCGACAGAACATTTTTCAAACGCTACAAGGTTTCCATGGTGTACATGTTGTAGATAATTTTTTATCTCAGGTAATATTTATTTTTCTTTAGTTTCAACTTCATGAGCATGCATTACCATACCCAGAAACAAAAGAAAAAGGAGATAAAAAGTTAACTACAACATATACATTACGATTTTTTCCCCTATCCTTAATCCAAAATTCAACCTATTAAATGAAAGTCTATTCCTGATCTGTCAAGATAAACAAAAAAAATGACAGCGACCTTGCATTCTCTCAAAATGCAAAATGACCTTCTAGGGACATGTGACCCCCCCCCCCCCCCCCCCCAGAGGGCCTCAATATTCTGGATGTCCAGCTTTTGGGACATGCTGTGAGATAATTTGACTGCATGTATTACCTAGTGTCCCTAAAAAAAACAGTTGGATTTCCTGACAACAGGCAGCAGTACCTACAGTTGACAGCACTTTATCCCATCGTCCATCCCTCCCCTCAAGCTGTGAGCATGGTCATAGAACACTAATAACCTTCTAAATCGTCCTTCCAAATGGCCTGTTTGCTTGTAAGGGAGAATTCAAATCGTGTACACATAGATCAATGCACCAAATTTGAGTTAGTGAATTGGACACTCCCTCCTCACGCTCACATGATTCTCTTTTCATTAATCATATATTGAATATTATAGGTGCTAGGGATGGGTGAGGAATGGCGAGGTGGGGATGTGAAAAGATACCCTGGTGGTGGACACAAAATCAACATTCTTAAAAAGGAAACAGAGCTTCACCGGAATGAAAGTGATCTTCTGCTGATGTTTGTGGACAGGTAAAGCTAGCATTACATGTTAAGATAATCTACTGATTGAGTAAACTGTAGGTATTTGCAGATATCAACCTCTGCTGTCACTTCACTTATCACATATCGTACTGTGCTGAAAGCTCATAAATGGACCAAAGCTCATAAATGGACCAATAATGGTGACCAGCCCTGGTAATATACCAGGTAAAGAGGACATGCACCTAGTGTTATCTTTTCATCTACAAAATTACGTTACATATATAGGTTCCCTTTTTACTGCTGCTCAGTTTTACAATGTAGAGATGACTAGGCTGCTTGTATTACTAAGCTCAATGTAATGAGGAATTGAAACTTAACATTATTTCTCTTAAGTAAAAACAAAAAGGATGCTGGGAAACTGCCCACGTACCCCTCCCCTAAGCTAGCATTAACACTTATACTTGTCACCTAGGGCAAAATGTTGGCTTATAATATTAGGAGAGGGGTAGGTGGGTAGTTTCTCAGAAACCTAAATTTATCCAAAAAAAACAGGTTTGAATAATGTCAGTCTGACACCAACATTACTACTTGGGGCTACTCGCATGTGTTCAAATTAGTATAGGTAATAGCATGATTTGTAGTGATATTTGGCATAAATACCAGGAGTGATATTTCGAAATTGTTATACGTAATATCACAAGCCGTTATTTTCTTTTTACGTGGGTAAAAAGAAAATAAATAAATAAAATACAAAAAAAAAAAAAAAAAAAAAAAAAATCACAAGCCGTTAGGCATGTGAAATTTGAGACAATTTTGAAATATCACGAGTGGTATTTATGCCAAATATCACATTCAAATCATGCTATTATTTGTTTATACTACTACCCGCAAAAGGTTTGTAATTTTCGCATGTAGGTATTTCAAATTAACTTGAAATACCACTGCTCTAAGCTAATCAAATTGCAGAAATTTCTCATGTAGTAGTGTAATCATATTTATTTGAGCAACTTTCACTATTATTACGTATGATCATGGTACTATTCTTTCACAGCTATGACTTGATTTTGCTGGGAGATCCTCAGGAATTTGTGAAAAAGTTTCTAGAGTTTGAAGCTAACATGGTCTTTTCTGCTGAAGGTTTTTGCTGGCCAGACAGATGGCTTAAAGTAAGTCAAGTGCTTCTTCCTCAGTCTGTTTTTGTTCTTGATTTTGTTTGTGTGTCTGTGTCTGTTGTTTTTTTTTTGACTTCCAGATTAGTAAACATGTGAATTGCCAACTTGTTGCATTGTTAACAGTCTTCATCCAAACTTGACTTTACACTGCCAAGAAACATGTGCATAATACATGACTTTGAATAGTACTTTGTTGGAAGTCCTTCATCTGGGAAATATGGGACATCTCACAACTTTTTCCCGCTTCTCACTTCTTTTCCTAGCTGTAAGTTTAGAATCTCAAGATTTTTGCCTTTTAAGGGGATTGACAAGTCTGGTCACTGGGTTGTCATGGTTACACACAGCAATCAGCTGCAGTTGTTAAACGTTGTCTCCACAGTCCTGTCTTGCTTATCTTTGTGTATGAGTTTTCTTACAAAATACTGGTACATGTGATATAAGGACTGTAAAACTTGATGGTGGTGTAAGTAAATAAGGGGGGTGGGGGGGATGGGTCATAGTAGGTGTCTTTTAAACTGATCAAAATTAAAGCTTACAAATAATTATCACTTTTAGCTCCTTGTGATATTTATGCTACATGAAGACAAATAATATTTTGTTTATATTGTTTCATTTGCTATTATTTAATTCTATAGGACAGTTACCCAGATGTCCCTGATGGCAAGAGATATCTTTGTTCAGGGGGTATGTACATGCATGACTGCATTTCACTGAGGTTCATTCTTTCAGGTTGAATGAAATTTGCTCTGGCAAAGGGCTGGCACTTGAAATTTCAACTTTTCACACTTTTACAATAGTAATAAATTGACTTAGCCAATAAGAACATTTTTTTGTGTGTGTAGTTTACTCCCTCACTGATTCATATTTACAGTTTCTTTGAAACTTACACCTTTAAATCTCATTCAAGCACTCATTAATAATTTCAAAAACAAAAGAAATAATAATTATTAATGTTTAATGAGTGTCTTTATATCTGATAAAGATACTGCTAAACTTTAAGTCCAATTTTTTAGGCCAAAATAACCCCAAATCTGAATATTAGTGCAAGAATGAGTTTATCTATATCAGAGATTTTTAAGCCATTCAAAAAACTCGCAGTCATGTATTATCAGGTTTAAAAACTCTTAGCTCTGCCTTGAGTTTTTAAACCTGATAATACACTCCTGCTCATTTTTTAAACAGTATTTTTTGTTGTGTTTCAATTAAGTGTTCTACAAATTTTCTTCATCAATTGCTTTCCTGTATTTGTTTATCAGGTTTTATAGGATATGCTTCAGTATTCCATCAAGTTGTGGCTGACCATGCTATTGAAGATGTAGAAGATGATCAACTTTACTACACAAAGATATTTTTGGACAAACAGAAAAGGGTGAGCTAAATTGGATTTTGCCAACTCCTTCAGAATAGACATTTTTAGCTTTTATTGCTTATTTTAGGTCACAAGCACCTCATTTCACCTTATAACATCAATGTTCAATAAAAAGAAGTTACTGTATGTGGAGCATGAGAGTAAATGAAGTGATAACCAAAGAGTAAAATTTCCAGATTTTTAAACATATTATCTTTATTTTTACCATACTGTGTAATGAACGTCAGTTTCAAAAATTTTGGAGAGTATACATCTACAGTTCAAAAAATAGAGACAACCAGAGGAGACTAAAAGTGTGCCACATTTTGCCAAAGCAAAAATATTTTTTCCCTGCATTTACTGATAATGTCATATTTTCCGGCACAAATAATGCTGTAAATTTTCCTCCAAACAACAGTTTCTGGCCATGGCCATTCAAGACAAGAAAGTACCATACATACTAATGACTCTAATGTGAGCTGACCCATTTTGGAGCATATGGGTAATCTGTGTGTTTCAGCTCAGATGCATTTTATTCGTCTGTCCAGATGCATGAACTCATATTTCGGGATGCATTACATGTATATGTAAATGCTTAAGTTCTCTCATCTCTGTCCTGCACTGTTCATGGGGTATGATGGAAGTATTCATGGTGTTCTATCTTTTTTTAGGATGATCTAAAACTAAAGCTGGACACAAAAGCAGAGATCTTCATGAACTTAAATGGAGCTGAAGGTATAAAGCCAATAAATATTGTATTTTAATATGTTGAAATTGCTGATACATGTAATACAGTGGAACCTCTACCAACAGCCACTAACGGCCACCTCTCCACAATGGCACCTCATTACAACAGCTACTCTTTTCATACATTCATAAATTGTTTTTTGTTTAAACCTCTCTACAGCGACCACTTTCTTCTGTCCCCAAGGTGGCCATTAATAACTGTAATTTTATACCAGCAGTTATGGTTTGCAAACTTCCCTGCAATGTAATCCTCTGAATCTATACTTTGCAGATGAAGTAGAAATCAAGTTTGATGAGAAAAAGGCGTGGCTTGTAAACAATGAATATAACACCCAACCTCTAGTGGCTCATGGGAATGGCCCGAGCAAGGTAGTTACTAATAAAAATACAAATTACAGATATAATTTTCAATCTTCGTATCCTTGTAAAATATTGACAGAAGAGCTTGTGAATACTGTAATGATTCGACTGGTTTGAGTATGTGGCAAGGAATCTTGATGTTGATTTGCTTTATTTAAATTGGACTTGTGTGTAGAGACTGGCAGTAGAAAATGTAGGTGTCACAAGTAAAGGTTAGAGTACAGGTCACCGTTCTAGGTAAATATACAACACTTCTAAAGTGTCTCCTAGCCCTGATCCAATCCAAAATAGAGTTTTAAGCAGCTTAAGGGAAAACTGCTAATCTCAGTTATTTATAAACAGAGCGGTGACCTGCACTTGTGACCTGTGACCAGGCCTGTCATTGCAAAAATTTGGTTTACCATCATCCTTCTCTTGGTAAGGGCTTCGAAGACAGTTCTTTGCGAAGAACAGACAGGGGATCATTAAAATAATATTTTTAATTTGTACAACTCTGTCAGAAAGTTGAGTTAAAAAGAAAATGCATCATCTATAATTTTGACCTGAAGAAATCTGAATAATCAAAGAAATAGTACCATGTGAAAGTACTGCCAATGAGTTATCATCTTTACATTTTTACATCATAGAGTCTCTTCCATTAACATAGTTGTTTGGACTTAATAGGCTGACAGTATCATTTGTTATTTTTTTTTCTTCTAGCTGTTTTTAAATTACTTGGGAAATTATCTTCCTGGTAAGTGGAACATGGAAGATGGATGCACAGTTTGTGACAAGGCAACAATCTCGTTAGATAACGTCAAGGTATGCTTCATTATTAAGTGAAACCTGTTCAGTGAATGTTTTCTGAGACATATTCCCATTAGATGAGCTATTAAACAATGCTCTGTTTCAGTCATTTTGACTTCATCGGTTCAATATGACAGTTCAGCCACTGGTTATGTTGAATTATGCGTGTGGTTTTACCCAATCAGAAATGGGGAAATAATAATAATTATCATGATTTAACCCTGTACTAGATATCTAACTTACTGCATTTGTTCCCTAGGAATACCCCAAGATTTTAATGGGCTTCTTCATTGAGAAACCAACACCATTTATTCCGGAGTTTCTAAGAAGAATGATGCTTCAAAATTATCCAAAAAAGCACATAGATCTCTTGATCCACAACACGGTATGTTATGCTTTCAAGTCGTTATTGCAATAAATAGAGATTTAAGATCAATGACTATTTATGTTACTTTGAATTCACTTCTGTGAAGCACCTTTTGTCCTCTTCCTTAAATTGGGAGAAGTATGGTCAGTTTTGTGTCATATTTAGCATACAGTATAAAAATAAATTATAGTTACATGATACAAAGATGTATTGATCATGGCTATGCACTGATATACTTGTAAGTCATGACGTAGTAATGCAGACGTCTTACAAGATACTGAATCAGTGATTTTTTTTTTTTTTTTAAAAGTTCTCTATTGCCAGGTTGACAAAACATGCAACATACATTAGTACAAGATAGTGAATTAAGAGCTTCTCTCTGTCACTTAGTAGTTATGACAATAATAATAAGTACATGTAATTTGTTTGTCGCCCTTTTAGGTTGCCTATCACAAGTCACACATCACTGAATGGTTAACAGATGAGGTCAGGAATCAGTTTAATTCTGTCACTGTTCTTCAGCCAGAAGATAACGTACAAGAAGATGAAGCTAGAAATCTTGCTGTGTAAGTTAGTCATCTGTGATCAGTTCACAAGGCTTTTGTCTCTAGTACTGACGGACTAGAAGTTTTAAAATCTATCAATTACCTATCCCATACATGGATATGATATCTTTGAACACTTTATTGCAAATAACATGCATTAATAATCATGGTATTTCTTGTCTGCAAACCTCTTCTTCTTCTGTTTTTCTCTGACTAGTGAGATGTGCCAGACAAAGAAATGTGACTATCTTTTCTCTGTCGATGGATCTGTTGTTCTCACCAATAAGGACACACTTAAAATTCTTATTGAGCAAAATAGGTAAGCTATTCAAGTGCTGTTGACTTTTAGCTGTTGTCACCAGGTGTATTTTTTGTTTGTTTAACAGAGTGTAGGAAATGGGCTGTCACATTTCATTGATAAAGACAGTGTTAGCCATACACACTTAAGAATAAGCTACAGAAAACGGTTTTATTCAATTTACTGACTCCTGGCCCCAGTTGTTCAAAAGACTGGGGGAAAATGTGACAATATCCTCATTTTGTCCGCTATTTCACACTTTCACACTTCCACACCTCAGAAAAGTGTGGAACTTGGGATGACAGTAAGGGTGCAAAGAAAGTCAGTTTTACAGCCTACCATTTGGGCAAGCTGCAGCTAGCATGTACTATCCCACAAGTCATTTCAGCTAGCCCCAAAACCCTTTTTGATTAGTAGGATTGATTACAGTCCTTCTGTAATTTGAATTTTACCCAAAAAAACAGCACTTGACCGTTGGGCAAGTTAAGAACAAAAATCACTAGCCTGATAGCAAAATCCACCAGCTCCGGGCTATTGGATGTGACTTCCTTTCCACGCTGGATGATCCTCCATACTTCCACACCTCAGAAAATTGTAGAACTAAGGGAAGTAGGGATCTTGTGGCCAGCACTGGACATTTTGTGTGAAAGGTGGAAATTGCTAGGAGTGTTAACTATGCTACATGTACCCGTTTTTTTTTTTTGCAGACCAATTCTGGCACCCATTATGACCAAGGATGGCAAGATGTGGTCAAATTTCTGGGGTGCGATAGGCAGTGATGGATATTATGCTCGTTCTCGGGATTACATTGCAATTGTGCAGAACCAGAGAAAGTATGTAGGAAATTAAAGTCGTGGTTGGTCAGCATGTCATATTTGTAATAATTTTCAAAGCCCCTGTGATTAAGTCTCATCAGTACCATTAGCAGGACTGTTTTTCAAGAAGGTATTCAACCAGTTGCGGTTTACTCTAACTCAACAGAGGCCTTTAGACTATATAAGAGTAACACCTAAGTGAGTTTGTTCTTACATTTCTTCATTTTACTCTATAAGGTGGACATCTCTAGACTCCAGTTGACTGTATTTCAATGTCATTGCAGGGGTGTGTGGAATGTGCCGCACATTTCAGCCGCCTATTTGATCCAGAAACAAGTCTTGAGTGAGATGAAAGGAATTTTTACTGGAGATAAGTTTGATCCAGACATGACAATGTGCAAGAACTTAAGGGAGAAGGTGAGCAGTGACCTGTCATTTCTGAAATAGCCTGTGACCTGGTGGGATTGTTGTGCCCAGGGTACTTTCTTTGTTGCGGTGTGGCTCTGCAAGGGAGAAAATCTACAGCACTCGCCCACTGATCCTGCCAGCTACACTGGCTACTTCTGATAGTGAACAGAGATTCATTTACTTAGCAAACATCATTGTTTAAATTTTCTTTTTTTTTTTTTTCGCATCATTAAGTGCTGCAGATACCTCCTGCATCGGTTGGTGAATACGTTCCCAATTTTTTCTCTTTGGGTTTTTGGGTTTTCGCATCAGGCGCCACATGTTAATAGTTTAGCCGGAATGACTTTATTTAGGAATATTTGTATACCATTCTTTAGTTATGATGTTGAACTTTGTATGTTATTTGGACAGCATTAAACATTCCAGCTCCACAGTTCGAGCTGCACACCCATTCCCGTCTCTTAGTGGTGAATATAAATAGGAATAAATCTAAGTCTTTCCATAGAAATCATATGCTGGGCACCCTGGATTTCCAGGTTCAGAGCACCGTACTAGCCTTCAGTTTTACTTAGAGCACAGCCTCGTCACTATTCATGATGTAAAATTTATTTTACGCTTGAATATGACCCTCATTCTTCTTTTTTAATTTCGAATAAGATTACACTGTGTCACCTAAACAATCTTTTGGAATGAAACCAAATGACAAACTGTTATCAAATTGCAGGGTATTTTTATGTATGCCACCAATCTTAATGAGTTTGGACGTTTGCTGGAGACTGACAACTACAGAACAAACATGCTGCACAATGATTTGTGGGAGATTTTTGACAACAAAAAGGTAAGGTCTTTCGCTTATTGTTATTTTGTAAATTGTACAATAGTTAAAGGCACTGCGGGAACATGTGGTGGTATATTTCTTTTTTTCTTTTTTAGGATTGGGAGGAAAAGTACATTCATGAGAACTACTCGCAGAACTTCAATCTTAGTGTTCAATTTGCACAGGTAAAATAGAAAACTACCATACTTTTTTGTTAACAATAATGTGTACATGTACTCATTTTGTTATTAGGGAGTTAGAGCAACCACAATGGCGACTAAGTGCAT
>OZ037992.1:2241516-2256516 GCA_964035705.1 Porites rus
ATTCATTTTTTATTATAGTGAGGTCTAAAAAGCCCTTTGGGAGAGCCCAACTACTTAGTTATGAAAAGCCAGTCTCTATGATCCTGATATATAACTGTAGTTTTTTTTGTTTATTTGCAGGCTCGTGCTATCATGAATTTTGTTGTAAAATACGATCCCAACAGGCAGTATTACTTAAGACCGCATCATGATTCTTCAACGTACACTATCAACATGGCTCTGTCAAGACCAGGCATCGATTATGGAGTAAGTACAGTAAAGTTAATGCATTCTCGATAAAACGTAAAATTAGGCAATTTGACGTCGTAGTCGCGCAGTGACGGCAATGAAACATGAAAAAAGGTACCAAAACGTTTGGTGCACGTGCAAACTTGTCGTTTTGTTAAAAGAGAGCTTTAGATTCTAAGACGAGGATGACTACAAGTACGAGATTTTCTCAGTATTAAGTAGTGTTTGCGCGTGAACCAAAGTCATTTTGGCGGGAAAACGTGGTAGCCGTCGTCATTCTACTGACGAGTTTTTGCGAGAATGTTGCTAGTGGTGGAAACAAGTTATCAAATGTTATAAGTTTTATCATTTTGCCTTCGGGAGAGGTGTCAATCTCCATCAATAAAGATAACAGTTCGAACTTTTCTGGTGCAAAAAAGTGCAATGAAGCTTTCCGGGGTGTCAGTTTTTTAGAAGACGCGAAAAACTGTCATTTAAATCTCGTCCTCGAATCTAAAGCTCTCTAATCTAAACCTATTGCGACTTTGACGTTCCTGTTGTCGTCGCCGTGGCCGTCGTGACATCTTACACTTCCTTTTCAGCGACAGTTCCTTTCAGAAATACATCCCCTATAACAAACCATTGCCACGGCTGACCAGTTACTGATGAATATTTGTCGGATCAATTGAGGCGTCTGAGTAACTGCCCACCTACCCCTCCCCTAAGTCAACATTAACACTTACTTCTCCCTTAGGGCAAAATTGTGACTTAGGGGAGGGATAGGTGGTCAGTTACCCAGACACCTCAATTTCTATTTATCTTCTCTGCAGGGTGGAGGCTGTAGATTTATACGTTACAACTGTCAAGTGACCGAGACACGGATTGGTTGGTCTTTTATGCATCCTGGCCGGCTAACACATTACCATGAAGGATTACCAGTCACCTGGGGAAAGCGATACATCATGGTCTCCTTTATAGACCCTTGAATCAACTCATTTAACAGAAAAGAAAAAACAAAGAATATTTTATTATAAAATATAATGAACAACACTACTACAGAAAAGTTTTCGTAATACAAAACTCGATTTTTTTGTAAGTTGTTGCTCGTGATACTGGGGCAGTGGATTATTTTTGATGAATTAAGATCCACATACAAATTCTCTAAGCTCGTCTATATACGTGTCCTTAAAGAATGAGTTGAGAGAATGTGGTAGAAGATCAAAGCATTTTCTCTCAGGTGATCAGATCATTTCATTAATTCTCCTAACCTTTTCTCTTGATTCTGTATTGATGTTGTTAGGAGAAAATTGATGTTGGTCACTCTTGAGACTAAAAGGGTTAATTGTGTCGTAGCCGGCATCTCAGGAGTAATTTAACCGCGGTTAGTAAACATCTGTGAAGCAGCCCCCATATCCCTGGTCTGGGCCCCCAACGGACTCAACGAATTACCGGAAGTGCGTTTATAATTTCCTTTCATCCTGATTGGCAAATCGACGATGTCTTTTTTAACAGGCCAATCATCGCGCGTACTCAAATCCTGGTACACAGGTGAGGACCCAGAACAAGGATTTCGGCGCTGATGCGCAGACGGACTTAACCAGAGTGAAGTTTTGTCTGTGGCGCAGGCTGAGTCTGTCGCTGGCATTGCAAAGAAGGCCGATAGGCTCACATTTTAAAAAAAATGTGAGGAATAACTGGGCAGGCATTTTCTTGAGGGCACTGATTACATATTCAATTAGTATGACTAGACAAATCCCATTTATTTTACCCGGTAACTTAACAACTTGACAGTCAAATGAGGCCTTAGAAAATAGTGAGCCCTAATGATGTCAAAAATCGCGTTTTGTGTTACTCGCGGTTGTTTCTCATAATTTTTCATTATGATGTTAATTATTTGGGGGAGAAAAATTTGAGCTTTTATTCGTGCTTGTGGTACGATAAGTACCAATCTCATTAACCTGTTCGAGGCGTTTAGAGAGTACATCTCTGCTAAGAGACTTGCTCATTTTTGCCATTTGTTTTTGCTTATTTCTCGCCTGTATTTCTTTTTTTAATGCAAATGCTGGCTTAAGCTCAGCTTCACGAAAACGCAAGTTACCTTATGTGCTTATGCCCTGATATCTCTTGCATTTGCTAGATTTTTTTTGTAAGATTAGTATCTTAGTCTCTAAGATGAAATGTTAGATTATTTTAGTAAAATTAAATAATGTAAAATTCTACAGGAAATTATAACTAATACGTTAAGGATGAAAGACGATGCTTAACATAGTACTATTTTTAATATTGTCAAATAGTGAATGCCCAGAATTTTGAATTGTTTTTTAGATGATCACATAGTGGATAATCATCAAGTGGGGTTTCGAGCGAAGAAAGAGAAGGCTCAAGAAGCCTATCCTTCGCTGGCGGGAGCATGTAGTGTTAAGTATGGAGCATGCAGGCATGATGGGAAGTAAAAGTGTTTATGTTGGTGGTTATTTCCATTGATCTTGTGTCTTTGAACTGTTTAACGCCGTCCTAGCACCGCGAACAATCGTCAAGAAAGCTAGGAAAATAGTAGTAGGCTCGATTGCCAGCCGCTTTTCGGGGAAATAAGCCCTCACTCATCTTCGGGGAGGATCCGAGACCGGACCCGGGAGACGGCGGAAATCGAGCCTAGGAAAATAGACCCTGGAGTGGCCTGAGAAAAAAGCCGACGTTTCGCGATGCCACTTCTGGAAAACCAGTAGTGGCATCGCGAAATGTCGGTTATACTCTCGGGCTAACCCTTCAGGAGTTAGACTGCAAAGCAGAAACAGCTGTGTTGTAGACTACTTACCCGTCCACCACAAAAAATAATAGAAATTGACCTCCCATTTTGTGTTCAAACCTGTACGGCCTGTTGAAAACTCCGATGCCACGTGATAATACTTTATTCGAATACATATATGCAGATAAACATGATACTTGATACATATTTCAAAATGTGGGCTGCGAGGTTATCCCTATAAAAGGTCCCCCAACTGAACTTTAAAAATATTGAAAAATTATAAAAATCGCGTGCAAAAATGATCAAAACGACATCAAAAAGGCAAACCAATGGTACAGCCAAAATGCCATGATCGTGAACGCGAAGAAACACCAGGCTTTAGTTATTGTCAAACTGACCATGTTAGTTAAATACATTCGGAATGACTATAGATTTGACAGCCGCATATCTACCGTTTGTAAGAAAATTATTAACGTATTTAATGTAATGTTACGCAACAGTGAAAAGCTGGAAACACTTGAAAAGCGCATACTTCCTTGTACAAACGAGCCCATTCAGGATTTTTTGATACTACTTTACAAGAGTCTATTTTTCAGTCAGTATCCACCCTATAATACGAAGAATATATGTTTACTGTTCGCCATACAACCTATAATTTGCGCGGCACCCACGCTTTCTCTTAGCAAGCCAAGAACGACAACCTGTAGACTGCACTGCATCAAATGTGGCCGATCGTGTCATCGTAGCGGGCTGCGGGCTATCTTGGGTGGCAGAGATTTTTGCGCGCTTTCCGGTTACGATCAGGCCGAAGATGTGTCTGCCTGCAGCGACACCGGAGTATCCGTCCTCACGCGAGAGAAATACTCTGGTTCCAGGGTAGTAGCCGGTAGACCTTGGGTAACAAATGCCCGACCATGCAAAAGGAGATGCGCCCCTTGGAACTAACAACAAATGACAGCTAATTAGGGTAATATTCCATGATGTGCCCAATGTTTCGGGTAAGTAAAAACTAACCTTTATCAGGGGTCGTAAGAAGGTAAGTAAATACGGAATACAACGGTGACAAAGATTGTAGACAGGAAAGTATACAACTGATTATTGCTAAACCGAGAGGATCCTGGGAACAAAACGAAATAATGCGAATGCGGATTGGTTGGTTCTTAATAGCTATTCTTACATGAACTGTGATTGGTTTACGACTTTTTGCTCAGAAATCAAGAAAGAGAAGAGGAAATCTTGAAAAGGTCAACACTGACCTGGTTTTTGAATTGCTTCCGTGATGTATAAACTGGTATTTATTTTGGGTTTTCTTTCGTTTTCGTGTCTATCTGAGCAATCAAAACCAGAGCACACGCAATCATTCCAAGACGGCGACAAAGGTGTATTTATCTTCGATCAACTTTTTCCGCCAAAAGTGATCAGTGCGTATTTCGACCTTGTTACTGCTGGTAAAATATCTGGGAAAATTTCTTCTTGGTTTTACACTTACAGTGATTATTACCAGAACTTTGGTACACTTAATTCCTCAACTAACTCTCCATGGATTGCTCCTGTAAACCCAGAATTTTTCACCAGTACATCTTTGTGGAATATAACCCGAACTGTTGTCGAAAAGTTATCTGGAGGAAAGAAGTATTTTCCGTATGATGTGTGTTTCTCTATGCAGCGCAGGCTGGATTTTATAACTGCTACAAATAAAGGTAAGATTAATATTTATTTTCGTATTGTATTGTGTTTTTATTTCAAGACGAATACTGCAGCATGTCTAGCTAAGATCAGGTTGTACTGAGTCGTGTTTGACGAGGCTACTCAGAGATCAAGCTTCGTACATGTTGACTGGACGTTTTATTTACAATTTGCGCTAAAAAATTAACAGTTTGTTGTTTTAGTTGTAATTTAAGGCTATTTATTTCCCTTGGCTTAAGTAGGTGCTAAATGAAAAAAGAAACAGCTGTTGGATGGGAAAATACTTTTTAAAAATAGTGGTTGTCCTGGAGTACTTATCGTCAAATAAATCTGATTCCAATATCCAGATATTAGAGGGCTGATATTCTTTCTTTGAATATCTTCTATTCAAATGTCTGATTTTTGCTAATGATTGTCCCTTGTGATTCGATCCTTCTGTAAAACAGGGCCCATAGTCTTATGTTACTTGCATTAACCCAAAAAGTGATCAGCACTGAATTTCTCCTTATAATGTTAAGATCCAGGGGGTATGGGTCTGAAGGGTCCAAATCCCCCTCTCCCCTTCCCCCTTCCCTAAATGCAACCTTTGGACAAGAAAATTAATAATATTTTATTCTTACAAGATATGCACAAATTTATTTCTATCAATAAATACTCGAGAAAAAACCTGAGAAGATGTGCTTTAGGTGCATCAAGAAGGGGACTTTCAACTGTGTGCACGAGTTTGGACTCTCTCTATCAATAATTATGCCTATAAATTATTACCCATTATAATCCATTTTTCTAACCAACAACCAAGCTAATATGCTGTACAATATTTTCATTTTTTTGTTGGCAGCTAAGAAAATATTGACTCAGGATTAATTCCTGTTTAGACCTCTTGTTAAGAACTGGAAAAACATCAAAGAATTGAGCAAGAACAGATAAGAGATAAAACAATGAAAGTCTTCTCCTGCACAGTGTATGGCCTCATTTGATCCAGGAGAAATTAGTCACATCCACTCCTCTCTTCTCCTCCAAAGAGGCTCCTGCTGGGTACCCCAATAAAAATAGCAAGAGCGCAGGGAATAATGTAATGGGAAGTGCTTTCTCTTTTACCCCTTCCCATCGTCTCGTGTGCTCTCTTTTTTTACTCTCCCTAGCCCCCCTATGACACAAAAAGGCTTCTGTGGAGGAGAGAGCGTCAACTGCTAATTAACAACATATTTTTTATCATTTACAGAAGCCAACGTCGATACGCATGATCTTGTTGTCAAGATATCTCTAAACAAGGATTTCAGGAAAAATGATTATGGAGAAACAGTATTTTACAAAGATGATGGTGAAATCCTTGCTGCGGTTTATCCAAGAATGGGACGCATGATTGTGTGGAATGCTTCAATTCCGTTCATCTTTAAGCCTCCTGCTATGACATATGTTCAAGCCCAGTTTGATGTTATAGTGAGACTAACAACATCAAAAGAAAAAGCAGTCCAGAAAATAACAGAAACAAAGGTATTTAGTGATTTGCATAAAATCTGACTTACCATGGGTTAAAATCAACCATCTTTTGAGGAACTCAGCCCTAGTCCAGTAGACTTATTTTTTTTTAAGCAATAAAAAATAGGTATTAATTTTAAAAGCAACATCTTTTTCTTTAGAAATCCAGCTCTTCTTGTTTTATTCCTCACTGTAGTGTCATCATTTTTGTTTTCCCTCTTAACAGAGGCTGATAGAAAAAGCAGAGAAGCAAGAAATGCTAGGATTTGCAATGTCAGACAAGAAAGAGATCTCCCCCGTGGATGTCAGCAAACACGAAATTAGGAGATTTCATGACAGTAAAGGAAGAGAGATTGCAGTGTTTGATGGATTAGTGGACAAAGCAGATCTTGACGCTTTAAGACTCTTTTTGCTGCAGTATAACAGTGTTTACGCATACCAACCATACGATGGTCATGATGAGGAACATGATAATGTGTCTTGGATCGCCATGATTAAGGTTTTTGTACTTTATTTTGACAAAATCAGGATTATTTTTCATTTGATGGGCTGTAAAGTAACAGTAATATTCATTTGGATGTTCCATGAGTTATGTAGTGTATTTTTGTTTTGTTTGTCGTTGATGGTTGATGTGTTGTTGTTTTTTTTGTCGTGTTGCACGTTTTTTATCCCGGAAGGGTGACAGAAGGTTCATCTGCTTTTTTTATCAACCTATCTTACCCCATTCCTTAGGTCTTCTTGTTTTCTAATATGGCGGCATTGGGAGGGAAGACCCTTAATACTGCAGGAAGCTGGTAAATTCAATAGTATTATTTGAATTTTGATCCAGCCATGAAAGCATGAGGTTTTGGATGCTCCAACTTTGTTTACTCACTTCCCTGCTCATTATGAAGTTTTGACCTGACCTCAGACAATCCCAGAGAATCAGTTTATCTTAACAGCCTTCCCTCAGCATTTTATAAGGGACTAGATAGCCTGAGAAAACAGCAGCGCTGGTTTCCCTGGCAAAATGATGTCTGAAGAACGAGCCCAGAAATTCCATGCTGACGACATGTCACTACCCAGATCTGGGTAGTGCTTCTGATTGGTCGTACTGCGAGGGAAATTCATTTCAACCAATCAGAAGCACAGCCCAGATCCAGGTAGTGACACACCATCAGTATGGAATTTTTGTTGTCATTCCTGAAATGTCATTAAATGGGGAAATCAGTGGTAGCATTGCAAAATGTAAGTTTGTTTTCTCAGGCTAATAATAGACTGGTTCATGTTCTGTCTACAGGTGAAAGATTTTATCAAAAGTCGCCTGTGGAGGCTGGTGAAGCAGTTGGCAACATATCTAAGTGGTCTGAATGAGTGGTATCCATATGATGCGTCAATGAACATTATCAGAAATTCACACTATCCTAGGATTCACGAAGATTGTATGCCAAATGAGGTATAACTCTCCTTAAAACGACTTAACCTAGAAAACCATTAGTTAAGTTTTAGGGCACTTTGCAGAAGTCAGAACTGGCTTTTTTAAGGAATTTTCCCAAAAAAAAAACCACATCAATTCTATGCATATTATTCCGGAATTGACCGATCTGGCTGGATAGTTTTGATTAAAAGTGAAATTCTTATTATGACAGGAATGGTATGGCTGGCCTGTTCTGACAAATGGAAAGCTCTCTTAGATAGCTTAGAGTCAAGCAGGTGTTAAGTGAAACCACAAACTGAACAAAAAACAAGCCTGAAAAGCTGTTTATGACTGACAGATCTTCCAAAGTATTTTCATTATTTTGCAAGGTCACACCATAGGTTCTTACACACTCACTGATAGATAATTGAAAAGTTAGGATTATGTCTCCATATTATATACTTGAAAAAACACCAGCAGTGCTCATTTAATTCTTTGACTTACCAGTGTAGTATGTTATTCAAGGGTGGTGCTTATTTAAAGTAGAATCTAAATTTATAGAAAGTGCTATACCGCTTTTATAGGGTTGTCTCTTTACGGGCTATAATAACATATAATATAATAATAATATAACATATATTATATAATAATATAATAACACGGAAGGTAGTTTAACTTGTGTTTGCAATGATTTATAATAATATTATTATTATTATCATTATCATCACCATCATTATCATCACCATCATTATCATCATCATCATTATCATCATCATCATCATCATCATTATTATCATCATCATTATCATCACCACCACCATCATCATCATCGTCATCGTCATCGTCATCGTCATCATCATCATTATCATCATCATCATCACCACCACCACCACCGTCATCATCATCATCATCATCATCATCACCACCACCATCACCACCACTATCATCATCATTATCAGTATCGATATTGCTATCATTATTGTTATCATCATCATCATCATTATCGTTATTGCTATTGCTCTATTGTTATTGTTATTATTGTTGTTGTTATTGATGCTAACAGCAATTATCAACCTTTCAGCATGAATACACATTTTTGATGTACCTAACACCAGACTGGGAGGCAAACAACTATGGAGAAACAGCATTTTTTGAAGAAATTTTAACCAAAGATGGCCTGCCATTCCCTCCAGGCAAACAGCAGTACGAGTGGATTGCATCTGTGCGCCCGCGCTATGGCAGAATTGTGATATTCCGTGGTATCATCCCTCATTCTGCTAGGCCACCAAGCCCTGGCTTCAGTGGAGCGCGATATACTTTTGCATGCAAGGTGAGTGGATATTAAGTAATATTTAAAGGGGCTCCGTCACGGCTGTCAAATCTATTTTGTTAATAATGCCAAGGTTCGAGTCGAATGTTCGCAAGCATGTCAAATCATATCAAACGTTACAATCAATAAAAGTGAACTTTGAAAGACTGTTACACCAAGATAGTTTTCAAAAACCAACAATTGCAATCCGTTTCAATCTTCTTCAAGTTTATCCATCAATACCTTCTTTTGTATTTGCTGTGTTATTTATAACTTCTTTCATTTTTTTTCGTCCCTCAATTTAGTGGCAGTTGCCAACGTGACAGAGCTTCTTTTTGCACTGGCCAATTTTTGTTGAAACTTGTTTTGAATTTTATTCTGCAAGCAGAGGTTTCTTTTCAGCGTGACTTTTAGTGTTTACTAAGTCGTTCCTGACTTAACCTGAGATCAGGCGTTTTTTTTTTGGCTTCTTTGTTTCTTTGGCTCGAGAGGGGAAAAAAAAATAACGTGAGAGACTTAAAGGGATAATAGGGAGACGGCATGATCTCAGGCTATTCCTGACTGTCTTCGTAAACGCAGAAAGCCATTCAAGAAAGAAACCTCTGCTCGCATGATAGTTGCTTGAGACATTCAGTGTAACTCCCCGCCCCTTCTCCCCCTTGCAGTTTTTCTTGTAAGGAGCAAACTATTTATTTCATTGTTGCCAACATCTTTGTGAAAAGTAGGGCTTGATTTTTCCTCATTCGCTCGCAACAAAAGTGTTGCAAGACGTGTTCTTCAGAACATGAAATTTGGCCTTCATTTTTTTGGCACTTAGGCAATCAAATTCTGTACATTATTAACCAAATTGGCGACAAGACTTCTTCATCACACCCTAGTTAAAAAAATGAAGATAAATCGTAAGCAAAAATGGGCACCCAAAGCTCGTTGTTTGTGTCAGAAAAACGCCACATAATGATTTCTAGTGACTAAAAATTGTCTTACGTCTCTGTTACGGTCAACGACTTCTCGGCTAAATTTGTAATTACACATACAGGTCTCCCGCACTTATCGACTTGCAATTTCCAAGGCCTTACGTGAAACTCTGGAATATCTGAGTAGCGACAATGAAGAAAATGTCGACGATCCAGTTGTTTTCGAGTTGCTAGAAGAAATGTCAGATGACGAAGAGAACGGCCCCGGCCGACCCACTGAGTATATTGAGGAACAACTGGAAAAATATCGGCAGAAAAAGAAAGAATTTTACGAGGACACCAAGAAGATGACCATTGAGCAGCTTATTAATCCTCAAGGACAAGTTAAGGACGAGCTTTAACATCTGCCCCGAGAAAAACCTAGGTTTCTTGTGTAAGGTGTTTGTCACGCTGACCGGTCGTTTCGACACAAAGTTGTTTGATACAAGTCCTTTCGATACAAGTAGATTCAGTCAAGGTATAAACAGTTTTGTGTAGTTTGTTTATAGACCGTGAGATATTCACGCCATATGTTTTTTTGTTCTTGCACTAACTATACTTAAGTTTGTATCGAAACGACTTTGTCTTGAACAACTTTGAGTCACAGCTCACATTCAACAAATCATCAGAGCACAGATCAGAGTGTTAACTCCAAAATGAACAGGACAAGAAATGTCTCTTAGCCCTAATCACTATCCAAAACTGGGAGAACTGTTTGGTTTATTGTCGTTATTCACCTGCCGATGAAACAATGATCTGTAATCTTGCCCTGTGAAATGTGACCTGCAACAGAGACTTCCCACCCCTTCTCAGCTTGCAATGCTGGCACATTTAAAGTATAGTATAGTCCATGAAAATGATATTCCCCACCCTCTCCCCACTCACAGTTTTGGACCATTTTCGTATATTTCTTTACCCTGAAAACAACATTGCGGGTAAAGAAGGGGAAGGAGATAGGAATTATTGGATGAATGAAGATTTCTGGGAAACGGACCACCTACCCCCCGCCTAAGCCAATATTTTCCCTTAAGTGAGAAGTAAGTGTCAGTGTCGGTTAGGGGAGGGGTAGGTGGTCAGTTTCTGAGAAACCTAAACGGTAAATAGCTTCCCAACACCTTTGACGGTAATAATGCTTACAAACCGCAGGTATTAACTTAACAATGACGCTATACGTACAGTGACTTATTAAATTATTTTTATCATACGAATAAAAAGTGTATTTAAATCAATTGGATGTAAAATTAAGTTATATAGAGAGTGTAATACCTAAGACTGACCCGTCAAGTTCTAGTCCTGCAGCATTCTAAGGGCTCAGCAGGTTTTTGTACGGGATCACCGAATTTCTATCAATACCAGTTATAACTGGTGTTGAATTCTATGCTGAAGGAACCGATTAAACAAGCAAGTATGTAGTCTTAGTCTTGGTTTTATTTCACTTCATTAGATTAGTGGTCAACACTAGGCAACATTTAGCCTGTTTAAAAAAATACTATTTACAACTTTTTATGATGCCCCATTTTTAAAGACACTAGAAATACCTGTACTGAAATTTTTCCTTTCGTTCCTTCAAAATTTTCAATAATTTAACACAAGCATAAGAAATAGTGAAGATGATTCATTGAATGTTTCTTTGCGAGCTACACTGTATCAACAGTGACGCTAATTTTTCGAAAACAAACAATTATCATTACTGCTTTTCAGCCCTATTTTCGTTCTGTTCATGAATGTCGTCATTTCTATCCAAACTCCGAAGAAAGTTATTGACTTTTTCTTGGAGAGTACAGTCCATGCCACTGGCATGAAGTCCTAGCGGACTAATATTGCCTTCACAGCCAGGCGATGTCTGCTCTATCCTATGTGGCATTTCCAGCTTAGGAAGATCGGTAGTCATGGTTACAGTCACTCGTGAGGATGTCACGCCGCTGTCACGTGATAACTGCAGAGGTATGATTTCCTCCTGTTGCACTATGGGAGTATGCTGTACATTAGGGGGACAGGAGATTTTCCGGACTCCTCGTGAAGGCGATGAGCTGCGTGTTGCGTGCTGTTGGGAAATTTTTCTTCTGAAAAATAGGGGACTTGCAACGTGATTCATGGACTGAGCCGAAACTTTTCTCAACCTCGGTGGAAAAGGATCGTTGATGGGGTTTCCCGTGTTGTGATATGCTGAAGTGCCGTTTATCATCTCGGCAGATCGCGTTTTACCGCGGTTGAATGCGGTGTTAGCGTTCATCTGAAGCGAGCTTTGACTAGACGTCCTCCTTAACTGAGGACTTTGTTCAACGCTTATTGTAGGTGGATCGGCGACGGAAATTTTACGACGATGTCCCGAGGCAGCATTCGTTGAAGACGAAGAGTTGTCGGATGAGTTCGATAAGTGCTTTGATAGCGGTCGTTTTTGGGCCGATGACAGCTTTCTTGTCCAAGCCATTTCAGGTTGTTTTTCCGTCTTTCTTGAGCTTCTCCTGGTCATTTTCTGGTTGAGGCTGTTTATATCTGTTATAAGGACAATTAAGGTTGGTTATAATCTGCAAAGTCACAACTGTGGTAATTATAGAGTATAAATTAGCTGAACCTGACAGGAGATATTGGCTCTTAGAAGAAACTTATTGCGTGAATAAGAGATAATGATATTGAGTGACTCAACCGACAAATTAAAGGAATTAGATAAACAAGAAGCACGCGACATCCATATTGACTCCTCCCTCAGTTTATTTTATTGTTAAATCACGTCTCCGTAAAACACGCTTACATGTGTACGTCCCATCTACGCAAATGAAGTGAACTCATTACAAAGCTGCAAGAAACTGAATTTTGAGTAAATGATTTGAGTCAATGATTTGAGGCGAGTTGTCTTTTGCGATATCCAGCTCAGTAAAATGGATAGGGAGTTTTTTCAACTTTCAGCAAGTCGAAGTAGTTTTTAAAATAATTATAGCCTTTGTCAGTCTCTCAGATAGTAAGGGGGTTAACTGAAAACAAGGCACTCAGGCGTGATCAGCGCCCGTGGGTCAGTTTTCGTATCAGTATCTTTAAGATCTCTACACATTACTGATCTTGGAGCCTGGAACAGGCTAAAGTGAATAGGACATTTTGGTTCGCGGAGAACTAAAACATTTGGATAGACTGTAAATGTTTGATCTTAATGTTTTGTTTGCCTTGTAATTCAGAATATGTTCTGTTTAAAATATATGTAATTGTGCCCTCAGGCCACATGAGTCAGTGCAAACTTTCCACCTAACAGAGTAATCACCTCGAACGCAGTGCTGTCAATTAGTTTTAACCACCACTTTTTTCGCTTCATTTTATTCTTTTTAATAACCACTTAATCTTCTAAATTATTGAAAATGTGTATCAAATTTTGGTTTGAAGTGTTTAAAAGAGATCTAATAGTGTGACCATTCAAATGCGCGTTGTTTCTTCTTTTGTAGACAAAGGTGTTTCCCATTTCATCTTAAAACGTCGGCGATACAAACGATTGCAAATAATGGAATAATAATGTAGAATTTAGATCTTATTAATAAGCTTGTAGAAACGTGGTCTATGTTAACTCACCCTCTAGTGTAACGTGCTCCAAAGGCGAATCTTTGACTTCCCCTGCAGGACTTCTTGTTGCTTCTTCAGTTTTATTTTGCGCTAAGCTTTCATCGTGTAGTTTAAAAGTCTTTGTGTTTACTGCAGTTGCAGGCCTCTTCCATTCGAGGACGTCTTTGTCTAACAAATACGCTTCTTTTGTTAGCAGGGGTGAGCGAATTGTTGCTTGTTCTCTTAAGGTATGGTGCAGGTCTTTGACTTCAGTTTGCAGTCGACTTAGCGCTCTCTTATGCGCTTTTTCCATAGAGTGTAAAGAAGTTTGCAGTAGTCTTTCTTCTCGATCGTTTAGCCAACGGACATTATTTCCTCCTTGGCTAAGATTCATCTCCCGAAGAGTTACTTTTCCATGATTTGCCGCTATGACCTTTATGTTGTCCATCCTAAAAATTCGGTTTTGTACCACGAGAGGTGCAAGTGATCAGTTTGTATAACTTCAGCAGTTTACATATCTATCCTCCAATGCGCATTTAAATACACCAGTCAGTACGGTCGTTATCGTCCGTCATGCAGATGAGAGTCATGACTAAGAGATTTATTTGATATTCGCATGCGCATATTCTGTTTATGAACAATAAACTAAACAGCCAAAGTGGTGCTTTACTCATGGGACTAATTATTAACAGAATTATTTTTGCGTTTGAACAATTAAACGACCCGTTCCTTTTGTGTAATGCGGGTTCTTACGTCACAATCTCGAAGTGATCAAAGAATGCTTTAATTATTTTCCTTGTTGCGCAAAAACACTGTTCTAATGAAAAAGCGACGTTACTTGTGGATTGAGAGACCGAAAAAACATCGTGGCCGTGCCTAGCAAAATGTAGGTTAGCTCGGTCAGTTTTCTGTTTGTGTCTAGACGTAAATTTCTTTTGTTGTACTATGGTTAACACCGATGCTCGTTCGACCGTTGAAGCCCCGAGGCTTCATCATTTACTATTGTCAGCGTGTTCAAGCAAGAGTCTCATCAAGAAAGCTCCGGCCAAAACCACACAAAACAACAAGTGAGAGAGATGAACATAGTATTGAATTAAAGTTCACTGACCATTGCGGCTTATCGTTTAAATTACACTCGATACGATTATATGAGTGAGACTTCAGATAATACAGCTAAAATCATCGTCTATATTGTTTGGGTGGGGGGGGGGGGGGTTGGGACTCCCTCGCTTAGTATTATTAATTGCGAACACAAGTAGGATGGGTAGATACAATATATCCCGCCCTGTTTCTGTTAGCCAAGGTTTTTTGCTGGGAATGGAGACAGGAGCCGATTGAGGGAGATTATTCCTATTACCGTGGAGACCAGTTCTATAGCATTAAATTATTGAAAAAAAGAGGAATCTGTTGAGTTGGGATTTATTCCTCCCTCAGGCCATTTCTTGTAACGCACGTGAAATTAAGTGTTTAAAATTTTACACTACATTACACTGCGCTACTCAGCAGTTTTACGTGTTCTTGCGACATCATCAAAATCACGTCAATCTAATTTTTTAACGAGGATAATTTTATTGGATCCGCCTTTCCAATTTCGGCATCCGTTTTACACCCCGGTCTCTTTCCTGATCTATTCTCAAAATTCATCGTACCATGAAATCCCTGCAATAAATTACGGTGACGATGCATTTGAAGGATTTGT
>OZ037992.1:2261516-2464016 GCA_964035705.1 Porites rus
GTATTACAAAACGAATCTTGAATCTAAAGATAAACACAACATAAATGGTTTTCTTTACAAATTGCTTGTATAGGAGGGGTGGATGGGACAGTTACTTATATATAAATTATGACGCTACCAATGGCTATTTTGATTTTACAGCCAATCTGCGAATATCTGTATCAAATAATGACGTCAGAGGCGGGGATCCTCGGCCACTCTCCCCATTCTTCTCTCATTGCTCATCTCAGGAGAGTCTGGACGAAAACTTCGTTTTACGGCCGACAGGATTGCGGATGATTAATCGTAAAGTTCCAAGCCCGATTCCTGCGTGTATTACGTCTACCAGAAGGCGAACTCTGTCTGACGGTCCAACCGAGGCTCTAATAAGTCCAGTGATTCCACGAAGACGCCTTAGTCCAAGACAGCTAAAGGAAGGCATGTCACGTGTCAGGTCATGTCCAGTGATAAACTCTGGCTCAGATGAACACCTAAACAAATCGTCGTCCTCACCTCCTGTCTCACCGCGGTTTACTTTTACAGAACTATCATACGCCGGCGCGCAGCCGCAAAACAGAACCAAGTTTCACTCGACTCCAATTGGTGCAAGCCCAACGCTCACATCCGCTGACCAAGAAAAGTTACCACGGATACATCAGACCCGCGGCAGTCCAATGCTCGTAAAGACGCAAAGAACACCAACTGAGTCTGCGCGTGAGCTGTTTAACGTGAGTCCTGTTTTGGGTGAATCCGCTGTCTCGATAAACCAGGACAATAACATTCAGTGTGACCTCAACGATAAAGTGCAATACTATTTACATACTATATCTGCAGAAAAAGACATAGACCAGTAAGCTAGAAGAGTGGTATCCATAAAACCTCAAATATTTATCCTTTAAAAAGATTTATCAGACAAAGTATCATGGTAAAATTCTTGTGCATGAACTTAAGCCATGGGCTTTCGGTCTTGTTCATTCAAATGAGCAACTCTGAGTTGAAACATTAGTATTATAAAGCGAAAAAATAATCCAACCGATAACCCAACGGATCTGTTTAGCAGCTGGCGTTAGATAACATCGAGTGACGCCAGATTGGACACCTTATGAATTTTACACAACGCATTATTTCCATGATGGAACGAGACTGGAATGTAGAAAGAGGCTAGAATAGCTGAAGAAACCGAAGCTACAGAGCGTCAGTTATGGAGTGAACACAGTAGAGGGTTAAGCACTGGTCTGCAGTGATTAGGGTTAAGCACTGAACTGAAAACGGTTACCTTTCAAATATTATAATGGGGTACGGCATATATAAGAACATGTGTATTTTAAAAATTACTGGATTTGGCAGCTAGTCCTCGATGGTGTAGTGGATATGGATGTAGGCTATAAAGCAAGTGACCCGGATTCAAAGCATCACAGTGGAGTTTTTCTATTTCACTTTTATATTACACAGTAAAGTTGGACTTAAGTTGTTCTTCATGTAATTTTACTGAAAGAAACAATCTGCCTTCAGCCGATGTTACCTAATGCTAACCCTGTTTAGCAACCTCGTTCCCAGGGATCTCTCCTGCTCAAAGAAGAACCTTGGGAAGGAGTTTGATCTGTTTCGCTGTTCACACAATTGTTCAAACAGAATCACAACTGAGGCTATGTTCACAGTATACCGTATAGCTTTTGCGCCTGCGCGAAAACTATACCGTAAAGGGCTTCTGTTCACACAAGATTTTGGCGCGAATTCTGTCATGTGTCTGTAACTGAGAGAAACTGCGCTCTAACATATCGGATAGGTGTTCATACTGTACCGCATAGCTTTTGCGCCCGCAGGAAACCCATACTGGATAGGGTTTCTGTTTACGCATAAGAACGGCGATTTTGGCGCGATTTCTGTAATGGAGCAAAGCTGTGCAGCGCTACGGTACACTTTGAATGACATAGCCAAATAAAATCCAGGGTAAGTTCGGTACACCCTAGGTGACAAGTTGCAGCAACATGTCGCAGAGACACGTTGCAGCGACAAAACGCTCCGTTTGCACTGAAGAATTTTTGTGAAAATCTTTGTTGCTGCAACAGAATTTTGTCGCCGCAACAAGTCGCACAACTTCAGTCTGATTTGCGACTTGTTGCAGCGACAAACCTCGTCCAAAGGGTGCTTTTCCCTGGCCTTGGGCCTTTGGGCCTTTTCCCGCCCCACCTCCAAAACCAGGGAAAAGCGCCCTGGGGACGAGGTTGTGCAGCGATAAAATTCTGTTGCGGAGACAAAGATTTTCACAAACATTCTCCAGTACACATGAAGGGATTTGTCGTTGCGACGTGTCGCCTTACCGTGTTGCTGCAACTACAGTCGCGCGAGCTCTACACACCGAGTGATCTGTCGCCGCGACGTGTTGCTGTAACCTGTCGCCTAGTGTGTACAGACATTTAGTGATGCGTGGCACTTGCAATAAGATATAGGCTTATAGCGTGATATCGTAACAAACTATCGAAAAGTGTTATAAATGCCTTTAGAGAAACAGACGTTTCGGGTGTGTCGGACATGTAAAATTTTACCCTTGTTAATAAACTAGGCGAGATTCCTTGGCGATGGAAAATTGCTAAAAATTTTATGATGAATCATGTGACGTAGAAATAGAAAACCAAAGTAATGTTGAAATAATTTCGATAATAAACCACTCTACAAAAATAAAATTACAACCTTTTAAAGGCACTAATAAAAGTGATTCATTTCGGATTCATTCTTTTTCACTTCTTTCACTTCGAGGCTAAAAAGTACAACTACAAACTTTAGAATCACGTTTACGGGAAAAGACAAGCGTCAGAATGAACTTGACCATTTTTCTAATTGATAAATGAGCAGTCAAAAATTGTTCAAAATACTTCTTTTGAATAAAACGATAAAAACTGTCTTATTTTTCTGTAAATACAAAATACTTTGACGAAAAGTGATGGAGAAACTTGGTCACGTGGTACAAATAGACAGTTACGTTTGCTTTAAAAGCAATTCTAAATCTTTCTGTGAAACGGATTTCTTTCTAACCTACAAATGAGCTGCTATGAATCGTCAGTCATCCAATTCTTCTTTTTCTTTAACACTTGTGTGTCCCACTTTTGGTGAAAATCTTCCTAGAGCCTTACAAAGAACAGAGCTCACATCCAGTTCCCCCGGAATAGGAGTAGATGACCTCCGTAGTTCCCATGGCTTCTGCCGTCTTCCCCCGGGGGTTCTCCTTGAGTTAGCGGGGCTGTCCGGTATGGATCGTGGATCTGAGCCTCTTCGCTTCAAATCGAAGGAACAATCTTCAGACAACTCTCTTATATTCTGAAAAGAAGCGCTTTTCCTTATGGAAGAATCCGCGACCACCAGCTGTGTATTAGTCTTAGAGGTGTTATCCTCCAGTTGTTGTAGTTTACGAAGCATTTCTAAGGTTTTTTCACGATCATTATCGTTGTTATTATTTTTGTCGTTTTGTGAGTCTTCTTTCCCGTCCTTCCTTGATCTTGAGGACTCCGAAGCTGCAGACATTTTTAAATTGTCTTGAAAATTATAAACTCTTGACAGAGTTCGTTGACAAAGTCCAAAAGAAGCGGCCTCAGGGGAGCTTAAGGTCTGTCGATTCTAATTTAGCCTTTTAAACTTCTTCTTACTAAAAGTCTGAAAAGTGCAACCAGTACTATATAACTTATAAACGCCGTTTCGTCCGGTATCAGCGGCCCTGAAGAGTAGATAAATGTAGAGCTGAACTAGCCATGAAACAAAGTGGTAACCAAGAGCACAAAAGAATGTTTAATCAATAAGAATCAAAGTTTGCTTT
Organism: Porites rus; assembly: GCA_964035705.1. Taxonomy (NCBI): domain Eukaryota; kingdom Metazoa; phylum Cnidaria; class Anthozoa; order Scleractinia; family Poritidae; genus Porites; species Porites rus. The sequence continues at coordinate 2,265,304 of OZ037992.1, forward strand.
TGATATTTTAAAACATCAAACAAGTGAACAATTCTGTCAGACTTATTATCTGGGTATAATATAAAAAACAAACAAGATGACGTCATAATGACCCTCTTTAGTTAATACGATTTAGTATAATTATAAGAACAAGTCATCAGGGGGTTACAGACTTCCCGTTACAACTCGACTCTGAAATCTTAACCAACCACGACGACAACGACAAGCAACGACTGGTTTTATGAGCAAAACAACAGCTCTGCACGTGCATCTCGCTTCACTGTTAGTACATTTCGTCATGACGGCCATTAAACGACGACTACGACGTAAAACCTCCTTAGATTAGAATGCAACGTTCTATGGAGGACGAGAACATACGAGCACGAATTTTCCTTTCTCAGTTGAAGTCCTTAAGAAATCAACTCCAGGAAAAAATGGCCCATATTTGACAAATAGACGCGCTTAAGTTTTAAAGGACGAAAATTCATTTTTTTAGCGACGTTTTCATAGCCGGACGGTCGCCGTCGTCGCTTAAGCCCGGTTTCCATATGAACGCTACGATAGCCGAGAACAAAAAGTTCAGCGGTCGCAGCGCTCATAGCGATCATATGGAAACCACTCTCCAGCGGTCGTATTCTCAGCGACAACGATCGCTGAGGGTTTAAAAAATTCTCACTCTAAATTGAGGCAGATTCAGAAAAAAATGAGTTTTAATCACGGAAAGCAAAAGCTCTTTTTCATATCAAAGGCTTCGCACTTTATCTCGTTTTAAAACTGAGGCTTGGAGCTACTCACAAATGGCCTGTTCAATAAATGCGTTATTGACCGAGCGTGAGCTCAAGAAGGCTGGATATTCGGTTCAAAATGCAAGTTCGATTTTTTTGTGTGTCTTCTTGGACCAAGGCGAAGTCAAGGTCAATTAAAAGAGTCAAAACTGAAGAAGGAGCTCCTGGCCATTGCGGGACCAATCCGGGAAATTCCTTAGCTACATGGTAGCCAATCAGAACACAGGATTTGCTTTACCATTCAGCCATATAATAATGGGCTCCTGGTTACTTTTAAAAACACAAAGAAGCCCGTTATCATGTTATGGTAACCTAGCACGAAAGTTTGACGTATGATATTCGTATCAGCTACGATAACATCCTCGGAGACCTTTTGTCGCGCCTTTTCTCCCGGCCCGACTGACCGCCCCTGGGTCTCCGAGGATGGTACGATAGTTATCACTGCTAACTTCTAAAAGGCTTGCATTACCATGCCAACACACCTGGCCTATAGTCTGTCCAAGGTCACTTGTTCACACTTACTCTAATTTTGAACCATTGAGAATCAGGCCACCTTCAATAGGTTTAAAAAAACACACTTTACCAAAGGGCCCACAGCATATACTAAGGACACTAAGCTACTTTCAAATGGTTAAAAGAAGCAATTACCACAGAAATATAAAAATGGAATTTGGAATTATATCAGCACTTGATTGGTGTTTTATTCTTTCAAACATTTGCATATCCCCGTGACAATTCCCATTCGATATAACGAATACTTTGTGATCTTTACAGCCGTTCAAGAGTGAAAAAGTTTTGCTTCCAAAAACAGAGGTACCTTCTTGTTCTTTCATTTTTGATCTTTCAATATGGTTTCAAAGCAACGCGCAACGTGTTTTAAAGAGGGGAAAATAAAAAAAATGCATCGGCAGTCCTCAACTGATGAGTTTAACTAACTAATGAGAAAACAAGAGTCAAAGCCGCCAATTTTATAAGCCGAATGGTGATACTACTGATCCCATATATATCTTGACACCTTAGTTCAACGCTACTTTCAAATGGCATGAGCAAAAGGCGGAAAAGGATTAAGAAAAGAAGCGTAAAATTACGAGAGAAATATAAAAATGAAATTCAAATCATATCAGCACTTAAAATGGTGTTTTATTCTTTCAAACATTTGCATTTTGTGACAATGTTTCCTCCATACACAGAAACTGACTCTGTCATCTTTACAGGAAAGCTCCAGGCAGTAGAACTCAGTAGTCCTTTTACCGTCCTAGAGTGATGTTCAATAGCCAAAGAACTGGTTTTGCTTCCGAAAACAGAGATATTTTTTAAGTCTTCTTTGTTCATATTTGACCTTTTAATATAGGACAATATAGTTGCTGAGCAACGCGTTAAAAAAAAAGGAAAATTAGAAAATGCATTGTGAATTTCTCCGGAAAACAAGAGTCGAAGCCTCTGGTTTTATATAAGCTGAATGGTGATACTGCTCCCAATTAGCCTTTTATGAAAAAGGGTAAATGTTACGTCACAGATAAGTGTTTGGCTTCTTATCACGCAAGAGACAAAGTTCATATCATACTGTGCACGAGATATCGCATGTTCGCCAGCGCGGGCCATAATATCTATGGTGAAAATAAGTAAAAAAAAAAAGGACATGAACATTATTTACCACACAGAGTATTTTTTTTGCTTTGATCTACTTTCACTTCATTATCTAGGCTTCGCTCTTTTATTTTTCCCACTATTATTGTTATAAAAATGGGATTTTGCTACTCGGCAGTCTGCCACGTGAAAAACCATCGGTATTTACATAATTAGATGCCCTGTTTTAAATTTCACTTTATATATTCTGGAAGATTCACTTCGTCGATCGTGCAGTCACCTGGAACCTTGCTGTAAAAAATAATTGCCGTTTTAGCTGAGGCCAAACAAAGTCGCACATAGCATTTTAATGCCTTAAATTTTCTTATGATGAAAGAGAAAGCAGATTATAAAACGTTCCATCGAGGAATTGGCGAACCGGGGTCTGTAGTAAACAAAATTGATAACGATTATGAAAACAACAACACAAAAGCGATGAAGAAGAGGATAAAGAACGATGCTGCAGATGACACGGAATTTTTCAGCGTCGATCAGGTGCCTCCACTCTTTCGAGAACCGTTCATACTTACTGCCTACAGAAAGTGCAACACGACAGCCTGGTATTGCGTCAAGAGCCTCTTTCAAGCCACCAACGAAACTATAAACATTTGGAGCCATTTATTGGCACTTGTTGTGTTCTTACTACGTTTTGCGTCAATATTCACAAAACACGACCCCTTCAAAGATTCACGGGTTTATCCACTGCTGTGCTTCGCGGTTGGGATCTCTGTTATGTTGCTTATGAGCGCGGGCGCCCACTTGTTTAACTGCATGTCCATCAAGGCCCGTTATGTGTGCTTCTTCTTTGATTACTCCGCTATTAGCGTGTACACTTTCACCGCTGGTCAAGTTTTCTACTTCTATTCCCGCCCCGTGGAAGCAGACTGGGTGATTTTTAACACCCCTGCCATCTTTCTGGGCATTTCAGCCACCATCTCCTTCGCCTCTACCCTCGCATGTTGTTACTCGTTTGCCAAAAGGAACCGCTTTGATGCCTTTGTCAAGGCTGGTACTTACAGTAGTTCTTGGCTGTACAACACTTCGCCTTATTTATCAATGCTCCTGCTGTGTGAGCCGGCATCTACGTGCAGCAGTGTTTCATCCATTCACTACTTCGCGCGCCACTGTTTGTTCTACGCGGGAGGTGTTTTAGCTTATGTCACTCGCATCCCAGAGCGACTTATGATTGGCGCGTTCGACGTCCTGGGCCATAGCCATCATTTCCTTCACATTCTGTGCTGTATTGGGGTAGCAGACGAGTTCTCCGCCATGGAGCTTGATATGCTACAAAGAAGGCCGTCACTGGAGAGTTTCCCTGGTCCGACATTTTCAAATACCATTTTACTGACAACTGGGGTAATTCTTGGAAATATCATAGCAGTATTGTGGTCCGTCATGAGATTTAAGCTGCACAAAGAATAACTTACACATGTGAACAACATAATTCTAGTAAACGGACTCATTTGCACTATTTTCAGTACCACAGTATGCAAGCAAAAGGCTTATCTCACCTATGACTTAATTTATCGTAACCATAGCAACCGAACTTGTTGCAAAAACCATGCCAGCAATTGAAAAAAGAAAAATAAAAAAAATAAAAAAAATTAGGGTTCTGCTTCAAAATCGTCGTTCAAACATCCTTTTTCGTGCTAGGGTTAGATCACACAGGTATTATGATATATCCTTATAATGTATTTCATAATTGCCCGTCACGGATTGACTTATATGGTCAAGGAAAGCATGTATATATTTCAAAAGTGCACTGCCTTGTTATGTATATTTGTCTGAGGACATAATTTATACTACGCAGTTGTTACGGTATTATATTTATTCACATGGCGAAATAAACTGAATTAAGCTGTCAAACTACAAATACCTCAGAATTGTATGTAAAAATGGATTATATATTTTGTAGCAACAAAACTTGTAATGTTACTAAATGGGCAAGTTTACAAGAAAGTAAAACGGAACCAGTGAAACTGCAGTTTATTTAAGCTGTACCCAAATATGACAATAAAGTAGTAGTTGAATTTTCATTTATCTTTCGTCGTGGAAGTTTGTCAGTCTTTTGACCACATCGCTCATGTGGACCTTCTCTAATAGAATTAAGATTTCTTTTCAAACCTGTGGTCGATTCCCGAGGGCAACTCCCATATGAAATTGGCGGGGATGTTCGTAATCTCTCGGTAGAAATTGTCAGGGGCACCCAACGACAATTTTCGGAAAATTATCTGTTCGGAAGACGATTTGAGGTCTAGAATTTTCGGATCATTTTCTGAAAAATTTCTTGCTTGCCTGCCAGTCCTAGGATTTTCGAAAACTTCAAAAAAATCGTATAATTGCCCATTTTTAACGGATTTTTACCCTAAAAAGGTCACCTAGAATTTTCGGGAGCCCTTTTTCTGGCTGAAATTTTCGAAAAGGTAAATTTTGATCCCTATAATTTTCGGATCACTATACTTTCAGCTAGGAAATCCGAACAGATGAAAACTTTTTAGGGGATAAAAAGAAGCCTTTATCTACCGTTTAAATACTAAAGTATGTTCAACAATGCTATGTTTATGTGGTTTTGAACTATATTCTCGTTGGGTGCCCCTGAATTGTAGCCTGAGATTTTAAACAGCCGATCGTTTAAAGACACCACACCACCACTGGTTTCCCCTCGAAATGACGGTTGTTTACCATTTACAAAAAGATTCCGGAAAATGCAGTTGGAAAGTAAACGAAACATGAATTTTTTCGTCGTTCCAGCGGAAAATTTCCAACAGCTACGGTACATCTGAAAAGATAGTCCTGATATTCCGGATTGAATATCCCAACAGAAATTCGTGTTCCATTTCTTCAAAGCCATGTTTGATACCAGTTTCAGGCCTTCGCGGCCGTTTTCCGGTAAATGGAACTGATTCGTACAAATGGTAAACACGATTCCGGAATGACATTCTAGGGAGTCAGTTACATTAGTGATATCCTTTTCCTTCCGCGCATGCGAGGCCCATACGTATTTGGCAACCTTTTGTGTCCTTTCTCCTTGCTTCACACCAATCAACCTACACCTTATGTCTGTCTCCGGCTTGGTGGTCCGCATTTCAAGACTTATTTTACTGCCACAGGGATAGCAGTAGTGCAGATGGTATAGGGCTGGTCTGCAGGGCGGGAGGAACATGCGCGCTCCTGACCCCAATCTCCGTGAAAGGAACAATTGTCAGGGCCAAGGCCAAGGCCTTACTCAAAACCTGGACTCAAAAATGACTAATTGTGAATGCCACCTCGCACTCCTGTGTGTCCTACCTTATATCTCTATATGTCTCTTACACGAAGAGAGAGCTATGATAGAAATATATCTTTCTATCACTGCTGAAAAATAAAACGCCTGAGAATGAAGGGAGTGAACTCGAAATTCGATACCCTAGTTCAGATCTCATTTCCGAGAAGCCGTTCCAGCAGCACGTACACTATTTCAGCACGTACACTGACACATGATCTCAGCTACCCAGGAATTCAGTTTACGGCGTTATTCAGTTTTGTGTGATTAAGAGGCGAAAAAACCCAGCAGTTTGCACGAGAAAAGGCGAGTCTTGTAAAAAGCACACTCGTTAACACAGACCACAAAAACCGTAAACCCTGTCACCAGCAGGGGCCTCCGACAAGAAATAAGGTACTCCTCTGGAAAAAATCTTATAAGTTGCTCGGTTCAGCGGTAACTACCATTTACACACTTCCCCATCGTCGAAAGTCGTCGATGGACGCGATGAGAAGAAGTTTACATTCTTCGTCGTTTATTTAGTGCACTTTTTCGCTTTCTCTGTAGCAAGATGATGGAAGAAGAAGATTCGTATGGATTTGAACAAACTCTGGTAGGATAAATTTAAGTTTAAAAATGTTTGTGCTCATTTTGCGGACAACTAGACATAAACAAATTTTCATGAGCGGTTCGCTCGTGCGAAAGTTGGTTGTCGATTTACTTTGTGTATTTAAAATCTATTGATTCCAATTTTTTCCTATATGAGAAAGAAGAGAATCGACCACTTATTAACTTCCTATAATACGGTCGTTAAAGCACAGGTTTGGAACGAAATTAGCGCCTGATAAATCACTACACGCGTGTGTTCGTTCAGCTGTTCTACAGTAATTCAGCTTTTCTTGTTGTCATCACGGTATTCCCAAACACTTAAAGTTATCTTTAACGCAAGTAAAAAGTGCGTACAAAATCTTTCTAAAGCTTTTTCATGCTTTACTTGATTTTGCAAATTTCGTTTTCGTATGTTTACCGGTATCAAAACAACGTGTATTACGTCCGGTGTTTATGTACCGGATATTTCTGATGAGTATAACATGAGCTGTTTATTTGATGTGACGATTCCTTTTGCGGTCTGTGAAACACTGATCAAAGGATACGTGAACCTAGATAAAACTTTTGGGAACTCTTTTCTACCCTTGGGGATTAGTAAAGCAAGGGAACAGGGCTTAGAGCACTGGCTGTCACACATGTTGCAAATTTGATCGGGGAGGTTTTTCTCGATCCGGATGTTCCGGATTGCACCTCTCTTAGAAACCATCACTTAACCATCCAAATTCCAATTGATCTGGAATGTACAAAAACATATAAGCAAGCCAACATTTGTTGATTAACAAATGACGCAGTTGTTGGTATCCAACAAGTTGCAATAGCTGTGGCCATGTGACTGAGAGATGAGATCCTGGTGTCTATTCTGCTCTTATGTTCTCGCTGAAGCTTGTCCCATTCGTAAGTGGCTAATCCATTACTCTGTTTGTACAGTATACAGAGATGTGTGTCAGATCGCCTGAGCTCCAGAGATTTCCATTTACGAGATGATAACATATCAGTGACACTGTCTAATCTGTCGTAGCGCCCGAGTACCCAGCGAGCTGCTCAGCATTGAATCATTTTGACCTGTTGTATGTTCGTAGCTACGTAAGGGTCCCAGACAGTGGCACTGTATTCAACAATCGGTCTCACAAGGGCTTTTGCAAGCTTGTTCTTTGGATTTGGCCGAACAAGTGCGGAGATTGTGGCGTAGAAAGTTCAAAGTCTTGTTTGCTTTGGTGGTAATTTAATTTACATGATCTTTCCAGTGTAAAGCATAGGAGAGGATGATCCTTAAATACTTAGTAATATCAACAGTTTCTAGGACCCTGCCATGAAGTTTGTACTGAAATTTGAAAGGTGTACGTCTGCATGTTACCCGTATAATGTTGCACTTGCTTGGATTAAATTCCATACGCCAGTCAGATTCCCATTTTTCCAAGCTGTGAAGGTCATCTTGTAATTGCGAGCAATTGCTCTCAGTTTTTATTGTAAGGTAAATGACAGTGTCATTGGCAAAAAGATGGACCCTTGACTCAACACAGCATGGGAGATCGTTTATAAAAATAAGAAATATTAATGGCGCCAGCACTGATCCTTGGGGTACACCTGATGTTACCGGAACTGAATGCCAATGCTCTCCTTCTAGAACCACACTTTGTCTTCTTTTCTTGAGAAAACTTTTCAACCACTTCAATGTAATGTCATCAATGTCACACTTAAACAATTTGTATAGCAAGCCATTGTGTGGAACCTTGTCAAATGTCTTGCTTAAGGAATTCATGTTAGCCATGAATGGCTATGGCCCACAGGGGAACAACCTTTTTTTGGGAACTGATTTTCCCAAAGTGAAGTTGCCTGGTGGAATTTTCCATGGATACATCATCAAAAGGGAGGGGAAAGCAAAACGGAGTAGAATTTTCCAAAGTGTTTCAAGGTTTTTGTCTGAGATTGCTTAGACAGTAGTGAGTATAAAGTATCTAGAGGTAATAATGCTGGTTTTGGGAGGAATTGGAAGATAATGAAGATTAAAGAATTAAAAATTCACCTTTAATTTTAATATGTTTTAGATGTATGGCCGTTTTACGACCACACAGCTTCAAAAATATGCCAAGGAACAGGGTGCAAGATTGCGGAGAGAGCAACAACAGAAGGAACAACAACAAGCTGAGGATGATTTTAAAAATTATGATGATTCTTGCCTTTCATATTTTAAAAGTGAGTATATTAAATTTGTGCTATATAATTTATATATCTATGCAGAAAGTGAAGACTAATCTTCAGTCTTATTTCGTCAGCCTTCCTTTACGACAGAGAGGGGTTATTTACTCTTACGAAAAATTTGGGTGAGAAGTAGGGATGGTGTCAAGGCTGTGCTCTAAGAAAAATTGTAGGGAGCCCTTTGGCCTGAACCTGAAAAATCCAGGGTGCATGCTCAGCATATGATTTCTATGCAAAAATGGAGAATTCCTAGTCTCCCATGAGGAAAAGTTAGCTACCAAAGGCCACCAGGTGTTACTAGAGTACAGCCTTGGGTGAAATTAGTTGGTTGACCAGCCAACACACTATTGCTCAACGATTCAAGTAATTTTTCAAGCACAATATGCACAATGTGTTTCTTCTGATATCCAGACCCCAACCACTATCATGGTTAGCACGTGTAGTGATTTCTCTTGTTCTCTCTTGGAATGTTAGTGAGTTAAAGAACTACAATCTTGGACTGAATAAAATGGAACAGTAAACCTCCCATCCCCCCACCCCCAAATCAAAGATGAAGCGGTGCAAAAGCCATAACGCACCATTTTCCCATCCTTGATTTGGGGGCATAGGGGATCAGGCTGGCTTTTTTTTCCAAAATAAGGCCCATCAGCCAGGAGCCTTCATGGTAATAATATTTTATTTTGATGATATAAAGGAATTCAGTTAAGTTAGGGTGTGGTAGCATTTGATAGGTCAATGTTGCCTGAGCATGCTCAAATTTTTTTTGCGACTAAAATCAGCTGTACCGTTTGCTTCTCCAGCAAAAATTAAGCAAGTATTCCTTACTCAGTAATATTTTTATTAGGTACCTAAATGTGTTTTTGTATTATTTTCCTAGTAATGCTTGTTTCCCTTTAAATCCATTGTTTTAGGGTGTATAGAATGGTTACGACCCTGCTGGAGTCGACTGGGTAGCGACTGGGTTTTTCTTTTAATTCTTGGAATAATCATGGCACTAATTAGTTTTGTATTAGACTTGGCAATTGAAAAATGTCAAACAGGTGAGTACAAATACTATCACACAAAAACACAGCTCAGAGATATTGTAGTTCAGAAATTTGTGCCCAGTGCATTTTGCTCATCACAACTCTATTCTTCCATGGACTGCAATTGATAGTATAGACTAGGTTAAATTGGAGTTGATTGGTAGAAACAGAGCTCTGTAAAAACGGAAAGGTATTTGTTCACAGTCTTAAATATTGTAATAATCAAGGCTGTGCTCTAAGGAAAATTGAGGGGAGCCCAATGCTCTGAAACTGTAAAATCCAGGGTGCCCAGCATATGATTTGTAGGGAAAAACTGGGATTTTTTAGTCGCCCGAGGGCAAAAGTTAGGCATCAGGGGCCACCTGGCTCTGCTAGAGCACAGCCCTGAATAATTATTGTACAATAAAAGAAAAAGAAAAAATAATACTGTTGTTTAATCTACAACCTTAAATTAATAAATTATTTTAACACCAAGAAACAAAATAGTACCATGTGGAAGTACATGTAACAAAGGTGGGCCAGAGGTTTCATTTCATGGGTTACATCGTAGGAATTCAAAACAATTAAAAAGTTAGAGCTACATAACATACATGTAACTTAAAAATTGACTTTGGGAGTGATAGTGTTGAATTGGAGCCCCAATCGAGTATTAGCTACATGTAGGATGATGAAAAAATGTAGTTAATCAGTTGGTCTATTATTTAACTTTCAGCGCACATTTGGCTTTACAATGTATCAAGCCACACTTTTGTACAGTATATTGTGTGGACTTGCTTTCCGCTGACTCTTATCACCTTCTCTGTTGGCTTCACATATCTAGTTTCACCTCATGCTATTGGTATGTTTTTCACAATGCAATGTATAAATTTATACTACAGTCTACTATTAAGGTGGCTCACACTGACTTCAAGGATTTTTTGGTGTCACTTCAACATTGATGGATCAATACATTGTTATAGTAGAAATTAAAAATCATCTTTTTATATTAAACCAACAAAGATGGTATTAAAGATACCATAGTTACCCTAAGTTATCTTAGCAACATTACAACCCCTTAAAAATACTCATTTGAGCTCAGAAAATATGAGTCACTGAACCCCCATTTTTCAGCTTATCAAAATGTATTTTTCTATAAAGGTAAAAATTTCTGTCAATCCAAAAAAGAAATATTATATTAGAAATTTACTATTTTTGATTCAAAGTCTTTTTCTTTTGTTTTAGGGTCAGGCATTCCAGAAATGAAAGTCATTTTAAGGGGAACGGTGCTAAAACGCTATTTGTCATTAAGAACATTGATTGCTAAAGTGGTAAGTTTAATAGGCTACAATGCTTTTAGATTTCTGAGATCTGTTTATAGAAGGAATATCAAATCTGCACAGTTTGAGCAATCCCAACATTGATATGATTGCACTCCTTTTAACTATGTCGGAGATGAAAGAATGTATGATTTACTTGTAAATTCTGCAATATGTTGTTGGTTCTCTCCTTTGCTCTGAGAGGTTTTTCTCCGGGTACTCTGGTTTTCCCCTCTCCCGAAAAACCAACATTTCCAAATTCCCATTCGACAAGGAATCAGGTAGACGAAGAACCCTTTGTGGATGTGCTACCTCCAAATCATTATTTATTTTATTTATTTATTTATATAATAATGCTGAGTTAGAAGATGCCTGCATTGGGCTAATGACAGCTACATGAGTAAAATCAATGTGTAAGTTGCTCTTGTTTGCAGGAGTCATGGTAGGGGAAGTCTTGTGAATACTTAGGCGCTTATTTAAATGATAAGTTTCATCCACTGAGTAAAGTGCTTATTTAATCAAGCCTTAACTACCGGTAATTGAAGCAATAAAATGTGCAGACAAGTACCATATTTGAATTGTTTGTACACAGATTGGTCTTCTAACAGCATTAGGAAGCAGTATTCCAATTGGAAAAGAGGTGAGTTTTGTGATTGTGGAGCTGCTTGCTACACTGTACATATTACATGATTGTTATGTTGAGGTTCAATTTTGTCCTTGGTTTAAATTAATATGTTATATTTTTTTCGTTTATGGGTATGTATGATAATAAGATTGAAATGAAGGAAATAAAAAGTTAAACCAAGGATTACATTAAATTAAAGCAAAACATAATTATATTTTTTGGTACAACTCTACTTACTTTTGTCTATTTTTAGTTAATTTATTAATGCGTAATGACATTTTTTTAATCAATAATTTTATTAAGTTTGGCTGTAACTACTTCCCACAGGGACCTTTTGTTCATATTGCAAGCATGGTAGCTCGATCCATGGGAAAGTTTGTGGCATCATTTAAAGGAATTTACACAGTAAGATGAAATGTTTCTTTTTATTTGTCGCACTTTGTTTTTAACAAAAACGTAAAGCTTTTTCTGTCAACATTGGTGTACTGATTGCTGGACAGGAAGTTAAGTCCACAATGTTTTCTTCAAGGAATTCCAAAAAAATTAACAGTTCAAAACTCAAGGTGTTTAAGAATATCATAACAACTCTTAATGAACATTTACAAGTACTAGCTCTGTTACTAATCTGTTATTTTGTATGATTGTGAAATTTTTAGAATGAGTCCAGAAATACAGAAATGTTAGCAGCGGCTTGTGCAGTAGGTGTATCAAGTTGTTTTGGATCTCCCATTGGAGGTACGTATATGCTACAGGTCAAAATTAAATTCAGGTTAAAATTTTTTAACCTAGGTTGATTCTCAATTTCCTTTGTATTCTAGCCCTAATTGTTCATGGCTCATGGCTAGGAGACAAAGAAATTGGGAATCGACCTAGGTTAAAAAAAATTAACCTGAATTTAATTTTGACCTGTACTAACATATGGATGAGCAACTTCGATGATCATACAGCGATGATCATGTAGGGGCAATAAGGTGGTGTAGTGAAAATTAAAGATGGCAGCACAGTAATGAAGTGAGAAACTGATATATTTGTATGTTTTTTTTTTTCAAACCTGTGCAAGATAGAATAGCCATTGTCAAGGGCACTTGCAAAAGGTTTTACGTTATAAATGTCAATTTATCATTCTCACTGTAGTATTAATTGGTGCACCTTGTATTGTGGTCCCCACTCAAATCATAACAGTGCAGTTTTGTAAGAATGACAGTTATTTGCATTTTGCAAGAATCAAATTTTCTGTAGGTACTTTTTTTTAAAAATCTTTGCTTTGTTGTGGCTGTTTTACCAGTAAAACCATTTTGGAAGAAACAATAAACAAACAAATATGATTATTGAACATGTAGGCCATTAGGGTAATTATTCAATATCATAATCCCACAACTTATCGCTAATTTTGTTATTCTATAGGGGTGTTGTTCAGTATTGAGGTAACTGCAACATACTTTGCGGTGCGGAATTACTGGCGAGGATTCTTTGCTGCTGTCTGTGGAGCACTCATGTTTCGTCTTCTAGCCGTGTTTGATAAAGAAGAAGGTGCTTTTATTAATGACCACTGAGTTTAAAATTTGTTTTGAAGTTCGTTCTATTTTATTCATTTCCCCCTCCTCGACCTAATGTTTTTTTAAGATTACACTAGAGCTTTAGTTGAAGCACTGATAAATAATGGTAATTGAACTGAGTGGAGTGCAATTTGGTCTGAAATCATACGAGTGATTTCAAAATCGAACGAGCGCACAGCGCGAGTTCGATTTGAAATCACAAGTATGATTTCAGACCAAAATTGCACGACACGAAGTTCAATTACCACTTTATTACATCCATTTTGAAATCGCAGAATTTAGTCAGTACTAATATTTTATTGATCGAGTAGCCGGTTTGTTAAAAAGTCGAAACAAAAAGGCTTTTACATCTCATTTTGTATTCGAAACAGAAATGATGCGATATAGAACAAAAATGGTGCGATTTAAAATAGAAATGATGCGATTTAGAACATGAATGACGCGATTTGGAACAGATGCGATTTAGAGCAAAAAATGGTGCGATTTAGGAATAAATCACACTGCTGAGAGCCAATCAGATTGTACGGATAGCCAGTGATTTCAAAGTGGATGTAATAAAGCTGACAATATTATTGTCAAGTCTACAAGTCTATTATGTCCTGAAACAAGAGTAGAAAAATTCAGTTAAAAACCCTTCATTAAGCATATTGAAGTCCATAATCAATTTGAACACCTCAACTGTGCACCACTGAGTCCAGCAGTGCATCCCCAACTCAAAAACACACATTTAGTGATTAACTGTTTGCTTGTTGGGTGCAATTCCAAATGCACGGCCCATACCATCAGCAACTTTTGTTACAGTTTCTGTAGAAAATGGTTATACTAGGTAACTGTCAAATTACTTAATGTCTAAACAAATTGTGTTCTTTTTGCAGAAACGGTTACTGCCCTTTTCAAGACAAATTTTAGACTAGACTTTCCCTTTGATGTGGAAGAGTTTCTGGCTTTTGCATTAATCGGGTAAGTAGTCTAATATCTGCACTGTTCCACTGCAAACATTATTCTCTACCTTCTGTAAGCCCTGCTCCCTCTCTTTGGTCCTCTGAAATACACCATGTCAATATCACTCTTCTCACAATTTTCTGAGAATTCTATAAACCTTTATGTTGTAGGTATGGTTTCTTTGTGGAAGTAAAATTTGCTTATTAGTAATTTCTTATTCTGAAAGGCAAACAATGCAAGGTCAAATTAATTATACTGTGTCACTTGTTAGTGTACTTACATCTTCATCTATAGTAAGTAACTTGTGTCTAGTCTTATGTGGTAATCGGTTTATGTATGAATTTAAATGATTTTGACATATTTCTTTATTTTTAGATTGTTCTGTGGTTTTGGAGGAGCTTTGTTTGTGTTTACACATAGAAAACTTGTTGATATGCAGAGAACACACAAACACACCAAGCTGGCAAAGTTTCTCACAAAGAAGTAAGTTACAGACACGGCAACCTCAGCTGGAGAACTGAATTCTGGAGACTTTATCTTGCACTGCCTTGCCCTCCCCTGTCCTCCCTTCCCATCCTCAGCCCACCCCACCCGCAGCAGCAACACAGAAATAGTTAATGACAGTGTTGAAAGGACCCACAATTATTCTGCCAGAAACTGCTACAATTATTATTTTAACTTGCGATTAATGCTGAAGTTTGGGGCAAAAGTACAGAAAAGTTCAAAAGCCTCTTATTTGGGAAATATTAAAATAATTATGACTCTTGTGGGAGAGTGAGATATTTACCCTCTGTTTCAGAGACTTCTGGATAATCCAGGGGTCAGTTGTGTAAAACCCATTGTTGGACGTAACCTATAATGTCTGGCAGGGTGCAAAGAAAGTCAGTTTTACAGCTTGCCTGTAGTTAGCATGTACTAACCCAAAAGTTATTTTAACTGGCCTGATGATGAGCAGAGTTGATAACAGTTCTTTTGGGATTAATTCATTAAAAATATCATATGCCAGGCGGGGAAGTTAAGAACATAATTCACTAGCCCGATAGTAAAATCCACTAGCCCTGGGCTGTCGGACACTACTTTCTTTGCGCACTGTCTTGCATTGAATTAAGGAGTTTGACTGGGCTGAACAATTCAAATATGCAATTTTGGTCCCAGGAGAGTTCACAAAAAAGTTATGCATGTGTTTGCGCTCCTTGATAAGCCCTAACAGTCTCAACCATCTTTCCTTTTTTCCATTATATTTTATAATAATTGGTGACAATTATTGTATATTTGGTATCATAACTAGGTGTTTTGTTTCTTTTTATTACAGCCGTTTTGTGTATCCAGCTGTTGTGATTTTTATTATTGCTACTATAACGTTTCCAAAGGGACTTGGGCAGTTCATGGCAGGAGAGGTGGGTCTTCATTCCATGGTTATCACTAATATTAACTAAACAAAGTGTTGTAGGTAAGAAGAAGGATTAGCAGAGTTGGTTAGTGCACGGCCTTCTGTGCTGGAGGTCCCAGTTTCGACTCCCAGATGTGATCTCCAATCCTTCTTTTGACTTCTTTCCTTTCTATGTAGCCTTAACCCTTTAAGTCCCAATAGTGATCAAGATCAATTTTCTCCTAACAGTATCCATACATTGTCAATAGATAAGTTATGAGAATTAATAAAACGATCACCCAAGTAAAAATGCCTTGATCTTTTATTAAATTCTCTCAACTCATTCTTTAAGGAAATGTATGGAGATCAGTTTGGAGAATTTGTATGTGGATACTGGGGTTTAAAGGGTTAAGTAGCTGTAAATATCCATAAAATAGAGCACTGATGGACAGTAGGTAGCTCACAATCAGCCTCAGGTTTGTTAGTGAGATGACTATTTCAAGCTGCTGATGTAAAATAAGGACTCCCCACTGTACCTTTTTTAAAATGACAACATCCACTTGTCTTACTATTGATTTTTATACTAAGTAGTGTAAAATGTCTTTTGTCATCAGTTAACGTCACAGCAAGCAATAGACGAGCTGTTTATGAACATCACATGGTCTGAAGCACAAAACTCTGAAGATCAAGCAAGTTTAAATGTTCTAGAACATTGGGATGGAGCTAACACCAATATCTATGTCACCTTGGTTATATTTATTGTCCTTAAGGTACTTGTTGGAAACATTTATGGCCCCAGTTGTTCAACAATGGATAGCGCTGTCTGCCGGATAAATTACTATCCAGTGGATAAGTATTAGGGAAACCAATTGCACTATTTACTAGATAGAGATAAATCCAGTGGATTGAACAACTGAGGCCGTTCTTGGTTTCTGTAGTGTAATTTCTGGGCTTTTTGATAATATGTGTGATCTTTAAAGTAAAAAATTTATCCAACATTATTTTATGTTCTTGTCTTCCATCAATCATAATTATGAAAAACAAAACAAATGGATAAAATTCGCTTAAGGGTTTTTGCTCCTCTGTAAATCCTCTATTAAAGCGGGCCTCTTAGAAAACAAAGGTTTTTCTTTAGTGTTTTCAGAAGGTCCATAGGTTTAAATTACTTTTAGATTTCAATTTATTTTGTTTGTTTCATTTCTTTGCAATTGTGATTGACAGAGACAAAAAAGCTAACTGTAAATTTTGGTTGAAGTTTTTAGTTAAAAGGTTGCGTGTTACTGAAAAGTGCAGTAGTTTGCTGTACATTGTGATTCTGTAGTGATGCTGTCTGTAACGTGTCACAAAATAAATATTCTCTCTTCTTGGCGGTTTTGTTACAGTTTATAATGACTGCAGTATCTGTTGCTTTACCCATTCCTGCTGGTGTCTTCTTCCCCGTCTTTTTAATTGGTAAGGGATTATTTTCATGATTTGTTACTTTAATAGTTGTTAATCTGTTGCAGATGAGTGCACCATTTTGCTGTCTTTGGCTGTACAAAAGAATAGACAAAGCACCCATTTTAAACAATTTTCCCTATACTATAGTGATAATAGACAACATAAATGTATCAGCTATTAGTTTGTTCACAGTAATGATTTATATATTCTTTATTTTAACTAAGTACATTGTATCCCACTTTGTTATCTTAAATGCAAGCATCACCGAGTTATTGCTGTTTTTGTAGGAGCCGCATTTGGTCGTCTTGTGGGTGAAGCCATGGCAACATGGTTTCCTGATGGTGTTAACTCTGGAGATGCTATCACACCCATTGTTCCTGGAGGTTATGCTGTTGTTGGTAAGGAATGATACAGCTAAATTTTCTGATGTAGCTTTACTGTTTCTTTAAAACCTGCCGAAGAAGTTTAAAGAATTCATTTTCGTTGGAAATACTACTGAGTGATAGTGAGTCCTCGGATGCAATCCTTTGGAAGGATCCGGATCAGGATCAGTGATTTGAGATCACTTAAATCACATGCATGAAAGAAAGTGATGAACTTACTTTGGGCAACTTTTCATTGATTCCTTTGATGCACCATGACTTGGTGAGTAATGGTGCCAGATCATAGTTATATGTATTTACTTTTTTTGTTTTGTGGTACACAGGAGCTGCGGCCATGTCAGCAGCAGTTACACACACCATTTCTACATCTGTTATTGTGTTTGAGCTCACTGGCCAAATCACACACATTCTACCTGTTATGGTATGTTCTATGCAATCCTTAACTTGTACAGTGCTGAAACACATTAAGGCAAAACCCTTCTCAGAAAACATATGGCTTGGAAATTCAACTGGTACAAATTAATACACTGTAATGTTTTCAGGATGGTAAAATGCAGGACAAAAAATTTCACGAACTACGGGTATTAGCAAACTGAAATCTAGTTCTAAAGTTCTATTCCAAGGGAGTACTCTATGAATTTTGGGGTGGGGGCATGCTGCTGGTACCGTGAAACCCCAAGCCTATACCAGACACCACTGCAGTCAAACGTCTAAATCGTTATTTTGTTTTTTATTGCTGGGATTTCATTTACCAGTTAGAGAAAAATGGGCAAAGATGTATAAATCAGTTAGTCAACATAACTATCTTTCCATTTTTCTCAAAATTTTGAGCTTTTTTCGCTGAAAACGCTTCGCGCTAAAAGAGAATCATGTTTGAAAATGGCCCCGATAATAACGTCAGCATCGGTTTTCAATCACTTAGAACTTTTTGAGTAAACTTTTAAAAAGTTTAGTAAACTAACAGGATGTTGGTAATACCCTAAACTTTCGATAGTGAAAGTAGCAACCTTAACTTTGAAGTATTTCGCTTAACTTTTGCAAATTTCACTCGTTTGACTGCTGTGAAATACCAGACCAAGGTTGGCTGTAATAATTAGTTAAATTTAACTTCCCTATTCAAGACTGCATATCAAAAATCTCAATCCCCTCCCTGACTAAAATTTAATGTGAGCAATGAATTCAACTCACCACTGATCACGACTGATCAGTTTCCTCCTCCTCTTGAAAACCCTACCATTCACAGTGGAGCATATCTACATAGCCCATGTATGGTAGTGTCCCCACTCCTAACCCTCTCCACCCCCTTCCTGGCCAGGTTAGACTCTCTTTCTTTTTTGCTAAGTTCTTTTGCCAAGCAGTAGACCTTTTAAGCTTGTTATGTTTTATAATATTGTTTTCCCAATTCAGACCATGTGATGTTCTTCAGGGAATTTGCCTTTTGTCTTTTAATTAATTATGTATACATATGCACGTAGATGCACATGCTTAAAACGAAATTTGAAAGAGACAGTTTTCTGAGGTACCATCACGTGGTCTGAAATGGGAAAACAAAACATACAAGCTAAAAAGGTCTATTAATTACAAGA
This sequence comes from Porites rus, assembly GCA_964035705.1. NCBI lineage: Eukaryota > Metazoa > Cnidaria > Anthozoa > Scleractinia > Poritidae > Porites > Porites rus. The sequence continues at coordinate 2,283,961 of OZ037992.1, forward strand.
AACAGTCTTTATGTTTGAAGGCTAGGGTGACTAGTCAGAATAAAGCCCATGGCCAAGTGTCTTTAAGTGTCTTATGAAATGCTAGAGTTATCTTCTAGTTTGTCTGGTACCTGCTTGTCAATCAAGGAGAGAATTTGATAGTAGATCAGGAGACACTTGCGGCCTTATTCCATCCATCGCTTCATTATTTACTGTAAATTAATATCATAATCTATGTCATTTTATTTGGATTGGAACTGTGCATTATATTGTGGCCAGTCTGACAACTGCACCTTCAGCTGTATTGAGGAATGCAAAATGATTGCATTCATGAATTTATGTGATTAATTTTTGTTTCTATTGTAGATCGCTGTTTTGATCGCTAATGCCATTGCACAGTGGCTGCAGCCATCATTTTACGATAGCATTATTCAAATCAAGAGGCTGCCATATCTTCCTGATGTTACAAAAACTCAGTAAGCAAAAAACACAGAGTTTCTTTGGACTCCACTTATATCTGTTTTTTTTTTACCTCTTTGGAGTAAAAATTTCTGATTTGTTTGTCGTATGACTTTCAGGGTTTATAATTTACTTGTTGCTGATATAATGAAGACCAAACTTTTCTACATCTCATACACCTCCAAGTACGCTGACCTTAAAGCGCTCCTGGAAAATTCAGATCTACGTTCATATCCACTGGTAGATTCTGAAGGTAACTAATTAAATATGCTAGTTTCTTTTTATTTGGAAACTTGTTGAAAAGCTCTTATTTGGACACATACTCTCTTTCCCAATGCACCCCAATTCCCCCAGCCCCCTTCACGCCAAGATTATTCTATGAATCTTTGGGTGGGAATATGCCACTGGGACCCCAGAGCCCTAAATTTTGCTACTGGGGAACTCCCCAAAAAATGATAGCCATTTATCAACGCTGTCTTTGCTATTGAAGTGGAATGTAGGTAAATTTAAATTTGCCGACTTCTTTTTTTTTTTGAGTGGCAAAGCATACTTTCCTTAGTCTAGAATAAAATCTTCAGCAAATTGATCAGTTCCCTGGAAATTGATACCCTTATTCTAGACCTAAACTATTTGATTTGCGTACCCCATCCTATACTTAACTGCCTGAAAACCATACCCTTTACAGCATTATTTCCTTAAAAATGTACTATATAGCCTATATATGGTACAGTCTAACCTCGCCTTACGGACATCTCTATAATACGTACACCTCTCTATTACGGACAGTTTGTTTATAATAATAATAATAATTTACCAATTTATATAGCGCGTATTTACATGTGCTGATCAATAGCGCTTTACAATCATATGTTTAGAAGAAAACAAAAATACATTACCGTGAGAATAAAATAAACTAAGTTACAAACTATAAAAAATACTTCTTAAAAAGATAGGTTTTAAGTCGAGATTTAAAACTGTTAAGTGATGTTGCTTGACGAAGCTCCACAGGTAGCTCATTCCAGAGTTTCGGAGCTGCTGCTGAGAATGATCTTGCTCCCAATGTTGTAAGCATCTTTCCCTTGGGATGGTCCAATAAGAGCTTACCAGTAGACCTAAGATTATATAATGAATTCGATTTTATACTAATAAGATCGCTAAGATAAGTTGGCGCTAGGCCATAAATACATTTGAAAGTCAAAAGTAAAATCTTATAGTCAATACGCAAAGAAACTGACAGCCAGTGCAGCTCATAAAGCGCCGGTGTAATGTGAGAAAACTTTCCAAAGCCAAGAATAAGTCTTGCTGCTGCATTTTGTACACGCTGTAATTTAGCGATCTGCACATTTGGTAAGCCAAACAATAAACCATTACAATAGTCAAGACGGCTGGTTATAAAAGCATGAACCAAAGTAATTAAAGAATCTCTCGACAGGTATTTCTTAATACGTCTCAAGTTATGTAAATGATAAAATGCCGCATTACAAGCCTTGTTTATATGATCAGTCATGCTTAAGTTGAAAACCAGGATCCAAGATTTCTAACACATGGGCTTGGACTGATACGATTATTGCCCACAGTTATGGAACACGAATCTAATTTATCAAGCTGTTGTCGTGTGCCGACTAACAAAAACTCCGGTCCCAGAAAGGCCAAAAATCATACATTCCCTACCTCTATAATACGGACACCTCTGTAAAGCGGACACTTGGTTCTGTCCCTTTGGTGGGCGTATTAAAGAGGTTTGACTGTAGTACCACTCCCCGCAGGACACTCTTTCATTGCTCATCAATCCATTTTGAACAAAGGGCTGATACTGTACCTCTCTATTAAGATGATTACAAGTGTAATGTGAATTCCCTCCCAAAAAAGTTAAGTCATTATGGTGTGAGAAGAGAAACAGCCTTAAAGGCATCTGTGGGGGAAATAAAGTAACAGCTATGTGTAGAGTAGGAAGTGGTGTCGTTTTACACACTCATAATAATAATAATAATAATAATGTTGTTGTTGAAATTTTTAGATTCCATGATTCTCCTTGGCTCTATTCAACGACCTCAACTTCAGTCACTGCTCAATCAACACATGCAGAAAGCATTTCAAACCAGCAGTCAAGCAGAGAGTGAGAGTGCTGTGTGCTCTCGTCCAGAGACACCGGACTCACTTCCTGAGTAAGTAAACCCATCTGCAGAGACTATGGAAAATATCAGCACAAAAACCAGGCTTTGCTTTATAAATCCCAACTTGGACGTACAAAACTTTTGTTAGAGGGTTTACAGCACGAATCAGTGCAGAAACCAAGCTTCAATAATTTTTTAAACCCTAACATGGGCTTATAAATTGAAATTTGTGCTACAGGGTGCACTACAACATCAGAGCAAACAACAAGGCTTTGATTAAACCCCAGCTTGGACACACTATAAGAATATGTGCCAGAAGGTTCACATTTAGAGTCCCATGCCCATGAAAACATGGCAGACTCATGGAGATGTAATACTTGTGGCAAAGGCTTACATACGCATGGAACCCAAATTAAAGTAGCCATGCATACACAGGCAATCTAATCTAGTGGTTTCCTGTACTGCTAGACTGTTCAGTAGTCTTTGTCCTTTTGTGTTTGACTGTTAATTTATCGGTACTGATTTGTGAAGTTACATTTTGGAAACTTAAGAGGTTGAGCTTCAAATGACTTTGCATGGATTGAAGTGCACACTCTTTTAACAGTCAGTGTAAAATGCAGACTGCAGACTATTGTTTTCACCATTCAAATGAGTACGTGACAAGAATGGTCCCATTGTTTTCTAACCCGAAAAACAATAGTCCACAGTCAGTCTGCAGTCTGCATTTTACACTGCCCTCCTTTTAATGCTAATCCTCAGAAACAAACCTTTACATTATTTGAAGGTATAGTGTGACATATTTTGAGTGACATTTCTTTCAGGGACCACAGCAGTGATGGCCATGTCTCTCCTACAACAGTTGAAGTGTCTGCTCAAGTATCACAAAAAGTATGTCTTGTTACATAACAATAACAGACAGATCAGATCATCTGTTTGCTTGCTTGTTTGTTCAGTCATTCACAAAATAAAAAGGTCACTTGTGAAATCCAACAATTAATTTTATGATTTTTATATTTATTCTTTACTTTGATAGTCAAGGTCTTGGAGAATAAGTATTTTAATAACTTGTTTACAATTGGCAAGTTTACAAGCAATTTAGTTAGTTTTTAATGTTTCAAAGAATTATTCTTTAACACCAGGGGAGAAAATTCTTGAAAGTTGCACCAAGCTTCCAGAACCCATCTGAATCCCTTCATCAGTGATGTTTGCTGTTATTCACAGCCTCATCTTTAAAGAGGTGAACCTTAGCAAACGTCATTTATGAAGCGATCCGAATGAATTCTGAAGGCTTTGCATAACTTTCAAGAATATTTTGGTGTTGAAGAATACTTCACTATTATAATGTCCCAACAATGGAATCTTCGTTCTGTCACTTTTTAATGCTTTTGTCTTTACTCTGCAGGTCACAAGCCCGAGACCTTCTACCGGAAAGTCTCTGTTAGACAAAATAACAGGTAGCCTTAAATACTTGTGTTCTTTGTTCAAACCTTGCAAATTGCAAAATTGACATTCCCCAAACAATACTTGATACCCCTAGTAATTCATTTTATTTTTGATGACTTGTAGTTTTTTTGTTCATTTTCTAGTTCCTGCTAGACTTCATAAGCTGTTTGGTAGTGGGTCAGCTCTTAATGATGCTGAGGTTGGTTTTTATTCCTTTTCTGTTTTGAAATAATTATTTGTAACCCTTTGTTCCAAATAAAAGTCACTCTAGGCAGCCTGCTATCTATTGTTAAAAGTACACCAGCTATCATTATGGTTACCAAGGAGAATGCCATTTTTTTAGTTTTCTGATTCCAGTACAAGAAAAAGTTATCACTTCCGGTATTTTGGACTATGCTGTTACAATGTTTTATCTTTTATCTATTGCTAAAATGAGCCAAAAGAATTGTAACATAAATATTCAGTCTGAGTGCAAAGCATGCACAGCAACTCTTATACTTCTCTTGTGTTTTCAAACTTCCTGGTCATTCTTCACAGCTCAATCAGCATGCATAAGCATTAACCAAATTGTTACCATAACTACTCTTTAAGTGAAAGCATTTTGTCTTATTTTCTTGTAGAAAATAGCTGAAGCTAGTGATAGAGATGGTGTTAATGGGGAACAGGTAATCTCATCTATTATTCAAATAATTATAATTCAAATAAATAAATAAATATGGACTGTTTAACAGCAGTGCTGATGGTTTGTTTGAGCTCATGATCTATCAACTGCTCTTAATGGTCTGTAACAGTGCAGCAGTGTTGGACATGACTGAGAATTCTTGATAATTTGAAAAGATATAGCTGGTACTTGATTTTTAATGTTTCAGTTGATTAGATTACCTTGACGTTGCCATAAAAATGTCATCAGCTTTGTTCTGTTTTCTCAACCCACTCCTTGCCATCTGTATATCGGAAGAATTTTACACCCAAAACTGTCAAACATCCAACCGTTTAAACCATAAGATCAAAATTTAATTCTCGTTTGTTGCCCTTATTCATTTCCTACAGAAGCAGTGGGGAGAAGTTGATAAATATCAAGCAAATTCATCTTGTGTGATCATGTCCGTAATTCTCATGACCACTCTGTTTTATAAAGCATTGATATTACAAGGAGAAATTTGATGCTGATCACTCTTGAGGCTTAAGGGGTTAATACCCTCCAATGAAAGACTACATATCCAGAAAGATGTTGTTGTTAAATTTCTGGGTGTCAACAACAATGATTTATCATTGCCATGATGACCATTCTATAATTTACCTGCGTACTTTGTTTCTATCACAGCAAATTCAATGGGAAAGAGAACTCTTACAGAGAACAATAGACTACAGTAATTGTCAAATAGATCCAGCACCATTCCAGCTGGTGGAGAGAACATCTCTGCTTAAGGTATATCCTTTTTATACCATTATTCTCAATACCTTAGCATATGGACAAATAGCAGTAGATTATGTTGTAATAGTATATCGTTTTCTAGGACCACAGGTCAGAACATTTTAAGGGCTGTGATGACAAGTGAGCATACATCGCTTTTGCACTTCTTGAACAACTGTTCTCTTTACAATAATAAACAACCAGAATGTAGATATCACGTAAAGTAACTGTAAAAACTACTTAAAAACTTTCCTTCAGTAAATGAAACACTTTTAAAAATCGGCTGTCAAACCACCACAAAGAACAGGTTCAGCTTACTCGGCCAATAAAATTGACATCTCGTAGGCATTTTAATTTTCTAAATTTTGATTGAGTGGCTGTATTATTGGGGTGAAATTGTAAAAGATTCAACTGGTTGGGATTCTAAAGTGGCCATTGGCCTTATCAACGGGTGACCACATTGATGAGGTTATTTTTAAAAGAAAACATATGGCTGTTTTCCTGGGCCAAAAAAAAGTGGCTGTAAGGTAGGGTTCCACTGTATGTGCCGCTAGCCTCTCAGAGACCCTACCCTTTTGTGTAGCCAAGTATAAACCCCATCTTAGTTACTTTTGAGACAAATGGGAAGACACGTTGTACTGGTTTTGTATGTTGGGGTTGTTTTAACCCTTTAAACCCTGAGATCAAAATATGAATTCTCCTTTGTTGCCGCTATTCATTTCCTACAAAAGTAGTGGGGAGAATTTGATAAAATATCAAGCAGATTCATCTTGTGTGATCATGTCCGTAATTCTCATGACTACTCTGTTTTACAAAGCATTGATATTACAAAGAGAAATTTGATGCTGATCACTCTTAGGGCTTAAAGGGTTAAACTGAGTTACCAATCAGATCGCCCACTTACCAGAGATTTCTGCAAATATCAGCTGCCCATTAGAAGTTTTGTCATTTTAGGTTATTTGTTAAAGCTCCTTGATATTGTTCTGTTTACATCTACGAGCGAATGTTAGACTTTGGTTTTAATTTTATTTGATGGTGTCTTGCAGGTTCACAAGCTTTTTGCACTCCTTAATCTTTCACATGCTTATGTGACTACTCTGGGTCGACTGGTGGGCGTTGTAGCTCTTAAAGAGGTAAGTAGAGATCACGCTGACAGTAGAGCAATTTTCATATGACCTTGAAAAATGGTTTTGGTAAGTGTTCATTGTTTGTCTTATCAGCCAATGGATGAAAAGATCAAACCATGGCCTCTTCGTTTTGCCACCAAAGAAAACCCTAACTTGGAGAAGGCATTGTTCAATTAGCCAATCGTGTTGTAGTATGACGCCAAAGCAAAGTATTGATTGAATTCTAGAAAGTTCTTTGGGTGTAAAGTTTCTTCAGCCAAGTATTCACTTAACCAACCAAAAGCCATGCGTGTTTGTATCTGTTTGATATACCAATCAAATCACTCTATTTCTGTTTGTTTGTTGTTTCTAACATAAAACATAACATAACATAACATAATCTTTATTTAACATGGGAGAAACACTTAGCTAAAGCTATTTTGCAGGTTTTCCACAAATCAATATTAAGAAAGAAAGAAAAAAAAATATGTACATAGAAATGTAAAAATATATATATATATATAAAAATATAAAATATCTAGCATCTAAAATTTCAAAATTAGATAACTAAAATTGAATGTTCCTCACTTGTTTGTTAAATTCTAGACATCCAGCTCTTAAACACAATTCATTTCGAATACTGTTCCATTGTTTTGCGGCAAAATATCTGAAGGAGTTTAATCCATACTTTGTAGTATTTACTTTTGGCAGTGATAGCGTATTATTGTCCCTTAAATCGTACTTGTTGTTTCTCATTTCAATGAGTTCCTTAATGCATGTGGGGCGGTGGGTTTTGTTTGCTCGTTTTCATTTCAAGGTCATACAAAAATTGCTCTATCAGGATTGTAACATTAACCTATTGACTGCTCTATGCTACCTCAAACGACATGGAGATACCACAGTCCTTGTAAATATTTGTTTAAGAATATATTACTAATTGACACAGAATTTTTAAACTTTCACTTTGAATTTTTTCAAGACTTATTGAACATTAGGGACCCTTATGAAGTTATCAATGTACCTTTTCATCTTTTTTTGGACACCTTAATTTGGCTGAAAAATAAACATCTAATTTCAATACACTTTTCACTGTGTGGATTTCAGGTAAACACTCCACACTCCTAAATTCTCACTTGTTTTCATTGCAGGTTCGCCAGGCAATCGAAGGTGAGAGGTTTATGGATAAAACAAATGTTGATGCTGTGGAGGAGATGGGTAGCGGAAGCTTTATATCAACACAGGATCATGATGTTATGCTTCAGCCATACAATAAGGAGCCCCACCCCACTATAGAAGTCTCTGATCCTCATTTGTAAGGGTCCACTCTGTAATTAACCTAGTTAGAGTTAGGTAGTAGGTGTTTACTGTAACCCATCCCAGTAGGATGATTCATGAAGCAGATTCAAAAGTTGTTGCTAAGTGACACTAGTCATAGTATTAATACACAAAGGTAGGCATTAATAGATCCAGTTACCCTCTGACAGAAAAGATTTTGTGGCATTTGCCACTTACTGTTAGAGGTGAGAGTTCGAACTGTGGGCAAAAAACACCATACAACTATGCTCTGAAGGGGAGGTGAACAGTGGTGGATATATTCCGAGACATGAAGTGTCGATGTATACATCTAGCGCTATGAACCGACCCTGAGAGGGATAGTTGTTTTAGTATTTACCAAATCAGTTGGATAAAATCAAAAAGGAACTTTTTGTAAATAAAAGAGGTCATTTAGTTAGGGTTTGTTTATCATTTCAATTATTGAAAGTGTTTTGGGGATCATTTTTTTTTATGATTTTGTGGCAAATTCAGTAAGAAAATTTTTTTCTTCCGACCAGTAAACACCAACAAGCCAAATTTTGTCTTTTTCTTGGTATTTGTTGGTGCAGCTGCTTCATTTACCATCAATATTCATCTTTTGAAACTGTTGCAAAACGAGAAGCCATTTTGAATCCGGTCCCAAAACAGGGAATATCCAAGGATATTCCGAGTTAAGGGAGCCAATCAGAACACACGGAAATTGCTATCCACTGATTTGGTGAATACTAATACGCTATATAACTACAAATGTTAAAAAAAGTAATTTAATGCAGTTTGTCTTAGAGTCCGAACATTGTTTTCAAAACCTGGTGCAGTTTTGCATTTGACATCTTTGTTTTTAGAGTAACAATATTTTATGATTGAAGTATATTTAAACTGTAGACACCGGGCAGGCTACAAAAGCATGTTCCACCAGCTGCAGTTGAAAATCACCTAACTGGAGATGCATATTGTTTTAATATTTGGGGAAAACTTAATTGAGTTCAAAATTTAGTCTTATAAAATGATAAAAAATGAATAAATATCAACAATAAAATTTGGATAGATGCTCTGCAGGAAGGATCCATAAACAATATGATTTATGGTAGCATGTTCCAGGCATTCTGTGTCAAAGTAGGTGGTGGCCTAAAAAACAAACAACATTTCGGGACGCCACCACTATTTCCCCACGAAATGACGTCCGAGAAACGAGAACAGAAATTCCACACTGATGACGTGTCACTACACAGATCTGTGTAGTGCTTCTGATTGGTTGAAGCAAATTTTCAAATTATGAGAAACTATATGAGAATATGAGAATAAGAATGTCAGTGTGTTTTTAAGAGAAACAATTATGTTCTCCTCATGGGCACAAGTCTTGACTGTTTGATAACCAATTAAACCACATGCACAGTTCACAACTCGCTGGTTTACCGTAACAAAAGGCTACAACTACTGTGACACAATTGGTTGTTTTGAGAAATTTTGTCCTCAAGAAAATTTCTCACGTTTTGACAACAGTATCTTACTGTAGTAAATTACCAGCAAGCAAACCTTAGCTAACTTTGTTGGGGTGAGAGGTGAGGGAGGGGTCCAGATTGCTTTGTTTTCTGAAAAAAACACCCTCTTTAACGGCAGTGTCTCAACAATTTTACCACTGATGGATCCTTGTACTTGGAATGTCATCCTTAAAACTCCTCATAATGGTCAGCTGTTCAGCTTATGAATGTTCTGCAGTGGGTCTTAATTTCCACCCAGACAAACCCAGTATCCGGTCTCTTTTCTAGTGGCTAGGCCAGTGGACCTTTTTTTCACAACTTACAAAATTATGTACTGTCTCATTTGGAAAAAAATCAAGTTAGTCAGATCATCGTAAAATTATAAAGTATTTGTATCAGATATACAGTATTAGTAAAATCCAACTAGTGGGGTATTATCAATGCTGCATTCTGATTGGTTGAGCTACTACCAGGCTATATGTTATAGCCCACGAGTAGCGAAAAGCAGGGGGTTTTTGGCAGCAAAAAAGGATTAAAGTCTAGCTTTAACTAGCTAAAATTTTTTTATTCTCGTTATTTTTGACCAACTAGTTGGATTTTACTAAAACAATATTATTCCTCTCGCGCTCATGGCCTCTGAGTGAATTGCCCATTCGGCCTTCGGCCTCATGGGCTATTGACTCAGAGCCCAATATTGCTATTAATTACTTGTATAAAACGCCTTTTAAACGGTTTTCTCTTACGAAGCCATAAAATTGCAACATACATACTGTGAAGTGGACATAATACCCCTAACACATGTAGATGTTTATTCCGGAAACCAAACTGTGCTTTGAAGCGCTTGATTTTATGCATGGTTTTGTAAACTCGTACTATTTGTGGTTATTTTTGTATCAAATTAGTAATGGATATTAGAGTGATTATTTATAACGCAGTCAGTCCATCAGGTTTTAAGGTTGTACAAGTTATTTTGTAAAAAATAGACATTTTAAGGTAATAAAAAGGAAAATTTCAAGCGGACTTGATTGGTCTCAGTGCATTTTCAACAATGTCACCACTATATGAATCAATTTAGAGAGCCATTTTAGAAGGATAAGATAAAAACCTTACATGTGTAAGTCTTACACACTAGACTTTCTAAAAGTCATTCATTTTTTTTCCTGGTTGGTTATGCCATTTTAAAGGACTTTTCATACCTGTTTGGCGGAAAATTCACCGGTGGAAATTCTATCAGTGACATCATGACCAATAGGACAGTGACTGATATTTCACACGGCTCCCGACACAGCATATGTCAATCATTTTTTCCCGTGTGAATTTATATGATTCAAATCCATTCAGGCGAAAGAAGTCAACCTCTAGACTTTGTCGCTTGCTCAGTCACACAATGACCTCATGCATTGAAGCTCAATCACTTTTAAGATCTTTTTTATGAGAGGTCGACTTGTAGCATCTCTTAATGACTTTATGCCTTCAACAATCTACTAGTAATGTTGTAGCAGACACTCTCAATATTGCAAAAGTAGTATTCCATTTTACTGAACGCCCTATCAAACAACAAGATTTGGTCACATTGTCCTTCTGTTATAGATCACTACTCAGTGGATGGGTCCTACCTTTAATGCTATCCAAGAGTTGCCTTAAAATGCAGTAATATAACATTGTACATATTTTTGATAAAACTCTAGATTATCCTTGCAAACCGCCTGGTGTTTACTTTAAAATAAGGGGAGAGTTTAACATGAGATTGACAGTCGCTTAAAAAAGTTTTTTCCCAAGCACCCTTTTAATTGGAGACTACCTTTTTTGTTGCTGTTGTTTTTAAAGACTGGTCAAGATTATACAGTCTAACCTCTCCTTACGGACACCTCTCTATTATGGACCCAGAAATGCCAAAAAATCATACATTTCCCACCTCTATAGTACGGACACCTCTGTAAAGCGGACACTTAGTTCTGTCCCTTTGGTGTCCGTATTAAAGAAGTTTGCCTGTATTAGCACTGATGGCTTTCGATTAACCCTTTTATCCCCAGTATCCACATACAAATTGTCCAAACTGATCTCCATACATTTGCTTAACAGAATAGTTAAGAGAATTTGAGAGATCAAAGCTTTCACATCAGGTGATCATTTTATTAATTCTCACAACATTTGCCTTGATAGGAGAAAATTGATTTTGCTCATTTTTGGGACTTAAAATGGTTAACAGAGGCTCCAAGATGATGTGGTAATTAACCCAGATAAACTTACCCAGTCACTTTGGGAATGGCAGAGTAACCCAACACTGACCTCCAGTAACTAAAATGCTGTTTAATAATAAACTGTTCTTACTAACAATATAACTGTTGGCAATCATGAGAAATTTTACAACTCATCAAGTCCAGAGAAACTTAAATAAAATTTCATCCTCTAATAAAAAAATGGTGGAACCCCAATACAAGAGACAAGGGACTGGAAAAATGGTTATTAACCATAATGATTAAGAAATTGAGGTCCTGTTGCCATTTAGCCTGCGAGCAGGCTCATTTGTGCAAGTTTTGGGAAAATTTTGGCAGCGGAACTATCAACAGAGCTGGTGAGGACAGCAAGAAGAATAAGGCGAGGAATTTGGGGCTCTGCCACCACAATTTTCCTGAACTCACACAAGTAAGCCTGCTCTAAGGCTAGTTTTCATACAGTTTGTATTAATAACTGGGGACAAAGAGTGTCATCTGTTATTAATACAAGTGAGAGGTTCAATTATGTAATGATCCGGGTAAGGTGGATAGCAATTTCTTTTGTTATGCGGCAACGGTGCTTTCCCCACATAGGAATGTTCTCATTTTTACACAGAGAATGCATAAACCTACATGAAGGCCGTTTACACAATAAAATGCATTTACACTCCACTTTGAAAGGGTGTTTTTTTGTGTTAAAAGATTCTGACCAATCACAAGAGTTGAAAACAGTAGCCAAGAAAAGTTTACAATTTTACATGTTCCCCACATAGGATTTCTTTGTTATTCAAACTGAGACCAGATTTTGTTATATGGAAGATGGTTGAAGAGTAAGGATGAATATATGTACTGCTTTATGAAGTTTTCTTAACTTTTGCTGTTTAAGCCAATCAGAAGTAAGTACAGACAATAGAAAAGTTAGCACCTTTTTTGCATTCCAATATGTTTGTTGCTGTTGTTGCTATCGTTCTTATCTGGACTGTTTCTTAATAACGAGGGACAAAGAAAGTCATCTGTTATGAATACCAGTGAGAGCTTCAGTTTAATACACTCGGAATTTGTCATGTTTAAGGTTTTCCTAGATCTGTACTAAATTTACATCAGTCACATTAATTTCTCCTGTCCAAAACAGTACAAAAGAAATCCTAGTCGCAGAAATAGTTCCAACAGTTAGTCAATCTTCTACATGTAACTCTACAATGATAAAGATAAATACAACCAAAAATTGTTAGGGTAAAAACACTTTAGAGCCTGGCAATATTACAACTTGTATGTACACTAATCTTGAACATTGTGGCTCACAATAAGAAAATATGCAAAACTAAAATGTTATCAGTGATTCTTCTTGCACTTTACAAAATAACTGTTGCTGGGAACAATGACAAATCCTAATTCCAACGAACACTAAAATAATAACCTATGAAAAAATCTTCATGAGGACAAAAAATCATTTGGTATGTGAGCCTACTACATTAATTTTATGTACTAAAAACAAAGCTAAAAATTTGCAACCTGTTAATGTCAATTGGTCAGAAGTCTTGTGGACAGCATATTTACACAAGCTAACAAGAGAACGAGAAATTGATCATTCCCATTTTCTTTATAAAATACTACCAGTTGAAAAGTCTGAGGATATTTGGCCAACGTAATTCGAGACCCTTCAGGCTTTTATTTAGCTGTACAATGCAGAAGGTGATTAAACATTGGACTGTCATAGTGATAGGTTTTTTTTAAGTTAAGTTAGATGAGCCCACTGACATTTCTTTCAATAAACATTTCTATTGAGAGGTACGCCTCAAAGTTAGATGTGTCTCTTCCTAGTCTTCATGTATCTTTCTGTGCTATTGACAACAGGGTTGAAGGTATAACTGCTTTGTTGGAAGGACAAGGCTTTACTCTAGCAGTGCCCCATAGTCGGTGGCACCTACTTTTTGCTCTTGGGTGACTAAAGAATCTTAGTCTTTTCATACAAATCATGCTGGGCACCCTGGATTTAATAGCATTGGGCTCCCTTCAATTTTTGTTAGAGCACAGCCTTGATGAGGTCAATTTCACTTATAACGTTTTCTAACCAGGAATTTCATTTTATGCCTAAAATTTTGTGCCGGCAATAAACCAGAAGAGAGACTACAAAATCTTGCCTTTGATGCAATTTTCATAAACCAGTAACGAGCTCTGTCTCCACTAAAAAATAATACTAATGGCATGTTATAAGTGACCCCCCAAAAAGCTAGTTATGTCCTGCAGCCCTTGAAACATAAATAATAAAAAGACTATGACCAAAAAAGTGCAATGTTTACATGAAGAGAATTTCTGTTGTCAGATGAGCTCTTAACCATTCTCAGCGATCAGCCATTATTAAAACCACTGCTATAATGGATAAAGCCACTGTAGACCATCCTCCACCATAAGACCAGCTAAAGAATACGTCAGATTTCCAGTTATGGAATGTGTAAACCAATAAGGCAACGATGACCATTATTGCTGAAAACAAAAAATAACATTGACATAAAATTATTTTTGAATGGTAAGAAATATATATAGAGGGGAATAAATTGTTTCCCAAAAGCTTTTCACCGCTGTATTTTCCAGGCAATTTTTTTGTTATCATTATTAATACTATTTAAGGCAATGATGCCCACTGAGGCTAATTTCTTTTAAAGCCAAAGACACACTTAACGATAAGAAACTAATCTCTGAGACAAATAAGATGTTTCCATCCTTAGTAGTGTGAATTTGAAGGAACTTTGACCAGTATTCTTGTCTAAAATTTAAATTAGAAAACCCTTAGACACAAATTTACACAAGTTTCCCATCAAAGAATAGTCTTATCCCTTTCATATCACTACACTAGACATGAGCAATGCACAGGGTGCAAAGAAAGTTAGTTTTACAGCTCACCACTTGGGAAAGCTGTGGCTAACATGTACTAGCCTAAGTCAAGAGTTATTTTAACCGGCCTGGAATTTTTTTTTTGGATAAGTACGATTGATTACAGTTCTTCTGTAATATTAATTCCCCAAAACACTTTACTTGCCCATTGGGCAAGTTAAGGACAGAAACTACTAGTCTCAGGCTAGGCACCACTTTCTTTGCATGCTGAATCCATCCAAAATAATTTCCCACCTATGATGAGTCCCCTGGCTGCGTATGGCATAAATCACAGACAGAAAACTGGTGTTTAGCAAGCAAATACAGCCGTCTCTCCTTGCTTCTCGTGACTAGGCATTTTTCACAGGAAAGAGGTCTGTGCTTCAACGACAGAAATTCAATGCTGATGACATAAATCAGTGTTTACATAATTAATCCGGTAGTCATGGGGTTCCAAATACGAATTTGTGGGATTTTAGGTTTCCCCTGGTCAATTATCATGGTAAAATTTTATGTTCTTCTGTGACCAAGCTTCAGAAAAACTCAGATGTGTCTTCTAAAGAAGAATGTATTCTATGAATATTGAATGTTTTGTAGTAGATTCATGGTGTTTACATTTGACCTTTGTGGCCTTTTATCTTTTGTTTGTCATTTGTAGACAATAGCTAAATCAACATAACTACTTTGTGGAACAATCAGAGCTCCTGATGAAAATTCTGGACAGATTTCACGTCATCAGTATGGAATTTCTGTCGCTGAGGTGCAGACATCTTCATTTCAAGATGTCTATATTGGCAAGGAGCAAGAGGAGTAGCTGTTTTCACAGGCTAACTAGTATTGGATGGATTTCTTGACCCTGGTGTGAATTCCACAAAAATTTCCAACCCACTGAAGACTCACCTGCAATAAAGAAGAGTCCAGCCACCCAGAATGACGGGAATGGATGCCCTTTTCTACATGCAGCTATAATAGCAAAGATGAAGGCAACAAGGTGGAACAGGAGACCCAAAACCATAAATGCAATTACTACACCATTCCAGTCTGAAAATAAAATGGCATTGCTGCAAGTTTTTTTAAGGCTGGTTTTCACTAGCAACAGAGTCCAAGTCAGAATTGTAAGCAGAGTTAAGCATAGTCATAAACGTAACAGAATCGGAGTCGGAAGAATCAGAATGTTTCCATTTTCTTTTGATATTTCCGCTTATGATTCCGACATTTACAATCTAGTGAAAACCAGATTGTCAGTCGGAGTTGGAAGCAGAAGCGGAAGGATAAACTAATCACAATGCTCATTCCCAATGTCGCTTTGTGATTGGTTTAGTTCTTTCGCTTCTGCTTGCGACTCCAGGGACCTAGTTTTATGCTTGATTGTAAATGACGGAGTCTAAGTGGAACCAGAACACTGTTTTGACAAGATCATTAAGTCCTACACTTCTATGACTCCGACTCCGTTGCGAGTGAAAACTAGCCTTCAGTCTGGACAAAATCCTGTGATGTAACCATTGAATTTAAATCTTCTCCACCAGTTTTTCAACACAGTGTTACTAATTTTTCAGGTTTGTACATTTACTAAAATTTTGAATTTCTTTTTTTATTTTGCAGGGTGCAAAGAAAGTCAGTTTTACAGCTTACCATTCGGGCATGCTGTTGTCAGCATGTACTACCCCAGAAGCCATTTTAACAAGTCTGAAAAAAATATTTTGATGAGCAGGATTGATTTATTATTCCGTAATTTGAATTTCCCAAAAAAATCACTTGCCCATTGGGCAAGTAAAAAACAGAATTCAATGGCCCAATAGCAAAATCCACTAGTCCCAGGCTATCAGATACAACTTTCTTTGCTCGCTGCTTCTGACTTTGCAACATGAAACAGATTAGTATTTAACAGTAACTGATACTGATCACAGACTTTCCTAAGATAGATACTTTCATTTGCATAAATTCAAATCCACCTATGAACTTATGAAATATTATTTTGTCATGTTTTCAGTGAAACACAGATGCAAACTGTGCAACTTCAAAACATCTAGATATGAACCAACAGCATGCTTGAAAGTGAAGTCATCCCTTTTGTAAGTTAACAGACATCTTTAAACAATAATAATATTTTTCGTTCATTATTATTATTGCTTCACTGCAATTAAGTCCAATATTGTTGTCTTAAATGACAAAAAATTGCTTTTATATATAAGAAACTGACTTAATTTCTTTTTGGACAAAAAAGAAAAGTCAGCCCGCAACATGAAAGAATGATTTTGCTCCTAATTTATTGACATAGTTTTGGTAATTAGGCCTCTGAAGGTAATGATATAAATGAAGCACTTTCTATGCCACAAATTAAAAATTGATATACATACAACACAAGGGGGCCTTCAGACATTGCACATTTGTGATTTCGTATCTCTGTCTTGCTGACATTTTTTCAAAGAAAAATATTGTTGATGAGTTTCTGTGTTCACAATGCTTGTACGTTACATAAACCTATGCACCAAAATACTGTTTTTAAGCAAAAGTACAAGGATGTGTGGTATTCTAGAAAGACTACTTTAAACCAAAACTCTTCGAATTTGGAATACACTTTTAATATGACAATATTTTCACATATGAAGCACGGTGTTATTAATCTCGCACAGTGGTACTTAATATGTAACTTATCAAGGAGCTTATGTCCTGTAACCTATCCCATAACCAATTTTAGTACCTCGAGGGTTATAAACAGACACAACATCAGTTGTAAGTTGAATCATTAACACATAAGCTTACATAAAACATGAAATGTTTCCTTGTAAAGAATAACATTTTTGTACATTTTTTTCAGTGAATGTATACCTGGTCTCCCTTCACCATGTAAATCTGTGCAGCTGTCAGCAGCGACTACAGTGTTGTTGATGCTAGTTTCATGGCAAGTGTGAAATAATCCTTCATGATTAAATTGGACCCCCGAGATTTCTTTGGCTTCCCTCCACGAAACACGCCAAAAATCGGTCGCCAACGCCAAAACCCCAAGCAAGATCGCCGCTAAGCAGCTCACAAAACTTGTTATAACTTTGATCATGCCTTATTAAGTTTACAATTTTTCTTGCGTTGTTTTTCAACTTTCGCTTGTTGTTTCGTGAGATGGGTGCGCCAATTAATTCGTGAGGAATTTAGACCAAAATGCCTCATAATTATGCATGTTTACCATATCTGTTCTGCAGTCTGAAGAAAAGAATATTCACGTTGCCGTGCAATGGTTCATTAACTTTATATCAAATGTCTGTAAAATACTCTAGATAATCAAGTTAATTGTTTAAACTATAAAAAAGGAGTAAATCAAGAGAAACAGAATTTTTATGAGCACCTAACGAGACAGCGTCTTTCAGTTTATCCGACATAAGCTCAAATGTACTGTCAGCCACATAGCTAAATTTCCCACGCTCATTTTCAACGATTGCAAACTCGTACATGTTTTATAACAAAATCTGTACCTGCTTTGAAATCTGTGTATTCTCCTGTACAGCTAGAATCCTCTTTGATGAGCTCATTCGTGACATTATCTCGAGATTCCCAGCAATGCTTGAAGAGTCCTCGATAATGTGTGATGTTGTGGCCCTCAGAAACTATCACCCACTGAAGCCAGTACGTCGTGGCTACGCTTAGAATAATCATCAGCATCGCTGCAAAAGCGCAGACGACGGCAGTGATGACTTTGATCATGATTAAGGGTTCTTTCTGATGACAGAACAGCCCACTATTTTCGAGGTTCAACTGTTGATAAAATTCAAGGCTGCTCGCTCCAAGCCGAAGCGGCGTAAACTACTTCTCGCAAAGTGTTATGGGTATGAATGTTTCGCGCGTTCTCCACGCAGGCAACGAGGGCGCGCGAGGAGCAATGTGTTCTGCTGTGACAAAAGTGTTCTATGTAAAAGCTAAGATTTTCATCGTTCTTTAATAGGGGGTAAAAAATCCTTGAGCTCAATTTGGACAAAGACACTCCTTTCACCGCATATCCGCGCGTCCCAAAATGGGTAACGGAATGGGCTCCTGCAGGAGAACTACTGGTAAAATTATTACCTTGTGAAGTTAGTTGCGATGTAATTGAAATATAAATATTCTGTTTTTTCATTTAGATAAAATAAGCTTTATATTTATAGCTTTGCTTTTGGATAGGACCTATGGGTAGCCAGTCGAGACGACTCGGTTCTCTCGGGCGAGAGGTCTTTGATGAGATAGTTCGTCACTGCAAATCGGCTACCCTAGCCTGCAGCCTGAGTATTAGGCCTTCCTAAGGGGCTAGGGGAGAGGAGATTTTAGATGGGGGAGGGGGAAGGGGGAGAAGAGAAAGGAAGGTTTCTCTCATTCAGCTCTCTCCCCTTTTCACTTCCATCTTTTCCCATTTCCCCCAGAAACGCCTGATACTCAGGCTACCTAGCCTGCGTAGCTGGCGGTATTGTGTGGGTGCGAGATTAAAGTTTTGGCGGCGGAGCCGTGTTCCAAAAAAAAGGAGTAGGGACGAGGCGGTTGAAATACTTCGCGGTTTCGCCGCTCGTGATAGTCTCCCTCGCAGCCGTTTTTAGTATCGTCACGCAACGCTCCTCCCCACATATTGTGGGGAGGAGCGTTGCGTGACGATACTAAAAACGGCTGCGAGGGAGACTACGTTCGTGACGGCTCCGCCGTCAAATCTCACTCGCATGGTCATGTCAGGAGCTGATCATGCAAAGCTTGAGAGTGAGAGAGGAACTAAGAACATGTTCCAGGAGTTCACAGAAGTTAAGGGGTCTGCGTGAGCTTTAAAAATGAAACAAATCACTCTGAATTCATCATATCCGGAATCCTGAACATAGGCGTGTAGCTTCCAAATTTAGGATAGGAAATCATAATTTAAAAATAGAAACTGGAAGATTTACAATCCCCAAAACTCCTGAAGACCTTAGAATCTGTGATCATTGCAACCAAAATTCGGTTGAAAATGAACTGCACATATTATTTCAGTGTGATCAATACAATGATTTGAGAAAGACTCTTTTTATTAAAATCAACGACCGAAATACATTATTTACACATTACAATATCCATGATAAAGTCTGTTTTCTTTTTAACAATACTGATTCACATATCAGCAGGTTAGCTGCTAATTTCATCTTTCAAGCATTTGAAAGACGACAGAAACTTAGATTATTAATTAGTTAACTTAACTTAGTTAATTCTACCAGTCCATCATCCCTGTATTTCCTTAAACTTAGCTGTTTATTATTGTTGTTTTAATCGGTAACACCTGTACAAAATGGTAATACTGAATAAACTTGTTGTTGTTGTTGCATTTACAAAATATGTTAAATAAAGCATATATGGATTTTTTTCCCCTGACAAGGCTAGCATCATTACATTTTCTGCTACTCTCTACTCCCCGTTAGTCAGGTTACTGTGTTACCCAACATTTGACGCCACGTGTGGCACGAAAACGTGGCACGAGCCCCCTAAAACACCACGCCCTCCCCCCCCCCCCCCCCCCGAAGCATTTGTTTCCGTTTTTTCAGGAAGTGAGCTGTAAGCTTTTTTGGACGCCTTTACCTCATCTGCACTATGTACTGGCCACTTTTCATGAACCAAACGGGAAGAAGTTCGGTAAGTTATTTTTAAAAAATATATTTACAGACAGAAAAGTTTTCCTTGGGACATTTTCGATTACGCCCACTTGGGATTTGAGAATCTAACACCTACGTAATATATCACTGTAGGGTTCTCTTGACAGATTTTTTTCGCAATTCAAAATACAAAAAAAGTAAAGGTTATGAAAGCGGTTTTGCATTTTTCTATCTTTTCGAGTTTTTTAACTGTTTGTAACCGTTTTACGGATTGTGAAACTCGCGTTATAGGTAAGCCAACTTTTTTGCTTTTTTGCTTTTCACAAAGCGCGCAGTACGTGAAAACGCGCTCCCCTTTCATGTCTTATGCATTGACCTTTTTGTTATGTAACGCAAGAGTATATAAAATCCTTGCGTAACGAGGGAGTTCATAGCCGTACGAACATAGCCTGCGTAGACTTTAACACAGAGGGAAAATCTCGTAAGTGGCAAGCTTAATCGCAACTTTACTTTCGTACCATCACTCCGTTCGCACCATCGCTCCGTTCTCCGCAAATCATTAGTGCTTATAGTCTTCTACCGTGACAATAAAGATGAATGGATTGAATGGAAGAGGATTCAGCAACCCAGACAGCAGTAGTTATTCGGTGACGATGTCTTCTGGAGAATGTGCACGTCTCCTTTCCAAAAATGAAAAGGTTAGATTTGAGCCTCGCATTAATCTGTTATGTACTTTTAATAACCTCCGAGCGTTTAGTTTCCTTTCAAAAGGGTTAGGTAGTCGGAATTCAAATGAAATATCCAACAAATTACGGTCTAAAAACAGAAAATATATGTCGTTTTATTCTGCCTTTCAGCAAGGCACGTACTTCTAAGTTCCCGAAGTATAATGACCCGTATTTGTAGGGCATTATTACTTCAATAAGTAGACTACGGAGTTGCTATCTCTGTTCCATCATCTATTTTTAAGAAATTTGGCAAAACCCCTGAACAATTAAGGTTATTAATGTCGAAATGTAATTGTTCGTGCACGAATAGCTAAGAACTGCACAACAAGTTCTAGAGTTTTCGAGACCTTTT
Organism: Porites rus; assembly: GCA_964035705.1. Classification (NCBI taxonomy): domain Eukaryota; kingdom Metazoa; phylum Cnidaria; class Anthozoa; order Scleractinia; family Poritidae; genus Porites; species Porites rus. Next base: position 2,305,002 of record OZ037992.1, read on the forward strand.
ATAGTCAGTAAGAAGGCGGCGGATCGGCTTGGGCGCTGACGTACACGAACAGAGTTTAAAGTCTTTATTACATCCACTTTGAAATCACTGGCTATCCGTGCAATCTGATTGGCTCTCAGCAATGTGATTTATTCCTAAATCGCACCATTTTTTGCTCTAAATCGCATCTGTTCCAAATCGCGTCATTCATGTTCTAAATCGCATCATTTCTGTTTTAAATCGCACCATTTTTGTTCTATATCGCATCATTTCTGTTTCGAATACAAGCCTTTTTGTTTCGGCTCTTTAACAAACCGGCTACTCGATCAATAAAATATTAGTACTGACTGAATTCTGCGATTTCAAAATGGATGTAATAAAGTGGTAATTGAACTTCGTGTCGTGCAATTTTGGTCTGAAATCATACTTGTGATTTCAAATCAAACTCGCGCTGCGCGCTCGTTCGATTTTGAAATCCCGCGTATGATTTCAGACCAAATTGCACTCCACTCAGTTCAATTACCATTATTAATTTAGTCTCGAAAAATGTCGGACAAATCTAAATAGAGCGAAAGAAACGAAAGTGGACGTTTAAGGTTAAATACGTATTAACAATCAAAATTCTATGTTTAGAGTAGAGGTCATGCATCTTGCCCTACGTTCAAAATGTCACGTACTTTAAAAATAAGTAATATAAAAATAAAGCTTCCAAAATGTCCCTAGCTTCTAGTTTTTCAAAGTGGCAACTTTTTAAATTGCGCTGATTTTTGCTGCACCATTTCTAAATCACCCCACCGTCGAACTAGCTCTTATGACAATGTGTCATTGCTCAACAAATTAGAGGCTCAGATATTTTCCTTATAAGGAATGGCTATAAAATCTGGCAAATATCTTCTCCATCTTTTTCATTGAGGTAGACATTTAGCTCTTAGAATATTATTATTATGAATTTAGGCATGGTAAATTATTTTCAAGGCTAACAGCTGTCAAAGGAGACTAGAAATACTTATAATTTTTTTTAACCTGCTAATTTGCAGATGTGATTTGGAGCTCATCTCACAGTCTTCACTAACAGTTCATGAAACCTACCTAAGTCTATATTCAATCCAGTTCAACTGAAAGGGCATTCAATTTCTTTAGATAACATTAAAATTTTAAATTAGAAACAAAATTTAATAACTACCTAAGCTTTCAACTAATTGTTCCTAGGGTGGGGTGGGGTGGGGTGGGGGGAGGGGGATGGTTTATTTTTGACCAGAATGTGCCATTCTCCACACCTTTCTCAGACCTCCCCTCTAAAATCCCCACATGTTTGCAGACCGAGCTAATTTCAAAGTAGTTGTTCTCTGTTTGCATCTTCCCATTACCTTGTCCTAGAGAACTGGGCATTTTTATTTTTTTAAGGATTCTTGTAGTAGTAGTTGTTACACTGAAAATCATTTCAGGTACAAATACCTTTATACACTCTTGTGACTACATTGAAAACCATACCCCACTTAATGGGCAAAATCTATATCCATTTTCAGTCCGTTGCTCCCTGTGTAAAGCAAATGTTTAAGTGTTGGGAAGCGACCTCAGCATTTTAGCTCTTTTTTGCTCATAGAAATACAGTCTGGGATCTGATGTGAATGATGGCCTCCTTGATATTTCTTGATGTCCCTGGTCTTGTCATGCTCCGTGAAATATTGTTTCCATTGCCAGTCAATCTCAACCCATTGTTTCACATAACAAGGACTAGCGTTGACTAGCCTGCATAGCAAGCGTCTCTGGTTGTTTTAATGCACAAAAGCTGTGATGAGCTTTCACGTATTAACTCCAGTGGGAATGCTTACTACGCAGGGTAACTGAGGAGTTTTTAATATTGTATTGTCATTGTCACCATTTATTTTTTTTCCTACGTTGCTGCTGTTTCAAGGCTACGGTGATTATTTTTGCTTGATGTTGGAATTGTGCTCTTGCAGGGGCTTGTTTTGATTGGTTTGTACTGCAAGCCATTCCATTAATTTTGCCTTTTATTTAATTTTGTAGATGACTCATTTTGCTTCTTATGGGCACACCTTAAATGTGCAGGATGCTGGATTGGACTCTGTCTCTGTGAAGCTGCCCTACTTACGAGAAGGTGAAGCAACACACAGATGGCCATTTCTACTGTGGTTCTACTTAAAGACACTGGGACTTTACCATTCAGGTACATAGCAGCTAGTAGTGTAATATATACAGCAGTACGGGACGCGGGGTTAAAGATAAAAGATGGAGTCTTTAAGTTAACCCCTAAAACTTACATGGAAAAAGCATGTTGAAATTTCTTTAATGAGTGTTACATGCAGTATAAGCCTTAATGTTACAAAATTGTTAGAAAATTATTGTTATTTGCTTTATCAAATTCATCACTTCAAGTGTACTTCCAACATTCCCCTTGTGCCCAATGATGACATCAATTAATCTTTCAAACAGCGCATTCTAAAATGAAACACTAAAAAAATATTCCTTGCTTTTTATATTGCTACTGTAAAACTCTAGTTATGAGTATAGAGTCAACTCTGATACGGACTTCCTTGGGACTAGCACTAAGTGTATGTCTTAGAGAGATGTCCATCCTATATAGAGTCAAATAAAGGGAGTAAAGAAAGGCAGGGACAAACTCTAGATGTCTGTTTTACAGAGGTGGGTGTAGAGAGACTCGACTCTACCTTAACTGCAGGATTACTGTGCCCAATACACAACAACATTTACCACTATTTGGCTTAAATTTCAGGTCGACTTGTACGCCCAAAGATATGTGCCAAATGTAAAAAGGCAAACAAGAGCAATACCTACCGCTACACTGAGGGCGCCTGCAAAGTGTGTGATAGCTTAATGTGGAATCACAGAGGAGTACCCACTGAGGTTACTGATCGTGGCATTGGATCGGTATTCTTTAATCACTGTGGAAGTGGCTTGTTGTCCTTAATTTGGCTTCTTCTCATCACAGGAATCACAATGACAAGCATTATACTGCTGATTACTAGATACCAGAGTGACAGCTGTGATATTGTTCATGTAATGGCGTGGATTGGCATGTTTCTCCTTCTGTATATCGGTCCCTTTACCTGCCTAATCTCTGTCATCCACACAACGTGGCCGACTGTGTTCATGGGAAGCTGGTCGAACGCCCTGGCTATTGAATTTGTCGTGCACAGGTTGCGGTTTGTCGACATGAAGGAGAAGCAGTTTGCGGGATATGCTCTTTTCCTTGGCAGTGTTGCCATCATCTGTAGCCAGTGTTTCAAGATAGCCGCAGCATTTTTTGACCCAGTTTTGGTATCGCCATTGGTAAGGAATGAAACACAATCAGGACTTAACTCCTTGGTTCCTCTGCATGCATTTGCTGTCGTTGAAGGCTACATCAACTTTGGTGGCTTCTGTTACCTGGTCTACCTTTTACGTTGTAGTTACGAGTCAGAGAATCGATTAGTCACCAAGTTTTTGCGTCACAACATTGAAGATACAGACTTGTGCAGAGCTCGTTTGGCAGAAGCCTTTGATGCACATCACATTTTTCGTGAATTTGCCTCTGGGTGGATTGCACTTAATCTCATTCTCTGCACAGTTTGTCTTCTTCTAGAGTTACATATCTGGATTGTTAAAACTGAACCTCTGGCCTTGTTTCAGTATGAACACACTGTTCTTTTAATAGGTTTTCTTCTCTTTCCCATAATCTCCCTTGGCAATGTTGATGTGGATTATCTTTGGAATCGTTTGGTGCGCCAGGTCAGTCGACAGCGTACAACACGTCAGGAACAATACTGGGATAAACTGATGCAGTTTCTTCAAGAGCAAAAAGCCGGGTCACGCCCATGGCAAGCAGTGCTTGCCTTCTTCTTGTCTGCTATAGCTATTTTCTCTGCCATACAATTCAGATTGTGGTCATTTGATAAGGAGAAACCGATCGTCGTGTATACCCTGACAAATGGTAGTTTGGCTTTGATGCAAACATACAATGGTTTACAAGGCAACTGATCTCATTGATGTTACACTGGGCTACATGCACAAGCTACTGATTAATGATTTCATATGAAGGGACCAATATATTGAATCTTGAGGGATTATTCATCATTACTTAAATTATCTAAATTATTGATCTACTACTGGCAATGATTGAGAGGTATATAATTTTATGAGTATTCATCTGTGCTAGGAGCAAAGATGGACTAGAAAACGGCATCATTCTTGTGGATATTACAAAATATTTTCCAGTTTATAAGCCCCACCAGAAACTATCAATGTTAAATAGCTACAAAAAGCAAGGAAATTTCAAGGAAGAGAAAAGACATTCTTAGTTCCAGCACAAAGACACAAATTGTGCTTCCAAAACAAATTAATGTTTTCTAGTTTTTCCAGACCATTTTGGTGGGATTGTGAAGCTGCTTGAAATAGTTGTCGTTATGATGTAAGTCATGTCGTTTCAACCATTAAGTGATCAGTGTGATTGTGAAAGTTTTCGGGAAGGAAATTTTGATGATGTTTATGCATGATTCAATTTGACCTCTTACCATGCTCCCCCCCCCCCCCCTCCTGAGGGCATACCCCCGGGGATTTGCAATTTTTTCTTTCTTCGTGGTCTACTTCCCCATCCCCGGGCACTCAGAAAGAGCAGATACTTTTGCGTGTCTTTTTTTTGGTCACGAAATGCGAAATTCAAGAACATCCCCAAACAGGCACACTTACCCAAGGCTATAAAAATTCAACCCGTCAGCAACATTTTACATTCAGTTTGTAACCTGTAAAAGCCAGAAGAAAATGGAACCAAAACGCTGTTACGCTTGTGCACATCTGCTTTTCATCGCAAGCCTTTATGAACGAAGAGCGTACGAAAGAGAGCGTTGTTGAATATTTTTTCATCATAATTGCGTTGATCTTCAACACTTAAAATCTAAATGTGTTTCTTGCGATGAGCGCCGAAATTAGTCTGCTACACAGCAGACAGCAACGCTCCTCCCAACTAACTAGTTGGGAGGAGCGTTGCGTGACGACACTAAAAACGGCTGTGCACAGGCGGCCCAAGCTCATTACATGAACGCGGACGTGACTCTTGCTTGCGAGCGGTGTTGTGTTACAAACGGTTATTTACAAAGGCTTGTATGGGATGTAAACGGTTTGTCTTAAAAGAGAGAAAAAATGTTATGTTTGTCAATAAAATCGACTTACCTTATTGCCTTGTTATATTCTTTGTTGGTTGCCCGCGTCTCAGGCCGTTCTTAAGCGTTTTTGGCGAGTTAGCGCTATTTTGGTGTTCCAGTGTAACACCAAAATAGCGCTAACTCGCCAAAAACGCTTAAAAACGGCCTGAGACGGGGGCAACCAACAAAGAATACAACAAGGCAATAAGGTAAGTCGATTTTATTGACAAACATAACATTTTTTCTCTCTTTTAAGACAAACCGTTTACATCCCATACAAGCCTTTGTAAATAACCGTTTGTAACACAACACCGCTCGCAAGCAAGAGTCACGTCCGCGTTCATGTAATGAGCTTGGGCCGCCTGTGGGCTGTGTAGCCGACTACGCCGAAATGGGCTTCTATTAAAAACACTGGCCGTTCCCGATTTAGTCGTGATTGACGAGCAGTCCAAGGATCAGGCACCAAATTATGAACAAGCGCGACGAAAAGAGTAATGCGTAATTTGCATGGATCGAGAAACTTTTGGCAACAAAATTGCCCAAACCGTGGACCGGCCGGTTTCGGCGGTTTGTCCATTCTCTATTTTCCAATTGCCCATAATACACTCTGTTTGCCCCCCCAATTCTGCATAAACCATTGTTTTTAAATGCTCCTGGGAGTTTTGCATTTTCCCAAGAGCATTTTAAGACAATAAGTTATGCAAAATTTGGGGGGCAAACAGAGTGTATTATGGGCAATTGTAAAATAGTCAATACAGTCAAACCTCTCTTAAGGGAGCTTTCATAATTTACCAAGAGGGTGGGCTATGATGATTTTGAGGGGGGGGGGGGGTCACTCCTTTTCCCTACTATGATTTAGGGGGCGCTGTGGAACATTTCCAACGAAAATTACATCGAGCATAGGGGGGGGGGGGCACCCAAAATGCAAAGACTTTAGGGACCGGTCATTATTTATGTAGAAGGGGAGGGGGGGAGGGAAAAATATGTTGGAAAGATCAAAATTTCTGTAACCCCCTGTAGACCATGTAAATAGCAAGTGACCCCCCTTCTTTATTCAATATTTACGTGAGCTTTTTTCGGTCTTTCTTTAAGAATTTGAGGTATCCCATTGCAAATTTTGACCCCAACACGCGAAAAAGCATTTCGTTTGACATTGAGTCGAGATTCTTTAGTATAAAAAGGTTAAGAGGTTGAGGCACGTGTGTTGTAAGTGTGAACAGTATGAACACTGGAAATTCGAGAGAAGAGTTTCAAAAAAATTATCCGGAGCAATGTTTCTATTTACATCATACATACAACAATATTACGAACACGAACAAGGTTTCGCCCACCCAAAATACGCCTGCACTGCAGGCTATCAGCCACAAAGTAAATTTCCGCGGAATGACGACTCTGTGAAAGCCAATAGTTGTTTAATTTGATGATGCTAATGTCCTCTTTTATTTCTTTACTATTTTGTTCTAATAAAAGGTGTTTTTTGACTTACATAACATGATTCGCTTAATACGAACACTTTCTATGGTTACGGTGTCCGTATTAACAGGGTTTTTCTGTATGCCTTTTGCATGTTCCAGTTTATCTATAAATTTTAAAAAGTTTAGACTTTTTGAGAAAGAAAATGAAGCTGAGAATGCTCGAATGGCGAGCTTCAATACCCTTTTTTCATATTTGCATTTTGAATTTGCGAAAATAAAACTCCGCAAAATAACGAAACTCGAAATTACAGTAGTACCCTCGAGATTACGTACCAAGAAGATCTGTATGGCATCTTATTTCTGAGATGTCACGCGCGACGGAAATCATGACTTCGCGCCGCGGTGAGGTGGCAAATGCACGTCATAAACAAACCGTCCTTTGTCCTTTGCTTATTTCAAATTCAAGTATTGAACCGGCGGTTGCTGTGATTGCGGGTGCGCTTGATTTTAGTGTTTGTTACGATCTTACAAAAGTACATTTCAACTCTGCGGATTGCCTGAACACGTAGATGTTGCTTTCATCACGAACCAAAAATGGGTATGACTCCTCAGCGACTGGTATGTACTTTGAAAGGATCTGGTTCAGGTTCTGTTCGAAGCACGCGGTTTTGTGTGTTGATCCGAGAGTCTTCTCTTATGTGTATTATATACAATGTTCCCTCTATATGCATAGCATGTTACTAAGACGCTTAAGTATACGCCATATGAGAAACAAATGAAGGGTAGTCAACATTTATATACTCCCGCCTGTACGGCAGTTTTAGTTTTTACAGGGTTCTATGCTCAGCCTCGCTGTTTTGCATGATTGATCTCAGTCACTTGATGTTACATCACCGACCTCTTTCATTCTCGCGTAAATTTGATGGTGTTATTCTTATGTTGTTCATTATCAGCCAATAATTAATGTTCAGGCGTAGCCTGCAAGCTTCTGATAATATTTTAGTAAAGCCGTGAATATAATAAACAAAAGAATGCAAGTAGTTTGACTAACTTTTAACAACAAAACACGTACACCAACCAATTAGTTGCGACAGGAACAATGCAATTAAGAGACTCCTGGAGATGATATTGGTCTTGTTATGTAATGCTTCTATGACCTTTTTAAAGGATTGATAAGGTAGATACATAAATAAAAATTGACTAAGTTCGGATTGCAAAAATTATATATTTGCCCAAAAGTGATTAAGACGGGGTCTATAATTGGCAAAATCAAAGAGAAGTTGCTGTTGATTAGCCTCACCCTCTAACCCCGGCAAAGGGCTGCTTCAAACAATTCCCCACCCCTGGGCCCGAAAAGCTGGACTTGTCACAGGGGTTGTCACAGGGGTTGATCTGACGAGATAGCAGCCAGGCTGTCAGTGTAACAAAAATTGTTTCGTTTGCAGGAGTTCTCCAGAAAGTCTAATACAGCTATACGAGCTCATTGTGGAGAACTTAATACCAGAGGTTAACCCGCTTGCTAACGCAGAACGGATCAGTGATGCAAATGCAGTCCTAGGCCGACATTCTGCACTACTTTTAATTCAGCACTTTCGGATCTGTTGTCAACCTGCAGAACAGGCAATCTGCGCTGTACCTTTGCTATTGGAAAATACAGAATGTCGGATGGAGATTTTCACGAAGGCACGCTGGACCTTGCAACATCTCGCTTTCAGCCAAGCCGTTAATTCCAGCAAACGTTTTTAAAATGCACCCAGAAAATGCTCGAGAATTGGTCTGGTCTACCGGAGAATGATCGTGAATTCGGGAAAAAATTAAGTAATGTATTTCTCCCTCGAAAAAATAACTGAAATTGCTCTAGTCTTTCACGTTACGCATTCATATTTCCAGTTTCGCCAATCACAAAACCAAGATTGTGGTCCTTTCGATCTCCAATGGACACTTAAAACTTTGTCAAAATTGAAATTTACATACACATGTTTTGGATTTGACGAAGTCTTACAGGGAAGTAATGTGAACAGATTTAAGGTGCAAATCTGTGAACAAGAACAAATAGTGTGAAAATTGATTTAAACCTACTTCTAGTTGCTTTTTTCCCTGAAAGACGCCTTTTATGCTGTAAATAACAAAATTTATCAGTTTCCTGTTTGAATTTTCTCATTTTTTTCTCACTTTTTTTCTAGTGATTTTATTAAAACGATGTTATTGCAATAAGATGTAAAAAATGCACTTGTATATTTATGAGGGGATGTAACCATTTGCCTCCTTTTTGACTCCCCCCCCCCTCCCCTAGGAATTTCTGTTGCCCTCAATGGGAGGGGGGAAGGATATTTTCTGGGACTGCACATTACAACTCGAGGCTATTTTGGCGGGAAATGGCATAGCCACCAGCGTCTTGCGAAGCAGAGACAACTAAAGAGTCAATCAAAACGAAAACGGAAAGTGGAAATTATTTCTGTATTCGTGTTGTCTAAGCTATTAAGCTTAGATTAATTGTCATGTCCACAAATTTGGAACATAGAAAAAGAGAAAGACGGAGGAAAAGAGAAAGTAGGCGACTAGCCTGCGTGGCAGGCGCAAAAAGGGGAGGAGGAGGAGGGAGGGAGAAAAGCACGAAAGAGAGATGTTTATGCATGATTCAATTTGACCTCTTACCATCCCGTCCCTAGGGCATACCCCGGGGGATTTGCAAATTTTTTCTTTCCCCCATCCCCGGGCACTCAAAAAGAGACAACACCCCACCCCTGCGCTCCTGATCGACCTCATATGCATATTTTTTGGGTAAATCTTTTTGAGATCAATATTGATTTCCGTACAATAGGAAAACGAGACATTTTCATAACTTTTTTTAACGTTTTCTATTTAGAGAAGGATAATAAGTGTATGTGGACACAACATGAACAATAAATTTGAAACTGAACGAAAAATCGCAAAGAAAAAACCCAAACGGCCTCTTTGACATAACAGAACACTTCATAAGAACACTGGACTGAATCTCTGTTTATCTATATACATTAAAAGTCTAGAATCCGTCTTTGTACAGTCTGTTTATATTGCCTTCTTATTAAACAAGGCTATACCAATTCCCTTATCAGGTCATATGGGTAGCAGAAAGACCTATAACCAATGCAAAAATCTGTAACGAAACCCGCCACAAAGGCGAGTCCTCTCCAACGATACAAACTCAAGAAAACACGTATATATATAAAAAAGTAATGCTCTAAACGTTTATTAAAACAATACTCCCAAAACTCCACGGTTTTAAGATTAACTAGGCGTTTCCATAATTATACTCGTTTCACTAAACAATTAAAACGGGATAATTATTCTAATTTCTAAAGTCTACTGCGATATTACTTTTTTTACACAAACTACACAGCGATTTTTGAACTACTTAGTCTACAACATATTTACAAATTATCTTCTTCGAACACGCAGTAATAGTTCCCTTTTTAATTCAACTTACGTATAAAACAGAGTTCCTCGTCTTTCCTTTAGTCCAGCCTGCCGCGAGTCCTTCCGAACACACCACCACTTTTACTCGATCCCAAAACCTCCAAACTCCAGTAGCCGCCTTTCTCTTATATTTTTCACAGACTTGCTCCGGCTTCGGTCTCCCGGTCTGCCGCTGCTCTCTAGTTCAGTTTGGTTTTCCGCAACCGTTCTTGGAGAAATGTTATGTAACGCACTGACTTCTTGGAGAGATGTTAAGGTCTCCACGATACTTCGATCTCCTGCTCTCTCAACGTTTACAGCACATCAAACTACTTTCCACCCGACAAAATGACTTCTTTAGCGGTGAAATTAAAAGGGACGCCTCTTCTGAAGGGATTTCAGTAGAACGGCTTCTGCTTCAAGGTCCTTCTGTTACAGTCTCTCTGAAAGCGCCCTCCGCACTGACTTTTTAGCGACGCGGCTCCTTCTTAATAATATCTAAAACTTCCAAATCCCATGCAAATGCAAGATGTGGCAAAAAGGGACTATTGTAAAAGGTCCGATCTAGTAATTAACGGCTTATAACCAATAGAACGGCTTACAATGAATATTTTACCTAATTAGTTTTATAACGAACAATAAAGTACTAACTGCAACAATAAAAGTTACGCAATAACGTACACGGCCAAAAAAATAATTAACATAAATATAAAGGAAAACCTTTTCAACACTTTCGCACTTTAGTTCACTCCCAAAAAATTTGCATAACTATGGGCAAACCGGCCGGTTCTCGGTTTGGGCAAATGGTAAGCAAAATTCAGGACTGGTAAATTTCATTCCATTAGCACAGATCAATGCCATTTAACGAAAAACGGCCGCGAAAGCCTGAATCTGGTATCAAAGATGGTTTCCACTCCATTTCCTAGCTCTATTTGCGTCCGCCTATTTTTAGGCCATGCTCTTTTTTTTCTCCGTTTAGCGTCGTCCGACCGACCCAAATTTTTGGCATTCTCACTTGAAATAACTCTTTAAATCTGCAAAATGAGCATAGTAACAGCGTAGAGAAAATCAGGAACAAAAGCATGAACATTTTTTACGGTATATTGTGCATTTTGTTGATCCAAATATGTGAATGTTAACTTTTAACGTCGTCATGGGGAACCAGGGCCTCCAGTGTTTCGAGACTTCTTGTGATTTTTTTTTACGTTTTTCTTTTTTTTTTTCAATCCGACCGACCGACCCAATATCAGGAAACGCATTCGACGCTAAAAGAAAAAAAAGGGGGTATGCTAATGTAAAATTTTGGGAGGCAAACGCGGTGAATTTTAATTGGACAGCTAGTACAAAATGAAGACTGCAGACTGACTGCAGACCATTGTTTTCTAGGAGTTAGGTGTGTTCGAGATCTTTGCAAGTACATCGTGCAGCGTTCATCGTGAAAGTAGTGCTGGTGATACGAAAAAACTCCTTACTTGGGTAAGTCTTCGAGTGAAATGTATTTTGGCGATTTTTGGCGGGTTAGGTGAGAAGAAGTTACCAGACATTCATACCCATAACCTACTATTACATAATTGCACCGCGAAGGCGAAATGTTGCTCAAAGTAGGGTTCACCATTCAGTTCACTAGCAAAGCTTTCCGAGCAATAATTTTTTTTCTTCCATCAAAAGTAAATTTGCTGGCGGTTTTTTAAGGCTGACATGAAACTCTGACCTGCTCTCTACGATCGTACTTGATCTATATGCCTCACCTTTCTCAGATTTACCGGGGAAATGCTTACTCGCAAATATGCGACTGATTAGTTTGATAGGTCGATATAAAAAGTGAAGACGATTTGATGGGAAGATCGCGACGAAAACGACGTACGCAGAGAGGCTTTAAAATTCAAGAGATATTAACTTGCATCCGATTACTCATTAGTCTCCTTTGCAGCCGTTATTAGGGTCGTCACGCAACGCGGACCCTCAGCCTAATAACGGCTGCGAAGGAGGCTAATAAGTAATCGGGTGTAAGTTAATATCTCTTGAGTGAAATAATCTCTTGAGTAAACTGACTCCTGTCTGTGTGAACCAGTAGCATATATAGTTCCATTTATTAGGGTCACGAAACTGGGCAAACTGAAAAGGAACTTGATTAACTCAGTTTCGTTATAGAGCGGTTTTCACTTGACTGTCGAAAGTTATTGAGGAATTGGTTTGGTTTTGGTTTTACTACGCCCTTTGGTTGGCTAGTGTGTTTACTTTGGTTTTGGTTTTACGACAGTCAAGTGAAAACCGCTCTACCCTAAAGCAACTCCAAACCCTCCTGGAAAAACGAGCTTTGCGTGACAGCGAGAGCGCCAGAACTGAATTATGGAAGGGTAGGGGCTGCTGGGGTTACTTGAGCTATCTGTGTTTGGGTGGAGAGTGTTGATGATGATTTGTAGCTGAGACACCCACCAAATATTAGTCTCTCTCTTGCGGTTTTGTCTTGTCACCCAACACTCCTCCCTAAGGAGCATTGTATGACGAGACAAAAACAGCTAGTATTAAAGCAAGTACTATCAACACCTTTATCCACAGGGAGCCAGGAAATGTAAATGCGTAGTTACACAAGTATGTTTTGTTTTCATAGAAATTGTTTTTGTCTTCCAACAAGTTCTACCCTCTCAAGGAAAGTAAAATATAAGATGTCTGGAGTAACCAACTTGAATCCGCTACAATCACTGTCCAATCTACTGGGAAAGCAATGGTACAGAGTCAAGGCTGCACTGTGTATTATGTTGATAATGGCAGCAATGCCACTCTGTTTCATCTTCACCACTTGTGTCTGGTTGCTTGGTAGAAAGTCTGAAAAGCATGATCATCTTGAAGCATCTCTTAGACGAACTGTCTTAGTGTCAGGATTAGCCCACACAAAGGGTTTACATATTGCCAAAACACTGGGAAAGGCTGGTCATCGCGTCATTTTGGCTGACTTAGAAGAATTTGGTTGTTCTGCTGCACAATGGTCTTGCTTCATTTCAAAGTTCTACACGGTCCCAGATTTTAATTCCCTAGATGACAGTGACGCTTACATCAAAGGAGTGATTAATGTTGCAAAGACAGAGAAGATTGATTGGTACATCCCAGTGAGCCATACAAAAGCAGCTTTGCCTGACTCAATAATCAAACAGCGTCTTGCTGAGGTGAATCCGCAAATCACATGTCTGACTCTCGACGATCCGCAATTGACAGCCATTCTTAATGATAAACCTCTTTTTCTAGAAGAATGCAACAAGCTGAACCTGAAGGTACCTTATTTTAAAAAAGTACATAGCTTGGCTGAGGTCCGTGAAGTGGCAAAGAAAGAGCTGCTGTTGAACTCTAAATCACATTACTTCTTGAAACCTCTGATGCCATACTCTGAAGACAGATTGAACTTCACTCCTATACCGAGCGACTCTACTGAATTTGAGAAGTTCTTAGCTCACTATGAATCAAAGCTTAATTGTGACAATCCACATCTCGTTAACCAGTTTATAAAAGGAAAAGAATTTGCCGCCAATGCCATTGTTTCCAAAGGAAGTCTTCAAGCTTTTCAAGTCTGTCCTTGTTCACCAGTTCAAATTGACTATGATGTTACCAAACACCCTGAGATAAAGAAATGGGTGGAAGAGTTTTGTAAAGCCAAGAAAATCACTGGTTGTATTTGCTTCGACTTCCTTGAAGAAGATGACTCTGGCGAAATTTATTGCATAGAGTGTAATCCACGTCTTCACTCATGTGTGGTTTCTTACCAGATGAAGCCAAATCTTGAAGCAGCCATACGTGGAGCCATGGAAGATCAATTCCAGTTACCAACGCCATCAGAGCCATCAGCTTCGTCAAAACACGTCTATTGGTTGTACAATGAAATTGCCAAACTTGGTCTTTTTCAGCAGGGAATAGGAGAATTCATTCACACCTTGATAAATGGCGAAGATGCAGTATTTGACGCAAGTGATCCATGGCCTTTCTTCATGCTAAATCACTACCAGATACCTGTTATGTTGTGCAGAGCATTCATGTCTGGAAAGCGATGGACTATTATCAACTACTGTCTAGGAAAAGTAAGGTATCTCCGGGATTGAACACTGGAAAACCAAAATAAACACTTCTGTCTGACTAGTCTACACTCTTAATGCCATGGACACTTCTATAAGATGGACATCTGGGTAAGACAGACACTTGGAGCTGGTCCCTGCCTAGCTTTCTTTGTTTCCTAAGATGGACATTACTCTTAGATGGACTTTTAGTGCCGGACCCTAAAGTGTTCGTCCGTCTTAACCCTTTCAGCCCCAACATCAACATACAAATTCTCCTGACTGGCCTCCGTACATTTCCTTGAAAAATTGGTTGAGAGAATTTGTTTAAAGATCAAAGCATTTTTTTTAGTGATTATTCTGTTAATTCTTTTAACCTCTCAACTTAATTATATGTTGAAAATGTGAGGAGAAAATTGATTTTGATCACTTGGGATTTAAAGGGCTAAGAGAGTTGACTGTATCTCAATATGAGTGATCTACATTTGTGGTACAAACAATATTGTTTTTACAAAAAATCTTATTTCACGATGTAAACAAATCAGGGTCATAAGATATTGTCTTGTCTTAAACAGGGTGGCATAATACGTATCTTTTGTCTTAAATAGGGTCAGGGTTTGAAGGTGGACAAACGTGAAGAAGATTTAAGGGGATTGCAGTTGTGGTTTTTGAAAACTTGTCAGCCTAACAGTTTTTCAAAGTTCATTTTTGTTGTTTGTGATGATGGGTATAATACTTGAGAGACGTATTTGACTTGACACAAGGCTGTGATTTTGCCATTCACTGGTAATTTCTCAAGTTTCAAAGCGATTAATGTAACTGATGTTATAAGCAAAATGAACCAGACAACCATGGCACAGCCTCTTAAACATCTAAGGTTGACAAGATTCTTATATTAGAGACTTTCGTGGTATCATACAAATGAGTAACATCCTGTAACGTTTTTCCTAACACTAAATAGTTGTAGTTGTATATTTTCTTATTGCACTGGGCTTGGCAAATTTGGCACATTTATAATGAAAACAGTAAATCGTGTGAAGACAAAATTTTGTTGATGATGATGATGATGATGACGATAGCTGTGGGGGTTTGTAGTGACGGTGACAAACAATTTCCTGTTTGGTCCAACTACTAGTCTGTAAAGCAACTTTCTCATCAAGAAAAGGCTTTTTAAAAATGCAACTCTGTAAGCCCACATTTGAAATTGACTTATTGATAGCTTTTGGGAAAATGATCACTGCAGGAAAATACTTTATATGCATAAACATTTTTTTTATTAGGTGATGGGAATGTGATTTCCAGAATGGAGATGGCAAGAAAAATAATTACAAAGACAGTAGTGTTAATGCTTCTGATCTTAACTTTATCAGCTATGACAATAACTGTTATCTGTACATTACATGTAATGTGATATCAGATTAAAAATTAAACTTGTCATTAAGTTTTTTACATCAAGAGACTTTGATCACCATCATCCAATTACCATTTTTAAAAATTGCCTCTTTTTCCAAAGATGGTACAATCTCTCTCCTATGGACGATTAAGACCATCAGTGCTCTCCTGAAACTGGCTATGCTAGCAAAATAATTTCCTTGTGTCTCTTCATCTGACAAAGTGCTGAATACAATATGTGACACCTAAAGAGTTTTAAATTTTAACAATGTGTTGGTGTACAATGCTATCTCTTTTAAATAAATATTAATAATAATTCTTAAATTTACTGTCACATTTACAAGCTGCCAGCAGCTTCCTTTTGTTTGTTAAAAAACAAAAAAAAAACAAAAACAAAAATGAAAGCACCACAAAATGTGCTTCCAAGTAATTTCCTAAGCTCATGAGCTAACTTTTTTGTAAAAAAATTAAGTACTATAAAACTTTTTTAAAATCAATCTTTCTTCAAATAATTATTTCAAATATCATCACCTGCGATACATTTTCAAATTTTCATTAAATTGAAGAGTTTCAGCCCTTGAATGCTTTGATGTTTCCCTCCCATCTCAACCTTTTTTTAGTGACTGTTCATAAAATCATTGACAAAAAGGCCTACAGCCAGGACATCAGAAACCCGCACATTATCCACTTAATTAAAATAAACACCTTACAAACAGATTTGGAGGCTCACTGAATTTTTTAAATTGCTGTCTAAGTTAGATGCCATTTAAATAACAAGCTTTATGCTGCTGGAAGAATGTTTTTGTCCTAGATAAAATCCCTAGCAAACCTTTTGCCATTAATAACTAAATACTACACGACATAATTTGAGCACTGTCTCAATAAATACTTTAAATAAATAAATGTTATACATTCTTTCAGTTCCTATAGGTTATCTTCTAAGTGAAATTCTCGTCTACTTTAAATGAATCTTGTGGGGTGGTTTGCCGTTGGGCAAACCCCTTGGAGGAAGAAGGACCGGTGTTGTTTACAACTTCAGCAAAAAAATGAAATTGGTCAAAATTGCAAGTTTTAGCACAAATGCATGCTTGTGTTCATGTATTCAACGGAACTTTATAATCAACTAATAATATTATTAGTTCACTTCTTCCTCAAAAGGTGTTTAGTTGCAAATTAAAAGAGAAAAACTCCGAAAACTTAAATTTGCAGCATATTTCCATCAGGTAATTCTTCCATTTTATCCTCTTCAACATCTGCTATCTCATTGGTCTTCTATTCAACTTTCTACCATGTCCCCTGGTGGGATTATCATTTCTCTCCCCACCCCTTCCCCTATCTCTTGCACCCAGATCCATCCTTGGGCTTTCTTCATCTGAATAGTAATCCATGTCGTCAGGTGGGAGTTGATTGGATGGCCTAGCAGCTTTTTGTTTATTAAATCTATCCGCATAAGAGCCTTGCTGTGACCTGGTGGAATTCTGAGTGGGGATGTTACGCTGTGGACTCCTTCCAGAAGCTCTGCTATTATCGCTATTATATTGTTGTGATTTCCTGGATGGTCCACCACGGCCTGGAGGTACTTCAAGGAAGCCAGACACTTCATCAGAATATCGCCTGTTTTCACGCAGGTGCCGTTGGCCTCTTGGTTGTTTTTGTCTTGCAGTATTTTCAGAAAAATCATCATACTCATTATGTTCATCAGAACTGTAACTAGAGTGATTGCTCTTATTATCTGAAAACTTTTGGTGGCTTCTCTTTTGTTGCCTGGCCACCCGAGGCATCTCAGTTTCTATCTCAGATTCCTCTTCTTCATTCAGTGCTGGGAGGTGTCCTTCCACTGACCACTGAAGAATGCAGAAGTCACGACTACCAGTTGTAATAAGGTGGGTGTCTGATGCTAAGAATAGCATCCTTGTGATGGGACAGCTGTGTCCACGCCACTGATGATAGTGGGCCTACAGGTTGTAATGGAATAACTTCTTTTATTATACAATGTACTAATTATCTGTCTTCTCATTTGTTGAGGACCTACATTTAATTCTGGAAATCAGCGCAACCTACAGATTAGTTAGTTATCTGCACCAGATTACTCTCATACAAATCTGTAGGTTGTGCCTGCAATGCTTGATTTCCAAGAGAAATGTCAACTTGATTCTGTGAGACGGTGTGTTAGTCATTATTTTCTTCAAAACAATGAATAATAAAACAATAATTTTATTACATGGTTTTAGTGATATTAGGAATAATCAAGATCTCAGTAACTGCTATCAGCCTTGGCATTGAGCTCAGCTGATAACACTTACCTCAAACTTGGTTATCCGGGATATCTCAAAAACTTCATCGAATAATTCTTTATTTACGACTATTAATTTACTTCATATTAGTTCACATTGTCATATGACTGTATTCACTCACAACTCTGGTTACAGAAGACTTCCGTGATATGAATATATATAGCCTCCCTGTAATAAGAGAGTTCTGAAACTTCCTATACTGTGATGGAATGCCTAGGCTAGGGGTGAAATTGAATAAGATTTGACCATTGGGGAAAAGAGCACTTGTTGCAGTTTCAAGAACAAGTGCTTTTTCCCCCTATCTCAGTCTACTTTCAAGCATTTTTCCAGGTCTGGAAAATTGCTTTGCAAATTTCCAGATTTTTTCAAGAATTCAAGACTGTATGAACCCTTCTGTTATTATAATATCAGAGGGATTTACCACAGAGGTATCCCTAATGTTGGTTTACTTACTCCAGGTTGACTGCACGGAAATCTAAATAAGCGAATGTAACCCAGCTCATCTCCAATGGCAAACACATCACGTGACCAAGAAAGATCTGAACTGTTAATGAGGTTACCATCATCAGGCTGAGAAGGCCAGGCACCTGCAAACACAAGTGAAAAAAAAAATCAATGTACTAGTTTTTCTAACTTTTGAGTCTTTAAAAGAAATACAAAGATTTAGCACTCAATTCCCACATGTCACTCGATTAAACGCCACCCTAGAATAAACAGCGCCCTTAATTAAACACCAAAGATTTAAGCAAAATTACCAATAAACACCACCACTGGAAATGCTTAAAATTTAATAAACATAATCTAACCTGCAACGTCGTAACCAAGCATAACATTGCGTGTGGACCAGTCAATATCACGAATAACATCCTGGGACTCTTCTCGTTGAAATCCACCTATTTCCCCTGAAATGACAAGAGAAGAACCAATTAATGAGTCTGATGTTTTGAAGTGAAAAATGAAGAGAAAATAAAATTTCATCTTGGCCAAAGCAATGTGCAAACAATATATTTTTTCGTCATTACAGGTGCAAACACAAGCTATGACACAAGACAGATACAAGAGACTAAAAAGATACCAAAAAAAGCCTGCTTAAAAAACCTGCTTAAAATTAACTTTGCAATAATTTTATACTTGTAAAAATGACACTTTTGGCACTCAAATGATCGTTAAGGATGGATTGATATCACCATTACTTTTATCCATCATAAAAAAGCAACAAAAAATTGCTGTCTACTTACAAACAATGTGCTCATAATCAGTGGACAAACTCTGTAGAAAGCAGCCATCAAGAGACCAGTCCAGAAACATAATGGGTTCCCTGTGACCCTGTTAAAAGTGACAATGCCCGGGTCAAAATTAATGTAAAGTAATGCTTAGTTAACAGTCAATATATCAAGGATTTCAATAAGAGCCCGTGGCCGGTGAAATTCGACTGCTATTTCATGTGAACTTATCGTCTACTTTTCTTTGGAAACTACACCAGTTTAAATACAGTATTTATGTGCTGTCACCGAATAAAAAAGCCAAATTTTAATGATGTCCGTGTTCTGTTCAAACACTCTAATTTTTGCTCAGGATACTGGAAATGCATTCTAAGAGGCCAAGATTTCAAAATTTTTCAAGGGATGCATGCCCCCAGACCCCCCTTAAAACTCACACTTTCAGCACTCAGAAGGTGCAAGGTTTTTCCTTCTCTATCTACTCTGAAGCTTTTGTCACCTACTTATAACCTTTTTGAAAACCCTGATATATTGTTACCAAAATCCAGTACTGGCACAAAGCTTAATGATGCAAACACGGTATATCTCTGCGAGTAAAGTAATGGAGTACACATAGGTTGGATTTCTGCCAGGTTTCCTTCCTGTTAATGTTTGTCAAAGCTTCTCATTCAGTACCAAGTGATTAAGTACATTTATGCGCAAATTAAGGAAGCAGCATTCTCAATAGCCCTATGAAGAGACACATCAAACCCACTCCACATCAAGAAACAGTTATGTAATAATAACAAAAACAATAATAATAATAATAATAATAATAAGAAGAAGAAGAAGAAGAAGAAGAAGAAGAAGAAGAAGAAGAAGAAGAAGAAGAAGAAGAAGAAGAATAGCAGCAGAGCTTTTATTTCTTTGATAAGGTACATATCTGAAGTTACAGATTCTATATCTTATTAAAAAGCATTAAATTGTGAGAATGTGCCAGAATAAACATTATTATTATAAGAACACTTAAAAATATATTACATTACAAGCTCATATTTTAACGGTATCCTATTTCTAAAAGCTCTCCCGGCACATCAATCAGTATTCACAGAACATTTTGACAATACTACATCTCCTAAGGTTGCAGGTATGAAATCTTAAGGTGGATGGTCATTTTAGGTTTACCGTAATAAAAATACATTGAAGCAGCATACCGAACAGCAGCCTACTCTTCTGTAAGTTGTGCCTTCATCATAAACTGCATGAACATAAATATTACCATCTTGTGAGGCAATAGCTATGTGCTCTCCATCTGCAAGTGAGATCAGTAAAATCATGACAATTAACCAATGTAGCAGCTGGAAACTGTTACGTTGCCGAAGCAACCAAAAGTCTAACACAATCCAACAGGTTGGTCCGGCTGTAAGTGAAATTTGACAAACTGGAACTTGAGGTCAGGATAAAATCAATTTAGACCTAAACCATAGTGACTGTTAAAGACTGTTAGGTTCCTTTGGCATACTTGTGAAAGCTTTGTTTCAAGCGAAGCCACAAAACACAAAAAGTCTGAGTTCTAGCAGAGGGTTCAGTCCCAACATGCACATGTATATAAATATCCCATATGATTCTAAAAGATGAAGTGATGTGTATATAAACTAAAAGCTGAGAAGGCGTTTCAACCAACTTAACAATAACAATAAAAATTGTGTAATAATAAAAGCATTGTAGTTAGTGATCTACCTTTTGCATATTCAAGGTCAGAAAGAGGAACATTTCCATCTTGAAATGAAGCAATGTGCATGCCAGCTTCACATGACAAAACAATCCATCTGAAAAATGCATACACATGTAAACAGTCATTGAACTTTCACTCTATGTTATGCAAACTAAAATACGACATTTAATTACTTCATTGTTCATTATTGTTCATTCACTCAAAAACATGTCAGGCATGGTCTGTACTGGTGTAGTATCCTAACAGAACTTATAGCATAGAACTCTAAGTTTGAAATCATTTTGCTATACTGTAATCAGACGACCAGAGTGGGTTAAGTGCAAATTAACCTTGGGTGCTTGCTTGTTATGAGCATACCTTCCTAAAGTTGTCCCAAGAGCCACAACGCTCCCCGTGGAGTAAAAATCGGCTGACTTGACTGGAAACTGCCGACAAAAATACACTTCACCAAATAGCTCACAACAGCAGAGATGATTACTAATGATATACAACCAATGACATTGACATGAAACATGCATGCTCTTCCACTAAAATTTCTTTTGGATTCAGATCCATCTAAGTCAAGGCTGTACTCAAAGAAAAATGAAACAGGGTTCATACAAAAAATTGCAACCATTTTTCAAGGACTTTTCAAGGACCACATTAGATTTTCAAGGACCAGCTACTAGGAATATAATTTCACAGATTGTACAAAAATGCACATGCCAGTCTATTCTAATAAGACTTTAAGGCTTGAACTGTTTGCTTCACCAACTTCTCTACATTTTTCAGTTGATTATTGCATAAAACATAGAGCACTTTATGTAAATAACTTTTAAATTCTCTGAGCTATGATTTATATTCTGTCTTGGACAACCAAAAAGCATCAAAAACATCTTTCCAGGCCACTACATTCAAAGTTGAAGAAAATTTAAGGACTTTTCAAGGACTTCCCCTAAAATTTAAGGACTTTTCAAGACTGTGTGATCCCTGTGAAAGCGAACCTGGTGCTCTGAACCTGTGAAATCCATGGTGCCCAGCATAATTATGATTTCTATGAAAAAGCTTAGATTTCCAAGTCACCCAAGAGCAAAAGAAAGGTGGCAGTGCCACTGGGTGATAATAGATTACAGCTCCATATATGCTGTACAGTTACACAAAATAAATAATAATAATAAGTACAAATCAGATGAGCTCACACCTCCACATCTACTGTCCACATGACTTGATGGGTCTCGGCATTCCACAGAGAGACTGTGTTATCTAGTGACGCACTGATAAACTGTGCCTCATTGGGATGCACTGCTAAAGCATGCACCTCATCCCTATGGCTCTGCAAGCACAAGGTAGGAGATGTTTAGAATAACAAGCAAGATGTTTAAAATAACACATACATTGATTTCATTAGCCTGTAGCTGGGGAACCAGATGGGCGCTTAAATAATGGGAGGGAGCTACAGTGAAACTAGTTAGTCTCATACATTTTGAGTCACCTAAAAGCCTGTTCAAGGGACTGGAGGGGAGAATCTATTGAAGATGTATCTAAGAAGTGGATATGCCCAAAATTGATGGGGGCAGGGAAGGTTACCCAAAGATTTGGGGTGGGGGTTGAGAGAAAAGTATTTGTTTTCAGACTATAAGACATTCACTGAATAAGTGTAACCTTATTTTACAGCAGTTATGAGAAAATACCTGAACTATAGGGATAAAAGGAGCATCAAAGGATCCTTCTAGGATGCAGTTGCTTATCATGCCAATAGTTATACTAATGTCATCTCCATGGCCTGTGTGCATTGGTTCAATAGCACAGATTCCACCTAAATTACTGTCCACCTAGATAAATAGATAAACATAACTGCTTAATAATGGTCTAGTAACTGATTGTTAAGTGAAGGTTTGTATGACTACAGGCACCACAAAGCCACAGGACACCCACACCAAAGGGGCTTGACAACCCTCGGACCAGGCTCCTGGGTGTGAAAGACGGCGAATAATGGGGTGAACAATGCAAAAAAATTGTGAGCCAAATCGTGAGTATTTCTCCCGTAACTTCCAGCCCATGCAATTGTTAGTACAGCATTTAATTAACAATTTAACTGACCTGGGTTTCTTGTAGTGGTGTGTTGAAATATTTAGTGGCATCCCATAACGCAAGTTTGCCATCTAAGCCACCAGACAACAATGTTCCATTCTCCAGCAGACGTACACAAAAGATGCTTTTCTGTTTGTGAAAAGACAAAGTTAGAAAAAAGGCTACAGTTACACCTCCATCCTGGATTGCTACATATAAAAATATCTCAAAAATATATAGCCAACTGACCACAACATTCCCTAATGGTGTGATTTGAGTAAAAATCTTTAATACAGACACCAAAGGAACAGAAACAACTACCAACAAATTATGTTACAGAGGTGTCTACACCTTGGAGGTGCAAATTTTCTGAAGTTGGTATCAAGTTTTTCACCAAAAAAATGCTTCTAATGAAGGGGTGCTTATTATAAAAAAGATTTCGGTAAGGAGAGGTGCGACTGTCAGAGAACTCTGCATGATGGCGTTTTTATTGCCTGCTGATTGACTGATAAATTAACTGATTTTATCAACTTATCAGGAACCCATAAAAATACCGCACATATTTCTTACCTCATGTGCATTCCTAGCAACAAACTTGATCTTTTTAGAAACTAGAGGAAAATCATATAAACAAAATTATGTCATGCTTAATCAATAGCTGAATGCTCAAAATAAACCATGAGAAACCCTAAGAATGATAAACCTTAATTATGACGCTCTGGCTCATCCCGGCCAAGAATGTTTTACAAAGGTGGGCAGGGTAATCAGAGCATAGCTGTAGGTTGCAAAGACCTAATTTTAAGCTGTGGTAGTTAAATATTGTTACTAAACCTAAATTTAGAGAAGAAGGCAAATACTCTGGTGAAAGTGGCAAAATGGCCGGCTGCTGGTTCATTTTGACTTGGCTGCTGGCAGATTGTTTACAGTGATGCAAGGTCAAATGTGCTCCCATAGATTCAATTAATTGATTATTTGAAAAATGAATCTGTCAGTTAAGTTACCGCAACCAGTATACATGTATAATGCAAATCTGCATTCCTGCATGTGCAATGAGCAGTGAATTTTTTACAGTGACTTCTCTGCACTTGGTCAGATTGAAAATTCTTTGAAAATATGGACAAAACTGCTTTAGCATTTACATCAAATTCAAGAAAACTGAGATGGCAGAAATATCATACTCAAGCAGGAATGCAGATATGAATCTGAAACTACAATTACCAAATAATAAATTTGTTTATGTCAGAATCTTGGGAGGTATCCTTGACCTGGCTTGACTAGTACTGTAATAGCAAAATATGACTGTCTTGTACCTTTTCCCCACACTGTGATTGATCCATTTGAATCTCCAGTAATAACATCCCCATTTGGTGAAAATTCTATGCAGGTAAAGTACTGTGGGATTTCATACTTCTGCCAGACAGAAAAAAACAAAATAACTATTACTGAAAACAAAGGAACAACAGCAAGGCTTCATGCAATCCACAGTTCTAGTCCAAGACGTTATCAGAACCTTTGGGAAGTGGACTAGCTACAATAAGGGACAAAAGTAGTTGACACACTTGTCTTATAATTATGTGCATCTTTAGCAACAATTTCTTGCATTTATCATTTAATTCTGTTTAAACACTGTAAATCCCCCACCCGTGAATCAATGTTGTTTCTGGTAAAAAAGTTAACTTGGCCCAGTCTCCTTTTTGTTTTTAAAGAGGACTTGAGGAAATCATACAGAGCTTATAATGCCAGTACTGTACCTCAGAGAAGCCACTTTTTCTCTCTAGTCTGGTGTTATGAAGTCTCCAAAAGTGAATGTGTTCCTTGCCACATGTAACTAAAGTTTTACTATCATCTGGATCAAAGGCAACAGCAACAACAGCACTGGACATAGCCTATGAATAACACAAATAATGTCTGCATCAGACCACTGTCTGTGATGGTGAAAAACTTGGGAAGCAGAACAACATTGAGAACAGAATATCAGCCTGTGCCACAGATGAATTACTGGAAGTGAATTCTGTGAATCAGCGCCGAAATACTTGTTCTGCACCCCCAGCTGTGTACCCGGATTTGAGTATGCACCATGGTTGGCCTGTTAACCCTTTAAGTCCTAAGAGTGATCAGCTTCAAATTTCTCCTTGTAATATCAATGCTTTGTAAAACAGAGTGGTCATGAGAATTACGGACATGATCACACAGATGAATTTACTTGATATTTTATCAACTTCTCCCCACTACTTCTCTAGGAATTGAATAGTGGCAACAAATGAGAATTCAAATTTTGATCTTAGGGTTTAAAGGGTTAAAAGGCCATTGTGTAGTTGGTTAATCAGGTAGTAGTGACATTCGAAATGCACTTCAAGTAATTCATTGAGTCTGTTAAAGGCCACAGAACAAGGATTTTGGCATTGCATCTCACATGTTACTATTACAGTCAAACCAAGTCAAGCGTACCCCCCAAGATTCTATCAGTGAATTGATTATTTGAAAAATGAATCCGTTAGTCGTTCCCGTAACTGGTGTCAAATTCAAAGCGGCATTTCTGCATGCATAATGAGCAGTGAAAATTTTACGAGAACTTCTCTGTATTTGGTCAGATTGGAAATCTTTGAATGGATTAAGCTTCTTAGAGGACATTTACATCAATTTCAGGAAAATGGAGCTGGTAGAAATTTCACAACTGCCTCACGTGTGAATTCACGGCTCATTACACATACAAGAATGCAGAGATCAATCTGAAATCTACAACTAGCAACGGATTCAACTTTTGAATAATAAATTCATTAATGGATTCTTGGGGGGTACGCTTGACCTGGTTTGACTGTAAACTTGGGTAAGATTATGTCTGCCACCCAGGCTACAGAATACAAAGCCTGCTAATAATCAGCCTAATTGCAAACTAAAAATATTACTTATTTTAATAACCACCGGACTAATCACCTTGCTCTGTTGCATGATAGCTCTCTCTTCCCAGTCCCACACACTGAGGTGATAATCATCATCTGATGCATCCACACAAGCCAGCTGTTTGCCATTATCCTGCAAATGAAAATATTAAATTGAAAAATTGAAGGGCTTGGAATAACAATTTGCTTAATATGAAGAATACCTCGTTTAATAGATCTAAATCCTAATATCTAGGCAATCTGATATCAATTAAAGATCCGACTTGGCATTTTATGACTCGTTAGTTTCATACTAAATGGCATGTGTGGCACTCCTCAGGCAATTTTATCTAAAACGATGCAAAACAGGCTGTTAGGTTCAACTTGAATGCAACTGTCTGCAAACTGGTTATACCGTAAAATTCCGAAAATAAGCCCCAGGGCTTATAATTATCTTTCAAAGGCCCTTTGTGAGGGTCTTATTTTTGGAGGGGCCATTTAACGGAGGGTTTTTTGCATTACAAGTTTGGGGGGCTTATATTTGCAGGGGATTATACATGGAGAACATTATTTTCGGAATTTTACGAGATTCTATCAGTACATGCCATCATCATCATCATCATCACTATCAGGGCAGCCTTAGCTGAGCTGAACCCATGGCTTACCCAGTTTGTCTGATCTTTCATCGTGCCAAGAACTTGCTGGTGCATGAAGCTCCCAACCCCCTCATCAGAGTACTTGTTACCATGCATAATAATTAGATGTGAGGATTATCTAAGCCAACATACCTCTTGAGAGAATGCCAGACAGGAAATGCTTAGATTGTACTCTTGTAAAGATAAAACAGCTAAAGTGATCAGGGTCTCTGCATCCCAGATACGAATATGACTCTATTGACCGAAAAACACAGCCACCGTAAAAATCGCTATTATTTTATAATAAGGATCAGCAAGTACAAACAATAACTAAGCAGAAAGCTTCAATGAAGACAAAAAGCAAAAAGAGTCCTTTTGTCTAAAATGTTTGCTAAATCGATTGTAATTTTATGCTTATTTTTATTTGCCTGGCTTTGCGTACAAGTACTCAATTTTATTTTATATTTTTTGCAGTTTTTAATTTTTTTCTGGATATCAGTTTCGGTTAAGTATACTCTGTTATGTGTTCTTGTTTAAGTATCATAAGAATTCATTTGGAAAAATCAGAACAGATGTCAAAATCAGGGTTTTTTCAAACCTGATCGCATATAGGTCGGGATTTGGGATTTTAAAGCAAAATCGGGAGAATCCCGACGAAATTGGGATGGTTGAACAGTCTGTGTACATATAATATCCTCTTCAACCATTTAAAGAGCCCTAAGGATGTTCACATTCATGAATTTATTAATAATCAATACCTTAGTATAACATCTCCTATTACTTGTATAGGAAATGTAAAGGGGTAATATATGAGAATTTATAGGGGTTATTTACCCCTTTTTGCTTTACTTCTTTTGACTAGAATAATTTTTGAAATGAGTAACGTACTTTTATAATACAAAATTGTTTGGCTTAAGAAAAAGAAGAAAAACAATTCTATTCTATTATTGTGAAAAAGGGCAACAGCAGGTATGAAACCCAGTACCTTTTGGTCCAAAGAATAAGAGTTTACACCAAGGGCTACGAGAACAATAGAAATGATCTGACCATCACTCATTCATTCTCATGCCAACAACAGCATAGGTACTGGCTATAAGCCAGTACAGTAAAAAACTATTGGATTAAAAACTCCTAATTAATTTTCTTTTAAATATTGAAAGACTGAAATGACTACTGAAAATAACCTGCATAAGTTCCTTAGTGACTCCTGATCTTATTTCAGATTCTCCTTTTGATTACCAAGTAAGTACAAAGCAATTAAAACGAGAATCTGTCATTTTATCGGAGTCACTTGGGGTGTTGTTACGGTCACCCTGTAATATTGCACATAGTCCAGTGTGGCAACGTAATCAGATTTTCCCAGTCAAAAGTGACTCCAAAAGAAGGTGACTTACAAGTTCATTTTGGTCGACAGACAAACCAGATGCTTGGCCTGTTGCTATGTACCACTGGTTTGGATGAATGGCCATGCTGCAAAAGAGAACAATAAGCCTTGTATTAACATTGTTCAAAGATTAAATGTTTGTTTATAGTGGAAAGTGCACTCAGCTTATCCAGCTATTTACAGGCACTCCACTCAAATGATTCTGAAAGAAAAGAATCCAAATAGAACATAACAGGATTAACCCTTTAAACCCTAATTATATATCAAAATTCAAATTCTCATTTGCTGTCCCTATTTGTTTTCAATAGAAGTAGTGGGGAGAATTTGTTGAAGTATCAATTAGATTCATCTTGTGTGATCAGGTCCTCAATTCTCATGACCACTGTGTTTTATAAAGAAGTGATACTACAGGGAGAAATTTGACGCTCATCACTCTTGGGGCTTAAAGGGTTAAAACCCCCCAACTCACAGGAGGCAAAAGGTTGGCTGATTAAGAGCATGGCCGTGGATTTGAACTCGGGAAGACCAAGAACAAATCCAGGAAGTGGCCAGAGTGGAATGTGAATCTGGGACTGCTGGATTGCGAGTCCAACACGCTGGCCACGCAGCCACGTTGCCTCCATACTGGTAATTCCATTCAGTATTAAAGTATGAACAGCAAGATTTATTAAAAATAAATGCATGAATCATACCATTTAATATCATCTGCATGGCCTGTGTAATGCCGCTGATTGTTTGTCTCCTTGTTGTAAATGACAGCTATTGTGGAAACAAAATACAGCATCTCTCCTGATGGCAATGTGTGTAAATTGTTAAAAGTGTCTTTACCATGGTAACCGTACCTATTATCATCATGTTAAGGAAACTACATGGTTATTAGGAAAACTAAAACCCATTAGATCGATTTATAATTATTGACTCATTTTTAAACTGATGAGAACTACACCACAGTTTGTCGTAACATCAGTCACCATCGACAACATCATTTATTGAGGACTACTCTCACCCAGATTGAAGATCATATTCCACCGATATTTGACATGATTCCTGGGTTCAAAAAACATAATTCACTACAAGGTTTTATTGTTATACAGTACAACTTTACAAGCTATTCTTGGTAAAGAGAAGTTAAAAGATACACCCAGGACATCTGAAGCCTGGAGTCTGGAGGTGACACTGGTGTGTTGTCAATTGTGTAGTTATCCATCTCTGAAGTGTGCTGATAAGTATGCACTTGTCCTTTCACTTTAATGGTAACAGTCTGGCTTTGAACTGAAAAGTTAATAAACACAAAATTCAGTATGTAAATACACTTTACATTTCAACATTCACCAATATGAGCCATGAACAAATATGAGCCAACATTAACTTTTATTTTAGGCTAAAATATTAATTTTATAGACGTTTTCCTTTTTATCCTGTAAGGCCATACAAGTATAGCCTGAGAAACCGCCGACATTTTGTGACACCACCATTGGTTTCACCGCGAAATGCGAAATGAAGGCTGAGGAACGGGCACAGAAATTCCATACTGATGATGTGTCACTAACCAGATCTGGGTAGTGCTTCTAATGGTCGTATCACGAAGGAAACCTCAAGCTACAACTAATATTATTAGACGTAATACCCAGATCTGGGTTGTGACACATCACCAGAATGAAATTTGGATCATTATACGTTTCTGGGGAACTGCCCACCTACCCCTCCCCTAAGCCAACATTAGCACTCACTTCTCACTTAGGGCAAAATGTTGGCTTAGGGGAGGGGTAGGTGGGCAGTTTCCCAGAAATGTCTAATGATCCAGAATCTCTGTGCTTGCTTCTCAGACATCATTTCGCAGGCAAACCAGTGAAATGTCAGCTATTTTCTGAGACCAATTTATTCATGTACAGTTTATAAAGAGTTAAATAGCTCATACCTGTAGATTCATCTCTAGGTTTTTTTCTGGGTTTTTGGGTACGTGCCTTTTGAGGAGGTGATGCTGAATGGCCATTGCTACTGAGTGACGATGGGTTTGATAGATTTCTTTTGAAGCCCTGTTCTGTGCTGGAGGCAATGAAAGTATCTGCATCTCGAAATAACTGGGACAAGCCTCTCACCTAGAAAAGAATTCATAAAATTCAAAACTCATCAAATGGCTACAGGCACTAAAATATTTGCTCAACCTCTCCTTGTGAACACATCCATTAAAAGGCAACCTTTCTGCTTCAAGGACAAATTCTCTACTCTCAGGCAGTACCCTTGGCTAAGCTGCAGATAGGTCGCATATGACAACTACATGTAAGCTTACCGTGCTGACACTTAAACCGGGACATTTAGAAGAAGATTATCCAATGACAATGTTTTTTGAATACAACAGATTCTCAGGTTTTTTGCAAACGGACCAATAAAATTCAAGGTTCAACTATGCAAACATTAAAAATATTAAAACAGTTTGAACTTACTTGACCTCTCAGAAAACAGCCCTAAAATTTATGACTTTTATTGGTCTATTTGGAGTAATAAAAATTGAGAATCTTTTGTTTTCAGAAAATGTTGTGATTGAACAATCTCCTTCCAAGTGTCCTGATTTATTAACTGTACTGACTGTACATAGTAAAATAGAATGCAGAGAACTAATGTTTACTTTTACAGTTTACTTGATAAAAGTTTTCATTGTTTGGTGTAAGAAGTGCATAATTTACAGACCAACTATTCATAATTATGAACAAATCATACAGAATTTTAACTCAAAATAATAATATAAACCTGGATATTTCTATGATATTACAACTGATCAGGCAGGTCACTTTACATTTACAAGAAAAATACCACAGCAAAGGAGAATATGAAAGAATATTTATATACTTCACTTGAAAGAATATTTATAAACTTCACTTGAAAGTTCTAAAAGACATGTAATTGAAATAGCAAGACATAATTAATTATTAAATAGTTAAAGGAATAGTTGATCACGTCTCAGGCACACCGAAATCTTGTGTATTTTCAGAAATCTTTTCAAAGAAACGGATATCCAAAACGTTTTTATCTTTTTGTTATTTTCAAAAGCCGAGAATAAACATAAAGAACATCTATAATAGAAAGAATGTGTCCATTTACAATTTTGCTCAATTTCGAGATTATTTCTTGTTTGTTTTTTTCTAAACAGGACAGGCAGGTGCCTGCGGGGCTAATTATTTTAGCAAAATCTCAATTAAACCCGACAAGTTTACTGATTTTCTCGCAAAATGTGATTCGTATAAACGTTTGACGAATCTGTTTATAAGTTTGGAATGCTTACCTTATCGCCATCTACCGTACGTAGTTCCCGAACCGTAAACTTCAGCATGTCAGAAATGTCCTTTAAAACGTCCTCGTAACTTTTCACCGTTTTCCTGTTCAATAAAAGCTTGCATTTCTTGTTTTTATCGTACTCGCTTATCACAGTCACAACTCGCGGTTTCGTGTTACCATTACTCCCGCCAAATCTCGAATCTCTACTTGAGGCGGTGGAAATCGAAGAGGCTTCAGAAGAACTCTCTCCATCAAGCCTGCGAGTTTTTTCTTTATCTTTCGGTTTTTTACCATAATCGACGTTCTTAATAAGCTGATCTCCTGAAGAACAGATGTAATATCTTCCATCCTCCAACTGACTCATAGACTCTACCGTGCTTCCGCCGGGAGAAAACACTGTTCTGACCCCGTACGGAAGTGGAATTGCTTTCGAAAGATCCTCCACAATGGTGTCAAATGATCGATAGCGTTGCTTGGTCACAACCATTTCAACTCCTTTGAAATGCTTATCTCCATTTCGATAAAATGTAACTCTTTTGACAGCATTTACTCTGCTTTTTCGCTGATCTCTCCCTGTTTGCGGTTCTGAGGCAGAGATAGGATATTCTGGAGCCGAGGAGTTGAAATTACGGCGACCTCGGGGTTCACCGTAATTTGACTCATGGCCGGCGTTAATTTCATTCGATCTTGCAGGTAATGGAATTCGGCTGTTTAATTTAGCATCCCTTTTCACAGAACGCCTTTCCCGTGGGTCTCTGTCGATGTCAGGAAACCTAATATTACTATTATTATCGTCTAGATCGCTGGTGTTGTCGACTGGAAATGGCCCTCCATTTTGCGCGCCATTTTGCAACGCACGACGTTTATGATAGTTGTTCCTGTAACTTTGTCCTCCGCCGTGATGAGACATGCTCAACTATATAAACTTCTCATGCTCACTTTATCAAAATAGCAAAGATCCCTTTCAGCAACATCTCAGAAAGGTAGAATAGAGCTTTAAAATTTCCATAGGCAATTCGCGTGATTTTACTCAAAACAAGCGGTCCATCAAGCTTGTTAGCTATTTTACATCGCAAAAACCACGAAAGCCTTTTTCAGTTCAATATTCAGCTTATTTGACTGCACAACAAAGCTGTTAGATCTCGTGTAATCTCATTGTTGTGTACATAAGATTGACGGAAAGGACAGCTTGTTGACTTTCTTGTCCAAATCGCTTTGTGATACGGAGTTTTCACATGTAAGAGAGCTATTTCGAGATCCCCTTTGTTTACTTGCCTACCGTATCGACTTTTAATACCAGAAGGTGTTCCTTCCATTGTTGAGTTAATCAATAGTGTTGTCAGGCTCGCGTAACTAAGCAGGTGCCCGTAAGTACTCAAAAAGACATCATTGAAATGCAAATGTCCCGTCGAAACAACTGGAACAGCCGCCATTTTTTTACCGAGGCTGAAGTGAACGACTGAGGCATGGGGTCTAGATTCCCTGTCCTCTTTTTCCGTGAGAGACTGAGGAGGAGGTTGCACGCTGCGATAACCGGAGATCAAAAGTGTTCCGGAGATCAGGCGTTATTTTTTTTTCCTCACATTAATTATCTAACGTCTGCCTTGACTGGTCATGTTATTAGCCAATCAGCGTTTACAAGACGGGAATCAATTTTTGGTAGGAATAATGGCTCAATAATGTCTCTTTTAAAATCAATTTTAGAGAAAAGAAAATTTTTAAGTACGTCCATGTTCAGATGGCACTTCCTAAAAAAAATTTTCAAACGTTTTTTTTGTGTGATGAAATGGAGCTGTCTTACCTTTATTTAACAGCTCGTTGACCTCGTTTTGTGCCAGAAGCAGTGAAAAAAAAGGCTGAAGCACCATATTTCACGAACTGAAAAGTGTTGTGAAAGCGAAGATCGCTCAGAATAATTCGCAGGTTTCTGAAGGAGGACTTATCGTCAAACCAGGTTAAGATATTCCATTCATGCTTAATTATTTGAAAAGTGACTGCCCGTTTGTCCCTTCTGTAACTTGTAGCCGGTATCAAGTTGCATTCAAATGATCGGTGAATTTTTTGACTGCAACTTTTAAGTATACGATGAGATAGAAAATATTTCAGTGGGTGAAATTTCTATTTAGACATTCTTCAAATTCAAGAAAATTAAACTGAACCGGCAGAAATTTCATAAAGAACTCGCGTGTGTATTCAATGCTCATTTATTAGTGTAGCTAAATGTCGTGGGTCGTGGGTGTGGGTCATTTAGCTACACTCCTCATTTATACGCAAAAAAAATGCAGACTGAAATCAACAATAACGGATGGCGGCATTTGGGCCAATCGGAACAGCGCCAGTCATCCGTACTGTTTCCTATCCAATCAGAAAAAAAGTCCAGATTCTGGCATTTTTGCATGTGATTTGTGAAAGAAATGTATCATGCCCTTCTCCCGAAAACAAATTACAGAGATAAAGGGAGAGGGCGTGATCTCACACAGGCTAACGCTGCGAAGACGCGACGAGCTTCAACGACCTACAAATCGTGAATAGCTAGTGCAGTCATAAAACGAAATTTCTTTGGTAACTTTTATTCTTTTTGCAAGGTTAGTGAGAGTGAGCCTTAACAAGTTCCACACAAACAGTGTGCATAATATTTTAACTCCCGATTGCCCGTCAATGCTGCTAATTGATCGAGTGACCTGCTGCAAAGCTCAAATTTAAAACCGTTTAAAGGAGCTGTGTCACGAAATTCAGCCAAATTAGGTAATTACAAAATGCCCGTTAAATTAAGAGAAACGTAAAAATAACCGCTTAAAACATTAAGGATGGTTAAAATAACACAACAGATGCCACGGATGGGCAAACTTGAAGAAGATTGAAAAGGATTGAAATTGCGTAACATTTCGAAAATTTCTGATGTTTAAGTGTTCCTTCTGCTTTCTTCTATTTGTTTCGTTATCTTGTTTCGTGTGTCATATTATGCCTGAGTCTATTGCCAGCCTAAGAAGAGAAAATACGGTGAGGGTAAAAGGCGGGATGAGTTTGCGGAATGGCCTGTGGCATGGCTTGCGAAATGACATAATTATGTGGAATGTAATATATGCAGAATGACCCAAAGAAATAAATTAAACTAAAAAGTGCCCCCTTTTTTTGGCGCCAATCAATCTGCAAACGCAGCCGCTGTTTTAATATTGACATACGATGACTCACGATCAAAAAGCCACGAAGGCTCATTGTCGATTAGCCTATTCCGCACAGCCACAAAGATTCTTCTTGCCTTTATTAGTCGGGCTGCATAGCAGCACCCGTACTACAGCACGAAAGTCGGCCATAATTGAAGAAAACATGTTTTGGAAGGTCACGCTCCCTTCTACTTTAATTTTTTCTGCAAAAAGGTTTGCACGATTAACTTTACAGTTTCTTTTTACCTATATTTGTATTTGCAACCGCGTGAGAAGTGTTTCTTTTTCAAACGGTGGGTTACGTGATCGTGACATAATATTCAGAGATGAAACGGATTTTGCACATGTATTTTGTTTCTTTAGCTGCTTGGTTAAGTTTCCGGCACGCCAAGCTAACAGCTGGCCGGAGAAGGACGAGTCCGAATCCAGGCAATTGAGTGTGTGTCTTTTTTTTTCTTTTTTTCCCCATCCTACAGCTTTAGCATTTTTTCACGATCAAACGCACACACTCACACAAACAAGGAAGGTGCGAAGACACGCGAAAGGCCGAAAGGAGACAGAGAGCAGTTTGCTTCACTCGATTTCGGATTACAGATTAATGTTTGACTCGGGGCTTCAAATAGTCTCAAAAAAGATCTGATCCGTCCACCGTATTAATTAATAATCCCTAGAATTGTAGCTAGCCCGACTTCACGTTCAACAAGCGTTTTTTCCCCTCTAGCGTTTTGGGGACATCGGGACGCGTGTGTGGGGACTTGGGACTTGGGGACGCGAGACGAGGGACTTGAGGACATCAAGTTTGGGACACGAAGACGTGTGGGACGGGGACGCGGGGACGTCAAATACAGGGACGCAGGGAATGCGGATGTGAATGATTATCGCAAAAGTCGGAGGTAAATGTGATATCTCTTTCTTCGTGAAAATGTGTTATTTATGGTCAATACTAGATTCCATCTTCCAAAACCACATTGCAGACCTTATGATGTTTACACGAAATGTTTATTTATAATAGAAGCGCACTGACTATCGTGATTAGGGTTAGGGTTGATTTCCGCTGTGGCGTAATTTTTCCAGGCCTACGTGCGTAAAATTTACGTTCGCAAATAAAATAGAGGCAATGTCTGAAAGGTGGCACGTAAGCGTAAAAGTAGAATCTCACTCAACTTAACGTTTAATCTCAACAATTTATATCTTGCCTTTATCTTATTTACCTGATTAAAATATTGTGTTAATGTGCATAGCCAAAAACTCGTCAGTAGAAATCAACCTTTAAGTACTGTTAGCAAGCATTTACTGTTAGGTTTGCCACTAAAAGTATGTAGAACAATCCCCCGTGGATTAGTGGTACAGGTGATGGATTTCGGAGCTAGCACTGCGGGGTTCGAAGCTCGCTTATGCCCCTTAATTTTTTATTTATTTGGAATCGAATGCTGTTACTCTACTTAAATTTTGGCGAGCGCAACCCACCCTACCCTACTCTGGGCTCCAATATTCCATCAGCATCAGCAAGAAGACGAGGACAACAGTTTCACTTTCTTCAATGCAGGGGGTCTTCGCCGAGTCTTCGCTTTGTAAACAGGCATGAAGGAACCCTAACGAGGGCAGGGTGGGTTGCCTTCACCAAAACATATTCACGAGGAAAGTGACTGATATCGCATTTACCTCCGACTTTTGTGATAATAATTCACATCCCGTGTCCCCTGCGTTTCTGTGTTTGACGTCCTCGCGTCCCCGTCCCACACGTCTCTGCGTCCCAAACTTGATGTCGTCAAGTCTCTCGTCTCGCGTCCCCAAGTCCCAAGTCCCCACACACGCGTCGCGATGTCCCCGTGCCCTTGAGCCTAGTCCTTGTACGGCGTCTTTCCAGGCCCTCTCGGTCAATGCATTTCGGTGACGTATCCGAGACGAACGGCCGTACCACGTGACCTGAAACGCATCGGCCATGCATAATAATGAGGCCTAGGGACTAAGCAAGCCGTCCCCGTCCCCTTGTCCCCTTCCCACTTTTATACACAGCCTGCCACATGCCATTCCGCAAACTCATTCCGTCTTTAAAGGGTGTGCAAACAGACTCAACATGTAACATCCAACAATGCTGGGAGTTGTAGGCCAATGTTACGTCCATTTGCACGGGGCTTAACTTTCAAATATTAATATGGGAATGAGCAAGGACAGATGTGTAAACATAGTTAATGATAAGTATGTTTTTTTGTTTCAGATAAATTGTTTTATCTTCTAACAAGTTCTACCATTTCAAGGAAAATAAAATAGAAGATGTCTGGAGTAACCAACTTGAATCCCCTACAATCACTGTCCAATCTACTGGGAAAGCAATGGTACAGAGTCAAGGCTGCACTGTGTATTATGATGTTAATAGCAGCAATGCCACTCTGTTTCATCTTCACCACTTGTGTCTGGTTGTTTGGTAGAAAGTCTGAACAGCATGACTATCTTGAAGCATCTCTTAGACGAACTGTCTTAGTGTCAGGATTAGCCCACACAAAGG
This sequence comes from Porites rus, assembly GCA_964035705.1. Taxonomy (NCBI): domain Eukaryota; kingdom Metazoa; phylum Cnidaria; class Anthozoa; order Scleractinia; family Poritidae; genus Porites; species Porites rus. The sequence goes on from OZ037992.1 coordinate 2,341,540, forward strand.
GGTTACATATTGCCAAAACACTGGGAAAGGCTGGTCATCGCGTCATTTTGGCTGACGTAGAAGAATTTGGTTGTTCTGCTGCACAATGGTCTTGCTTCATTTCAAAGTTCTACACAGTCCCAGATTTAAATTCCCTAGATGGCAATGAGGCTTATATCAAAGGAATGATTAATGTTGCAAAGACAGAGAAGATTGATTGGTACATCCCAGTGAGCCATGAGATAACAGCCGTGTCTGACTCAATAGTTAAACAGCGTCTTGCCGAGGTGAATCCGCAAATCAAATGTCTGATTTTTGATGATCCAAAATTGACAGCCATTCTTGATGTTAAGCCTCTTTTTCTAGAAGAATGCAACAAGCTAAACCTGAAGGTACCTTATTTTAAAAAAGTATGTAGCTTGGCAGAGGTCCGTGAAGTGGCAAAGAAAGAGCTGCTCTTGAACACTAAATCACATTACTTCTTGAAACCTCTGTTCCCTGTCCCTGAAGAAGACAGATTGAACTTCACCCCTATACCTAGCGACTCTAATGAATTTGAGAAGTTCTTAGCTCACTATGAATCAAAGCTTAATTGTGGCAGTCCATATCTGGTTAACCAGTTCATAAAAGGAAAAGAATTTGCTGCCAATGCCATTGTTTCCAAAGGAAATCTTCAAGCTTTTCATGTCTCTCCTTCTTCAGCAATGCAAATTGACTTTGACGTAACCAAGCATCCAGAGATAAAGAAATGGGTGGAAGAGTTTTGTAAAGCCAAGAAAATCACTGGTGGTATTTGCTTCGACTTCCTTGAAGAAGATGACTCTGGTGAAGTTTATTGCATAGAGTGTAATCCACGTTTTCACTCATGTGTGGTTTCTTACCAGATGAAGCCAAATCTTGAAGCAGCCATCCGTGGAGCCATGGAAGATCAATTCCAGTTACCAACGCCATCAGAGCCATCAGCTTCATCAAAACATGTCTACTGGTTATACAATGAAATTGCCAAACTTGGCCTTTTTCAGCAGGGAATAGGAGAATTTATTTACACCTTGATGAATGGCAGAGATGCAGTATTTGAAGCAAGTGATCCATGGCCTTTCTTCATTCTTAATCACTACCAGATGCCTGTTATGCTGTTAAAGGCATTCATGACGGGAAAAAGATGGACAATTACCAACTACAATATGGGACAACTACGATAAACATTTCTCCTGTTTTTTGATTTGTCCAAAAATGTATTTTTTTTTAGAATTGTGTCAGCCAGTAGCTGAATTATGTGGGGGAGTCTTGAAAAGGGGACCAAGAAAAAATCCAGTTTTAGAGGATCAAAGACCACGACTTGATATTTTTATGAATTGCCTGTTAGTTTAATATAATTAGTGTTACAGTTTGCATTTGCTTGTTGTATACAAATAATGTTAACAGGATTGCTGAAAAGGTTTAGGATGTAGGCTGGCCTCCCAGGTAATTAAGTAGCTATTCAATAATGGTATAGTTATGATGTCTTATTAAGAAACTCTTGCAATTGGCAGTGTTTTTGCATGAAGGCTCTAAGTCGGGTACCACACAGAAAACACACAAAACTGAGGTAATGGGCAAAATTCTGGTGACAGGGAAGAGCTTAAATCTAGGGGTAAGGAGAGAAGCCCTCCTGGGGGGAGACAAGATCAAGTGGTACCGGGGGTAGCCACCCTGGAAAGGAGTCATGATCAGTCTCTGGGGGTGAGGCCCATATCCCCCAGTCACTAGGAACTAAGGGGAACCAGGAGGGGTGGCCCTCCTTGGAAGAGTACAGATCAGGTGGGACTGTGGGGAGTGGATATTTTTCCGGACCTGTCTCCAAGGGCTAAGCCTTACTGTGGGGTTGTGCAGCCAGGGGGTTGCACTTCCCTGCCACTCCTTTTATTGGGAAGCAAGACAGCAGTTCCACAATGCTGGAACCTAATGAAGGAATGAGACCTAGTCCAGTATAACACCATAATATAAATGATTAATCTTAAAGATACATATAGGTGTAGAAGAATAAAAAAATGATCTACTTGAAATACGTTCTGGTCGTGCTAAATATATAGTGAACATAAGTAACAATTGAAAGAGCTAGACAAAGGTTCTGGTCAGAAAAAAGCGGGGGTGGGAGGGAAAAAACGCTGTTGTGAATGAACTGAAGTCCTAAGAGAACTGACTGGGAAAGGACAGTGTACGGCAAAAAGAGGAGCACATGTGCATGATGAGCATGTGATAATATGAATGGAACCTTTGTGGAGTCCAGTAATATATCATGCTTAGTTACAGTGGACTTTGCCAAAGAAGAAGGACACATTGTTATCAAACAACTAGTTAGTGTTCATTGTTCTTTCTTGTACTTTGAACTAGTATCTACCATTACTTAGTACAAAAGCTTATCCAAATGTTGCACGTTGAGTGACATAAGGACAGAGACATGCCGGGGGGGACTCCGCATATGAAAGGGGTGGGGATGCTCATCGAAACTTTTGAATCAAACCCCTAAAGGAGACCGATCTGGGCGTGGCCCAAGCTTTTTTGGACCCCCAAAAGAGACCATGTTACAACACAGACAATATATAACCCTAAACGAGACCTTCATAGTTAAATATTATGGCATTTTGCCCAGAACACCCTAAGTGAGACCAAAATCGGAAATTTACACCCCTAAGCGAGACGACAAGCATCCCCACCCCTTTCATACGTGGAGTCCCCCCACCCCCCCCCCCCCAGACATGATTGTTGCTAGTATGTCATAAGTGTGCTTTCATAGGGCATCATTCTCAGGTTTATTAACATCAGTTTATGCTACCATAAACTTGAACCTTGTTTTTAAAATAATTTTAAAGTTGCTGGCCATTATCATATTATTGTAGTAGGAATCTGTAAAAGCTGGTTGCTAGCCAGCTGTCAGTAACAGCTCAATAACAAAATCAGCTTCATGCAAAAACTAAGGTATTTTAATAAAGATGTAAATGTTGCTGTTTAAATGAGATCAAGAATGTAAAAGCATTTCAACTTTTTAAATTTCTTTTCTGGTGCTTTATTAAAGTTTTTTTTTTGATATGCCTCCATAAATCACTGAATCAGATGCAACTTTTAATTCAAAAGATCAGCTTCTGATAGCAGTCTACAGGGTTAAAAAAACCACTTGAATATTTTTATTGCAGCTTGTCCTTTGGGCAAGGACTTCTCACAATTTGCTTGCCTGAGGCCACTTCTTTCTTGTCTTAGTTAATGATTTGGTTAGAAGGTGACTTGCTCAGTCCTTTGCCCATTAGGCAAGTGAATATTAAAAGTTACTGGCCCAGCAGGAAAATCTACTTGTCCTGGATGACCAGAAGGGATTTTCTTTTTAGCCCTGTTCTAGTGCGGCCTGTTCTAGTAGTGTTCTACCTGTGAATTACAGAGAGAATTTATTGGTGTACTAAATTTAGTGAGATCATGTAAGTCATTGTATTGTTCCTCTCAGAGAAACAATACAATGACTTACATGATCTCACTAAATTTAGTACACCAATAAGTTTCTAGACTGCTGTGGTTCAAGAATACCAGCAAAATAGAGTATTTTTATAATCAATTACTAAAATTTTGAATATTGACAGTTGTTATGGTATCAGGACAGTTGAATGTTAGTAGGATTTTCTAAAGGGGTGGGAGCATTAACTCTAAACCAGCATTGCTGTAAAATGCATAAATAGCAGTCTTCTAGAAATAGGTCTGCAGCTTACTGAATAAACCATGGAATACTGCATAAGCTTGAACAAGCACTTCCACAGACTGCACAGAATATGCACCAGCACTGAATAATTAGTACTACCCTTAACTGCAAACTTATTAATAAACACTGCATTGAAATTCTTGAAATTTGTTAAAGCTCTCCTGCAGTGCTTTTCTGAGTAATAAATTATTGCAGTACAACTACAATGTTGGATGATATCATTTCTTGTCCAAATCGCTTTGTGATACGGAGTTTTCCCCTTTGTTTACTTGCCTACGGTATCGACTTTTAATACCAGAAGGTGTTCCTTCCATTGTTGAGTTAATCAATAGTGTTGTCAGGCTCGCGTAACGAAGCAGGTGCCCGTAAGCACTTAAAAAGACATCGTTGAAATGCAAATGTCCTGTCGAAACAACAGGAACAGCCGCCATTTTTTCACCGAGGCTGAAGCGAACGAGCGAGGCATGGGGTCTAGATTCGCATTTGGTCTTCTTTTTCCCTGGGGAGGAGGTTGCAAGCTGCGATCACGCTACGAGCTACGGCAAGCTTCAAATCGTGAATAACAAGTGTAGTCACAAAACGAAATTTCTTTGGTAAGTCTTATTCTTTTTGTAGGGTACATGAGAGTGAGCCTTAAGAAGCAGTGTACATAATATTTTAATGCCCGATAGCCCGTCAGTGCTGCTAATATTGACCGCGTGACCGGCAGCTCAGCTCAAAGCTTAAGTACCGGTAAATTGAAATAATCTCTTAAGAAAACTGACTCCCGTCTAAATGAACCAGCAGCATATAGTTCCATTTAGGTTCACCATAATAGGGAAAATGAACTGGAACTTGATGAACCCTAATAATTACATGTACAGTGCAATTAAAATTCAGTCTTTGGCGTTGTGCTAACTAACCCCATTACATATACACTTGTTTCCATATCTCAAACCGCCCTTGGATACCTTGTGATGCCTACACAAAGTAATTTCATACATATGATTGAGCCCTGACAATACTGATTATACCAGTGATGCCGGGCTCTTTCCATTTAGTCAAAATTTCCGGAATTTCCGGTTCGGCGGTAAATGGAACACGTTTCGTCGGTTCATCCCACTGGAAAATTCCCAGAAAAAGTGGAAAATCTAAAAAGGTGGTCCCGTTTCCCCGGTTGGAATTTGCGAACGGAATGTCGTGTTCCATTTACGTTTCTCGTAGTTTGTACCAGTTTCAGGTCCACCGTCGAGCACCGCGACGTACCGGGGTTTACGACCAAATGGAACAACTTTTTACCAATCGGAAATTCCACTTTTGCTCCCACCGAAATTTCCGGTTTTTTTTCTTAAATGGAAAGCGCCCGCCAACTTACGCTTTTTTACCTCGTCTCCTGCTCTCCCGCTTTGGTACATAAATCTCCCGCTTTTTACGTCCACTATAAATATTGAACACTTAATAAAAAAAAAACAGACTTAGTTTGAGATTTAGCCCATTTTAGCTCAAAACTTGAATTTTTCTTATTCGCAGTACGGTTTCTGGGGCATTTTTGCACGTATTTAGTCATTGACAAAGATTATTTCTAGACTGTTCACAGCCCTCTATTTTTCCATAAGATCGTCGAGATCGAGCGCTCTGCGTTTCGGGCTGCATCTTGCATGAGTGTCAAAACTTAGGGGGCGGGGGCGGTTTGGGAGGAAGCGAGAAAAATAGAGGGACTGTAATAACATCATTACTGCTCGCGTTCAGGAGGCGTGACAGGAATTTCACGCCTTTTACCATTCATTAATTAAGAATCTCGCTGGCGATGAAAAACATGCCAGACACATTTAGCATTTTTATCGCCCACTTTCCCCTAGAGCTATAATCCCCGACGCCCGCCCCCTCGGTACATTTGAAAATCAAGATGGTGAGACGCACTATATCTCAACGATCTAACGAAAAAATAGGGGACTGTCAACAGTCTTGATTATTTCAAAAATTTTGATAGTATGTACTTCATGTAAGACGTCATATAATGTCCTAAGTCATTCCCATTGGGGGCTGGGTCAATTTTTCAGGGGGGGGGGGGGGGAGGACGGGGTAGTGAAAAAGAGACAGTCACCCAATTTTAGGTCTCCAGAGGTTGGCATCTATGCAATACTGATTAGGGTTAAACCCTGAAAATACTGATTAGGGTTAAGCACTGACCATACTGATTAGGGTTAAGCACTGAAAAGGCTGATTGGGGTTAATGGTTAGCTTCTATTTAGGGTTGGGGTTTTTGCTATAGTACTTAATCAAACCAGTTTCCTGCAGCGGATCCTTGGTGGTCTAGTGGTTAGGACATGAGGAGACTGCGGACCCGGTACTCCAGGATCGAATCCTGCTCATATTTATGGAGAATCTTTTTTCCTTTAAAATTGAAGAGACTTCCACTTTGACAACATTTGTTGAGCAGAAACTGAGTCTCTGAGTCAAGAAACTTAGAAATTTCATGTAAGTGTAAGTGAAAAGGGAGAGGGTGGTTTAAGATATGGAAACAAGCACTTACCCATTACATGAAAGGGACCGTGAGCTTTGCGTGACAGAGGAAGAGCCATAAGTGAATTATGGACGATTAGGGGCTGGGGTTACTTGAACTATGTAAGTTTGGCGACACCCAGCAAGTATATAACACTTTCTAAAGCTACATGCAAACAGACACAACAACTGCCAACATTTGTTGACCTGCAGTGTATTGTGGGAAGGATACAACCCAAAAGACTTTGGAGGTCATGTGTAATGTGCTTGCATGGTCTCAACATTGATGGAGGAGCTATGCAAATGGATGCAACATTGTTGTGCTATGCTTCGGCGATCATGGAACAAAAGACATGCTGGGAGTTGTTGTGCAACAACTTGCAACAGGGTGTGCAAACAGGTGCAACATGTAACATCCAATGATACTGGGAGTTGTTGGCCAACAATGTTGTGTCCATTTGCACGGCGCTTAACTTTCAAATATTAATATTAGAATGTACTGCCTTTGGGGAGTAAGGATAGATCTATAAATACACAGTTAATTAAGTATGTTTTTTTGTTTCAGATAAATAAAGATAAAACAATTATTGTTTTATCCTCTAATAAGTTCTAGCATATTTCAAAGAAAGAAAAATAAAAGATGCTTGGAGTCTCCAATGTGATTTCACCGCAGTCACTGTCCAATCTACTGGGAAAGCAATGGTACAGAGTCAAGGCTGCACTGTGTATTATGTTGTTAATGGCAGCAATGCCACTCTGTTTTATCTTCACCACTTGTGTCTGGTTGTTTGGTAGAAAGTCTGAACAGCATGACTATCTTGAAGCATCTCTTAGACGAACTGTGTTAGTGTCAGGATTAGCCCACACAAAGGGTTTACACATTGCCAAAACACTGGGAAAGGCTGGTCATCGTGTAATTTTGGCTGACTTAGAAGAATTTGGTTGTTCTGCTGCACAATGGTCTTGCTTCGTTTCAAAGTTCTACACGGTCCCAGATTTAAATTCCCTAGATGGCAGTGAGGCTTATATCAAAGGAATGATTAATGTTGCAAAGACAGAGAAGATTGATTGGTACATCCCAGTAAGCCATACAAAAACAGCCCTTTCTGACTCAATAATCAAACAGCGTCTTTCCGAGGTGAATCCACAAATCAAATGTCTGACTTTTGATGATCCAAAATTGACAGCCATTCTTGATGATAAGCTTCTTTTTCTAGAAGAATGCCACAACCTAAATCTGAGGGTACCTTACTTTGAAAAAGTACATAGCTTGGCGGAGGTCTGTGAGGTGGCCAAGAAAGGGCTGTTTCTGAACTCCAAATCACATTACTTTTTGAAACCTCTGAAGCCATACTCTGAAGACAGATTGAACTTCACCCCTATACCAAGTGACTTTGCTGAATTTGAGAAGTTCTTAGCTAACTATGAATCAAAGCTTAATTGTGACAATCCATATCTGGTTCACCAGTTTGTAAAAGGAAAAGAATTTGCTGCCAATGCTATTGTTTCCAAAGGAAATCTTCAAGCTTTTCAAGTCTGTCCTTGTTCACCAATGCAAATTGACTATGATGTTACCAAACATCCTGAGATAAAGAAATGGGTGGAAGAGTTTTGTAAAGCCAAGAAAATCACTGGTTGTATTTGCCTCGACTTCCTTGAAGATGACGACTCTGGCGAAGTTTATTGCATAGAGTGTAATCCACGTCTTCACTCATGTGTGGTTTCTTACCAGATGAAGCCAAATCTTGAAGCAGCCATACGTGGAGCTATGGAAGATCAATTCCAGTTACCAACGCCATCAGAGCCATCAGCTTCGTCAAAACATGTCTATTGGTTGTACAATGAAATTGCCAAACTTGGCCTTTTTCAGCAGGGAATAGAAGAATTCATTTACACCTTGATAAATGGCAGAGATGCAGTATTTGATGCAAGTGATCCATGGCCTTTCTTCATGCTTAATCACTACCAAATGCCTGTTATGCTGTTAAAGGCGTTCATGATCGCAAAAAGATGGACAATTACGAACTACTGTCTAGGACAACTACGATAAACATTTCTCCCATTTTTTGATTTGTCTAAAAATATATTTCTTAGAATTGTGTTAAAGAAATATTTAGCATTATGTTATAGAAATTGACAGTGTCAATTTTCTCTGTGGCAGCCAGTGGCTGAGTTATGTGGGGGAGTCTTACTTGAAAAGGGGTCCAAAAAAAAAAATCAGTTTTAGAGGATCAAAGACCATGACTTGATATATTTTTATGAATTGCCTGTTAGTTTAATATAAATAGTGTTACAGTTTGCATTTGCTTGCTAACAGTATACAAATAACGTTAACAGAATTGTCAAAAAGGTTTGGGATGTAGGCTGGCCTCCCAGATAATTAAGTAGCTATTCAATAATGGGTATTGTTATCATGTCTTGTTTTTAAAAATAGTTTTAAAGTTGCTGGCCATATTTTTGTATTGTAGTAGGAAGCTGTAAAAGCTGGTTGCTAGCCAACTGTCAATAACAGCTCAGTAACAAAAGCAGCTTCATACAAAAACTAAGGTATTTTAATGAAGATGTAAATGCCACATTAATTAAATTATGTGTTGACTTCTACAGGAACGAAACAGCTTCTCGTTGTTGTCATAGTTTTCTTGTGCAGGCAGCTTCCAGGCACATCTGCAGTTTCCCTTGAGAACTGCTCTTATAAATAACAACCAGATTTAAATTTAACTTTGGAGTCATCACATGATGACATTGTACAGCTCCTTCGCTTTATTGATGTGTTGTCTCGTCAATGAACCACTGATCAGGGGAATCACTCCCCTAACTATTGATGTTGTATCGTTTATTGAATGTATCACAAGCATATCATTTCTTCTGGCCAAGCTTGTATGAAATCATGTGCTTTGTAACCCCTGCAGCAATGTCTTCTGCTGTTTTATTTTGTCCAAAATATTCAGCAAATTCACCTGAAGGATCCACAAGATACTGAATTATTGTGTGATCAACCTGTGAATTACAGAGAAAAACAATACCATGACTTACATGATCTCACTAAATTTAGTACACCAATAAATTTCTAGACTGCTGTGGTTCAAGAATACCAGCAAAATAGAGTATTTTTATAATCAGTTACTAAAATTTTGAATATTGACAGTTGTTATGGTATCAGCACAGTTGAAGGTTAGTAGCATTTTCTTGGGGGGTGGGTGGGTGGCGGCATTAGTAATACTCTGAAGTGGCATTGCTGTAAAATGCATAAAAAGCAGTCTCCTAGAAGTAGGTCTGCAGCTAACTTAAATCTTTCAGGATAAACCATGGAAAATTGCATAAGCTTGAACAAGCTCTTCCACAGAATATGCACCACCACTGAATAAGCACTACCCTTAACTGCAAACTTATTAAGAAACACTGCATTGACATACTTGGAATTTGTTAAAGCACTGCTGCAGTGCTTTTCTGAGTAATAAATTACTGCAGTACAATGTTGGATGATATCATTCAAATATAGAAGTAGAACCCTTAGCAAGGCTGTGCTCTAAGAAAAGTTGTAGGGAGGAGCCCTATTTCACTGTCTCTTTTTTCAGGCAGGCAAAGCCTTCCTGTGTCACATGTGTCTTAATGCACTCCATGCTCTCTTTGTGCTTGCCTTTGGCTACCTGAAAATTGTGAAAAAAAAGCACCTGTTCCACAGGTTTGGAGCCCAGTGCTCAAGAATTATCTCTGAAACCCAGGATGCCTAGCATTTTAAGAGCAAAGGAAGGCATCAGGGGTCAGCAGGCACTGCTAGGGGACAGCCCTGCCTACTGATTCTTGATGTAACATTAACTTCACAAGCAAATATGGGGCAATTCAAACGAGAATTTAGCAGTTTATCAGAGTGTAGTAACTACATACAATATAGTCATTGTCCTCATCAGCAGGTCCTGCACTGAAGTAAACCCTGTACGCTTTGCAAATCTGTTTTACTTGTTCTTGGGTGCCCGTTAGACCAAGAAGACGGGGATGAAACTCTAGAACGAAGAAAAATGAAATTGTCTTTAGTCATGCAGAAACTTGTCTACTGGGTTGGGAAAACTTCAGGGAGCACACTACAGTCAGCTTTGTAGCTTGTGAACTTGTGCTCACACACAGAAAGTTGGGAAGGTGGATCCATTTTTTCCAGGTTGTAGTCATTGCACTAAAACAACATGGCCATACAGTCTGTAAAACTGTTGTGGTGTGCCCATAGGGACAACCTTGCAGCTCTCGGAAAACCTTGTGGGATTGGTTGGGAAAACAATGAACAAACAAAGTTAACAATGAAACCTGGCCCAACAAAAAATGAGCTGCGACATATACAAGTAGGAATCCAATAAGAGGTTAGAAGTTTTGAAGAGCTACAAGGCTGTAAAGCTATTTAACAGTGAATCCAAGGGTCAGAGGAGGGAGCTAAAAGAGAATGCATGTAACTTCACCTGTCACAGAACTGAACCCTGGCAAAATAAAATTTATAAATTATGTTACATGTATAATGAAAACCAAGCATCACCTTTGACATATTGCTTGACTGCTTTCACGTCATCTCTTTGAGGATCGACTGTGATAAAGAGTGGCTGGAGCTCTGCATTTAGCTGCTTTGTGTTTTTATCTGATAAAAACAAGTAAAATTACTTCAGTTACCATCAATGACAATTTCTTCAACAGATAAAATTATGGTAACTCTTTAAAAGCACTTTAGGTACCATAATAAACAATTATTATGAAGTAAGGGCTTCACTTGACATAATACAGGGGTAAGGGGATACATGTATTTGCACATGTTAAACTAAAGTAGTTTCACATATGCTTCCATACTGAACTACCTTAATGCAAGTGATATCACTTTTAACAGTATCAAGACTGTTGATTGAATTCTTGTGACAGTCATGTGACTGTTCATGAGAAATTTTTCCAATCAGTACCCTTTTGAAGTGCTACAAGATTTTTTTGGATATGTCAAGTTGGTTTAAACAGTTCAATGAAGTGAGATCCCTACCAATTCAGACTAATGACAGAAATTCTAATAACCAGATTCCAAAAGATAATTTTATTCTTCATTACCTCATGATGCAATATCTCTCTTGTAATAATTACAATAATATTTTTTCCCTCCTGTTTAGCTACCTTGCCATTAATTTACTGATCAATTTTGGCTCCACTTTGGTTACTGTCTTTTGTTTTCTTTTGATGTTATATTTAAGAATTTTCCAAGTTTATGTCATGTGTGTAAAAAATCAAATAATAAACAAGTTAAAAAAAGGAATACATTTATTATTATCTAACAGTGTTCTCCCTAAATTTTTGTTCCGCAGGTAAGGGACCGTTCATAGGCGGTAAGGCAAAAAAAAAAATGTCTGCCAGAAGCGCACTTTCCTGGGGAAGGGAGGTAGTGGCGTGGGGGACGTGGCTTTGACCTTGCTGTGAAATTTAGGAGCTAAGTTCTCTGAAATGTCATTCCCTCATTTAACACCTATTTTACGTAAATCAGCCGTTGTTATTTTTAGACAACAGTAAAAAACGTTTGATTCCAATAATATTACACTATCTTCAATGCTCTAGAAAAGCTGTGTGTACTTTAGTCCCGGGGGAGGTACTCCCATACATTACCTATACGGGTATGTGCCGCCCAACGGGGTCGTGATTTTGAAGCTCCTGATTTAGAACGGGGTATCCATTTCACAGGCGTTTTCTAGAACGGGGTATAATATTTCGAACGCACGAAAGCACCAGTTTTGTAAGCAGCCATTTGAAATTATTGAAGGACAGATTGCTTTTAAAAATACGGTTCAGTGCGTTAACAAGCTGACTGTTGTACTCTTGTTGCACCCTAGAACGGAGCATAAAAAAAATTGGCCCATTCCTAGAACGGGGTATCAGTTTTAGGGCAAATTCTAGAACGGAGTATAAAAAATTGGCCCATTTCTAGAAAGGGGTATCAATTTTAGGAGAAATTTTTTTTAGAACGGGGTGCCAATTCGGAGTCCCGGGCGGCACATACCCACCCAAAAAATACCCAAGTGCCCCCCCCCCCCCCCCCAGACTTTAGTACACTTCCATATATTCGTTCATTACCTTGATCGGATCAGATCACAACTTACGTATTTTTTAAAGCAACTTATTTAATTTTAGTAAACCTTCAAGCGGTTGCAGGCAGTAAGAAGTGTTGCTTCAGACGGTAAATTTTACCGGTTACCGCCTGATAAGGAGAACACTGATCTAATATAACAAGCCTACAAGTGAAATCCCACATAATTTCCTAACTCTGTCAGGGCCTTCTGCAATAAATTAATTTTTTTACCAATAAGATCAACTGCTGTTGCCATTTTTTCTAATTCATCAGGACAGATATCAGGACAGTGCGTGAAACCAAAATACAGAAGGATCCATTTCCCATGGAAATCCTCGTCAGTGACTGCTTTCCCATTGTGATCTGTTAAACTGAACGGTCCACCAAGAGCTACCTTCCCTATCGACTTCTTCTTTGCTTTTTCTTTTTCTAAGAGAGCAAAATGAATTTGTCATCAAAATTCCTTCAATAATATTGGTCAAGAATATTGCCATTAATCACCCTTTTTCTTTAGCCCATATGGTTATTTGGGGCAGCCTGTGCTCCTCTCTTTATTATTAATAAAATTTCTATATTAAATCAATATAATTTGTCAGTAATAATGTTGGGTGCAAATAAAGTCACTGTTGTTGTTGTTATACTACCAATGGATGTGACACTGGTCAAAATTAAATTTAAGTTAAAATTTTTCAACCTAAGTTGTTTTTCAATTTTTTTGTCTCCTAGCCCTAATTTCTGAATAATCATTGCTAGGTCAGAGACAAAGAAAATTGGCAATCAACCTAGGTTGAAAAATTTTAATTTTGACCTGTAACAGATATATGTGGTGTCAACCCAAGGGCACACATCGTAGCCTAACATATAACCCTGGCAGCCAACGACAGAAAGTGCAAAAGTATTCCTTTAAGCTGCTGGCAAGGGAAATTCAAAACAGTTCCCATTACTAGTTCTCAGCAAGTGTATGAAAAAGGGATCAGCTTTTAAGCCAGCAAGTGTTCCACAAAATTCATAACTGATACCAAAATTCAGCGAGGGGCATACCCAACCATTCTCTTCACTACATTTTACCATTACACTGTATCTTCTGCATGTGCACAACTATATCCAGAGTTTGGTAGTCTGTGCTTCGTCCTGAATTTGCTCTCTTGCTGAATTTTGTTCTGACTGTAGACATGCTACAAGTTTACCTCTCATAAGTTGTTAAAAGTGAGGGAAGCAAGCTTCGATGAGGTTGTGGAATGACTTGTTTCGCCTGAATGGATTTGAATCATATTAAAAATTCATGTGGGAAAAAATGATCCAGAAATGCTGCACCCGGAGTGGCATCAAATATTACTCACTTTCCTATTGATCAATTGCCATGACATCAACAGTGGAATTTTCAACCTGTGAATTTTGCGCCAAACAGGTATGAAAAGTGCTTTAAAATGGCATGATCAACCAGGAAAAAATTAAGGACTTTTAGACAGTATAGTCTGACTGGAGATTAAGTTGAAGTTGAACTTGAATTGTTCGGGTCTGTCACTAAGATTTTAAGTTGCCTGGTAAATACAACAAGGTGGCAAATCAAACAGCTAGGTGTTTCTTTTGGTTCTATTCTTTTTCTGTTTTCCTATGAAAGTAGCCAGAGTCAATGTTTTTAGTTGTCGGGGGAAATCCCCGGCCCCCGCCTCTTAATGACAGCCCTGATTGTTACAAATAGAAAAATTGCTGTAGGAATCAATGCATCCAAACTTTACCTTGCTCTTTTTCCTCCTTAAGATGCCGTACATAAAGAAGAAGACCCCCTCCAGTCAATGCCACAAGTGTCAATGATACCCAGGTTATTGGACCCCTCTTAGCTGACCTCTTAAAAGCATCATCTATAGCTTCTTTGGATGATTTTTCAGCACGTCGTAATGGGGTTCTTAAAGTGCTTATCAAGCTTCTTCTTTGGAGGTAGTTTGTATTGACTGGCTTCACCTTCAGTTGATAAGAATGAAACTTAGTAAACATGTAAGCAAAGCCAGTTCCTAGTTTGTGGATGGGGCCAGGGAAAAGTTCTTTCCTGATCTAAGGTCTACAGATCTAGAACAAGTATACCATTTCAAAAGCACAAAAGCTTTGTAAATTATCAAGTGCATTAATTTTGTAAGAGCCAGATGTGCAATTATCGGAGGCACAATAAAGAGTGGAGGCCAAGTATATATTCAAGGATTTAAAATATTATTTAATTTATTATTCAAGAAGATTATATGAGTAAGGTCAACTGATTTATCGTACAATCACATCCGGATATATGGGTCGAGCGTGGTTGCTAAGTAAGAGGATTAAGGGCTAATCCCACACTGGAGTCAGGCAGGGGGAGGGGGGGGGGTATAAGATACAAGGGTATATACCTATTGTTTAGAGAAAAAGGATAAGATAAGGAGTTTCATTCTTAGTTACTGTAGTTTTGTTCTTGGCCATGGAAACTGATGATCAGTGCAAATTCTTGGAGGGGAAAAACCACCAACAACAGAAATAGTGAGTTACAGTTTTAATGTTTCATCTCAAAATGATATCTCTGAGCTTAGCCTGCATATATATAGCTGGTGGTGTTTTGGTGTATTTTTTCTTTTGTGGTTCGTAAAGTAAGCTTTACAGCTGCGTGAAAGCTGAACCGAGGTCAAAACAAAATGGTGGGGGAGGGGGCAAGGGGAGAAAGGCAGTGAGAACCCCTCACCCCCTCCCCGATCATTTTCTTTTTCATCCTCGGTTCAGCTTCCGTGTAGCTGAATCTCTTACTTTACGAACCACACCAAAAAAACCCGCCAGCTATGCAGGCTACCCTGAAAATTTCTCTGATGAGTTGAATATTTCAGGGAATGAACATAGGGATGTACCATTTAAATTTCGAGCTCTTCCTCCCACTCCACCCCAAATCCCCCCCCCCCCACCCCGCCCCCTATGGATGAGCAGATTCTTACCACTTCACCATTTCTAATCTGAACCCTTTGAAAAAACCTTTGTTACCTCCCTAAGTTTTTGTCGAACACTTTCAAAACAGATTCCTACTAGTTATCTACCGAGGACACTAATCCATAATAGGACGGTCCGGCGGGGATCGGAAAAAAATGGCTCGTCCCAAACAAAAACTTCAGAGAGAGTTTGTAGAAGCTTACTTGATTCTCTTACCTGTGAACGCGCGGCAAATCTTGCAGGCCAAACAAATGCGAGGCATTTATTAAAAGTTCCCAATCGATTAATAGCTGGTCGTAACATAGTTGATTTCGAACTGTAAAGCCAAAAGTACGATATCGTGAGTGCTTATGCAACTTTCCGGTTCCGCGCGTCCGCCGTATTTTGTTCGAGAGGCGTGGCTGCATAGTAAGGCTAGTCCCAGACTTTTTCGTTAAGTCGTGGTTACCAAGCTGTCCGCTGTCATGGCCGCTGTGTTTTGTTGTTTGGCGGTAATCGACAAGAAAGTGACATTCTTCGAAAAAGAACTTGTTCACCTGCCCGATTTACCGTTCTTTATTGGTTTAGTCTCAAGATTTTTGAAACCGAAACGCCAACAGACTTGGTGAAGCTTTTTGGACGCGGGTTTCTGGATCAAACACCAGCTGAAATCGTTATGGTTCAAATATCTCTCCTCAGGACTCAGGAGCGAGGGCATCAAACATGTTTGCGAGCGATATTATCCCACTGGGCCTCGAATCTTGTTACTACAATTTAGAAGTCATCTCCAGAGGATTTAAGTTTGAAAGCTGTCTTTGATGGATTAACTTACAACGTCTTCATGTAATTTTTAAATGGTTTTCAGAGACGATTAAATAACTAAGGTGACAATTTATTGCTAAGAAGAAAATTTCTGTATATTGGTATCCAATAAGCAGCTATGGAACTCGAAGATTTAGAAAAGAATTTAACTGAGGATACACTTGGGATGGGATGGGAAGATAAAAACGATCAAACAACAGATCGTGATATGAATGGCGAAGTGACCCATGATTCTGGTGACAAATTTCAACAGAACCAGTGGCAATTTTCAGATGAAGGTAAGAGTACTCAGTAGTATTTCACTAGAAGTTTTACCCACGTTAAGTGAGAATCAAAAGTAGCCAGGACGCAGTTGTTAAAATCTACTCAGAGCTACAGTGGCCAGCCCTTGTGGCTAAGAGTATCGTCCCAGGTACGGGTAGTTTCTTGGTATTGCGGACGAGCGCAATCACCAAATGACGTAATACGTAAACAAATTGAAAATAGAATGTAGAATACCCACACAACACAACAAAAGCAAACAGACAATGATTACCCACAACACCAAGAGACTCCCCAGGTTTGCAGAAAAATAGCTCTTGGTCTCCTGTATAGCACTCCAGATTTCCTAGATAAAGTACCATGAGTACAGTGCAAAGTTTTAGCAAGGTGGGCATCTGGGTGTCTGGTTTGGGATTTGACATTATTGTCCTTGTGTTTACAATGCTATTGTGTTTCGACAACTGCACAGTAAATGTGGGGTCAGATTCATTTTGTACATTTGCTCCAGACTTGAGAATTACAAAAAAGTCTGGCAGTCAACAGTTGTGGTGATTTAGCGTAGTGGTCTCATATAAGGTGCCAATAAACCAACATATGAAGCTGAATGTCTCCCATTTAATCTCCACCTACATCCAAATTAGGAGAATCCTAAGGGTGAGTGTTTGAACTGTTGGCAGTTGATTGGCAACTCTTCTCTCTTTCGTCCATGGACTTATATGTAGATAAAATTAATCAGCTAATTATTATAAAAAATTTTTCCTGTCGCAGGACCAATTGAATATGAGAGCGATCCTTCATCTGACATTGACAAGAATTATTTCAGTGATCAAGAATCACTCACTGGGTAAGTGGTCTCTCAAACTACCAAGCACTATCCCATTTAGAACCCTTACTCATTAAGGCAACTTTAATGAAAGTGGGCTCTCTGATTTGTCTGGGCAAATAGACATATTTTGTTTGCAAGTTTGAGTAAGTGTGGATGAAGATGCTAAATTGTTCTCAGACCAGTAGCAGCATGTTTAACCTTTTTCCTCACAAATTATTTGTACGCAATTGCATTTCCAGTTTTGTGTCACAGTCAAACTTTCTTCGTTAATATGGATACCAAGGGACAGAGCCAACACTGTATGAGTTACAGAGGTGTCTGTATTACAGTCAAACTTCCTTAACCATCTAAGCACCAAGAGTGACAAACATCAATTTTCTCATAACATCATCAACACTCAATCAAGAGAAGAGGTTATGAGAATAAATAAAATGATCACCAAAGGAAAAAATACTCTGACGATTTTTTAAATTCTCCCAACTAGTTCATTATGGAAATGTATAGAGATCAGTTTGGAGAATTTGTATGCAGATATTAGGGCTTAAAGGGTTAATGCAGACACACTGAAGGGTAAAAGCCAAGTGACAAAGCCAAAGCCAAGTGACAACATTACATTACCTTCTTTATTTTATTTCCTTGACAATAAACAATACTACATTTACATAATTTCATTTTGTAGGAGTATGGATGGAGTAGAGGAAGATGAATATACATCTGATCCCATTGCACAACAAACTAGACAGGTTGGAGTTTTTCTTTGACAGATCAATCAATCAATAGATCAATTTAGCAGTTTATAGATACGATTCTAATTACCGTAAAATTAATGAACTAAATGAGGCCCCCTCTCAAACAAACGCTCTTTGTCTATTGAATGTCATTTCTATGATGTCAAGTTTGTATTAATCACCCCTTTCTAATAACCTCCCCCCCTGTCTACTAGACACCTGCCATGACAGTTACTTCAAAATACTAGGAATTACCAAAAAGGTGCAAAATCATATAATTTATTTGGTTTCTTGCTTGATTAACAAGGGGTTTGTGCATTGCATCTTGTTCAATACCAAGTTTAAAGTAAGGATAGACTAACGATGAAAACATGTTTTAAAGGGTGATATGGATCTCTTGATGGCCTAGATGTATCAATTGATGGACTAGATGTTCCGCCATTTATAAACTCTTTTGATATTTTGTTGATAGTTTTTTACAGGTTGTTACAAAAATGAAAATATCTCTTTTAAATGCCTCTTATCCATTAAAGGCTCCCTCTTGGGCCCCCAAAATGAAATAAACCCCCCTTGTCATTTAATATTAGATCATTTACAGTTATTCTATATCATTCTCCAGGAGAAGATGCAGCGTTTGGCCCTGAGACGTCATCTTGATCAACTAAGTGAACAAGTCCTCGAGAAGGGTTACCTAGTGTCACAGTTTCGGTAATTATTCACATAAAAAAATTATCTCAACGGGGTGCCAAGAAAGTTACTTCTACAGCTTGTCCTTCGGGCAAGCTGTAGCTAGCATGTACTTACCCAATAGTCATTTTAACTAGCCTGAAAAACATTTTGATGCCAACAAGAATGATTGTGGTTCTTCTGTAATTTGAATACCCCCAAAAAACTTGACTTGCCCATTGGGCAAGTTAAGAACAGAATTCATTACCAAGATAGCAAAATCCACTTTAGAACCCTGGGCTATTGCACACAACTTTCTTTGCATGCTGGTCAACTGTCACCTAAAGGCTGGAGAACCAGCTTAAATTAATGAGAATGCAAGTTACACTTAACCAGACTTTACTTGAAAGAATTCTGCATTGTAAACTAAAAATAAGGACTAACAGTCACTGAACATAATTCATTAAAGTAAGGACCTCATCTCTAAAATGTGGGTACCATTAACCCCAACACCTCAGAGTTTTTGTGGACATCTTTTAATGAGCACATCGCAGGTAACGTCATAGGTTTGGTGCTATTTCTGAAAAATAGTGTATAAACTAAAGAACATGAAGTGGAGTCATCAAAACTACAGCGATCCTTGATCATGACTTGCCAGTTTTTTTCTTACAGTGAAGAACTGAAAAAATGCCAGGAACACATAGAGGAACTACAACAAGATAAAGATGCAGTCAGCAAGGAGATTGAAGAAGCACAGTCTCAAACCAATATGTAAGCAAGGGCGCTGCTTCAAACTTTATCGCGCTTATTCCATCTCATTAATTCATCAAATGTTGGCAATTTTCTCTGGAGTTGAATTCTAAAAGACTCTATCAAAGTTCAGGAACAGAAAAAGAAAGACGTTGTCCTGCAGTTGCATCCTCCACAAGATGTGAAATTAAGCATTTTCACGTCTTAGTGGTGCAGTGACACAAGGAAATGGACAAAAAAGCATGATGCACATTTTTGCCGTGCTCTTTGACATTTCCGTCGTCGTTGCTTAAGCTCCCTAATATTCACAGATGTAGAGTGTCCTTGCTTGATAATATCAAGAACTACCTACGTAATAAACTTAATTTGGTATGTACCTGTGTTTAATCTTATTTTTTTGCAACAGGGCATCACTATACAGACTGCAGGCTTATCACTCCAAACTCTGTGCAGAGATAGATGCTGAAAATGATGTACAGAAAGAAATTTTACAGAGGCTTCAAGAGGCAGAGTAAGCAACTATATAACATGCATTTGTAATACTATATATTTGGTGTATATCTTGTGCCCTAGCCTGTGAAAACAGCTGGTACTTTGTAATGCCTCCACTAGTTTCCCTGTGAAATGATGTCTGTGGAACAACTGCAGAAGTTCTATACTGATGATCATTCATTCGGCATATGACAGCCATTCAGCATTTTGCAAAATACCCCTGCCGTGAAGTTACTGGTAAATGCATGCGTTTAAACACTTTATTGTTTCTGTTTGATATAGATTTGCCCTTGCTCAAGCCACGGTTGAACAAGGAAAGTTCCTTCTTGCGGGAAAGGAGCTTGAAAAAGAAGAAAAACTTGTGGAGAAACAAAAAGCTGATGTGGCTGCTGTTCGTCTGCGAAAGGAAAACATGAGTGCAGTTGTGTCTGAGAGAAGAAGAAGGGCAAGAGAAAAGTAAGAAACAATAGTCACCTCTCCTCTTTCAACTACTGCAATCAATTTAATTCCTGATAGATTCTAGTCAACTACCTTCATAGCAGACACTGTAGGGACCTCGAGTTAGTTTCCTCTTTAGCGAAAGTCCGTAATAGCGGGAGTTTATTTCAGTCAAACGTCTGTATTTTGTTTTTGCCGGGGATTTAGCTACTGTCTGTTTTATCGGGGTGTCCATGCGGCAAGAGTTGACTGTGTTGTTGTAATATACTGCAAAACATGCAACAATAATTAAACAAAGCTGCTAATATGGCTTTTATTTTAATAGCAACATACACTGTAGCAAATTTCACTTTCGATAAATCAGAAGCTAGATCCACAGCTGACAGAAGCCTTCTTCAATACTTTATGGAAGAGAATTCTGGAGGCGTTTAGTCCATCCTTGTCCCAGTTTCTGTCACACTAGGGAAGAAGAGAGACTCTAGAAGCATAGTTGTGTGATTGTGAGATGTTATTTATAAGTAGTTAGATTTCAGTGATGTGAAAGTTATTATTTATTAACTGACCATGTGTTAACGTACTGTTTCCCAACTACTTCTTGGGAACCAAAACGCGGCAGATGTCTAAAGGGGTGCTAAACAACAACATTCATTGACCAACTAGAGAGTGAAACTGGTCTTACGAGGCAGGATCTCGCACCTATCATGGCCAACAGATGGGAATGGAATGGACTTATCAAATTGGTGTGTGGATGTACCCCTAAATAGATGTAACTATCCATCAGTTATTTCATATTTTTGCTTCATCCTTTGCAGGGAGCATATATCTGCTTTGCGAGATAGGGAAAGAAAACACAGACAGGCCATTGCTGCAGCAAAGCGCAACAGGGAACAAGCTTCCAAATTCCTCAAAGAGACAATGTCCAGGTATAAGTTGCAATTTTTTTTTTAAAATAATCACTGGTGAGAGACCTTCCCTCTGCCCCCCATGGAGGTGTAGGAGTATTGTATATCTAAGAGCCTCAGTAACGTAAAATTCTGACAAGCGACATGGCCTTGAAACCATGACATTAGACTAGATGAAATGGCCACAAACGACATAAAGATGAGTTATATATTTACAGGGACATGCCCTTCTCCTCAAAATGTGAAATGACCATATTTGAAATTCAGGCTACGGACATACATTCCCTCTCCTAAGAGGCCGCATTTAACACAGCAGCACAGCAAACACAATTTTCTACATTGTAATTTCCTGCAACCTGCTCAAAAAGGTTGAGATTGTCTACGAAGCCTGTGAGTGATATTGTGGTAGGATGTTGTGAAAATATTTTAGTAACAGTTCTTTGCTTTATTTTGTAGAGTACGTCAAAAGGAAGCCGAGGAGGAAGAGAGATCACGTGAATACATGGAGGACAGAATGCAGGCAATACTGAGCCTCAAAGGAAACATTGAGACAAATAAGGTATGAAGGGGTATTTTTTTGATAACTCTAATTGCAGAGTTCTGAAAGCCTAGACTGGTGTTCCAGTGGTGGATCTATGAGGCCGGCCCCCCCCTTATCTCAGGGTCTGGATGACTGCCCCCCCCCCCCCCCCCCCCTTATCTGAAGGTTGGGATCTGCCACTGTGTTCTATTATAACCTACACAGCATGCAAAGAAAGTTGTGTTTGATAGCCTATAGGGGTAGTTGATTTTGCTCTTGGTTTAGGGAATTCTTTTGAATTCTTAACCTCCCCCCCCCCCCCCCCCCAACAGGCGAGTAAATTTTTTAGGGGAATTCGAATTACAGAAGAACTGTTATCAATCCTGCTCATCGAAAAATTTTTTCGGGCTAGTTGAAATGACTTTTGGGCTAGTAGATGCAAGCTGTACAATTGTCTTTCTTGGCACCCTGCTACACATGTACTGATCCATTGGATTTATGCTCAGCCAGTCAGTAGTCAAGTCAGCTCTTGACTGCAGAGCATGGGGTCATAGGTTTGATCCTCGGGGCTGGACTAATACTCAGGAATGAAGATACTGCCTTTGCTTTGCAAATGCTACACCTTGGTGTTGCTCAGATGACTATATAAAATGGTCATCCCATCTTCAGTAGGAGACATAAAAATAGTTTCCCCAATTGGTACTTTAGTGCTACAGTAAATACATTGACACTCAAGTGAAGTGTGTTTTTTTATGCACATGTATAGTTGAACCTTAACCTTTTTAGCTGCCATGTAAGAGGAAGGGACAAAATTGCCACTTTATAATGGCTGGCTGCTAAATAATAAACAGTGATTTGCTGACAGTTTTGTCTACTGGAACTCTAGTATTACTAGAGAGTAGCTGCTTAAAAAATAATAGAAGGCAATGTACTTGAGGTTTGTCTAAAGTCCTAATAAATATGCTTCTAGGAAAATCTCCGGGCTCTTCAAGCACGTGACTCTAAAATAAGGTTTGAGAAAGACGAGGAAGAACTCCATGAAAGACAAGAGATTCTAGCACAGGGATTAAACCCTGACGAGGAACTGACGCGGAGAAAAAGGATCCGTCAGTTTGAGAAGGACAAAGAGTAAGTATGGTGTTACATCACTAGTGAGTCTGTAAGTTTTAAGTATAGCCACCCCCAATGTATTTTTTCAAAAATGTATTAGAATTTAAAGTTCTTACTTCTCTTTGTTGTTGTTTTCAGAGCGTATGAGAGAAGACAGAGAGAGCGACAGGTATCAACAATATAATATTAGTATTTTGATTTCTTTCAGACATTATAATAAAATTTGTTGCCGGTCTATGTGCACTTTTCTCCAAACCATCCTGAACATTTTATGATTTGCCAGGTTGAAATTGTTGATAACCTTTTAAAAGAGGAAAAGCAAATGAAAAAGCGATACCAACAGCAACCACAGCTGTGGCCGGAGAAACAGAGAGATAGAGTCAAGGTAATTAATGAGTGATTACTATTGATGTTGATGACAAAAGTGATGATGACTATGATGTCCTTGAAATCAGTGTACTACTGTCCTTTTAGAGTGTCCTAACTTAAAGTCACAACATAATGAAGCAATAAACAAGTGATTTCTGGAATTCGTAATTTTTATCCTGATTCCAGAACATTGTCAATGAAAAGCATCCATAGACACCAAATTAGGCTCTAAAGGGACAGAGCTTAGTGTCCACATAATGGAAAAAATCGCATCAATTGATGTCCATATTATAGAGCAAGGAACTGTATGAAGTTATTGTGGAAAAAAATTAACTGATAATAAACAAAAATATGTTATAATTTTTTATTGCAGAGAATAAATAGAAGGCGTCCCAAGCCTAAGTTCTTCAAATCTACTAGTGGATCATCATCTGTGGAGTATAGTGCTGATGTTGAGGACACTGGGGTAACTAGGGCTATTAAAGAAACTTCAAATTGACGTCACATCCTCATTAGTTTTGGGGGTTAATTTGCAATTGCTTAGATTATTATTGCAGCTGCAATGATCATATCTTCATGTTAATAACATTCAAATCATAGTTTGAGAGTAACCCTTATTTTCTTTTTCACAAATCAATAACTGAAAAGAAAGGAAGAAACCTACCAAATAGAAAATACCTCTTTTTAGAAATTTAAAACTTTTATCACTTTCTTATTATTCTCACATTGCAAACTGATTTGCAGACTGCAAAACTGGGGGTCACAATGATGACAATGAATAAGTTTTTAACATGTCATGGTTTTGCTATAAGGGATCTTTTTTAGATGTTTTGCAAGTGCATTCAATTACCACCATTTTTCTCATACTTTTATTATCTTAAAGGGGTAATTTGTACCGTTAGTTAAATGAGAATTTGCCTATGCACTTTAAAAACTTACCAGTCAATTCAGCTGTTCTGAAAAGATCTGCTTATAGCCTTTTTATTGCTAAAAAGATGCTTGATGATTCTAGGGTCAACACACATCAGGAAAACTTGGTGCAGTATCTTCAGAAGATGATGAAGATGATTTTTCACCATATGGGGAGACAAGCCGAGATGAGGCTAAGGAAGGGTATTGAATACTTTTATTTATTTACTTAATTTTATTTACTTTTATTAAGCTATGTGGCCCCTGTGGTAGCCAGTCAAGTCGCCCTAAAGTTGTCTCGCCTGAAGTTATGGCCCCTGAAACCAGAGTTATGTCGCCTGAAAGTTTTAGTTTAGTTACTAAAAATGCTGAGTTATGTGTGGTTCCGGGTGACATAACAGGCGAGATGACTTTCCGGTGACTTGATCATAAACCAGCCCCAACCCATGTCTGCCTAATGAAGGATTCCACTTAGACAAGTGAATTTTATACAAAGAAATGGGACAAAAAGTTTTGGGCTCACTCAAACCTATGTCACTAAAAAACTGTAATTTACAGGATCTGCCTCATGTGTTGTCTAGCTAATACAGGCTCCATTGTGCATCATTATTCACCATAATGTTAATACAGCTTGTACTAGTAGAAAATTACAACACAATTTAAAAACGTTACAAATTTACACTACCTGTAGGTACCTACTGTAGCAGAGGCTTTTCAAGGAAGGTACATGAAGATATGCCCTAAAATAGGATTTCAATAAATTATAAATGAAGCAACAAATGCATGGATAGACAAACAAACAAAAATAAGACAATAAAAAACCATTATGAAAAGACGTAGACAATAAATTTAGAAAAAAAAATGAAATAAAAGTTGAATTATGCTGTTAACCAGTGTTATTTACAGCTATCAGCTTTGCAGTTTCAGGTACATGGTAGTTGCTACTGTACTGGGCTGAATATTGGCTGAGTTGTATTTTCTACTCACTTATTGACTGTCGTCCTCTGATATGTCTTTGTTTTTAGTGACTCGGATGTGGAAGGAGAGGAATTGGCTCAACCAGAGTTTAGAGGACTGTGGGAGGAAGGTGTTCAAAAGGTTAGTTTGTAGATCTTGCGGCAATTATGAAGTCTTTTTTAGATTTGTATGCTGGCGAAGCTTAAGAGCTGTAAGATGTGGCTTTGGAGGAAGGTCTTAAATATCACTTGGTCTGACAAAGTCTGTAAGGAAGAAGTATTGAGGCATGTTGGTGAGGAGAGAGCCATAATATCTGTTATCAAGAGAAGACAGAGAGTCTAGCTTGGTCATAACCTATGGCTTGGTGATCTTGTCCTATTAGTTATTGAGGGGAGAATGAGAGGATCGAAAGAGACCACCTGGAAGACCTTGAACGAGAATGCTGGATAGAGTAAAGGACGGCAGCCCTTACGTAGCGGTCAAGAGGTGCGCCTTAGATCGAGAACTATAAGGAAGGACCTGCCTGTGGGCAGAACACACACACACATGCGCAACTGCCATGGTATATGAAAGGGAACTGTTAGTGGGATGAAAATTTGAACACTGTATGAGTAGGTGAGAATATTTAGCCCTGGATAGAGGGATAGCAGAGGATAAACACAATACATGTGCTTGTTGTTTTCCTAGGAGGTAGCGAGGGGTGGTGGTTTATGTTTACTGTCTGAGGTGTCTGTCTGTGTGGACAGTTTGTCTGCATTGTAGCAATAGATTTAACCTTATTTTGATCTGTTGTATTTAGGGATCTGATAAAAAGGAACAGAGGTTCAAATTTACAAGTCATATGCCCAGTAAAATGGAACAGGTAAATTCAGTTTAAAAAATTATTGATAATGTCATCTAGGATTGCTGGATTGGTTAGTTTTTAACTTTGGTGTACTGTAGAATGTAATGTCAGTGAACTTGCATGGAGCATTTAAGTAGCATACAGCATCTATAAATAGAATTCAGCTTCCAACTAGCATATAAACTGCATCCAATCAGCATTCAGCATTAAAGTAGCATTTGGCATTTAAATTAACTAAAACATAAAGACAAGTATTCAGCTTGATCCAGCTTCAACCAGTCGACTGAATATTGAGACACACAAAAAACAGCCTTTATACTTAAAACTGCTGCTATTTGCATATCTGTGAGATATGACACTCACCCCCTCACTCACCCTCCTTCATTCAAAGTTGTTCCTCTGAGTTTTGAGTATGGTCTTGTATTATGAGCAACTTTGATAAGGGGAGGAGGGGGGATCACAAGCACAAGATCATAAGCTGCAGTTCTTTGTTTAACAGGAAATGATGGAGAGAGCTCTCATGAAGCAAAGAGCTGGAATAGTACAGAAACAGGTTGCCGCAGGTAGAGAATTTAAGGTGAGTAGTTAATTGAAAGAACTTGTTTTTCCTTTTTTGGATTGCTGGTGTTAATTTGTTTTCTTGTAGTCCTAACTTTAGAGCAATATTGAATGTAATGCGTATTTTCTTTGCATTGGTAATCCTTGTTTTTTTTTGCTTGTAGGGTTGTGCATTTTACAGCAAACCTGAAGTTATTGTATTCAAGGTTTGTTAACCATTAATTCTATGCCTGTTCATCTTTAATTCCACTCTCTTGAAAATTTTAGAGACACACCCATTGCTAAATCTTTTTGTTTTTCTATGCCAGGACTTTGATGTTGGGAAATCATACAAGAAGAAAATTCTGCTGACAAACATCTCTTACACTCAGAATTACTGCAAATATGTTGGAATGTCCCACCTACTGAAAGATTTCATTGAAGTGTTGTAAGTAATCAACAGTAACAAGAACTTTCTGCAGTGGTACAAAAGGACTGATGGTTAATTTTAAGCTCAGTTGTGAAACAAATGCGACTTTTTGCATTTGTTTCGCTACATTTTGCGACGCTATCACTGGTTTCCATGTGAAATGACGTCTCAGAAAAGAACGCAGAAAATCCATATTGATGACGTGTCACTACCCAGATCTAGCAGTGCTTCTGATGATTGGTCGTACCACAAAGGGGAAATTTGCTTCAACCAGTCAGAAGCACTACCCAGATCTGGGTAGTGACTTTTCATCAGTATGGAACTTTTGCACTTTTTCTCAGACCTCATTTCTCGGGGAAACCAGTGGTGGCATCACAAAATTTTGCCTGTTTTATGAGGCTAAATACATGCTGGTTTACAAAAGCAATGAAAGGGAAAGGATTGAGGTAGTTCATATGCATTCTCTGGCATTTACATTTGCATTCTGAATTGTTTGTGTGTACCAGCCTTTAATGAGAGTTGCGTGGGCAAAGAAATCAATCTACAATCTTAATAGAACAGAAACTACAACCTTCTGAAAGACAAGATGACCCTAGAAGCACGCACAGCATACTTTATAGCGACATTATGAAATGATTTTGGCATCCTACTAGTATCAATTACTCAGATGGGTAGAAAGTTCAAGACATGAATTGAAATGCATTTTGGGACTATATTCTCTAATGTTCCATCCTCACCAGCCTATCCACAGACGTTTTTCTTTTTTTTGACAATTATTAGATAGCATGTGGCTGTGAATAGGCCACATCCTTACCGCATACTTAGCAGCAGTCTTTCCAGTACTAAATCTCTAAGAGCAGTGTCTTCCACTTTATTATGTTAAGCACAGCAATAGTCTAAAAAGTGTTGTTGTTGGTTAACTCAATTTTTTCCCTTTTCACTCAGTTTTGATCCTCCTGGTGTCATGTCTGCTGGACTGACTTGTGATTTTGCAGTCACTTTTAAGCCCATGGTGAGTTGATTTTTTGAAAAACAAAATGATAAAATTTCACAATCTTATTAAACTACAGGCCCCAGTTGTTCAAAAGTTGAATAGCACCATCCACTGGATAAATCACTATCCAACGGATAAGTGTTAGGTAAGATAAGTGTTATTCACTATCCAGTGAATAGTGATTTATCCGGTGGATAGCACCATCCGACTTTTGAACAACTGGGGCCAGGTCATTTCTTGTGTATGGCATATCATATTGCTTGCCAGCATTTTCCAGTGTCCCATCAATGTATCCCATTTTTTTGTTCCTGCATTTGTCATCTTTAGGGTGGGGAATAAGTATCTTTGAAGCATTCTCATCCAAACCTTTGGTCCCTAAATTTCTTGCACAGTTTATCAGAAAAGATAGCAACCCTACTGTACCCCCTTGTAGGATGATCCAGCTTGTTTCTCAAAAAATCGTTTATATTGTTATTTCTTTTTTCTTTTAAATGTTCACATTGATTGCAGTTGAATGAAGATTTGGAAGGTCACATTGACTTCCTCGCACAAACAGGACCATTTTCAGTTCCCATTAGATGTGTAACAAAGAAATGCCAGGTATTTAGTTAACATAATCATCATCCTTTAACCACTCAGTTGTGATGTTGTTGTGCTACGTCTTAAGGTTATTCCCTTGTTTTGCACGGTGCATCAACCACTGCACGTAACATTGCAACTTCAAAGATGGCGGTGATTGTCACTGGTTGGCTAGGGAGGGGTATTAAAGGCCCCTTTTGTAATGTGTAATTCCAGAACATCTCCATACTGAAGGGATTGAAAATCCTGTAAAAGGAGGGGTTCCCCCAGATCAAACTGGAGGGAACTGGGGTCTTAAAAGCCCTTCTTGGGTGTGGTATTTATATTTTTCTTCAAAATGGGTGCCTCTATAAGAAGAACACCTTCAATTCAGGGAGCGTTTGGGCTTGCCGTTCTTTCATCATTCTGTTTGACTCTCTGTACAGACATTATGTGAATGAAATATTGCAAACTCTTTCTATTTCAGTTGAGAAATTTAAACTGAAGTTTCTTGACTTGTTTGTTTTTCATTCTTATTGCCACAGATTTCTGTGGATATCACTGAGGTAGAGTTTGGTAGTCAAGTTTTGGGAGAAACAAGAAGGCGAATCATTAATGTTACGAACAACGGAGCATTGGGAACAGAGTTTATTTTTAAAAAAATAACAGGTATTCGCTGACGTTTTAGAAAGATGCATGGTGTGACTTGTAGTGTGACAAGTTGTACTTTATTGGTTGACAGCATGTTCTGTATTACTGCGTATAAAACTGTGATGTATTCTTCCGCTACAGGATGTAAATTGGATAATATTTTTTGTACGACCTAATGTAAAATTTTGTTGTTTGTGAGGATACACTAACGGCATCTTATTTCTTGAAAACTAAGGCGGAAAGTTGGGAATTAAATAAAACCATTTTTGCTATGCTACAGTTAAGTATTCAAATATAAGCTCTGTCTAAGTGGATGAAAGCAAGTGTAATTCTAAAAGAAAGAAGTCGTTGGCATAATGGAACTTTCTCGTTCTGCTTTTCTAGGTTTGGCAAGGTCAGCTTCAACTTCGGAACTAAGTTCCATTGGTGGAATGGTAATAATTGTGTTGTGCGTTATTGACCAATGTTTGGCCAATATGGCTGGATATTGGCCAAGTTCTTTTTGCGTAATTATGAACGGAGGTGAAGTCGAAGTCAATAAGTGCTGAAATCAGGACAGTTGATAGCCAATCAGCTTTGAGAATTTTGTCATAGTTATGATTAACACACAAAAAGGAATGAAGCCTATATACAGCCCTCTTGACCGAACAAGCTCGGTCAATACAGGATCTATTATATGGCCAAAAAGTGAACTTTCTCCTTGCGAGACCAACGCGGGAAATCCCGAGCTGGCAAGGTGGTCCCATCTCGCCCGCTCGGGTAGCCAATCAGAATGCAGGATTCACTTCACCGTGGCCGTTCGCGGATTCTACATAATAGAGAGCTTTAGATTCGAGGACGACTACGAGTACGAGATTTGACTTAAAGTTTTTTCTCGTATTCTCAAATTATAGACTCCCCGAAAAGCTTCATTTTACCATTTTTCTCTAGAAAAGTTAGCACTGTTATCTTTAGTGAAAGAGGTTACACCCTCTCGCGATCGCAAAATGATCAAACTTCCAACATTTGATAACTTGTTTCCGCCACTTCGACACTCTAAGACTCATAGTAGACTGACGACAACTACCACGTTTTCCCGCCAAAATGACGTTGGTTCTCGCACGACCGCTTCTTAGTACTGAAAAAATCTCGTACTCATTGTCGTGGTCGTCTTAGAATCTAAAGGTCTCTATTAAACTAAAGTAATAGATAGTGTTTGAAGACAAGAGTTTAAGTTTGTTTATACCGGCAAATACTAATGCTTTGCTTGTAACTTTTCTCTCAGACTGTTACTGACGGTGGACAGCCAGAGTATAACCAAACAAATGGTGAACTACAGAATGTGGAGGGAATGGCGGCGGAGGATGTTAAAGAAGCGCAAGGTGGCGGTACGACGGAAGCAACTGGACATGTGGAACAAGAAGGTTCTACAAAAAGTCTGTTTTTGGCTCCCACTTTCGTGAATATATTGTGTTTTAACATGACTTCACGGCGGCCATGTTTGTGTCCCAAACCAGTCCTATGGGAGTTGAACTCTTTTCTTATGTAAACGCTTTCTTTTGTTCCAATAAATCTGCATAGATGCTGGCCGCGTGAGGGAAAACACAGAATTGACACACACTTTGCATTTTTCCACCTTTTCAGTGCCCAGTCAACAAAAAATCATCCAAATAGTATCTCACAAATGCAGTGGACTACTACGCCCTTTTCACTCACTCACTGACATATTGGAAGGTTTAATAGACTTGCCTTGTTTCATTTTGTAGTCAAAACAAAATGAACATTTACAAGGGGCTGGTCAAGTTTTGGTGTTGCCCTCTGACATAAAATTAACGTAGTCTAAAAGTTATCAATTTTTAGTACATTGATAGATTGATCTTCGGCATTCGTTCAAGTGTTTTTCCAAATTTGTTCATTTCCCACTCCACAGGAGGCGAAAGTCCAGAGAAGGGCCTAGATCCCCAAACCGGGAGTGCAGTTAAGTTCGAGGAAGGAATGGGCACTACTGAGGGTGATGCTTCAGCAGCACCAGAGGGAACTGGGGATGAACAAGAAGGTTTGTAGACAAAAGAGAGAAGTATGACGTCACGTTACCATGGCAGCACAATTTCTGGATCACAACAATGAGGAACTTAAGCAACGACGACGTTGATGGCAACGAGAACGGCAAAAAAGCAATAGGTTTATATTAGCAAAACAACAACTTGGCACGTGCATCACGCTTTTTTGTACATTTCTTAGCCGTCGTTGCAATACCGCGACATGAAACTTCCTAATTTCATTCGCCCACTTTATGGAGTAGGTGAACACAACACAAAAATTTTCTTTTTCTTTTTTCAACTTAGATACGGTCCTTTTGGATTCAACCCCAGAAAATTTCGCAAACATTTTGACAAATTAAATGAAACTGAATAAGATCGATGAAGTTTGAAACAGTCCGAATTCACTTTTTAAGTGACGTTTTTGGTTTGTTGTCATCCAGAAATTTTGCCACCATGGCAACGTGACGTAACGACTTCTACTGTCTATTTCCGATATTTTTTCTTTGGTAATATTCCACGCCGTTTTTGCCAGCAGTGTGATATGGTACGCTTATTTTTAAACCGAAGGAGTATTTTACAGTTATTGAGTTTTCGTTGGCATTCATGATAATGAATACCAACCTCAGTTTGCGTTTTGTCTCAAGGTATTGTTTGATTATATTTCAGTGGAGCTTGTTCCTGCTGTATCTGCTTCATCACCAGTCCCAACCGAACTGTCCATATTAGAAGGCCTAAGGGTTGGAAAGGTCAGTAACAATTCTGACTTCGTCTAACCGCTACACCATTCTTGTTTAATAGATGGTAGTTGATAAATTAAAAGTCATCATAATGTATATCCGACAACGGTTCTGGTTTTTCCGACTTGAATAATGACCTGTTCGGACATACGTTTTTCTAAAAAGAAAAAATATATTTAGACCTGTTTACGTACAGAATGTTATTGTCGAATGTCCAGCGTTCGATACTAATGCTAGCAGTGAGCGGAACGCGCGCCAGATAATTAGAATAGTGTAGGAGCTGCTCGGTAGGTCTCTCCTAATTGGTCGCAGGAAACGATGACGTGTCATTCTTTCAATTGTTTTAGTATTGTTTGGGGTCAGGGTTAGGCACCATTGGTGACTTCTGTTCCGAGCACCTGCTACATGACCCGATAATTATGAACCTGGTAAATGGCCCAAATAGCTATGAATCTCTGCGTAAGTCAGTCTTTAAGTGACAAACTGGTGAATGGGATGCCATGAGTTTGGGCTCAATTGGTTTTTGTCTTATCACTTATTGATAATTTCTTTAATAAAGATGATTTTCTATTTACTTTATTATTTCCTTTGTGTTTTATCATCAGCTTACCTCTGGTGAAATTGCACCATTTTCAATAGTCCAGCTGGAGGTGATATTTAACCCTCTCAAGTCAGGAAATGCAGTCGCAGAATTTGAGATTTCCTTTTCTGACCCTCTGTCGCCACCCGTAAGTAGAAAACACGAAGACAAGTTATGGAGCAGTCTGCAAAAACCTTGCTTTAAAGGACTATGTTACAAAGATATTACTGTTTGAGGTCAATTCTGTGCTAAAGTCATTACTTACTTATTAGTGCGTTTGACCATACACAAAACGCTCTTGTAGTGTCAAGAAGAAGATATTAAACAAAATTCTTCCCGGAAAAATAATCCTAATAATTTTTTTTCGGTGATTTGTGCAGGCGTAGCATTGAAACTTGAAAAAGTTGGCCCAATCTTTTCATCCATTGGCTGATAAATCAAATAACACTTACCGAAACCATTTTACAAATTCATACGAAAATCGCCCTATCGATCTCATAGACCTTTACAAAACCAGCACACTTACATGCTTCTGTGATAGAGATTCTCCTCAGTAGCCGGGGAATGATTACTGTTTGAAGCGGGTCGATGTTTTTGTCATGTGTTTGCTCTGAATCTAACAAATTCTCAAACCCAGCAGCAGTTTCCCAAGGATCTTAGAATGCCCAACACTTGAATTTAAGGTACAAACCTCACTGATTGAGTTAATTTTTTTCTGGTTCTCCGACAGATAATGATCCGTGCTAGAGGTACAGGAATTGATGTGCCTGTCTGGGTGCAACGAGAGGTACCTTATTCAGTCTTTATTTCGTTTTGTTATTGGTTTCCCGACATAAGCAGTTTGATATGTTCTCTACCAGAGCAAAACTTGACACTTTTGCCTTGGTAATGTGTCCTTAATCAGCAAGAGATGTAAAGGAATTTGTTTTTTTTAACTTGTCAAAACGGGACATTCCATAACACGCAAACTGTACGATTTATACGAGCGTTTCAGCCGCGCCTTAGCTTAGTCGCGTCTTATTTAAGACACGAAGACATTTTTTGTGCAATTCATACAGGAAGTTCGCGTCTTATTTAAGAGGCGACTCACTGCTACTTGTTTTTAGCATTTTACAACATGGAATTTGGGATTTAACTCGAATTTTTTTTACAATTATTGAAATTGAGAAGGCTTAACGCTTTGTTTGGTCAAAAGGTTGTGGATTTGAAGATGTGTATGTATGAAAGACTCTATCAAGATGCAATTCTCGTCAACAACAGGTGATTTCAGCTGTCGTTTATTTAATGAAACAAGGCATTGAGCTTTTACAAATTAACGGTTTTATTTATCTCCACAGAGCCACGTCAGCTCTTAGGCTGAAGTTTGAAGTTTGTAAAGAACTCAGAAGTCATCTGGAGCTTCTCCCGAAAACAGCCTACATCCAGGCTGAGTCACAGTTTTCTGCTCAGCTCAAGTTTCTTCCCAGGTGAAAACTGTTTTTCTGTGAGTGAAATTGAGGGATACAATGTTTTTCAATGTATGCGTGTCGACTGTTATAAGATGTGTCGAAAGACTAGAACAAATAATTATTCTGACCAATCACATAAGTTATGGAAAAGCCGATAAACCAGTCAGATCTCGAAGCTGATGCATGCAACCGGCGAAAAGCGCGGGTAAACCAGTGTGAGCACGTCGCGATTGGTTTCGATTTGACTTCTGATTGGTTAAATGTAAAAATGGCGTAGGTATTCAGCCAATGAAATTGTGTAATAATGCAAGTACCACGAACTACCATCAAACTACCCACTAAAAGCGATAACATCGCTGAATAAAAATGGTGTAAAGTAAAAAAATACTTCATTTCTTCCCTGTTTCTTTTCTTGTTTGGACAAATGTTTTCTCGCTGTCACTCCCAGAATCATTAAGAAAGAAATTTTAAAATTTACGGGTAGTTATAACTTTTTGAGTTTTTGCACAAAATCCTATGGTTTGACCTTTCAAATATATCCTCCTTAGCGGTACTCTTGAATGGTGCTACTTGTTACTCAGTATTTCACAAAATGAAATTTGGGTCTTTCTCAGGAATTTGCTTGAGATACCTCGTCAAATGTGTTGCCTAGCTAGTCAGTTGCTGTTTTCAATGTCATTAAACTTATACCTATCTCACCTGATTGTAGGCAAACCTTACCAGATGACTGTCCTACATACTTCGACCGTGAAACCAGGTTATTGGAGGCGCCAATGGTAATAAGAGTAGCAGATCAGGTATCTTATATCTCTCCAATTGTGGCTGCACTGAAAATGATTCAGAAGGCGTTTTCTTGTGGTTGTTGTTGTTGTTGTTGTTGTTTTGAATAAACGGTCCACGTCTTTGTTAAGATTGTTGACGTTAATTTGCGACTCTCGTTTCGAATTGTCCAGTGAACTAGCTTTTTATTATTTGCACGGAGTCTCTTAGATGCCTTTTATTGTTCCAATGTTATAGCCGAGATGTATTCTTATAGATCTCATTTAGATTTTATGATTACAATTTTTTCCATGTCTTTACGCTTCGGGGACAAGCTAAATTCAAACTGTGGGTGTGAGAATGGCGGGAAAAAAATGTTTTACGACGAACTTTCTGCCATACACGTTTATCGTTGACAAGGTTTTTTTAACCTTTTTGTACGGGCGGTTTTCTTTGCAGACTCGCCCAGTTCCCTTCAAAGTCAGAGCTGTAGTGACGTCATCAGACATAGAATTCAACATGCAAGATATTGATTTTGGTTTCTGTACGGTTTATGAATCTGTGCGTCGAACGGTCACCATAACAAACAAGTCGGTACTTCCACAACCTTTTGGCTTCTGTGGAGTACCCGATGTAAGTGAAATTGTTTTCCAAGAATGAGACTGTCTCGTCCCACGTACGGTAATCCGCATTCCGGAGTCCGGGAAATTTTTTTCTTGACGTGGAATTCCGGAATCCAGGGTTTTGGAATCAAGAATTCAGCTCAAGGAATCCGGAATCTAAATTCCACTGACAAGTAATCCGGAATCAACAGCGTGGAATCCAGAATCCAAAGCTGAAGAGTTCAGAAAGTTCATCACAAATTATAGTCGGATTAGGTCCTTTTCAATCACTGAATGAATGAACATTTTTAAGATAAAATTTACTCCGTGTGAACCGTGAGGTACAGTTAAACCTCCCTATTACGGACAGTTCTGTCGGTCTTAAAGATGCCAAACCTATAATCAGAGTTCGTAGAGTCTTGAATTCTTGAAAAAATCTGAAATTTGACTAGCAATTTTCCAGACCTGGAAAAAGACTGAAAATGGAGATTAAGTCTGGAAAAATGGTAAAAAGTCTTAATTTTTTTTTCAAAGCTACAACAAGTGCTTTAGATATAAGTGAAATTCTTTTTGTTTTTGTCAAATCTTATTCAATCTCCCCCGTACGTTTGCAGCGCATCATGAAAAACGTTTGTTCCTGTGATTTTTAGAAAAACGCCGGAATGTATTGATCACTAGATTTGATAACCTTGAAGCTGGAAGAGGAAATTATTGTTTTGGAAAAAAGTCGGGAATAAGTCTTGAACTTTGGATCCAAAATTTGTACGAACCCTGTATAATTCTTCTATTATACGACGTTCACTTCTGTAAAGCAGACGTATGGCTCTCGCTCCTTGGTGTTGAGAGTGAGACTGGGTCTGTGTTGTGTCTCATTGCATTGTGGGACTGTTTGAAGGCCGAATTTTGACCCAGTTCCTGTGCAACCTCGTAATAGCCAATAAAATAAGCGATAGCATCCTGAAACAGTCCCATAATGCAATTCGACGCAACACCGATCCAGTCTCACGCGCAAATTCACGCATTTGCACATAGGCCTTAATGCACTTTACTTAACCTCCACAAATTTTGCATAACCATTATTTCCAATTTCTCCTGGGTATTACAGTCATTCCAAGACAATCCAAAGACATTGGTTTTGCAAAATTGGGGGGGGGGGGGGGGGTAACCAAGGTGTGTTATTGTCTTTATCAAAATGGTGAATTAAAGGGGTTTGAATGCTACTAGAGTAGACGTCTAATCCTATTCCGTACTTGTTGTAGACGGTTGATGTTCAGCCCAATGATGGGTTTGGTACATTGTTACCACTAGAGAGTTTTGATCTGGATATCATGTTCAATGCTAAAAAAGCCAAGGTGAGCACTGTAGCTGTTTCTTCCAGCTGGTCCTTAGGTTTAGAGTAATATAAATAAAGATGCATTTTAAAGTTTACCCTAACCTGTGTTGTTGTTCTTTGTTCAGGAATACGAGTTTACCCTAACCTGTTTATGTTAGTTGATAACTCAAGAATACGAGTTTGCCTAACCTGTGTTCTTGTTGTTGTTTATTCAGGAATACGAGTTTGCATTACCCTGTGTTTTTGTAGTTGTTTACTCAAGAATACGAACTTGACCTAACCTGTGTTGTTGTTGTGTATTTAAAAATACAAGTTTGATCTAACCTGTTTTGTTGCTGTTGTCTTTGTTTGTTGTTTATGAAGGAATACGAGTTTGACCTAACCTGTAAAACAGGAATCGGTCGTGAGTTCAAGATTCATTGTCGAGCCGTTGGCGTTCTTCCCCCGCTGGAGCTGTCGCACTCTGTGATAAAAATGAAAGCCACCGCCGTTAGTGACACGTGCTCTGCTCATATTGAAGTCGTCAATTCACACACCAGCGCCAATGAGTTCACTCATCCTGTGCCAAGAATTGGCTCAGGGCCCATTGTTGAGGTGGGCCCAACATCGTTTGAATTTGTGGTCCCTGCTGGTGCACCGCTGACCGTGTCTCCAGCTGTTGGTACCGTCAATCCTGGAGAGGTAAGATGCTCGAAATTTTCGCGCGAAAAAATCCAAAAACACCGAAGATAATCTCGAATTTCCAAAGGTGTACGTTAACTGCATGTCAGCGGATTAACTCGGTACTTTGTTTCAGCGGTGTTTGGTTCACGTGACTTTCACCCCCCGGATGGATCCAAATATGGTGCGGTTGGAGGGCGTACGCATGATGGAGCGGGAAGCTGAGGCTGAGAGAAAGAGACTGGAGCAGGCCTCGCCCCAAGACAAACCACAGGAACAACCCGCTGGACAGGTGAGTCTGCAGTCATGCCTTTTCTTTTCAGCGGTCGCATATAGCAAACATGCATAGCTCCCCAAAAAGTGTACAAAGGAGGTCAATCTCGTTGTCATAGTACTTGATGTTTAAGGGACGAATTGAATGGAGCTGCTTAGAAAATTGATCTGACTTTAGTCAAAGTGACTGTGCAATAGGACAATTGCACGATGACGTCATTTTACTACAACTACCAGAATCCTTGAGTTTGTTATTTTCTTTTGCAAATTAAGGCTATTGTTCTTTAATCCTCAGCGGGATTGACAAATTTAAATAACAAAGCAAAACCGAAATGAATTCTGGTAGTTGTAGTCAAATATCGTCATCGTGCAATTGTCCTATTGCAATTCAGTGATGACCTTGTACCTATAGCCGGCTTTATCTATTTCTTTTCTAAGAACGATCTTTAAAGTTTTTGAGTAGTGATCTCGTGGTGTTGTTTTTCCTTCTTCCATGATCTGTGTCCTCCAGTCACGCCCTGAAGTTCTCCGTTCTTAGTGTCTGGTAACGAAGACTTACCTCTGTTATTAAAAGTATCCAGTTTCTGATTAGATCACGTTTCAATGCTTTAAACAGAAAAAGAAGGGCGGTAAAGCTGTTCCCGCTGGTAAGAGCGCCAAGACATCACCAAAGCGAGGCAGTACACCGAGCGTGCCAAACCTGGCCACTAGTTCCAAGACCCCCGTCAAAACTTTCACTATTGATGACGTCATCGATGGGTGAGTTTACGATGCTCGGAAAATATTACATTTTGGTTTCTTTTGTCTTTGATAAGTGGAAGGATAAGCTCTTGCCCTTTCAATGGTCACTTCAACAATGATCGCGACGTATCGACTCTTGCTACTGGTTTTCATAAAGTGATGTCGTCGACTGTCGATTTTGTTTGTGAAAAAAATTGTACTTCTTTAATAAAGCTACTTACAGGGCAACAAGTTTTGCTCTTACAAGTAGATCACAATGTTTCCTTCCTTTCTGGGGCAAGGAAGAAGTTATCCTTCCCCCCGTGTCGATAATCGAATTCCGAAATTTGCAGTTTTACGTGTGTTGAATGTCAAAAAAGTACCAGTTTATTATTTCTGAATTATGTAGATTATATATAAATGTAAATGTTGGTCCTACTACTGCTTTTTTGGTAGCTGCTGACTTGTAATTCTACGTGAAATCTTTGTTGTAGGTCAAATGAATACGAATCTGCACACTTGGCTTTGCTGAGAACTTACCAGAACACATTTTCTCGTTTTGTGATCCCTTGCTTGGTAGCACCGGGACGTTGCACTGAACCAAATAGCCTTTCT
Source organism: Porites rus (assembly GCA_964035705.1). Classification (NCBI taxonomy): domain Eukaryota; kingdom Metazoa; phylum Cnidaria; class Anthozoa; order Scleractinia; family Poritidae; genus Porites; species Porites rus. Next base: position 2,380,231 of record OZ037992.1, read on the forward strand.
TGCAGGTAAGTTCACACGTGGTACACCAAAAATGCAGGGTTTCCCGCTGTAGTAAGAGTTAGTAGAGAACTCAAGTAACAACGACAGCGACGGCTACAACAACGTCACTTAAAAAATGAATTCGCGCTGCTTCAAACTCTGTCTCGCTTATTCCATCTCGTTCAATTCGACAAATGTTGATGAATTTTTCTGGAGTTTCATTCTGAAGGACTTTATTGAAGTTCAGGAAAAGAAAAAGAAAATCGTTATCCTGTATTCACGTCTTCCACCATAAGTAAAATTAGGCAATTTCCCGTCATAGTACCGAAGTCGTGCGACTATGGCAAAGAAACGTCCAAAAAAGCGTGATGCACGTGAAAATTTGTTATTTTGCTAGTCTGAACCTACAATCCTGGACAAAAGTCCTTGGGGCAGTACTGCAATATTCATATTTTTCTCTCATTCCTCGGTTCCGTCTTAAAACAGTGCATCGTTTTTGAAATTTTCTTGCAGTTCTCCCTCCACCCCCCCCCCCCCCACCCTATACAAAGTTGAAACTCGGAAAAAATGCAGGATACACACGTCCAACATTGTTTGTGGGGTGAGGGGAGGGGTTGGACCTGTGTGAATTGGAAAACGCCCCAGAAACGCAAAAGTGTCCCAAGCCTTTTGTCCATGATTGTAGCGCTTTTTTGTCATTCTCCTTGCCGTCGCTGTCGTCATTGCTTACGCTGACGCGTTTCTCAGTTATATGAAAGCCGTGGACCTGTATCCGAGATTTTAACCTATCCTGGCACTGTCGGTTAGTGCGCTGCCTTTTGTGCGGAAGGCTTCGACTTCGACTTCGATTCCCAGGTCTGACTTCAAATCCTTGTTTCGACTTCTTTCCTTTCCGTGTAGCTTTAATTAGCTCTAAATACGGGTAACACGGAGCACTGATGGACAGAAGGGAGTAAAAATGAGCGCACCGTCGGCCTGAGGTTTGTCAGTCTAAAGGAACGTTAAAACGGGCAACGGAAACGTGCAACTTGTTTTTGCAACATTGCTGCAAAATAAGTCGAATAGCGATGTTGCGCGTTTTACCGCCCATGTTCAAACCTGTCTTGTAACAAGAGAGAATGATAATTTGTTGCAGGTTGCGAAAAGTTGTTGCACAAAGTAGAGAGCAGTTCTACTTTTGCAACATAATCTGTACATGTTGCGCTTTTACTCACCCAAGGAAAACTTGTCTTGCAGAAAGTGACTTAAATCCCGTGTATGGCGTGACTCCCGTGTAAATTTATCCAATCAGAAGTCAGTATTCACGCAATTTGCAGCAACCAGGTTCGAACGTGGATGGTAAAACGCGCAACATCGCCTTTCAACACGTTCGGAGCGATGTTACAAAACAAGTTGCGCGTTTTTATTGCCCGTTTAATCGTAACTTTAGTACTGTTACGAGTTGCCGACATAAAGTAAACACTTTTACCTTTTTCCTTTTCCAGACTTAGCTATTTTCAATTATTTCTCTTCTCCTCAGTGTACACAACACTCTTTATCTGGAGGTACATTGTCCAGCTGTCAGACCCCATTTGGTGGTGGTCTCAGATTGTGGAAGACCCATTTTAGACTACGCCAATGTGTCCCTTGGTAAGAAGGACCGCACAAAGTTGTCAGTGCACAGAGAGCCCACTTAACAAATGGACAACAATCTTTCATGGTCTATACTCTTATCGACAAGAGAAATGAAATCAAAATGATCAAAACTCAAGTGAAACTTCATTGCAAAGTTTTGAACATTTTACCAACGTCATTCCTTTGGTCGATAAGGGGACAGTCCATGGAGAACATGTTGACGTCTATTTCCGTCGAAGTTTCTGGGAAAATCGTGTGTGAAAAAGAGGAAACAAATTGTACCACCATTATGTCGCTTTCATGATATCATAGCTCTCGACCAATCGGCACGCGAGAAATCATTCAGTTATTGTTAAAAAGCTGTTTGACTGTTTGCATCTTTAAACTTAAGAGAAAAAGAGACAGACTGGCTCTGTGAACAGATAAGCTCTATCGTAGACATGCCGACCTGAGACGTTATGTTCACTTTTTCCCTTTACAAAGCCTCACTGAAACAGCTCACTCCTTTGTTGATGGGCCTCACAGGAGTGAAAAGATGAAAGTAACCTTGGAGCTAAGCTATATTCCATAATGCATCTCAACTTGAAGACGCAGAACCTCAGCCTCTTTTTCACCCAAGTTAACATCAGTATTAGCTGTTTGGAACTTATTAAGCTGTGTAACTTCATTATCATCATCATAATTCTCTTCTGCAGAAACTATAAGGTAAAGGGTATAAGCGTTGAATGCAGTGCTTTTTTTGGATCGTTTGGGTGGACAAGCGTTAATTATGATTGGTCGATGGTATAATCAAGGCAAACATTAACCAGTCATAAGTAAGGCTTGCCCACCCAAATGATCCCAGGAATCGTTGGGCCGAAAGCTTGTACCCATTCCTCTTATGCCTTCCTCTTATAGTTTCTGGAGTGGAGAATTATTCTCTATTTTCGAATCCCCCATAATACACTTTGTTTGCCCCCCACCCCTCCGTTCCCTATTTTGCAGAAGTTATTGTTTTGAAATGCTCCTGGGGGGACTGTACTTTCCCTACAACATGTGAAAACAATAACTTATGCAAAGTTTAGGGGTTAACATAGTGTATTATGGGGTATTCGAGAATAGTCAATCGTTCCTGATTGTTCTCGACAGGTCGATCAGAAGTGAAATCTTTCACGATACAAAATATTTCCGACGAACCTCTGAAGGTGAGCTGGCATATTTTTTGACCTCTGCTTCGCTATACGGTCATTTTTCCCCGGTTACTTAGCCCCCTATTCTAGAACGAGGAATATTACATTTGAGGCATGCTTGTTTTGATTTATGGCTTAAAGAGCGAGAAATATTACATTTGAAGCGCGCTTGGTTTGCTTTATTGCTTAAAGAACGAGGAATATTACATTTGAAGCGCGCTAAATGACTCGACAATAGGGGGCTAAGTAACCGGGGCGAAATGACCGGTTACCTCTGCTTCTGTTAACCATTCAAGTCCCAAGAGTGATCAATCTCAAATTTCTCCTCACAATATCAAAATATCATCAATGAAAATATCATTAATGAATTAATGAAAAGATCACCATAGGGAAAATGCTTTGATCTTTAAAAAAATTCTCTCAACTAATTCTATAGGAAATGTATAGAGATCAATCTGGAGAATTTGTATGTGGTTACTAGAGCTTAAGGTGGCTTACTACAGTTTTTTCCCCCAAAAACAGCATTCGCGACGCGCGCGCCAGGCAAGCTACGCAAGATGTCTCACGCATACCAAACGCGCACGAGCGAGACAAGGAAAACCCCGAGAGCATACCTTCCGAAACAAATTCCCTATTATTCCGGGGTTTCTCAAGAAGTTACTTTTTTACATATTTAGGTTATTTAGTAAGCCACCTTAAAGGATAAGTAAAATCCAAGATAATCCAACTTTTATCTTCCTTCTCGTCTTACAGCTAAGTTCATCGTTACTAGACCCTCACGGTCCGTTCCAGATGCTTAACGCGCTAAGGGTCTTGGAACCACAGGCAACTCACAATGTGGTTGTATCGTTTGGTCCCAACGCACCTAAAGAGGTAGGAGAATTGCTAAATGTACACGTTTTTATCAAATACCGCGCTTTATATTAAAAAATGATCTTGCAGTGAGTATACTCGTTATTCCAAAGTTGTGTCAAATTTAGCTATATCTTTGTTAGCGTAATAATTGGCGTTCAATGCCTCGTTTGAAGGTATACGTTTTTTTGAATTCTGAATAGTTTCTATGTACGAATCGGTGCGGTCTTCAAATGACCGAACACTTAATACAAAGACACTGAACAACACACACATCACAATAGAATTTATATATAATAGATTCCGTAACACGGAAAAATACAAACCCTTAAACCATTTTCTTTTATCGCCCAGTGGGTCCTGTAAAAACGCGACTTATTGCTAATTTCTGCACAAATACTTAAAGTGTTGCATCAGTTGGTCAGTTAGATAGCCGGTTTGCAAATGTGGTCTTTTATAGTAGATTGTACTAACAAACTAGCCTGCGAAGCAGGGGCTTGTCTCCCTCTCGCGCGCCCGTTTTTTCTTGCGCCCATTACTTCCAAGCGCCTGCTACTCAGGCTACTAAGAAACAAGAAGCGTATTTTGAAGTAAACTCGTCCTTATCCCTATTGAACTTGAAAAACTATAGGAGCAATAAATGCTTTTGTCTATTTTGTTAGTTCCATGAAGTTTTGGAGGTGCGGTGCCCCCGGAATACTCTCTACATCAGACTTAAAGGCAGGGGGGTACAGCCTGTCATATCTTTGTCTGTAGAGGATGGTGTTCTGGATTTAGGAGACGCTTTAGTTGGAGACAGTATTTCATCCTCTTTCAAGGTGAGTGAAGACAGTTTTAAAAGTGTCTGTTGTCAAGTTAACAGAAGACTTTTCCTGGCGACGTGTGACGGTGCGTTGTCTTGTAGGCTTTAGTTACGTTTCGAACAGAAGTTATTCACAACAAAATTTAAAATTTAAAGAATGTTGCGGTCGCTTTTCAACTTTGTACAGTACAAGATTTTTTTAGTTGAGCGCCTAGACGGAAATACGCGCAAAATCGGCTCAAACTGGTGATACGACTTTTGCCTTGTGTAAGGTCACCAAGGTTAAACAACAAAATGACTGAAAAAGTAGATTTACCAGTCAGCACACTTTTATTTTACTGTTGAATCATCTTCTTGTTTTCTCTTTGCAGATTTCCAACACATCAGAGCTGTCAATCAATTACTCACTCAAGCTTGACAGCTTCTCTCCATTACGTCACAGTCGAGCACAAATATTACCCAGGTTTCTCCCGCCATTCAACGATATGACCGAAACGCAACAGCATGTGCTAGGTGTGGACTGGAACTGAATTGTGTTTCATCTTGTTTCAAACAGTAGATTGATGATATTGAACCTGGTTTATTTTTTCTTCCATCAGGTCCGTCGAATTACAACGGCATGGCAGTGTTTGATTGCGTACCTGCTAAAGGTGTGATTGGACCAGGTAAGCCATTCCAAACTGTGTGCGATAAATCAACCGCAGCAGACTAACATGAAGAAACAACAGTTGTTTTTATTTTATTTTAAAGTAATTTGTCCCTGTACGGCTTGAACTAGCTGCTTTGGTCCAGAAAAGTTGTTTTAAGTAACAATCGTATGAAAACAATCCGCGACAATAGATCGTAGATGCAGTATATTTAATCATGATTATTTTGAGTACAGAGCTGTGGAGCCACGGCAAAAGCGGCCTGTTTTTTGGTCAAAATTATTTAAATGATTTTTTCACCCTTGTAAGTTTCTTCGACAAAAAGTGAGTTCGTTGAAGAAGAAACAACCACAGACACTTTGTGACGAGTTTCTATGTCACATGGGATGATGTCTGTGTAATGCGCAGTCTATTTGAATCCTGTACCTTGGTAAATTGCTTGCCACTGCCCACTCGATCGTCGCTGTCATCAAGTTGAACTACCCACCCACTCGTCCCTTAGCCCATCATTTTGCCCCTGAGTAAGACTTCAGGCTAGAGGGGAGGGGTAGGAGGGTGGATTCTCAGAATCTTGTACTGATACCAGATTTAAACAAAGTTTGTTCTAACCTGACATATCAGAAATTATTTTTTGAGACGCTCAGTTTACTGTGTCTTAGTGAAATCTGCATCAATAACGTTTGTACTTTTGTCCTTGCAGGGGAGTCAAAGGAGATCACAATATCATTTAACCCCGACCACGCGAGCGAGCTTTATGCTGATGAAGTTGCTGTTGAAATTAACAGCGGGGTAAGTAGAATAGTTTAATGAGTGCTGAGAACGGAGAAACTCTACAAATTCTTGAGAACTGCAAGTTCTTGATAGGAGAGTGAGATAACTCAGGAATTTAAAAAAACTGTTTTTGACTCCTGCAAGGTTTGAATTTGATCTGCCGGCACTATGCACTACGGGGCCAATCGGAAGCAGGCCGGGAGCATTGAATTATCGGGTCATTATACGTTTCTGGGAAACTGCCCACCTACCCCTCCCCTAAGCCAGCATTAACACTTACTTCTCACTTAGGACAAAATATTGGCTTAGGGATAGCGCTCTTCAACAGATAAATCACTATCCAGCGGATGAGTATTAGGCCAACCAACTGCGTTACCCACTGGATAGAGATTTATCCAGAGGATAGCGTGATCCATCTTTTGAACAACTGGGGCCTGACGTGAAAGTGCTAGTAGGGAAAGTTAGATAATCAGGAATAAGTTGAACATATCGTTTCAGTCGGCAGGCGCACATAGGGATTAATAGGGAGAAGCTGTCCGTTATAGTGCCAAGATAAGACGTCTTCTGAATTTTAGTATGCTTCTGTTTTCCATTCCAGGATGAACCCTATTCAATCAAGCTTCTGGGCCGCGCCTGGCAGAATATCGTGTACATGAGGGGCTGGGACGAGTTGATGCCTGGTGCTGAATCTCTAAGAGCTGAGGTGGAAGAAGATGAAGAAGAAGGTCTGGGTTCTAATCGTCTATTTATCACCATAATCAATAGTAACTTTATTGTAGAGGCGTGTATGGCCGAGCGGCTAACACCTCGAACTTCGGATCTGGAGGTCCGGGGTTTTTAAAAACCTCGCCCGTCGCGTTGCTTAGACAAGTAACTTTACTCTACTTTGTCTCTGCTAAGGGTAACCCTGCGGTGGACTAGCATACCGTCCAGGGAGGAGTAGTAGACTACGAGTAGTCCCCCATTTTTCCTCAGGGATAGTAGAGGGCGCGGAACGCGAGCGCGCGTGAAAATCACCCATTTTTCTCTCTCCCCGCCGCGTGTCGCCTTTTCTCGCGTGGGGTGATTTTCACGCGCGCTCACGTTTCGCTCGCTCTACTATCCCTGAGGAAAAATGGGGGACTACTCGTAGTCTAGGGGAGTAGCAATACTCCTAGGAATGCTTCGTGCTAAGGAAACCGGAATAAACTCCGGCCGTTTTAGCCTTTGGCTTGTGTGCGCCTTTACCTTTTTTTATCACTATAGTCACTATGTTTATCAAGAAACACGTTGCGAAAAAAAAAAAGGGCGTCAACAACGTCGTTTGGGGAACACCTTCAAGTGTTCAGACCCCAGCTTGGATAGCATCTCCTCCTCGATTCTAGCGAGAGAAGATGATATGTTTAAGAGAAGAGTCAGGGAGGCCATCGAAATATTTCATCGAGCTCAAACATTAAACAGGGACGCCGGTTACGTACTTTCCGCGATCTACCGGGACGTTTCGTCACGTGATTCACAGTATAAATCACGTGACAATCTGTCCAACTCCATCACTTGATAAAGATGCCGCGATGGAATCGAAAGCTTGCGTATGCTAATACGTTTTCTTACCTTGGGTACCAGCTGACACAGTAAGTCTCTGGTACCCAGAGTAACGTTTTCTATCCTTGGGATATCAAACCTTATTTACTATCACTTTAGTGACGAGGACGACTGCGAGAACGAGATTTTGTGCACGCGCGCGAACCAACGTCATTTTGGCGGGAAAATGTGGTAGCCGTCGTCAGTAGGCTTGGGTAAATTCTGCTCGTAAAATGGCTTATTCTGCCTGCCGGTAGTGCCCGTAAAAATCGCTTATTCTGCTCAAAATTCTGCTCGGACACCTTTATTCAGCTCGAATTCTGCTCGGTATCCGAAAAAAAATTTCCAAAAAAAAAATTGAAATTTTTATTAATTGTTGAGGTTTTTTTTTTTTCAGACGGAAAAGCAATCCAAAAGGTCGTCCTGTTGACGATGAAGAGTGTTTCAACTCCTGAGGGCTTTGAAGCGGCGGAAAGAGCTGTGGAAATCGGCTGCATCAAGTCCAGTATACAAACTAAAAAGGTACGGTGTGCTTCTCACATATTCACACACCTTATCCTAAAATTGTGGCTACGATACTTTCTGTTATGTTTATATTAATTAGTCCTCCTTTTCTCGATTGCATCTGCAGAATACCTTTTACCTTGAAATTAGACATTGAAGGCCAATTATCATAAAGGCAAAAAAATAACTAAATTTGCCCCTCATTTTAGAATAACGCGTATTGTTGACTCCGCGCTCGTTGTTTCAGGTTAAGCACCAGGCGACAAAGAACTTCCAGGAACGAACCTCTTGTTGTTTTGTCATAAAACAGTCGTAATGAACTGAGTTGCTCATGTTTAGTTTCAGTTTCGGTTTAGCTTCTGCTTAGTTTATCTTATGTTAACGATTTCTTCCTTGTTTTTAGTCTAGTGACTTTTATTTCGATAATCCTAAAGAAGCAAATGAGAGAGGATTCAGCTTCGAACCTTTGAAGGTTAGTGCCAGTTTTTCTTGTCAAACCAACTTTTAAAAACATAAAAAGTTTTCTTGTGGGTTGTTTGAGTCCTACTACCGCTGTAGAAATCATGCTGTCCTTTCTCTTGTGTTTGTTGGCTTTTAACACGATCTCTACTTCAAAGAATTTCAACATAATCAAAATTGTAGAAAATCAGAAGATTTCTAGACAACCAAAATATATTCTACTGTTCTCTACACTATCGTGTTTGGGACGCATTTGATAATCTCAGCATACACTTTGCATAAATAATAAAACAATCATTGTATTCGGCTGTCGTATGATTTGAAGAATTATGCAGCTCCCCTCGATCTAATTCTTCACATCCTACTTACCCTGGGTACCAGAGGTTTTTTCTCGCGTGCGTCGGGGAGCTTCGTTTCGTCGGCCGCAGGCGGACACGTGTTCGACCGAAGGCCGAAAACTCGAGCGGCGAAGCCGCGAGAAAAAAGAAAAAGTCTTTTTAAGACTTGACTACTGAATGACGCTGAGTAGGATGAACAATCGTATGTTCCTCTCTGTTGTAGGCGGGAGTAGATATAGGCGTTAAGAAGAATATCGTGTTTCGATGGCAACCCCCACCAGGACATGACGTAAGTGTTGAAGTCTTTTTAGTTGTGAAACGTCTTCCGGGGGGGGGGGGTACTTCCTTATAAGAGGGTAATGGGGATGTGCCGCTGGATAGGGTCGCATTTTCAATAGAGTTACTAGAATGGGGTCGCACATTTTCTGAGTTTGGGATAAGACAGTTCTTCATATTTACGGTTAGCAAACGTACCAGAATGTTTGTACTGTAGGTGAAAAGTAAAGTGTTCTTCATTCTATATAAGGTAGTTACATAAATAGAAAGTGACTAAGTTGGGATTGCGAAAATTACATATTTGCCCAAAAGTGACTAAAATGGGGTCTATAATTGGCCACAGAATAGAATAATGGGTTAGGGGCTCTGAAAGGCCAGCAGCACATAGCTAGCAAAAATTAACCCAAGTACCCCTCCCCGTGAAATTTCTCCAGTACAGGGTATGATTCTGCAAGTTGTATTTCTTATGCTGCTCAGACGAGGAATAAGAAATAATGCCGTCGTCAGTCTTTCTAAGCAACGAGGCACATCATTGTAAACTGTATCACAACCAAGCGAGGTATATCATAAACTGTATCATAACAAATTGGTACTACAACCTTCTGTTCTAGTTCAAGTTCTTTCGACAGTTGAAGATCAAGCGTTCACAATTTAACACTCTTCGGTGGTTGAGTTAAGACCGCAGACATCCAAGATCACTCTTTTCGTGAGCTTGGTGGACCTTTTGTAAGAGTGACATTTTTACCCCCCCCCCCCCCCCCCAAAGAGCCGCGCTTTTTTTTGACCTCTGCATTTTTAAATAAGCTCACGATCATACACCAGTCTAACAGTAGAATTGTGTTTTTCTTCCCCAGCCTAATGAACCTGTTAACACGAGCACAATGGTAAGTATTTTGTGATATAGCCTGCGTAGCCGGCGAGGTCGTTATTTAGCGCGGCAAAGTTTTGGCAGAGGAGCTGCGAAGCCGTGCGGAGAATGGGGAGGATACTCTTTAAAATCCATCGGCGCTCGTTTTTCGCGGCCCAAAACTGTCGCTTGCGCAAAAACATGTCCGCCAGTTACGCGGACTGTGTGGTCGCTGCGTTTTTACTTCATAAACTCTAAAAATTGCATTTTTCAACTTTTACATCAACATTATCCCAGTCGCTAAGTTAATTAATGGTCTTAAGGGCATCATGTTCCGAGTTCGTTCCAATAACCCTCACCTTCAAATGTAAGCCACATACGAAACTTTTCACGTGAAAGTGAACTTTATTTGCCCAAAAATAAAAGGATATTTACCATCAAACTTTGCACTTCATACTTCGTTTTGAAAAAGGGGCCAGAGACAACTCGAAAATGGTCTGTTAGTTGCTAACTGGTCTTCATTCTTCTCTGTTGAATGTCTGCTGAATATATCGCGCGCAGTATTCAGCAGAGGCGACGGGGGACCAGACAGAATTTTGGATGAGGGAAGGAGGAAAAGCTGAGCGAAACCGATTGTTTAAAAATGTTAATACGTGTCTCGTAAGTAAGTTTGTCACTACTATAACCTTACACACAAACATCAGCTTACTGCTTGCATGAAAAGTAGTAATCTCTTGTAATCTCTGTACAGTTGACAGTCAAGAGTGACGTCACCACTCAGTACAAGATCCTGTTGCAAGGACTGATTACCACGGAACCTAAAGACCCGGATGCTCCTGGTCACGTGGTCGAAGTCGAAGAAACGTGAATATTTTCGTCTACAATTAGTTGTCTATTTCATATGGCTCTGAGCAGCTTATCTGCGTTGTATAAAGCAGAGAGAGAGTTTATTGTGATTTTGAGTACGTTTTATGAAATACCGGCTTGAACTTGAAAAGGAATTCTTCTCGGACAAGAAAAAAAAACCGTATTGACAGTACGTGCTCAAAGTTTATGTAAAACTATGCCAAGGTATTTACTCGGAGATTTGTAAAGACTTAACGTGATTTTTATGAATTGCCCTTTTTTGCTTTATCAGTTGCAACTGTAGCTATTTTTGTGAGCTGCATTTTTCGCTTAGCTCAGATCTGTAAAGGATTGCATTCACATCGCCGCGTTTGAATACTTTCGTGTGTTGTGGTATCTGCGTCGTTCACACCAATTATTGATATAATTAAGTGTTGTTTAGGTGAAAACATGTTCTAAAACGGATATCGTGACGACGGGTCGTGTGAAGTTTGATCTTTAATAGAACTCAGTGCACGACAATAATTTCCGGGTAACCTGAATTTAATTGATTAAAAAAAAATTGAGAATGTCACTGCAAAGCGAAAGTAAACAGCGTTTTTGTTTTATCAATTGGTGTGGACGGTGTGTACGTGTGTACATAAATAAGAATTAAAGTTACATGTGCTTGCATTTTCTAATCAGTGTAGGCTGGTTTTTAAAGTGTCAAAAATGAACACAACGAACCGCCATTTTCCCCTGTCGCCCATACAATGAGACTTTGAGTACAGTGAAACCCCGCCTTATAGCCACCTCGGTTAATACGGTCACCTCGTTATTACGGCCACTTTTTTTGGCCGCTTGGCAAAAACCGCCATACATTTTCTTGTAAAAAAAACCTCTCGTTAACGCGGCCACCCCGTTGATACGACCAATTTTTTTTGGCCCATTGGTGACTGTATTAACGAGGTTCCACTGTAATTTGATGAAGTTGTAAAACTGCAATCAAATAGTGGAGGGCGTGATTCATATATGTTAGGTTTTGATAGATAATGAACATAAACATCCAATTTCGACTGGAACAAGTTCAAATTTTTTAAAGTACCTCTTAACAGTTTTAATATTTTGACCGACTGCAAAAATGTGATAGAAAAGGATACACCGTATCAGCAATCACCGTCTTTATTTAAGCTGAAAGTTTCCAAAGCCCCATAGTACAATAGACTCTTTTAGGAGTCAAATAAAGCCTGAGTTACACCTGGATTGGCTAATTTCCGACAAGAATCCCCGTCCCCACCCCCACAGGGTGAAAAGAGGTAAAATGGATCGAAGTTTCTGGAAACAAGGCGATATTGAAACCAGACATATGCATATCCCTTATTTTGAACGTATCAACCTCTTGGTAAACACGCCCCCACACATTAGGTCCCTGGTGGTCCGTTATTTACGATTTAAAATTACCCAAAACCTTCCGCAGTCTATGCTTGGAAAAATATTGGTAATACAACGATCTAAAAGCTCTACCTAAAGACGTACATTAGCGGAATCCTTGGAGATAACCTTTTCCGGTTATGCCCGAGCCTTACGCTGTTAAATTTTTTATTTTACATCAAAAGTTGTTTTACAAAAGTAAATGGGTGAAATAAAAAACAGAAGTGTGTTTGAGAGCTAATTTGGAAAGCCCAAACACGCGGGGATCACGATTTTCCAGCCTGTTTCACGTCACTACCAGAAATATCGTCTTTGCCATTTTGTCTCAGGAGGAAGTCGGCTTTGCCTATCGTCAAAGTTGAAAGGTATAGTACTATTGATGTGAAAAACATGATAACCTTGACCACATTTTGAATGCCTGTTGCAGTCCATCTTTGGATTTGGGGTTTACCTTGGTGTTTAGAACACTGGAACGTTTTCTTTGTCTCGCACCTTTTGTTTTTCTAGGTTCTATTGTTTTGGCTTCTTTGTTTTCTTTGTTTCACGTCACCCGTGAGTTTTAACAAGTTCTTACTTACCGAGGATGAGCTCAACTTTGTGCCCAACTTGAACGCAAGATAAAATAATCAAACGCAAGTTTTTCTTCCTGTGCGCGCTTCCGTTTCCTGGTTGAAACAGTCAAACTTGTCTCCTGCGCTCTTCCCACATTTCAACGGGACGAGTTTCTATGTCAGTTGGAAGCCGGTTGATCTTTACAGTGCTTGTGACGCTACGTCATAAGGTTCAGGTACGTAGTAGGGGTGGGGCAGGGGGGGCCTTAGACCCTCTCCCAAAAAATTGTTATATTCGAACCGGATAAACGTGTTCAAGGTACACTTCAAAACACCAGTAACCAAACAATTTTTTTTTTGACGGCATGATAATTTCTGAGGATATCTTGAAGTTCCTTTTAACGTGTCCAGTTGAGATTTTCAGTTCTTATCACAATGTGCAGTGGACAACTTCTTTAAAGGTATAAACTGTGGACAGGAGTCAATTTTCCCTACCTTATTTGGACTAAAAAGATTTTCAGCTGGGCCCAGTTGTTCAAAGGCTTTCTCGAATAATTTCTCTACTCTTGTGAAAGCATCCAATCATCAAATTGAAGACAAAAATAATTAATTAAAACTGAATTTGCCTTTTTGTTTCACAAATTTCACACTAACCCTGGGTTACTCTTAACCTAAGTTCGAACAACCCGGACCTAAGTTGTACCGATTGAGCTCTAACTTCTCTAAAATTAGGAAGTAAGTCTTTTCAATGTTCTTAACTGATACTATTAAGTTTCGTAGAGATATTTTATCGTGATCTTAGCCTTTCTCGATCTTTCCAGACGTTTTCAATGCACCACAGGTTTCCCAAGTTTTCCTTAGACGCGGCACAGGCTGTTAATCCCTGCGGGATTATTTATGCTGTACGTGACTGATCACGTCAGTTTCTCAAAAAATGTTGCGAAATATCGTATGAATAATGCTTTGTATTTTAATGTAAACATATACACTTGTGAAACAAAGAGAACCGCGAGGAAAGGCGCGGGAAAGAGGAATTTTAAAGCCTCCAAACGAAAAGCAAGGAGCAAGAAGTCATTGAGGTAAGGAACGAGTTTTTTGAAACTGAGCTATAAATTTTTGCATGCTGTTGGATCGATCCAGGTTGGCTGGGTGGATGCAGCTTGTTTTAGCAAAATTAACAAATGACATATAGCTCAAGGGCACCAGGTAATTGTTTGGAGAGGTGTTTACACAAAATGCTGTTGCACTGAGTGGAGAGCATAAAACGTCTATGATTGATTATTAGATCGTTTGCGAAAAACAAATGTTGCGTGCAAAAAGGAATACACTTTCGTCGATGCAAATATTCGGCGTAAAGTTTCCTCTGCCAACAATTAAGGATGCTGTCATTGCAATATTTCACGTACCCCGTAGAAAAAAAGTTTGTCTAGGAAACGGTTTCCACCGTTGCTTATCAATATTTTACAAAATTGAGAAACAAAGGTTTACTCCATAAATTCCATAAAAAAGAACAATAAATTGATTAAAAAGGAGAACATGAAACTGTACCCGTTTGGCATTGTGCAAAACTAGTAAGAACTCTACTGAGGCAATGCTTTCACTTATGAGCTTCTGAAAATCTATAAAATCCCCTGGAAGCTACCGAGCAGTCATTCAGTTATAGCTCCTTAAACGCTTCCACTTTTGTGGACTTCAGTTTAATCCTCCATCAGTCAGGTAACCATTCAAATGAAACGCTTTTATCAGGAAGTGCTGACCGTTCATCACTAGTGTGTTTCCTTTGTCTACTGTTTCAGTGACATTCTATGGATAAACTCTTTAAGTATAGCCTATAAATTAAAAGTGTGATAAAATGAAAGTTTTTAGAATAGGTTGCTTCCGTTTATAATGCTGCGCTGTAAGATAATTTGCCAGTGGATTACAGTCCGCATGCCTGAGAGTCGATCGGTTGAACCGGTTAACTGGTGTGACTATTCCCCGGGGGGGGCACTTTAGGAATTTCTGGGTGGGGATGTGCCGCTGGGAGCCTGGAACCCTTAACCTTTACCAGAGCTAGTTCAGCTGAATTTTGCTACCCTATACTAGAGTAAACTCCCCAAATCCCCCTATCCTAGAGTAGCTGTGTACCTAGTCTAGATAAAATCTTCAACCAACTGATCAGTTTCCTGAAAAATGATACCCTATTCTAGAGCCAAACGCTCTGATTTATATACCCTATCCTAGAGTAAACTGCTTGAAAACCATACCCTTCACAGCGGCACATACCTATATAGCCCATATATGGCAGTACCCCCCCCCCCCCCGGGGACTATTCATAGAATTAAACTTTTGTATTTAGGGTTTTTCTTTCTTCCTCTTTTTCCTTTATTTTCTTTTTTTTTTTTTTTTCTGTTTCTATTTTACAACATAGAATGTTTAATAGAATTGAAATTTTGCCCCGGGGATTTTGTCCACATTTCACTGAAGTACGGAATGATTGATAGTTTAACATTATCCAAAATTTTAAAATATTATTTCGCTATCTCAAGAACAAAACACCGTAATGCAATTTCCTTTCCGCTACAAATGCTATCTGTTACAAGATAAGTACCATTCCCGGCCGCACGGCGCCGTGGGTTTGGTGACATATCCAGCTACGAACAGCGGATGTAAATTTTTAAGAGGGTGCAAAGAATAGCGACTGTCAGTGAAGCTTTTGCCTTTCCTGTCTCTCAGGCAACCAGTGTTCATGGAAACGTGGGGATACTAAACAAACACATCTTCCTAATGATTTACGCTGATTGGTCGCCGAACAATATCAGTCAAACAACGATCAATTGTATGTATAGCACCAAAAAACTAACACTAGCTCGTGCAAGACAATATAATCCACACGCGAAGCTCGATAACTTTGAGAATGATTGATGGACTTGGTTTATGTTCATGCGACATGATAGCAGAACTCTTCGTCCGAGACTCAGTGTTTTTTAAGGAACGATGACGTCAATCGCCGCTGGGAATGATCCGAGCTCAATGCATCAGGCATGTGGAGGTCACGCTGCCGACTCATTCCTTCACGATCATGCGCTTCATTCACGGTGTGACACAAGATACGAAATTAAAAAAAACCCTCGATATTTGACTAGCCTCCAGAAGGCGGCCCGGATTGCGCAATGTTCGTAAAATTCTTTTCATGGTAATCTAAATCGGTGGATTAATTTTTGGACGCTGCTTCGAAGTCAAGAAGGGTCTGAAGTCTGCCCTCCTCGGTTTTTTCCTGCCTTTTACCTCACAAGCCTATCCAGGTTCGTCAAGTTCTGTGATTTTTTCCGTCATATTAATAATTTCTTGTCTGTGTAGATCGTCGAGCTGAGACAAAAGGAAAATTAACCTGCCAAGCCCTTCATGCAATGAAAATAAATGCAGGGAAACAGCGTGTCTTGAAATTACAGCAGCATTCAAAATCTGGTTAAACCTTTGTTGAGTTTAAGCCTGAAATAATGTTTCGAAAACTTAATAAAACCAGCATACCTTCTAACCTCGTCCAGCCCTGGAACTGTGAACTTAGCTGGTTTTTGTTTAGACTTGAAAATTAATCGGCTTCATCGAGAGACGATATTTAATATTTTCTCGCATGAAGGCCGCCTTTTTTATCGCACCTAATATAAATACATGTAACATATTTTTTATACGTGGCCAAAGTTTTTCTCTGATGTATTGATTTAACGCTCTACAACCGACTGAGCGGGGGAACTATGATGAAGATGCAAATAACGTACATTTAAAATTTTACACAAAAATATATTAACCGACTGAGATATGTTCTTTTCAAAATATTTTGTTACAAGCCCATTTTTCTCATCTTCCGACAAAGTGATTTTTAATTGCTGGTTATAGCACATTCTAGATCGAGCTGTGTAGCTATTACTGATTTGCACATCCCTTACGGCGCATTCGTAAAGACGACTGACCGACCAGCAGCGTGCAGAATCTCACGCTACCCAGCAAGACCGCCAATCGGGCGAATCTCGACGGATGTTTTTGGCTTTATCCCACCCAATATCTAAACACTGTGTTTTGTGTGTCTTGTGGTAAAATTTATCGACGTAAGTGTTGGTTTGTGACGTTATATACCGACGCGAAAAAAACCAAGACAGAAAAAGATTTAAAAGGATAGAGACGCTTCTAACAGGTATTGTCATGTTAAATGGTGGCTGCCCGACTTCGATCCTTTGTCTGCTTCGTCGCCATCAAAGCCTCTTTTAGCGTCGCCTTTGTATTTGCAAAGCTGCTTGTTGTGAGAACAGTTACATTTAACACTTGGATTTTCAAAGTAGGTATACTTACCGAGGATCCGTTATAACACCCTAGAAGCCAGTCGAGGTATTATATACTACACAATCTAATCGGATACTTCTAGCCCTTTCTACATGCAACGAAATGATTCCGTCAACTACTTCTCAGTTTGCGTTGCCTGAGCTTAACTAAACGTTAGTTAGTCGTGTTGATAGCTTGGAGCATTCAGTCGTGTTTGTCGCTTAAAGCAAGACTCTCACTGGACTAACAATCCTTCGTTGGGCATACCTCTCCGCTCGGCTCCCTTGAAATAACGGTACCGACGTAGTTTCGCTTCTGATAATGATTGCTGCATTTGAGTTTCAAACATTTGAGGGATGATTTTTCTTAGGTCTCTATATCCAGTGAATCAGCTTCGTTTGACTTATCGAGAATACGAGCTTCTTAGTGTTATTAACCCGGCTGCTACTGAGTTCAAAGCCCGGGAAACAACACTGAGGTCTTCCTGCATGCAGGCAAAGATAGAGAGTAGGTAGGCCACGGTTTTACTTTTTCTTCACTCCAGGTTGTAAACTATTGGCTTTTGTCTGAATGTTCGAGTAATAAGTTTTTTATCGACAAACTCATCGACTTCAAGTTACAGTTATAGTTCTGACTCAGCAAGTAAACTGTATTCCACGTTTGTCCACAGTATGATTCAGGATCATGTGGTAGTAGCGTTTACGTTAAGATCCATCATTTTGACAGAGGTTTACTGAGCCTTTTTACTCAAAAGAGTGCCGAGTCCAAATTCAGAACAATTCCCAAATTCATTTGGCAAAATGTTGGAAAACAAATAGCATCCCTTTAAAAGCAAAAGAAAGCTGTGCTGAAGATGGTTACAGCGCAGGATTTTTTCCACAGTCTGAAAACTTACAACTGCATTTCATCTTTTTATATTAATTGAATTGACTCTAGCCGCGAAAAGGGTTAAATTGTTTCCTGACCCATAGCTCCGCTAACAGGAACTTGTTTTATAACAAAGAAGGTTCTTTTTCAGTGGAGCATTGAAGTTATAAACTGTCAAGTCACTTGCTGTACTCTCTCGTTGGCTAAAGGAAGACGATCCAGGATTCTACCGGAAAATGAAAAATCAAGCTTTCTTGGTGTATCGCAGTAGCTATTTTTTTAAATAGCCACAACTGAAGATTGAACATTAAAGACGGTTTTAGGTGCCTGGTTACCGCACAGCAAAAAGAACTGAGATAGAAGCAAGCTGCCATGTGGTAACAATCTCAATAGTCTTTCTAGCCGGATCGTATTTTATCTGCAAAGCCGAGCCCGGCCAGAGTCAACTTTGTAACAAAACTCCAAAATCGAGCTTGTAACATTCTTTGGAATAGTCTCACTTCAGGATTTCCTTGACAGAAACAAGGTGGCACACTTCTTGTAAATTGAGGAACATTTAAAGTCTGCAGAAGGTTAAACCAATTTGGGAAGCACGAGTGTGATTTAAGTAATAGAGTCTTAGATTTTATCTAAATGTTCCAGAAGTTATCATTGACTGCCTTACTGACAGAAGAATAAATATCAAGAAACAAAGGCAGTGTTTATTTAAGTGCTACCTTTCTAAGCAAGCTTGCAATGTAATCACAGGTATAAAGTGTTCGCATCTTACCCAGGTCATGCAAGATGAGCTCTGTATGATTGTATTAACTGTTCACAGAATGGATGAAATGCCCATTAGCCTTGCTGAAATGGCAAAGCCCAGGACTTCGTTCTGAAAACCCAAAAGCATTATCAAAGCAAAACACCTCTCGCACACGTTCTCTGAGGGTTCAACTTTTCATCAATTAGGAATCGTATACATTGAAGCTAAAAAGGTAACTCTGTGGTGTCATGAATCATTAAACACTTCACTAGCAATGGTCACGTTTTAGGATTGAACAGAGTGACCCTTTGGGCGGAACCTCTTTGCACATCGACAAAAGACGCTGAATAACTTCTTAATGCTGGGTCAAAGAAAGACAGGCCTCACGGAACAACATAGATCAATTTTAGAGTACAAGATAATGCTTTCAAGAGCAAGAAAAGAATTACACCCTTCGTGATATCGCTGTCATAGAGGAGTTGGCAACATCAAATGCTTCCATACAAGGAGCAACACAACACAATAACAACGCCCTGTTTTGATTTAAATCCTTAAATCCAATTTTACGATCTCAGTTAAAGGCCAAACATAATGTGCAATCGATATCCTTCCTATCAAGGGAATGAATGAGTTACTTTTAAAGAAATTTTTGAGCCACGGTTTTCTCTTCGAAATTTTCGTTCTGAGTCAGTGTTATGATCAATGGACAACGTTAGACTGCTTGGTAATTATTTGCCTAAATTGAGAAACTGCCAAGTCACGATATAGTTATATAACATTATAATTTTAGTCGCAATAAAAACATTGCAGTTATCCTGTCTCAATGAAAATACGATTCATGGAGATGATATCATTATACTCCCATTTCGTTAAAGAGTTAAAGCTCGTATCAAGACGTTCAAAGAGATTTTCTAGATCATAGAATGGGGACCTACAAACTTCCGTAAGCAGATCAGTATTATGTAAAGTGATGGTCTTATTTTCGCGAAATCCGCCGGTTAAAGGAAAATTTAATGTATGGTATCCTATTCACACGATCAGTAGCGATAGAATAACAGCAAAGCTCGAGGTGAAAGTGTACTAAGAATGAGATAATAAGCCGCAACTACTAACGCTGATGTCGACTGCCCAAATGACAGCTATAGTGGACCACCATGTGCAGAAATTATATCGTTTGTCTGAAATGTGGAAGCACTAACAAGCTTATATGTAATAACGTACACGCCCCAGGATTTCTAAATCCAACTACATGCAAAATGCAAGACCCTGTAATATAAAAGGCTAAAATTTACTGAGGATTATAAATCACTGTGTCTCATCGGTCAGAAGATCAGGGACAGCCAATGACGGTTTCCTCCTAAATACATTAAAAACACTTTTTAGGCTGTCCAGAGTACTTTTAGATCTCTAGGAATACATTCTAAGCGATGCTTAAAATTTGTATCTGTTCGGTCATCCTTTCTCTGTCATCCTATGGGAATTTGGGTCTTAAAAGGGCTTGAGTATTATTTTCCCTCAAATTTTAGAGGCAATTTAACGTATTACGAATGTGAGACATTTTCTGATTCCTCTCGCCATCACATTTTTGAGTCCGAAAATTTTAGGTTCCCTTTATTCGGCGAAAAATAGCCTAACCTGAGGGGGGAAACTTAGAAAATCGTAAGGAATTTATTAGATAAGCTTCGAAAGTTGTATATGAGTGGAACGGTCATCTAGAAATATTAATCGGAATATTCTAGGCAATATTTGCTTCTCCGAACAG
The DNA here is from genome assembly GCA_964035705.1 of Porites rus. Classification (NCBI taxonomy): domain Eukaryota; kingdom Metazoa; phylum Cnidaria; class Anthozoa; order Scleractinia; family Poritidae; genus Porites; species Porites rus. The sequence goes on from OZ037992.1 coordinate 2,400,523, forward strand.
ATATTCTACAGAAAACAATCGTTGGGCTCCCCTGAGAAGATTTTGCATCTTGAACAAAACTGAGTTTATCCAAAGCGTCAAAAGATGTCCATGCAATGGATGCAAGACGGTCAGCTCAAATATTACGGGAACAAACGTAGTCCATGTATAATCAAGTGATTATATCATTTACTTCGGATGTATTTACAGCGATGTTGCAGATGTTCCGAGGGGCGAGTGATATTAGACATAGTAAATCGATTTTTAAAGCATTGCAAACTTAAAGACAATTGCGAAGATCAGTGTTTGCATGCATGAATGAGACAACTGAGGGCGTAACAAAACAGAGTGGCACGAACCTACTTCCTTTGATAGTGACATCCGATATTAACATGCAGCCGGGCAACTCAATATTATTGTAATAACTGTAAAGGAATTAGGAATGAGAATTCGTATTTTGATATACGGTGTACGAGATCGAAGTGTTATATCTAGCGGTAAAGCTTGGTATAAATCAGAAGGAAGCAACAAGTTGCATTTTCATCAGTTTAGTTTTGCCCAATTCTCTCGTGGTGATATGAATCACTTACACATTCAGACATAAATCACGAAATAAAATCCTTCTAAAACATTTGTTCACTAGGTTTAAATGCATATGAGGCTATTTTTATATATTCGTATTAGCTGTGCCAGGGCATAGATTGTTCTAGGCCATTTGAAGGGACAGAGACACCTTCTGAGCGATTTAGAAATGGTTCAGTAGGAAGTCATGCTTGAATAGCTGTGCTTAAAACATCCCCGGTTGTGACTTATACGACTTCTCTTGGGAAGTGAAAAGAAAGCGATCTGTGTCCAAAGTCTCATTGTAGAACAGTTTAACGACTGGCTGATAGACTATACTGCCTACAAAAGTCTGAAAGTGTTCAGTTTTCACCATTTCTTTCATTACCCCTCGGGGAGGCCATTGAAATGGTGGCATCGTGATTTTAAAGATCCAGGCGGTCTTTTTAGGACAGTCAGTGCTTTCTTTAATATTTCCTAGGATCATCCCGTCTTTCATTCCCTTGGGACACCGCCCTCTTGTCTCGGACGCTTTTAGCTTACCCGGAAGTGAAGCGGGACAGAAGCGTCACATTCCAAAATGAAGCGAACGCCCGATTTTTTCTAGCCATGCAGGTTATACACCACCAAAAGTAGGACCTAAATCCAGGGAAAGTGATTTGCCGCTTGAAATTGTGATGTGTTTCTTCGTGATAGAGAAGGTACTGAGGATTTTGCCAAGTTGGCACATTAGTAAGTTGCTAATTCAGTTAGTTTTGCAGTGAGGTTCACCATATTCCTATCATCTTTCCTTAATTGATTTGACGAAAGAAAACTAAATATCACGTACCTCCTTTTTTGACATAGACTCTTTTAACCTCCCGCTAAGATGCAATATGGGAAGTACATGAAGAAGGAGCATGAAACTTGTAACCTCTCGTTTGCCAGGGCTGTCGAGTTCTATGTTCTAGCTTAAATTGTGCAATCAATATGGTTTCTTGCTCTATCGATGTGCTTATCGCTGACGGGAGTTCTTTTCTCCAACTTTTCATTTCTTGACTTTCCTGAATTATCGAATGTCGTCGGTGGGAGATATGCAGCTGGAACTACTTGCTCCTGCTAACAAATGCTCCCATAGTGATTATTATTTGTAACTAAGTTACGTTCGATCAACACAGTCAGAAAGTTTGTCTTGAAGAGCTATTGAGTAATCGAATGTTGCGATATTTATAGTTTCTAGTAGAGACTGATCTGGGCGATTTAATCCCTTATCAAGATGGAGCAATCTTTTGTTCGTTCCCATTTAATAACAACAAAAACATTTACCGTAATTGCCGTGGATGCGCTGTGGTTATGACACACCAGTGGGGGAAATCAAGAGCCCTCGAACTGACTATTTGGAATTCTTATCCCACGCAGGTCTGAGAAATGAGAAATACACCAGCCCGGGTAAAAAGTAAAACCAATTCAATCAAAAATTAATTTTGTGACGGTATAAATATAGTTATTAATGTGTCTTCGAAACTCAGTACATTTAAATATAGGACCCAAATACTCGGAGCTCCTCGCCTGTATGATTACACGAAAGACCGAAAGGTGTTTGTCTGTGATTTCTCTTAAAGCCAAACTAATTTACAAAATAAAAAGGTTCTTGAGATATTTTCTTTCTGCGTAGTCATGAACAGTATGACTTGATAACGTGCATCTCTGTTTATTCGTAAATGTTTTTACAAGGTCCTAGTAGGTAAATATTTTCTCAGTTTATATCGGTATGATTTTGACACCTTCGTTAAACAAAGCTGCAAGGCAAAGTCCAATCACTAAATCCCTTAACGTCAAGTTGTATGCATTGTCACACATGGATACCGTACTTTAAAAATTTTCACAGCTGATTCATTTCAGGTTTCTAAAATGGGATCTCAGCTTCCCGCCCTAAATCGTCATTCACGCAGAGCTAAATAGTCGGGGCAAGATTCTGATATTGAGTAATAGCCCTGGTTTTAGTTGAAAAACGCTTCGTTCAAGGCTGGTCTAAATATTGACTTACTAATTTTCCCCACCTGATTCAAGAACAGACTTTCGCCTTTTTTTTTTGGCTTTTTTTGTCATCCTCCTTAGCTTCTGCTCGTCCATTATCAGACAGTTAGATTAAACCCTAAAGCGAGGTCCTTGAAATTCAGGTCTTTAGAGAGCAAAGTCCTGTTTGGAAGTGAATTGAATCATTTGGGTGAATTTACTCATTTACATTGCACACCCCCTCCCCCTCTTAAAGAGCGTTGAACTGATTGTAATGCCGAATCGTACAGGAACTTGCCTTGATAGAAATTTAAGTACTGTCCTTATTTGTCGCCTGGCGTCCTGAAATCAACTTTGTCTTCCGCTTCGTTGAACAGAACTTCTTCGTGCGAAGTTTCACGTGTGTACCTCTAGCATTGTTTGACCACTCTGAACTAATATTTCGCATTTTATGACTCGTATCTTATTGTATAAGTTTCCGTATTAAATATATAGGATATCCGGAGATAAAGAATTACTGAATTGTGGGAAGAATTTCCTGGTTAAGGGTCCGGGAGCCGAGTCAAGGACTTGACAAACGTACAAACCAAGCTCAGATTAACAAAAATTCAGGAAGGCAGGAAAAAAATATAGTGACGATCTTTGTGAAGTTTAGGTGGAAATTAAATAGGAGGTTTCCGTTACGCAGTGGTAAAACTGATATTACAGAACCGGTCTCATATCATACCTGATGACATGAAATTGTCCCTACGTAGATGGCGCAATTTACAAGTTTAGACAAGTCTAAGAGAGTTAGGCCCGTTTCAAACGTCGTGCTGCTGCCGTGCCGAACCCAGTTCATAAATTATAAATACATTAGAATACATTTAAAAGTTTGCTAAACCGTTTCTTTATTTTTGTGTTTGGTTTTCGGCAACAGCCGATCTATTCGACTGAATTAAATTCGACGTCTGAAACCAAGTCGTGATAGTGTCGTGCTGCAGTCGAGCTACAGTTGGACCAGCACGACGTTTGAAACAGGCCTAAGAGAGTTAGGTCTACTATAACAGAAACCAAAGGAAGGTCGATTAATAATTTTAAAGTGTTGGAATACTGGAAAACTTTGGCTAAAATCCAAAGTGTGTTCGACGACAACAGATAGAGTGGTCGGCTTGAACACGTGCATGGCGAAACAGCAAAACCACAGAACTTTAATGATATTCACTTTTCATATCCTTTAAAGCGAAACCTAGCGAACTGAAAACTAAAAGGTTAGGATATTTATAGTCGGATTTGCCGCGTGCACGTAGCCACTCGTCAACGTAAAGATGACAGCAAGACACTTCTGTGAATAAAGGATGAGGAAAGGACTTCCCTAACTCTTGAGTAAATGATTTCCTTTAAAAAAAAAGTATGTAGAACTAAACCCTATTTATTCCGCATCAGTTTTCGCCGAATGATTGCGGCATTAATTTACGGCCGACAGCTTTTGGTGAAAATGCTCTGTTCGGGCATTTGGATTGACCAGTCAGAAATTACAACACAATGTTTCTGCCAAGGCTATCTTATTCGCTGTTTTAGTAAAAAGAACAAATCTCTGTCGTTTTATTTCTGTTGTTAACGTTTTTGAAATGGCTGATGAATTCATTATTTAGAAGTGGAAGCAATTTTATCGCATTGTTGGTTATTTTCAATGTTTTGTCTCGGCAATTTGCGTGGGCTTGACTGACGTCATGACCTTCGTACAATACAATGGTCGATTATGAATCGCTCAGTCGTACGTGTACATGAATTATTCACAATCACTCTGTGAACACAAAACAGAGGTGCTGAAAAATGGCGAGAAGAATATTTTTCTCAGTTGCTAACGGAGGAAGAATATGTAGCATGCGAAATTAAAATTGTGAAAAGTTTTGCTTTGTTTGGTATGCTTGTCTCCGAAGGGCGTCGATGCCACCACTTTCGTTTGCGGTGTCCTCGTGACGTAATTCTCAGTTTTTCGTGGAGATCGAAAAGGAATAACAAAATATAAAATTATATTTCTAGGAAAGCATTATATCAGCCATCTTTGCTAGTAATAATTCGCATCCTAACGAACAAACTGGTGGATACATTTCAATTTTATTTCCCCAGAAAAAAAAATCACTGGCAGACAAGAATTTAGCACTGATGACAGTACAATGAATGCCGTAATAGTAGACTTCGCTGTTTAGTCATATGCTTCCTTGTTATTGGTCAACTTACGATTTGCGCTTCCACTCCGACAGGTCGCTAGCCAATCAGAAGGGTGAATTCCCAGCAAGATATCACGTCAAATATAAAGAGCGACAGGCGACTCGCCGATAGACGGCAGTTGGTTGTCCGCCGGTGTCGCCCCGTGAAAACAGAAACACGGCGCAAATTTTAAACACATGATTACTTCCGCGAAATTTCGTGACCGCTTCACTGTTATTTTCGTGGACCTGGATTTTGTGTGGCCTCCAGAATGTGAACATGTCTACAAATGAATCCGTTGAACAGCAAGTAACTTCGCTTCACACGGGCAACGGCCTGCCGCATGCTAATGAACTTAAAACACTTCAAGAAAGCCTCGGTCCTGGATTTAATCGTGCCGACTCTCACGAAGTAAACGTTAGCAACGATAATTCCGTTAAGATGCCTCCTTTAAACCCGAATCAACTCAATTCTACCGTCGCTGGGTCCTCTCACAACATAAACTATTCCCACTCAGAGCCTAGCTTAACCCTGAAAAAAGAACCGAGTGACGCTGGACAAAAAAATATCGGCGAACCACTTCGGTTTGAGGTTAATAGCGCCGACCGTACGCCGGCCGATGGTCTGGTTACGGAGGAACCTTTAGAAATTCAATGCGGAGAGAACGCTGCATTGCTTTACGTTTCTAAGTTATGCCAAGGAAGCAAAGGGCCTTGTATTTTATTTCAAGGAGAATGGCTGACTCCCAACGAGCTCCAATACATCAGTGGAAGGGAAACTGCCAAAGACTGGAAAAGGAGTATTCGGTACAAAGGGAAATCTCTGAAAAGCTTGATCGCCCGTGGACTAATCAAGGTTCACCCACCAATTTGTGATTGTCTGGGATGCCGAATTTCATCACCTGTGGTAAGAAAATATATTTTTTATCTCTACAACAAGCCACTGATTGTGATATGCTTTATTTTCAGTAGAACGTGTGTGACAAGTTGGAGAAGTTACTCAACAGATGCAAAAGCATTCTTTGGTCATTCTCACAGCTGACGGGTCAATTTGCATGCTTCGTCTACAACTTTTTTTTCTCTTTCATTTACGCGGTTTGAATTTGTTATGAGGTATTATTAACGAAGCTGTAGACGGTTTTATTTCAACTCCTGCTCCAATATCAATAATTTCTGTCCAACGAGATTCATTAACGTATAAAAACCGGCTATTATCCGTCTCTGGGTCGACTGATTATGATAACAACGGCCGCAGTTTAGAAGAAATGGCCCTAGAAAATTCAATGACAATCTGCGAACAATGACACTAAGAAGATTATATTTCCACAAATTCACAAATATCTGACGATATTCTTCGCGCGCAGCTTAGCGGTAAGTATTTTTTTTCTTATGTGTTTTAAAAGGCACTTGCTCGCGCGTTCGTCTTGTGCTTGCGTTTGCAAACAATTATATCAAAGGGTTCGAAGGGCGGATCTTGACAGGGCGCCAAAATTGACAGTTTAACAATGGCGTTTGAAAGAGTTTCACAGTGTTATGTCAGCTAGAATCAACGCAGCTCAATTTTTTGCAGAGACGGTGCCCTCTTGAAAAAAAAAAAAAAATTTAATCTTTGAAAATTCAAGGCATTAAAATGATCTGGGAAATAACTTGAGCGTTGAAATCCTGACTTTGCGCTGATTTCTTTGACGTGTTTGACAAAAGTTTCTTTTTCACTCTTTCAAAATGAAATACTGGAGAACCAGGAATTTTTTTATCATTTGCTGTCAACAAAATCCTTTTCTTTGATTGCATTTCATCGCCATGCCTTGCACGCTTCATACTCAGCACGTTTATAAATAATGAGCTTTTAAATTATCCTGATTGTTCTCCCTTGGTACATAAAGGGAGGATGCAACAGCCCCCGGCTTTTGACAGACGAACAGCTTGACAGCTTCTGACAATGCATTTTGGTTTGAACGAATCAAATCGTTTCCGGCTAAATGTGGAAATGCCAAATCTAAATACTGTATGTCGTAAAGCAGCACAGCATGCTGCATGGCACTGACTGGGTATACAATAATTTTTCTTAATAGTGCGCAAAACGCAACATTGAGCACGACATTTTCTATTAAACGCATTGCCTACGATATTTACAAAATCTATGCCTGCCTCAATGTTTCCAAAAGAAAAAAAGGGGGTTATTGCTCGTTTATTTTTCTGTTTATCAAACGCAGATAAACTGACCCTAATTTCCGATATGTTCCGTAGCATATGGTTTTAAAAACGAAAGGAAAACCCTGGGAACCTAGAGTGCTAAGCTTAGGTCAAATGTCATGATTAAACACGGCTTCACTTGAGTACCTTTTGTCTTTTTAAGACGCCGTACGAATTTTATCACGTACGCACCAATATTTGCATTTTCTCCTCTCCAGAAGTGCTGGATTCGAGTCTCGAAAGGATGTGTGGAATTTTTATTTGCGCGGAGCCCCTTTAGTATCGTTTTAAGGAATTTGTAGGATTATCCCGTTCCTTATTTACCTCAACAGTAAGTGTACATGTCTTTTAAAACGGTGCTAGTGAAAACGGAAAATAAATGAGCCCTCGCGGTACTTTCCACGGAAGTTTGTCCACATCATCTTTTTAACCCAGTACGTCATGTAATACTGGTTGTGCGGCTTAATCAATTGTTTGCGTTCCATATCCATAAACACAGAGCGAGTCCTTTACCATGTTTATTGAAGTGAGTATCTAAGTTTAAGCATTTAGTTTTCGTTAAGCGTAAAGGCTGGAGAACACGGGTTTCTAAAATGTGATCAAGAGGACGCTAATTTTTTCCCCCACCAGGGATTTTCACGGATCGGCATTGGAACAGGCGGGAATCTTGTAGCACACAGGTTACAATGATAACAGCACTTATCTAGCTTTCCCTTGTATCCTGCAAACAGAACCGCGGACGACTTGCCAGCAAATGCAGTGTGTCCTCGCCGCCTTCACCAAACAGAAAGAGAAAAGAGTCGGCTAAACATCCGTGGCGACAAGATGGTTTTGAAACAGGGCTGGCTTTTACTGGTGCAAGACAAAACTCGTGTAGTGATCTTGACAACCGTATAAATTCGTCTGCAGCGAGAGCTAGTGTTGATCAAAGAGCTTCTCCTGTTGATTCAAACTCTTCCACTACATCGGAGTGCTCCGAGCCTGCAGACGACTGCCCTTTCGATCCACCCTCGTCTGAGCCGAAACGATCCCGGAGCGCTTCGCCTGAAAACTCCGCAAAACTGGTCACCATGAAACGAAAAACAGGTTAGTGAATAACACAGCTCAATACTCCTACAGATTTTGCTCTCGAAAAAAAGCGTATACGGTTTCGTTTTATTGATTCCTTGTTTAGTTCTTTTGGGTAAGATAATAATATACTGTCTCAGCTGATGCGAGCAGTGGCAGCAAAAAATAAAATCGCTACATGTGCACTGACATATGGAAGAAATTCCTTGCTTTTGTTGATGACGAAGAAGAGATAACTTCGCAGCTGCTGGAATGAGGGGAACAATATTTCAAACTGGAAAAATTGAATGTCATGGCTTTTGGCCAGATCGTTTTGGGAATTTTGGCAAATTTATATATTTATAAATAATTATAAGGCTTGGAGGAGACATTAAATTAATGGAGCCATAAATGAATCGAATTTAAAAAATGATATCTATACACATATAGTCTCGTCTCGTATGTCGCTGAACTTCGTTTTGTCTGTCAAAAAACTGGAAGGTTAAAAATATATAATTATATTTTTGCAGCGGTGACAAAGTTTCGAAACATAATATCAATTTTCAAAAAAAGGCTTCTATATTCACTACAAATATCTGCCTTAAAGTTTTTAAGATGACAATTTGTGATCGTCTGAAAGGCATTTGTGAAAAAAGTAGATATAATTGGCGCGAGTTCTCTTAAAAATTAAAATTCACGTTCAAATCGGCTATGCAAGAAATCATGGGTTGTTTCTTTTCAAATTTTGTATCTTGTGATCGAAACGCCAATCACCTTCGGCCAAAGATCACTTATATTCTAGCAAAAGGTCAATTCATTAAAACATCATTTAATCGAGTCAAAATCCTTATTTGATTTTCAAATTCTAAAGCTGCCGAACGCCTACACACAGAGAAGCTAGTGATATTTTTAGTATCCAGATAGTGATTGCGGGGTTCACTCTGGAGGTCTTTCTCCAAGTCTTCATGACTTTTCAGTTGATTTTTGTACGTATACCTTCATGGTGGTAAAGGAAATCTGATATGCTCATTGAATTACTTTTCGAGCAAACAATATTTCCTTGGCGAGCTTTGCTTTCCTCCCCTTGCCTCCACTTTTAATCCTTTCGCCATTTCGCCCTTCACGAGCCTCTTTCCTCTTCTTCCTAGTTTCAAAATTGTAGCCTGAAAAGATGCAATTTTGCAAACCCGGGTATCTTTCCCAGAAAGTTTCAAAGTTTGATTTATCTAGTTTCCATAATAAGAACGTTTGCCCTGAAGAATGAATGGCCTTTGGACAGAATTTTATATTGTTCTCTAAAGCTGAAGCATAGTAATTTCATTCATTCACTCTGAAATCTTTTGCACGAAAGTTGTACAATGGATTTAAGATTTTGATCACTAACTACGCAGAAGAAATACATCGTCGTAAAGTTTTTCTAATATCATGAAAGTACACTCTGCTGTTTTGACATGAACAGACAGAACACTGTTGTGATCAAACAAAAAGATTTATAACTGCTCTGCCTGTTGGTTTTTCAAGACTTCTGATAGCTTTGGCCACTGAACTGTTACAAGTTCTCGGAATTAAGTCAGTTCGGGTGACTTTAGGAAATCTTGTTCTTTTCGAAGTGTCGTCAAGCCCAATTTACCGCTCTTTGCTTGAACGCGAGCACTAAGTTTTGACATGTTCAGAATTCTGAGATATGTTAGTTTATTTTTAAGTTGATTTATGGCTGCGACTAAGAACATTGAGGACCGCAAATAGAAATTCCTTGTAGTTGGTTTATTGGACGCTCCGCAGTGCAATGGCTGCGAGCGCGAAGCAGTTCCAGTGACTACGTGAGAAAATTCGTGACGTCACAGCACGCTAAAAAAGAAAAAAGTCTAGATAGTTCTTCCTACTGACTGTCTTTAAAAGGTTTTCACTTGGGGTCTGATACTGACTCGTTTTAATTTCAATTTCTTTTTCGTGCGACTTTAAGATTAAACTCGTCGCTGCATGCTTCTAAGTTAAGACCATTTTCCGGATATTCTTTGAGTACGGAAATCGTTTTGAATACCACTGCGAGCAGGACGGAGGTTGCATGCAAAATGTAAAGCTCCGTTTTTCTCATTTTTTCCCTAACCCATTCAACTGTAAAGAAATGACAACTTTATTTACCTCGTTAACACGCTGATGCATATGGGTAAAAATCTCGTTGTTTCGTGATAAGTTTCATCCTAATCGGGCTGCGTTGAGTCGTCACACATCGACCCCTCTTCTTCAATATGCGCTCATTCTCCGCAGGAAATCAGTTAGTGAGCTCGAGTCTGTATTTGCCAGCGTGACCATGTCTAGTATTTTGGACGCTCATAACGTTCGCCTCTTTGGTTTTATTAATCGTCTGCGGGATAAATATAATTAAGAGGTTTTTGAAAGAAAAGTTTAAAACGAAAAGATGTGAACATGGCGCTAATATGTCGACAGAGGTTCTGTCTTCTGCAAGCTGAGCATTGCAAGAAGGCCACAGGAAATATTAAAACAAGTGAACTAGTATTATTTTAACTTAATAATAGATTGTACAAGTGGCTGCAGATGATCGCCTCTCTGTCCTTAAGTTTTCCTTAGAAGTAGTAGTTCCGCAAATGTATATGCACTCCTTAGGTGGTGTTCACGCACAGACTAAAGAGCAATACTTTACTTTTGATTTTTTTATGTTGTACAAAGTGATTCTTTTCTTAAGTAGATCTTTGAATCTTTTACTTTACTGCTGTTTTTTTATTCCACCGGTAAGTACATAGGATGTATATGTGTGGCTTTAGCTTTCAAATACAGATTATTGAATAGGAATTTTTTTATGGAGCTGCGTTCATTATATTATGCTGCATAGTAGTGCTCTAAATTTAAAAAGCGGATGACCAAATCTCCAAAATTTGATCAATCAGACGAAAGCTACTCAACTGGGCAGTACCTTCTCGTGGTGCTGTTTTACAATGGAGTGTGCTCGTGCCATACAAGGTGGTGTAGGTGAAGGTGGTTCTTTTGATGAGTGAGTGTGTGGATGACTTTTTTGTGTAGCAATTCAAGTGAATGAAAGCTCTTGATCAATTCTCGGTCCCTGAGCGGTCATTATTTATGGTTCAAAAGTTAGTCACTGGTCTAAATTTCCAATCTGTGGATGAATTCAGTTCTATTAACGATCGCTAAGGTTCAAGCTTCCGCTACTCTGATACTGGGCAGAACTCTCCTGTGGTGCGGTTTATTTTGCACACAGTTCCGAGTGTTTCTAAAGGTTTTTATCGGTGCACTCGATCTTGTGGGTATTCAGAGCAGAGCTTCCTTCTGCTAATGTTTCTAATGCTCTGTATCAGTAGAATGTTAATTAAATCTCCAGTTTTCGCTTCAGGGATGAGACGTTTCGTTAAATGCCAGAGGTCTCTCTCAACCTTTCAACATTGCATGAATTTTTTGTGTGCAGATGATATCGTATGAATATAACTGCTCCCTACTTTCATGTGGTGCTGTTAAGGCTACAATCACTGTATGGTGTGACTCTGGTGTAAAAGACGAAACCTTAATGGTGTTACTGATATTAAAAGTTGCGCACCCATCGTTCTCTTTCCAATGTGTCACGCTATTAGTACGATATGTTTTGTACAATGATTCCAAGTTTTAGAAAATTGTCGATTTATCTCGAGGACCTCAATTTCCCCGCACATGATGAATAGTTGCTCCGAGATAAAAGGATAGCTTAGAGAAACAGATACTTCAGAAAATATCTCATTCTAAATATCAGAAAAAAAAAATTAATCGTGGTCGAGTTTGATCACGTCTTGGACACGAGTCACGTCCCAAGGGAATCTTGAAAGGTGGATATTGCGAACTCAGACGAAGTTCTAAACTCTCGGAAGTTCTTCAGAAAATGTAGTACTTTTATAACGGCTTGGAAATTAGTGCTTCGAATGTTGTAAGCGATGGTCGCAGGGACGTTCTTTAGTTGATGAAACAACTTGCTAATTGAAAGTCTTAAAACCTTTGTGAAATCATGCATCGCCAAACACTGAAGCAAAATGATTGCATGTGAAACTGTAATTGCAAAGTTAAGGTTGAATGAATGAGCGTCAAATATTCTATGGATTCGGTGCAAAGGTAATCAGAACTTTATAACTTGTCACCTAAGCTCTGGGATTGACAGAGTTCACCGTACCATTACATTAAATATTTGATACTGGACCTCTGCAGAGCACGTGCAAACATCTTATAACTTGATTTTCTCGTTTATCAGCAGATAGATTTCAGTTTGACCCAAGAAGCACGTTTTTCTTCAGAGATCTTCCATCGGAATACACGTCTGTATCGGCGGCAGCGGAGGTGTCCAAGATAGCGCGTAAAGATTCAGCATCCCTTGATCTGACTAATCATCATCGCGGCCCCCACGAAACAGGAGGATCCTCTGGTGGACCTCCAGGGAGCAGGAGCGCTTTCAGAGCGGTGCATCAGGGTGAGTCATTCCTTGCACCCACCTCAGAAGGATCTTATATGTCTTAGAGCATTATAAATAGACCTCTTTTGCTTGTATGTTTTGTTTTCCTTATGTAAGTCACGTGCTTATACTCTAGAGAACTGTTTCATTCAAATTTTGTTTTATTTACGTGCATATGTACGCATAATTTGTGAAAAGATAAAGGGGCACTTTCACTGAGAAAACATAGCACACAAGCTAAGGAGGTGTATTCCCAGAAATAAATATTGAAGTACAATTAATTTTAAAAAGGAAGAGGTGGAGGTTGGTAGCGGTAGTTCAACAGGCATCAGCTTAAATATTGAGTTTCGTTAACTCTACAAAACACAAAGCACTTTACCAGGAACTATGACCAGGATAAAAATTGAAGTTGAGTCGCGTGGTTTTGTGTTTTTACTTTGTGAATAAAATCCCGATAATTGTCCCAGTCAAAAGAAAACTAAAGCGAAGCACTTGTTAATGGACTTTCCTGCCTTAGGTAGTACAGACCTTAAATGCGCTTCACGTCCATGTAAAGTAACTGTTTGTCTTTTTTTGAATTTCCCTAGATGCACTAAATTCACACAGTGAAATGGCCGGTGAAAACGTTTACAACGCCGAAGCCCTTCAGCGAGAGCTTGCCTCAAGAGAAACAAAGAACTCCAAACAACAACAACAAAAGCCACCATCAGTCAACTGTCAGCCAACCTCCTTCAACCCATTCACTCAACTTCCTAGCCCCTCCCCTCTTATCAGCCCCTCTCATCCCTCCCCGAGACTTTTACCAGATCCCCTGTTATTAGCTTCTCCGCATGGTTCAAGCATCTACCATCAATTGAGGGGTAGCTTATCTGGAGTTCCGCCAGCTGCTTTGCATCAGAGTCTAATGCACTACAGACTTCTCTCTCCTCCAAACCCGCACAGTCCACTGGCGCAGAACATTCCACTACAATCGTCCTTTGCGGCCGCAGCAGTCGCAGCTCGGGCTGGTCTCCAGGGCCTTCCGGTCACACACGCTTCGTTGACAATGCATCGTTCATCCAGGTCTTCGTCGCCTAAGAACAATACAATAATCAACGGTCAAGTGGAAGAGAATAAAAACTTAACAAGTTCTCGAACCACGCACGCGGAGGAAGAGAAACACGAGGACAAGGATGGCTATCATACGAAAGAAACCGAAACCCACAACTGCAACCATACTACGCATCCTCCGGTTTCCGACGGCGACTTCGTGGCGGGAAGAAGTCCCGATGTTTCCACGGGTTCCAACGAAAGGCATAGCCCATTCGCTACACCTAAGGCTTCTCCAAATGGGAAAGAGCTTTCTTTGCGAGTTTCACCTCACAAAGTAGTACCTCGCTTTCGGCCGAACTTGAGCGAAAATGTCCTGGAATGGAGTGTTGATGACGTCTGTCATTTCATATCCTCTCTTACTGGTTCCCAGGATATTGCGCATGCGTTTAGAGAAGAACACATAGATGGACATGCACTTGTCTTAGTGCAAGAGGATCATTTATTGAACAGGATGTCGATAAGGCTTGGTCCTGCACTGAAAATCGTGGCGCAAATAAAGAAACTCGTTGAAAACTTAGAAATCCAAGAAAACGGCTCGAACTAAAGTTTATCATTTTTGCTCACAGACGTGATATATCTGAACACCGTTTTCCTGTAACTTTATCTTTTCTTCCCATCGCGCGCACGAGCCTTAATTTATTAAAAAAACTCAAAGGACTCAAAGCCTTCGTGGTATGAAGAGTCGCAAAACCTTTACGACAATTCAAAAGGTTTGTCTGCTGCCCAGACAAGCCGCCGGACCGACCCGAGACCCCGCAAAGCGGAGATGTCGGGGAATGTTGGACCGCAAACTTCGTATTTCCGCCTCTATCATCACTAACTCTACGTACGTGAGATCAAGACTCAATTGACATAGTTTCCTTATCTTTGAACTCGAACATTCCTTTGGATTCCGTTACACGACGAAGGTTTTCCTAAACCAATTATCACCAATTACAAAAGATTCTCGCTTCCCGGGTAGCAATCATTTCAATCGATCATGTCGCAGTTGTTGACATGAAAGTGCAAATGAAGTAGTATTTAAGCTCACCTTAAAATGTCCTGAATCATCCTCACAATGTGTGCTTCACGTGTTTCAAAGCGTAATCCGGTCTGTCAATATACATAGCTCTAGGCGTTATGCCAATTGAGGCTCGTTAGTATTACCTACAATAGGTCAAGAGCACGCGGTTAAATCTCCAGCGGAATTTCCGCTCGCATTCCAATTAAAACTTTGAGCATCACGTAGGAGTGAACAGTTGTTTTTCGTGTTAAAAATACGCATGTCCAACTGATGTCCAACTGATTTTGATACCTACGGTTTTCAGCTGAATTAGTTTTTTGACCAAGTGTGGAAAGGCAGAAGAAGGAAGAAGTGATTATTTTAAAAATTTGCCCTTTTGAAAGCGCAAAATTATATGGGATGATAAAATCTTTATTTTCGCTTTTTCAGATACTAGTAGACTGTTACAGTTTGCTTGGACTTCGTAGAAGAATCGTCTGTGAAATACTTTATTATATGATAACAAAAAAGAGATTTATAAATTTGCCGTTTTAGATGTACACTAGGATTATTTCAGAGATAGAAGGGCGCGCGGAATTTTGCCTCTGGCGACCAGACGCATGCGCGCAACGCGGGAACATTCCACGCGCTCTACTATCTCAAAAAGGTTGGTTAGTTTAAGTTCTCAGTGAACGGTGGGTAACAAAGGCAAAATGGTGCAAACATTTAAAGCCAAATACGCTCTTACAACGACTGGTTTAGATTTTGTTTTGCATTAATAAAAAAACACCAAAAAAACGAATGAAATGTAAAAAAAAAAAAAACAACAACAAAACATTTTTTTAAAAAAGTAAGGTACGGCAACGAAGACCTTGCCATTATTTGGCACGTGCTTCGCTCAGAAACCTTTAGAGCTGACGAAATTCAAAGAATTCAGTGAGTTGTATCTTTGAATTCACTTCAAATGCGAGTCTCAAATTTAATAATTTGGGAAAGGCTATTTAGCTTTATTTTTGAGTAGCAACTTTGAATTCCCGCTGTCTTGCCCTGGTTACCCATAAGGCAGTCAAAAGTGTGAACTGACTTAAACGTAGTCCGAAGCCAAATAGATGAGAATCGAAGCGTTAAAAACGCTTTTCTATTTTCCATAGATATTTAGAGACACGAGTCTATAACAGAGTTTTGCGCCTGGCGTGCCATTGAAATTGTGTGAGAATTATTTATAATTTTACTTTAACTTGTTCCGTTTAATTTTGAAATTGTTGTAATAATGGGAAATGTCCCGTAAAGGCTTTGAAGTTTCAAGGGATGGGACATTGATACAATCCCATGTTAGGTTAGGGTTTGTTGTTTTAAATAAGCCTTTGCTTTATGGTCGGTGCAGGTTGCCGTAAAAGAGAAACATTTGTTGTACAGAAAAAAGTGTGACGATTAATAAACAAAAAATAGACTGTTTGACATGGTATTTTTGTAATAACAGTAAACATGAGCGTTACGTAATTATTTACTTTTGAATTTAATTTTAATTGGAAGGGCTCTCACGGACAAATTTTGTGATTAGCGGGAGGTTCTAGATACGACTGGTTTTAGTAATTTAATGTCACACCCCTAATATTGAAGAGCTGCTTAGCTTCGAAAGGACGTAGCCCACGTTTACTGTTTTACATCAAAACAAGATCATTCAACTCGAATAGCTACTCGTATGTTCAGCAGCGCTCTCCAATTCTCTTACTCTGTCGCTCGCTTTCAAAAAATAAGCCGAGTAGTACATAATCCTTGCGATATAAACATGCCCGTGGGAACCAAATGATAATCTGATTGGCTGGAGTCCACTCGACTTCAGAGTGATGTGATGGCCATTGCGAAGAAAAAATACCCTTCGAGTAGACGAAAACAGGCTTTCGCTGAGGAATAACTGTATACTATACAAAAAATTTATTTAAGGTTACCTTAAAATAAGGGGGAAAACACTAGGAATTCTACAATTGTAGGGGATACCCCAGTCTTAAAAAGCCCGTAAGTCCTGGTTTAGACTTGCCTACAAGTCGAGCTCAGAATTTTCACGAGCGCGAAGCGCGAGCGGTTGGGCCAAATACCGGAACAGGAGATGAGAAGCGAAGGACTTTGGGAAAGTCTAGTCCTGTTTTCATGCTTTTAAATTTGCCTTATTGTTGACTTAACAGCACATTAATCAACGCAAATGGTAAGGACAGTTTTCAAGTTTAAGCAGAAAAGGCAGCATCAACTGGCAGCGTGTCTACGGTCTGTTCCAACTGTTAAGAGGAGCCTGAAGTGCTCAATCGAGTTTTTAAAACATCAAACGCCAAACAACAAACATAAAACAAAATGAAAATGTAATTAAGGCATGGCAGGCCTAACCGACAAATATCAAGCAATAGTTAAATATGATCTCCTATAGTCCACGAAAAAATATTCACATATTTGAAAATGAATGCAAACAGTAAAACTTTTATTCACGCATAACTTTTCCTTTACACCGATGATTTTATATTTCCACTTGAATAAAACACAAGCTAATTTCTAGCCTGCGTAGCATGGCGGTTTTTCGGCTGGGCGCGCGCTATTCAGTAGTGCGTTCGACAAAACCGCCATGCTACGCAGGTTAGCTAAGTTCCGATCGCCAGAAATGGCTTCTAAAGTTATTTGGTTTGTTACGTTCAAGGTATTTTTTTAAAGAACTGACTAGAAAAATATCAGGCTTTAAATGCAAATAGACCAAATACCAAAGTAAGTGTAACCCGCAGCCCCGGGAGGACTGATTCTGTTGATGTCGATTTGAAAAATGGTAAAAGAAAACGAAAAAATAAATAAATAAAATACTGAAAAAAGAGAAAAGCGTTTGGCAATCAGCGATAACAGGTTGCAGTTCACACAGAAAATCACACAAACAATTTTATGTTTATCAAATAAAAAACAAACCTTCTTAGCAAATTATGCACACTCACTCAATCAAGCTCTCAGTTTAAGAAAGTCACTCCGACCAGCGGTTCTATTCAGTCTAAACAGGCGCACGCGCAGAATTAATCCTTTCAAGTTTTCAGCCACTCTCTGTATAAAGTTAAAAGCCACTCCATGCAAAAAATGAAGCATAAATCCGAAGATTCGTTTTGCAACTGGTGTGCAGCATCTCTTGGAGTGGCAAGTGATTTAGGTTTCCTTCCTCTTGCACTTAATGTTGAGAAGTTAGGTTCGGCTTTTTACTGAGTCGGACAGTTAATAAAGCCTTTTCTCGTACGAATGTAGGCCATGAACGCCACCCTCAGCTTGCGCCGAGGGGGTCCGCTTCTCAAACTTAAGTTTACCGCTGTACATCATAGACCGCGTTGCGGAGAGACTCTGAGTACCCATATCTTGACAGCCGTGCTGTATGCCCGCAAAGAGGTATGGGAGAAAACGATGGATACTACCCTTATCTGGTACGGTTCCCGACACGCCCTGGGCAACTTTCATCCGGTGGGTTTCGACAAAGTAGCGGCTTTGGCTTGATCTATGTTCTAGCGCGTCCAGTGATCCCATTCCTACATATGAAAAAAGAATACCAACAACAACAACAATTACATTAATGGAGATAACAGTTATTACACTTTATTAAATAACTAAAACAGTACGCGCGTTCTGATTGGTTAGAAACCTATGGTTTATTGTGCCGGTAAACTCATAGAAAACTTAAAGTTATTTTATAAAAGCAATAGACCACACCTTCAATGGGTTTACCGCGGTGATAACCCACTTGGGATGTTGGCAGAACACTCGAAAAGCTTGTAAATCACGAGCCGAATGTTCTCCCAACATCCCGCGTGGGTTATCACGCCGGTAAACCCATAAAGTGTGGCCTATTGCTTAAACATTCTACCCGATTATAGCTTTATTTGTCACTATTTCTAATGCTGTTATTCACAATACGCCAGAAAACTTTATCCCAATATAAAATTTCAAATTATGCCAAAGGAGTCAATGGATTTGTCATAAAAAAACATTGCGTGGAACAGATTACAGTAACACTCTATCTGGTACCAATAGTTGTTTTATTCCACACCTTTCACATTATAAACAAGTCATAACTTCCGCGAGTAGTAAACAGTCAACCTTTTGAATTGTTGCATCTAGTTTAAGAGCAATTAATCGAGCCTTACTAGCTAGGATGTAAGAGAACTACAGAACAACGTTGCGGGAGGCATACAGTACTTAAAGTCTGCTTTTACACTTTCTAATCTTAGAACCATTAGTTGACAAGTTAACAGTAGACCTCCCTTGGGTTCCGCGATAATCTCATGCTAATGGCTCACATTTAAGAGCTGAGTTCCGGATTGCCACAAAAAATTATTACTATTCTCCACCGCGCATGCAACTCAATAAATTTCCTATTTTACTTGTATCTTTTCTTCTTCAAACAAAGAACAACTATAAGATGAGAATTCTGAAAACAAACAAACAATTTTTCGATTTTAGTGTTAGAAAAATGGAAAACAAAATGTTTCCGTGTAATCAAATGAGTGTATGGTCTTGAAAAATCGATGCATCATGATTTTCTCTCAATTAAGCCTCTAAATAAACATTGGAGGTCAAGGTATAGGGACCACATAGGGACTGTTTAAGATGAGAATATTCTAACATTTGATACCCATTAGAATAATATTGTGATTATAATGAAAAGCTTAAACAAGTGCGATACTTATCTCGGGTTATACTCCTATAAAACTTTGTCCTTTTAAATACGATTTAGCTGAGAACAAGATTATTGGGGCAAAGAGCCATGGCAGATTCCAAAGGTCGAATAAACAGGTTTTATCTCCCAAGGAAATCTGTCCTCTGTTTACCGTAAGAGAAAAACAAGGCAACACAAACAGAAAGACAACCTAGTCAAGGGTCCTATCGTTCTCGCCCCTGCGGAGCGAGAGAGGCAGCAGGGATGAGGAGGAGAGAACGGGGAACAAGGTTGTACTGAATAACGTTCAGACGCAACCAAACGCACCCGAGAGAACGTTTTAATGTGAGACGAATCACTTCAAACTTCTCTGACGGTACCCTCACATGGTAATATTCATTTCCGTTGTTTATACACTGAAATTTGGAATTTCCAAAATTTTGTTTTTAACTCTTGAGGAATGAAGAAAATGAAAGTAAAAGAAGCTCTCTCGACAAATGCTGCTGGCGCAGAGACGACTTTTTGTTCAGGGGAGGTTACTAAAACGGAGAGCAGGGAACGGGAAACGGGAAAACGAAAAGTGAGAACAAAACGTGAAACCAAGAATTGGAAAGGAAGTTACTGATAGGGCTAGTGTTCAAGTTAGGTTTTGATCCCATTTTTAACATCCTTGGCTCATGTATCTACTACAGTATACTATAAATTCTGCAAACACTTTTTTGAACTGTGGACAGCGCCCAGTCTAGCATAACCAATTTGCTGACAGGTGGTTCATCCGATAGAGATCACTATTGGAATACAGATAACGAGAAAGGCTTAGCTTACTACTTAAAGCTTGAAACTTTGTAACGCCCCACCTGGAGATTTTAAACGCTAATACGGAAATACAGATTAAATTCCGTTAGTTATATACTTAGTCACGAGACATTCAACATCCAACTGCTTATCATAATACGCCAAATGTTCATGTAGTTCTAAGTTTTAAGAGGGCGATAGCTACTTCAGAGTATCGCCATCCATATGGAACCTTTTTTGATAGACAGTTTTCATGGTTCTGTTCTGTTTTAAGGAATATGCAGATTAAAGAATTGTGGCATTTTCCTTATTCAAACTTTGAGTACTTTTACCTTTCAAAGTGGGTTAAGTAGTTTTTAATGCGTTCTTCAAACGAGTACTTCTGGAGTACGACCTTTTTAGCTGTATCTGATTTCACAAGTATATAAGTCGTAAAATGAGATTTACGATTTTGTTTAGTTTTTCCCCCTGTTCTTTTGTATAAATTCCAAATTCGGCTCGACCGGAGGATCCAACGTGCTCGGAGGCGTGGCACAACGTTTGAGAGGTCGATTTCTTTTCCCGCGAAATTTGCTGATTCCAAAAAAGTCTGTGCAATCCAGTCATGGAAGATGATCGCGGTCTACGAGATAGAAGCTCCTTCAACCACTTAAGCATTATTCGCTTAACACTTTGCTTATCTCTTCCGCCACTTGCTTAAAATCATACTCTGCCCCTCTTTGACTGACCGTTTCGTTTGCATTTACTCCCTCAAAACAGCATAACTCACTCTTTCTATAAGTGTCTACGCATTTTTTCAAAGCCAAAAAAAGAAAAAAACTATTCTAGCCGATTATTGGAACAATTTTACTCTTTCACTCTTCAAAGTCATTGGAACAAAGGAAATAGTTTCAACTCTTGAGTTTGTAGATCAAATAAATATTCCTACGCTTTGACTAATCATATTTAATAAAACCTTCGAAAACCTCTTAAGCGCTTCTTCCACATGGTACCATGTGCTATTCTGACTTTCACTAACACGAGACATTCAATGTGAAAGTTTATTTAGGATGCGTCAGACAGTCATCTGATGTAGATGTATCCTAGTTAAATTACATCTCTGCCATAGCTATAGTAAAACACCATCATATGTTCCTAGTGTTAGATTGATGTGCCAAGACATATACGAAAAATCACCAAAAAAAACACCCTTAAGAAGTGGCCAAAAAATCTGTGGTAACGTATTCCCCTGCTAATGCAGTGGCTCGGAACCTCGGGGAAAAGGCTCAAGTGAAAACATAGAAGGCTATATACGTTATAATAATGTAGAATACTGCAAAAAGAACTCATTTCAAAGGAGTACAGGACCAAATGCTTAAAAATACATTAACTAAGTACCCAACCCTCACGGTTATTCCGAACTCGAAAGACTATGAGACATCGGAAAAGAAGCTTTACAAAAGAAAATGATAACGATCACGACGACTGAGCTGACGTAGAATGACATATATCTCGCGCCAAAACCATAAATAGTCCGAAAACTATCCCACAAATCCCCGCGCACCTCTTAACCGCACGGTCAGAATATTGGTTAAGAATATTGGTTTCTGAAAATTCGTTCCCATGTCTCTCAAACGTCCGAAATTACATTTTCCGTGAAATTTGAGATTTCTGACATTTCTGCTCCCGGAAAGAACTCACCTCGGTACTTTTTTAATCGAACTCCATCTGCGAAGAAGTATTCTCCAGGTGTCTCTGAAGTTCCCGCCAAAAGTGATCCCATCATGACTGTTGACGCTCCGAGCGCAAGCGCTTTGATGATATGACCAACAGATCTTATCCCGCCATCCGCTATCACAGGGACACCAAACCTGCGCGCGTACTCCGCGACTCGAAACACAGCGGTAGCCTGGGGCCGACCGACTGCCATCACTTCTTGGGTAATGCAAATAGAACCGCTGCCCATTCCTACGCGCAGTGCATCCGCGCCGGCGTCTATGAGGTTCTTCGCCTGGGCGGCGGTAACAACATTTCCCGCTACAATCTGCAACAAGTACATTGACAATTTTTGAGTAAATTTAGTGCATAATCAACCCTTTTTCTCTCCGAAGGAGATAGTAGCCTTTTCAATAGCGGGGGTGGGGGGGGGGGCTTTTTAAGACGTCATTTGCACGATCCCAGCCCTCTCTTGCAGGGATTTCGTATGACGTTTCACAAATTGCAGTTTTTCAGATATCGTCTTATCTAACACCCGTTCCCCTTAATATTTCTTTAAGATTTTCAATCGGTTTTCTCTTTCCTCTTTCCATAATTGATATACTTTTGCTATTGATAGAGCGAAAACTTTGATGTGATTTTGTCAATCACTTTCATTCGCCGTTGTAGTCATGATGATGATCATCATCATAATCACTAACATCATCAATTTTGCTCATCAATAGGCTCCTGTCATCATGCCAATCGACATAATAGGCTACCAGCTCATAATAAAGACAAGTGCACTTTCAACTTTCCAAACCATTTTTGAAATTCAGTCTCCATTTTCCCTGGTGTTTCCCGATTGTTTAAGTACTGGAACGGCCCTCTTACAGACAAATTCTAATTGTCTGTCATAAATCTGTTTCTCGCTTGTAACTGAAAAAGAAAGCTACGTACCTGTAGATCAGGAAATTTTTCTTTGATGTACTTGATGAGATTTGTCTGAAATACCGAGTTTCCCTGGGACGAGTCTAGCACAACCACGTCGACACCAGCTTGCACGAGAGCCTCGATTCTATCTTTATCCTCCTCACGCGTGCCCACTGCAGCCCCAACAAGTAGCTGTTTTTTACTGTCCTTAGAGGCCAGTGGATATTCGCGGTTTTTCTTAAGATCCGTATGAGCTATCAATGACACCAGTTCTCCATTTTCGTTCACAATGGGTAACTTGGCCTGTAGAGAGGTGGAAAGCTACTGTGTTAACTGCTAAGCTACAATAGGTTCATTGTCCTACGAAGCTAAGAGGAAGGCTAAACCAGGGGATTTATCGCATTAACAATGCCGACGCGGATGACTCTTTTCGTCCACGCGAGAAACGTACTGGTTGTCGGCTGAACCAATCTCGTTCCCAGGGAACGGGAAAAAACGCTTTTAGCTCTATAAGCAATTTCCGAGTTCCAAACACTCGCACTTTCAAAACGAAGCTTGGTGCGAAACCCTTCTTGTGAAAATGAGTTTTAATTTACATTGGAACAAAAAGTCATTTCAATATCAGTGGCTTCGCAGTTAGCCTCGCTTTGAAACAGAGGCTTGGGAAACCTCGGAAATGGCCTATTGCATCAGCCTAAAGAAACCTTAAGAGTAAATGGATAAATTGAGGTTTCTGGGTAACTGCCCCCTACCCCTCCCCTAAGACAACATTAACACTTACTTCTCACTTAGGGCAAAATTGTGACTTAGGGGAGGGGCAGGTCGTCAGCTACCCAGGAACTTCAATTGATCCGAGTAAATCAGGTACATTCTCGATTATAAGGTACAAATTCAGTGGAAAATGTTATGGACAATAGTGTAGATGAAGAGTAACTTGAAATGTATATTCATCTGGGCTTGTAGTTTCGTACTTTAATTTTTTTCCATTTCTGTCTATTTTCATTGCTCTTCAATGGGACTTCCTTTAGAGGTAAAGAGAGTAAATTCAACAGCATTAGGACTCATTTTTTCGGGCTTTACAGGCTGGCGAAGAGCGAAAGTTTTTTGTGCCCCTTGCTTCGCGTGGGTCTCGCGTTTCTGGTCGCCTCGCTCTTGCCTTCGCTCGCTAGGATAACGCGGCAAAATAATGTCTGTTCTGCAGGCTAAGGGCTGGGCGGCGTAAGAAAAGACCTTGGAGTCGTTCACTTTAAAGATTTTACAACTGCGTAACTTGACTGCAGCCACCTTAGAAACTCAAACATACCTTTTTACTTTTCTGTAAAATCTGATTCGCTTCCCTCAACGTGCATCCTGATTTAGCTACAATTAGCTGATCCCTCGGAGTCATTACTTCGTCCAATTTCATATCATACTGAGACTGGCTGAGAAAATCAATGTCGCGCGAAGTAACGATTCCAACTAAAACACCGCCAAGACAGCCTGTATCTAAGTTAGAGAGAAACGGAAGAATTATCAGCGTGTTTGTTGACTTTCAAACTCTGTTACGAAGTAAACGCTATAAGTTATCGGAATAGGCGATATGGTCTCAGTTCGTAATACCATTTTCGTTAATTACTCGTTGTAGTAACAACTAAACACGTAACATTATCATCACTGTCATCCACCACCGCCACCACCTACCCCATAATAATAATAATAATAACAATAATAATAATAATAATAAATATTCATCATCATCATCATCATTATCAACATGGGGAGCAAGCACAAGAGAACTCACGTGTGATCTACCTCAACATAAACGCAAAGGAAAGTGCCGACGACACAATAAACGGAAAAATGTTCCATTTCCTGGGTCGGCCCGGCCTTGTGCTTGCATTCTGAGACAACGGCAAACGGAAAGTGTAAACGCAAGGATTACAAGGAGAAAATTTCGTCCGCCATGTTAGAATGCAAAGTGCTCAAATGCGCGTGCGTATTTTGCTATAACTGCGTTTGGATTGGTGAGAACAACTCTCGTGCTTTTGCTCGCGTTCACGTCGCTTGTGAAAACCAGGCCTAAGCACCCGCGGAAAACTATTCAAAAAAAGTTCAAAAAAGAAATTTTTTGAGTCTATGTTAATTGTAAAAAAATCAAGCCAGTTCTGTCCATGAAAAGGAGATCCTCTCTATTTAAGAATGTGATAAAGATAGGATTGAAGACAACACCATGTAAAGCCGCGTTCACATTCCACTAACTGAGCCTTACCGGTCAGTGGTATGCCTGAAAAACCATACTTTTTCTTGATGTCCATAACGTCACGCACTGAATGGCTTGGGCTAAGGACTATGGGATCGTTGATAAATCCTTGTTTGAACTTTTTGACCTTGCGCACTTCATTAGCTTGAAATTCAACGCTACAGTTGTGATGAATTATCCCTGGAAAATGCATTAACAAGAATGAAAGAGGAAGGTAACCTAAAAAAGAGCTGGTATTCAAATCTGTAATTACAAGATCGTTGAAAATATAGAGGCCCACTGTAGAGCAGTATATACAACATCAAGAGCCATGTATTACCGGCTTCTGACACCAAAGCCGACATCACGGAGGTTAGCCTGAAATGTCATCCGGTTCTCTGCCCCACCCTCCAACGGGCGTCAACGAAAGAGCCGGGCCTTCTCACCCGTTGGGGGGTTGGGCGAAGAGAGGAATGACAGTTCAGACTACACAGAGGAGAGGAGAAGGGAGAGGGAGTACTTTTATGTCAACGTCATAAAAAACGCAAGGATCTTGGAAACTCGAACTCTGTTCCAAGCGTTTAGCCTTTAATTTCAGCCGTTTCCGCCTACTAAACCGTGAGGTCGCGGGTGAGATCGCCCCCCTCCCCCCCGACCTCAGCCCTCCACCTGGAAGGGGATCGAGACGGCTGACATTTTAGACTACCAGGTGTTCAGGTAATGGAGTGTGCGCGAAAAGTAAGGCGAGCGATAAAAAGGAGGAAGAATGGGGAGAGCGTCAATCCACAGTCTTGTCCCCTCCCCACGTAGTACGCAAGTACTGTGCAGCCCTTGTCACGCGATTTACCGTTACCTACCTCATAAAACTTAAGCGACAGTGCGTGTCGATAAAAATTAGAATCAATTAAGCACTGAGCTGAGTGATTTATAGTTAAGACTGTTTGCTTGTCGACTCTGAAAATAAGGGTCATACTAATATTTTGATAAAGCCATGGACACAACGTGTAGATTTACAGACAGAAGCCGGTTTACGTGACATCTTTCGCATTATTGTCTCTATTTCTTATTTCACTTCCTCCATGGATTTAGGTACTCTTGTTTTCTTCCAGTAGAGTTTTCAATAATCCTGTTAAGCATAGCGTCCATTTACTTTTTTGAAAAGAGTGTACAAGGAATAGTATGGTTGTGAATGTTACTGCCAAATTATTAGAACGCTAGCCTGCGAACTGCAGACGTATTTCCGGTCGTTGCTTCTCTGTTTTTATAATGTACCTGTCAGACCGAAGCCCTCCTACAAGCCCGTAAATGTTTACTCTGGAGACCTCCTATTTCATGATTTTCACTGAGGCAACTTAAGAGTCACTTGACTAAAATATCAACATTTGTATTAAACTACAAATAGTCAGTTTACCTATTCCTCCGTGAAGTGCCATAACGATAGCCATCTTTGACTCAGTAACAGTATCCATGGGTGAACTTACCAGCGGGGTTTTGAGAGTAAGTTTTTTGGTGAGAGCCGATGTAAGATCAACGGAATCCGCTGTGAAATTGATGAATCCTGGCAAAATAAGGAAATCATCGTAAGTTAAACCTTCGCCTTCTTTAAACAACTGATTGGCGCTTAGTCCGTCATCTGGAACGTAGCTTGTGTGACCACTAATTAAAAGTTCCGCCATTAATCATCAACTTATGAGGCCTCGTGTTCTTCAATACGCCGGTGACTCGCTGAGTTGATCGTGTTCGGTTAAAGATCTTGAGGATCTGTAAAAACTACGATGATGGCTATAGCTCAGCGTCCAACTCGATTGTCACCTGCTTGCTTCTACTCAAGATATTGCACACCGAGTTTTAATTCACCGGTCTGTCGACCTCGTGCCGGTTTCTCTAGACTCAGTGTTTTCAAGAAGTGAGTTTCTGCTTCCAAAAGCTGGAGTCGTTTTGTGATTTCGTTCGCCTTGGTCGTTTGGGGGTGATGCTGTTACAACAACCTGTAACTTTGACTGAGAAAACTTTCCTGAAACTCAAAGTTACAGCGCGCGTTTAGAATGAGAAACAAATATTCAAATCTGCGGATAATTTGCTAGGAGACCACCCTCCAGGGACTGTTATGTGCCACAAATTTGCATATGACCGAGTGGCCCCACGTCATATATATCGGTTGATTCGTTATATGAAATTAAAATAAAGGGCAATTTTAGAAAAGCAGCTCAATGACAGAATTAAAAAAATGCAGTTATATCAACCCTTAAGTCGCCCGTTTTTACTTTTTTTGTGGTACAAAGCAGTTCTCGGCGGTTACCGTGAATCGACTGGGTTTGTTAGGTATCCTTGATCCCTGGGTACCTGTTGTTTACATTTTTTTTCTGTCATCGCAAACAGCGGCAGCAATGATCGAATAAAATTAATTAATTAATGTTGACGAATTTATTCAACTTTATAATGTTTTTATTATATTACATTAACTACAAAATTTTTTTTCCTCTTGACCTTGTGGGTTCACACTAATTTGCAAAGCCTTTCCCATTTCTTGCCTCAATCAAGATCCTCTCTGGTAGTACGAGCCATTAACACTGAGGGTATCGTTTACTCTGTGTACAGTCCCAGCTCCTCTCAAACAAAATCTGGGAGACTTTTCTTTCTTTCCGTTTTTTTAGGAGAGGGGTCGGTTGTACACAGGCTAGGCATCGCCGTTTACACCAAGGATAGCGATTGTAATATAGAGGAGATCTCCTTAAGCTTGCAGAGGTCTTTCCTGCAACTAGAAAAATCTTGTAATCTTTTTCCATTGCAAGAAAGGTACGAGAAGCAAAATATATCTGCAATGCCAAAGTTTTTTAGGAAGAAGAAAACATAGCCTGATTCTCAGACGTCCGAGGTCGTTCGCGGTCCCTTTCGCTTCCCTCCCTCTCCCGACGGGAGAGGGAGGGAAGCGAAAGGGACCGCGAACGACCTCGGACGTCTGAGAATCAGGCTAAAGAAAACAGAGATGTCACTCAAAGTGGCCAGTAATGAGTCATGACAGCAACCCAGAATCCTCAGTACGGCGGCTATCCGTGGCGGTCTCTTCACGTCGTCTTTCCAACTCCTCCACTAAATACTGAAGTGGATTTTCAGGCCTCTTGTACACGATTTGAGCAGCAAAGTTCTGCATGAAAACAAGGGCGAAAGTTAAGGTTTAAGGTTGGGCCCGATTAGTTTGCCATTTTCGATCGGTTGGCGGTTTATAGCTCAGGTAGTCAACCAAAGTCAATCAGTCATAGACGTTCGGTCAGAGCATGGAAAATGATTTAAGAAAACAAAGAGAAAAGCAAAAAACGGAAGCATATATCCTCGTAACCGTCATTTAATTTACCGGCGTACGATACGCTATTTGCCCAGTCACTCCCTTCAATTTCATGTTATCCCTACAAGCTTATAGTACATACATACATACATACATACTTTATTGACTTTCCCAAGGGGCTTTTCAAAGACAATACATGATCCTATTTACAATTAAGAAATGTTTTAAAATATATATAAAATTACAATTCTTTAAGTAATTTAGTACGTAAACGAGTTTTAAAAACATCAATCGAGTTACACAGTTTAAAGGAATTGTCTAAGGAGTTCCATAAGTTCACAGTTCTATAGAAAAATGTTCTCTGACCGGCAGCTGTTCTAAAAAAGGGAATTAGTCAGTTTAAAATGGAAAAGTTCTCCGCTTGGTGCAGAAAATACAATAACAACAATCTTTCTTGTGCTCTTGATACAAAAAGTATAAAAGACATTAAAAGGAAATAATTGTGAAAAAAGAGAGCACAGCCATTCAGAAATAGCAAAATGCAGTAGAATCTCGATAACTCGAATTCCCCGATAACCCGAACTAAATTTCCTTTCCCTTGATCAAAATTTCACTGATATTTACCCCAATAATTCGAATTCCCTGCAAACTCGAACTCTTTTTCGTCTCCCTTCAGAGTTCGAGTTACCGGGGTTCTACTGCACACCAAACAATTATACGATCTTGAAAGAAAATAATCTGGAATATGCTACCGTTTCTAGTTCCGCTGGAATCTTTTAAGAGTTAATCTTTCGTCCTCAAATTGTATTCCGCAAGTTACAAAAAATGAACTTGGATGTCATGGTAAGAAAACTGCCATCAATCTAAGGCCCAAGCCCTAAACATTGCGAAGTTAAATGTGTTGCCAGTTATATAACTGACATTCTAGACTGAATTTAAATTAGTTCCTTTTATAAGTGTAGAGATTTATAATCATTTTAACACAGGCCGTAACACCCTCACCTGAAACAGTCTTAAAATCTGATGCTTTTCCAAATATTTCACAGATTGGGTGAAAGGATCAATCTCAGTCCCTGGAATATTTGACTCTTCATATTTCCCGGCGGCCGCGTCATCATTAGAATCCCCAACCGGCAAATTATTGTGTTTTCCTTCGTCTGTCACGAAGCTACTTTCCGTAGAAACCGAATTTTTAAGTGATATGCTTGTATTTCCAAGTTGAAAGTTTTCTTCTTTACCCATAACCTCGCTACGATTCGAAGAAATATCGGAATCAACTTCGGCTGTATTACAACCTGAAACAATTTCTCCCGTGTTGAGTTCATTTGTTTCTGTTTCTCGCAATGTTATGGTCTTCTGGTTTTCATCTTGGCTGCTCTTAAGCGCGGCATCATCTACGGCAGTTGCTTTGCCGTTTTCCGCCGACACCTGTGAGTCAGTCGCTGCCTTTTCGCTCATAATTCTATCGACAATCTTATGGTGTTAATACAGTAACATTAAATGAAAGCAGAGCGCTTTACCTAGTTATCCTAACCATTTAGGATGCTCATTGTGTGAAAGAAATTCATGTTTGTATTGAATTTTTTATTGAGTTCCTTTCAAATGCTAATACGGCAATTAAGGCGGCAGTTACCATGGCACTAAGGCAATGAATAAGCTCAATTTAATGAAAACTTCTTTCTTTCAATATGCACCCTAACAAGCCTGTCATAAGCCGTTGTTTTAAGACAATCCTGCTTTACCTTGAAATGAAAAGAAATATTGCGCATACTTAAGGGATCATGTCACATTACCCACTAATTGTTTGTATATTTAACAATTATTCCACGACAGCAAGTTGGATATGAATGGTGGTAACCAACGAGGCGCGTAGAGCCGAGTTGGCTATAATCATCTCATAACCAACTAGGACGAGTGGAATAATTGTTTTAATTAAAAAAGCCCACAAAATATCGAGAATTCTTCCCGACTTTATTTGCAAAAACAACTGATTTTCAGCTTATTTTTAATTTTGAGCAGACGCGTGTAGTTACCATATTTGGAGAGAATGGAATAATATACAGAAACCACGATGGCTAAGCCAATCAGATCTCTAGAATTGCTTTATCCAATGATTCAGTTTTAAATAATAATCATTATTTCTTAGTGAAAAGCTTCCAGACGGCTCACAAGCGCTGTTGTTCATTGCACTCAACGTTTACATTTTCTACTTAAAGCCGAATTATTTTTTAAAAAAAGAAAAATGGTGCCGAGACCAGGACATTTTCATGCACGTGAACAAGTTTTCGATTCGGGTGGTGGAAAGTGTGGGAAGGAAGATAGCAAATCTAATAATTTAAAGTAGACTTTATTTTTCCTCTTTCACAATATTTTCGATTTCCTGCACATAGCGATGTCAGTTTTCAAGCGATCTTTTCAAGCCATTTTTCCACTGCATCTAAATCAGCCTCTCCCTCCGCTTGTCCTTTGGCACTGCATTCGGCGAACTCCACCTGGATGGGTAACACGTGACCAAACTCAAAATCCTTGCCTTTCTTCCCGACATACCCAGCGGTAGTGGTTGAGCCGCCATCTTGACCTTGCAGGGCAGCGGCTCGAGTGACTCGGAGAGTGTTACTGGAAACATAATCACAAGAATGGTTTTTTTAAAAGTATACACTCAACTGGAACTAATACAAGACACTGTTTGATAAAACGAAGCAACTGACTTCTTCAGGAAAATGTCTACCTGCACGAAGAACTTTTTAGTTCCCCCTCGCCCCAAATTCACAGACGTTTTAGCATAACGCATTTT
This sequence comes from Porites rus, assembly GCA_964035705.1. NCBI lineage: Eukaryota > Metazoa > Cnidaria > Anthozoa > Scleractinia > Poritidae > Porites > Porites rus. The sequence goes on from OZ037992.1 coordinate 2,431,371, forward strand.
AAAAGGAATTTCTCAGTTGTAATCGAGTACACTTACAAGACCAAAATGAGTTTAAGCAACTGCCGCAGACATTATGAATTGGTTTCAAATGATCCGAGAAATAAAACCGAGTGGTTAGAGAAAGACCGTCTAATCTGAATTGTTAGGTCCACCAGATACATAGCATAGAAAACAATTTCTCAAGAAAGTACCACTCAATAGTTTTCATTTGAATGGTCACAGCTCAAAAATGTATCCACAAACGCAAAACTTTGAACCATAACACCGGTAAGGCTACTGAAAAAAAAAATCAAAGTAAAATTTTTAAGCACTACTTACATTTCTTTTTCCAGCTGAGACTTTATAACACTTTGTGATTTGGCCGTTGTAAGGTCTGAAGAGAAAAAAAGACGCGATCAAATCAATGAAAACATGGGGGCAAAAAAGTACGTTTGGTGAAACAACAGAATATAACTTCTAAAACAAGTTTGATAACGTAAACACTTGACACAAGAACAAAGTTATTAGCCAGAGAATGTCTTAATTATGTTGAAATTTTCTGTCAAGAACTAACCTTGTTTATTGCAAACGACCAGAATGGCTACCGCAGACTTGGAAAACCGCTTATCACCAAGAATGTCATACATGACCCTGAAAAAAGCAATGGAAAGTCAAAAATTTCTTTACCCTCTTAGCAGTGGTTTCTTTCTGGCATGGTTTTAGCACATACGAAGTTATTCATGTCAGGGGCATCCATCGACCAAGTGTCTCATATAGTTTTCTCTATGCTTAAGAAGCTTTTTTGGATAATTTGGAATTGCCCTTAAAACTGGTTATCTGTCCAAATGTATTAGGAGAACTTTTGTCGTCTCGAAAGTGGCTTTTTCGTCTGGGGTTGAAAGTCCGAGGACACGGGGTAGCCATGCTTTCATTATAAAATCCTAGGGGACATTTTGTCTTTATGCCGAAAGTCTCAGGAGAAATTTTCTTAACAGTAATCAAAATATCTACAAGGTAATAAAATGTGAAAAACACAACATCGGAAAATCGTAGGTAAGTTAGCGGAAAAACCCCAAATATCTGACGAATGGAATGGTTATCCAGAAATTTTCAGCCTTTCTCGACCTTTAGAAATTTCCAGGCAGTATTTGCTCCTTCGAATAGTTATTTTAAAGAAAAAAAGTTAGGTGGCCCTGTGTGATTCGCGTAGTTGGCTTTTTTTACGTAACTCGAATGTTTGTCAGCAGGGAAAACTACTTTGTACATGCTAAAAACCATGCCTGAAAGAAACTTCTGCGAGCGGGGCAACCTTAATCCCAGGGTTCACTCCTACTTGTTACTCTTTCCCGCTCTGTGGGTTGAGTGGGAGGGAACTCTAGAAATGAGGGTGCGAGCAGGGTACCATATTACTTTAAAATGATATGTACAGTAAACTATCTCTAAGACATACATCAATGGGGAACCACTAGCAGTGATTTTGTTACAAACAGTTATGGCGAGTCCTGGGACTCATCCTGTGAAAAAACATGAGTCCCAGTCCAGAACCAATAAATCCCAGTTAAAGAAAAAATTTACAGTCTGAAATTGAAAATGCTTAGGCCTTTATTTAACCAGACAGTTAATCTGAAGAGAGACTCCAAAACTCTGTATTAGAGTATACTGAAATATTATTACAATATAGTCCTTCTATATATTATTCTGTTACTATCAACTGGAGAGGTACTTACTCAGCAACATCTCGTTGCTCTCTTGGAAAGTTCACACTATCAACAACAAACAGGATTCCTCTGGAACAGAACAGTTATTAATTTAATAAAATGCAACTAGAATGTGCCAGTTTGAGGTCATATTTTACTGAAGCAGTAAAAACCTCATGATTTTCTAATGGTGCTATTACCAAAGAAATTAACCCTAATTAAAGCCCACTAATTCCCATACATTTCATGTACCACTAATTAGAGTAATTTGTCACAAAAATCATGATGGTAATATTAAAATATAGTGATGATCCTGTTTCCTTCTCTTTCCATACTACAACCTGAAGGAGTTATGAAACTAAGCTGACCTTTGACTGGGTAGCCCTAGAAAACAGCTGACATTTCACACGTACTTACCCCTGGTTGCCCAGAGAAACGACCTCTGAGGAATGACTGTGGAAATTCCAAACTGATGATGTTACTACCCAGGTCTGGCAACCCTCCAAGTTAAAGTTTTTGGTTGGTTGCCATTTGGCGACTGATTCTTTTGGTTTAAGGAGACTTTTTTTACAAATCAAGTCACCAGTTTCAAAATTTTAGGCACCATAGCGACTAAAACGGTCGCAACTTGGAGGGTTGTCTTGGTAGGGCTTCTGATTGATTGAAGAAAGTTTTCCCTGCTGCATGACCAATCAGAAGAACTACGCAGATGTGGGCAGTGACTTGTCAACAGTAGGGAATTACAGCAGTCCTTTCTCAAATATCATTTCATGGGAAGCGAGTGATAGCATTGCAAAATGTCAGCTGTTTTTTCAGGCTGTTGACTGGGATAATCTGTTTAAACCATGCAAGAATTTATTTTCCTTGCTTTGCCTAGTTTCTTTTAGTTTAGTTTCCTTACTTGGTTAGATTGTGCTTGCAACTGGGTATAGTTCATTCCAAAACACTTCACTAGGTGCACTAAAAACTTGGTTGGTGATCTTAACAGTTGAGTGAAGCCATTTCAACTGACTTCGAAGCTGGATGAAATAATTAATCAGCCAAACTTTTCTTTCCAAGGAACAGGCCACCAAACAAAAATGGCAGAGGAGAACAATCCCAATAACACCTATTCCACGACCCTTGACAAAGTTTATCTTGTTTTTAACTCTTCTTAGTTTCCCACTTTGAACACACTATGAGAGCTCAGCTGTAACAGGTGTTGTGGTTTATGGCTCTCTGTCTCGGTCTACTGGTACTACTGACCTTGCTTGGTCCTTGTACTGTTCTAGAAACCTTGTTCTAAGTTTCTCGTGACCTGGGAGATCTATCAAGTCTAGAATTTTACCACTCTGTGAATAGAATAATAATGAAAAATGTCAGTTTTACAAATGTATCAATAAATAAATGAATAAATAAACTTTTCGTCATAGATTAAAACTAAAAAGGGATTTTACTATGCATGGTAGCCACAGCTATGCCAACCTTGAAGCTTATGTGATTTAACTGGGTACCGTAGGACTAATATCAAAGGTCGTCCATCATTTATGTCAAAATCAAATCATAAATTTTTCCCATCTAGTTTTGCTTCATTTGCTGTGGTAATGGTGAGGAAAGAGGAATGTCTGACTTCTTGAGCACAATATAACACCTTCAGATTTTAACAAATAAAGCTTAAATCATAAGAAAAAAGATGATTATTGATGATTCATTTTTTGAGGTGGAAAAATGAGCTAATCAAAGAGGACAAAAAATTAGTCATTGGGCATTGATTGTACATGTTTAATTCAAGTAAATATCATTAAACCAATAACATTACTGTTAGTAACTTTTTTAGGGATTACCTGGTTTCCTTTAACCTTATGTTTGGCTCTGTTTTCTTTTATGGATGTGTGGGTCATCACATATTTTCCACTAGAGAGCTTAAAAAATATATATAAAATACAGTTTTATCAGTCATCGTGGTTTAATGATAAAAATGCTTTCAATAAATAAACAAATGTTTTTTTCAGGTTTTAGCTTTATGCATGGGCGCACGTGTGCATATGGATGCTATGTTCCTGCGAGTGTACCATCCGAGAGATAATGTAACTATTGCCACTTTCCTGCATACAGCTGCCAGTTATGTTAATTATCTCACAGGCCACCTGCGAACCTGGGCTGAGTACAGTTTGTAACACAGTAAGGACCCCAATAACTTGAACTCGGATGACTTGAACTCCCCGCTAACTTGAACTAAGTCCCATTTCTCTCGGATTTCACCCCACTTTTCTGTCATTTTTTCTCCTGTTAACTCTAGCTTGGACAACTCGAATTCCCTGTTAACTCGAACTAAATTTCCTTTCCCTTAAAAAAAAAGGCACTGAAAATTACACCAATAACTCAAATTCTGGTTCTTGTAACTCTACTCGGGTGCCATTAAGGCAATTAGCTCTTCTTGTTGTATAAATCAGTAAAAAACACTACATCTAACACTGGCTAACACTTACAGCAATTTCATTGTAATAATGGTGCAACGAACAGATCACATTTTATCATAAAAAATGCCTAATCATGCTTGATAAAATAAGTTAACCTTGCACTGCAGTAGCACCATACACTGCCAGAAGTGCTGAAAATTCAGTAACTATAAATTTTTAACACTGAAAATTGAATTTTGCAATCAACCCCGATTACTCGAACCCTTGCTAACTTGAAGTGTTTTTCATTTCCCTTCAGAGTTCGAGTTAACGGGGTTCTACTGTATGCATGTAAGTATAATGTTTAAAGGGGCAGAAAGCAGTTCACCCATAAAGAACAAGGAAACTAGCTCACTCTGCTGAAAAGAAGTGTTTTTCCTGAATCTGTTAATCCAACCAAGATGATACTGCGACCTCTTGATTGACTTCTACCAAACAAAAGATACAGGACTGAAAAGAAAATAATGAAAAACATTAGTACTTTCAATGCCACTATCACAGGATTACTTGGCAGCTTTAAATGCACAGAGATAGCTAAGGAAATAGCAAGCAGTCTTGCACTATTTATAGATCAAGACAAAGTAAGCAGTGGTTGTATGTCTTCTACCATCAATTAAATTGAATGGATTTGCTAGTCTTTTCTCCTGTGCTTTGCCAAAGAATGATTAAAAATAAAATAAAGAATGGAAAATGTATTATCATTATACTTCATGATTGACAAAAAATAAATACAAAAAAAATCTAGCCTCCACTGTGAGGACAAAAATTTTGATAACTTAAGTAAAATATATATGTTGCAGTTAATTTTTCTTTCCAGTTAAATTTTATTTTTCCTTTGTTTTTGGGTATGATAACGAGTTTGAAACAAAGGAAAAATGAAATTTAACTGCAAATAAAAATTAACTGCAACATATATTTTTTATTACACACAGCTGTTGTACAGAGGCAACAAATGTACCAGATACATCACAAACCTGCCAATACTTTCAATAAAAAACAAAAAAACAAAAGTTAACCTATTCAACGTAAATCCTATATTAAGATTCCCCTCTTTAATAAGTCCCCCATTTTCAGGGGAAAAAATTTAATAAGCTCCCCTCTCTTTTCAGCTCCCCCCCTTCTCCCCTCCCCCTTCTCCCCCTTGTTACTCTTCACCAATACATGATAGACTGTATTGATCAATCACGACTGTGAAACTTTGTGTGGACTGATTCGGGATGGTTTATTCACCAACTGGAAGTTCAGAATTGTTCTTGATCCTCGGCTGCATGACCTTCAAGCTTTCCCACTTTGTATTCTTGTTCTTTATGGAGAACTGATACCATTGTCTTTGTTAATAAATTAAATAAGCCACGCGTCTCAAATAACCTCCCAACTCTATTAAGCTCCCCCCCTCCACCCCAACCCCAAATGTGTTCCAAATAAATAAATAGAGATTTATGGTAATTTCCAAATAGCTTATTTTTCTGTGCTTTTAAATTAATGGCCAGCCAAACACGTCATCAAATTGAAACAAAAACGAAAAGAAGTAAGTCGTAGAAAATGTCGTACCAAAGTAAACAGTTCCCTACTACAAATAGTCGGCAAAAAACTATGAATTTTTAAAAAACAAACCTGTAGTCAGAACGACAATAAACGTGGCAATAAGAATCGCATAAACTGTTCCATCGGGGCTTTCAAATAAGTCAATGATCAAAGAACGAACATTTGCCGCCATATTGAAGAGGAATTTGAGCCCACGAACAACTTAAAAACCAGGTATTTTGTGTATGACACGCTAAAGTGTGCGGCACAGGACACCCAGGACTTAACCCTCGCATCATTTTTTTAGATACGGAGATGGGGAAAGGGCATGATCGAGGGGTTTGAAATGAAAAAAGATGTGACGAATTAAGCTAAGTAATGTTATCATATGTGGGCAAGATGAAGCAAATCCCCTCTTTTGACTGACTCTTTGAGATCACCCCAGATCTCCGATCCCACATTGTTCCAAAAAGAAAAAAAATCATTTTGGGCCATTTGAAAAATATCAGTCTTTGAATATTAAATTGTTTGGTCAGGATGGTTAGGCTATTGGCCTAGTTTTGCTAGGGTCATCTTAGCTTCATCAAAATGCAAAAAAGAACTTCGCCAATATCCAGCCACCTTGACCAAACAAGCTTGGTGAATAATCATGTTAGGTATATAGCTTGTAAGACTTGCTAAAAAAACTTGTTAGGTTGAGAAACACAATTCATCAATGTTGTTAACAAAGGCAGGTGACAAAAAGAAAAGAAAAGAAAATATTTTAATCTTTATTTAACATTTATACAATCTTCAACAATTTCAAACAGTTCATGGTGCTTTCCACTCCGTTTAGCAATATCATATGCTGTTTCATTCTGCATGTTAAGAAGACTTGCATCCAACCACCTGTTGCACAGCAACAACTGCAAAGTTGTGGTTCCGCCAACTCCACTGGCAGCAAAATGAAGCGCAGTCTGTTTTCCATTGGTCTGTGCATTAATGTCAGCACCATTCTGTAAAAGCAATGATGCAACATCTGTCTTGCCTGTCAAGATTAATAAATTAATAATGAGTTGAAGCAGAGGCTGAGTCAAAATTATCTCTTAATTAGTTGTAGAACAGTAATGGTTCCAAAAGGTGGCCATGTCCTCTATTACACTCTGCTCCTAAAATTGACTACACTCCCTCAAAGAGGAATTGGTGTAATCAAGCCACAGGGTGTTTATTTGACCTGAGTTCTAAGCCTGATACCTATAGCATGAGGCAACTAAGGGAATAGTTACCGGTACCTTCTCCTCCTGGGATGCATGTTAATAATAATATTGTTGGGTGCCAAGCTCCTTGTCTAAGAAAACAGCATAATGGCTTGGTGGCTTCAACAAAGAACTTACAAGAAGGGTTAAGTAGAGGTAGAAAGAAAGGGTAAATGTACCGAGAGGTCTCACATCTTACTTGAGTGGTGTATCCCACAGACAGGCAGAACTCCACCCTTCCCTCTTCAGTCTTTGCAATGACCGGGTCTGGGTCACAAGAACCTTTCACTTACACAAATATTTATGCACCTACAAACTGCCCCTTTCAGGTCAGAGGGGGTGGTGGGGGTGGGGGAAGCCGTTGGTAGGTGGGTTATCACATGGTGACTTTCCTGTATACTGCTAGTAGCTATGGGGATAATTGGAGGGTAAATAATATTGCATTGACATGTTAACTAAAAATGACTTACTACTGCTACTAAGTTGGCCACAGCTGAGCCAAAAAATGCCTTAGGTATACTGTTTATCTATCCATTTCAGACAATGTAACATGATACTTCTCTGTTAATTTCAAAGTTAACCCTATTCACCACAAGAATGGTGTATAAGATTGTCATTTGGTCTGAAAGGGTAAAAAGTTAAACCAAACTAACAAGGCCTATTCACCCCATCTGCAAGCGCAATGCAAAGGCTGCCATCCATCCTCGGTTTTAGCCTGCACATCCGCTCCTCTTGGTAAAAGAACCTTCACCACGTCTGTATGTCCATTATAACAAGCTCTGTGAAGCGGCGAATAGCCATCTTCATCTCTACAGTTAAGAAGTGTGGGTTCTTTTTCTAATATTTGCAGTACATTATCAACTATTCCATTTTCACACGCTGACAGCATGGCTTCCGGTGTTACTATAAGTTCTTGATCGGAAATCTCTTCCTTAATTTTTGGCAAACCGTTTCTCCCATCAGTCTCATGATCATCGTCATCTGGAACCTTAAAAGCGGGAAGGAAATCCACGACATCCGGCTTCGGCTGGTTTGCCAGCCTTTCTTCCAAGTTTTTTTTGCAAAGTTCGTCGTCACTGGAATCTTCGTCCGACATCAGGCCGACATATTATGCACTTTCTTCAAAAAGTCTTTCACGATTATTAAGCCTCTTGATGTAAATAGTTCATAGAAATATAACAAAATGAAAAATTTTGAATGTTCACTGTCATATGTTGGTCATTTTGGAGTTACATTCTACGTGTTCTTCTTGTGGCTCATCCACCATTTTGCCTCTCATCCCCAGACTCAATTTCGTCCGTCAAACAAAGCCGAGTGGACACTGGGACTACGAGACTAAAGCCTGGCAGATTTTGCATTTCATCAGCATGGAAACACGTCAAAAGACGTGAGATGTCTGAATTATCAAAGTCGATGCGTGTACGATACACTTTTAAACAAAGCTGCAAGCGGTATGTTTAGATTTCTCCTCCTGTGTCAACTTTTTGTTTTCTGTAAGCAAGAATTTATCCCAACTGGTCATCTGCAACCTCTGGGATCACACAGACCGCCAGAAGGCGCTATCAAGTCAGTAGAACATGTACCGACTCCTCAAGAGTTTTATAATGAATATGTTTTGAAAGGACAGCCGGTTATATTTAAAGGAGTTGCTAAACTATCTCCGGGATTTCAGCTTTGGAGTGATAGTTATTTAAGGTAAGCCCCGGATTTAGTTTTTATACCCACGACGAGCCTTTAATATTACTTTAAATTTTCAATCTTAGGGAACTTTTTATAAATATTGACCCCAAAAACCATCTGAAGCAGAATTATCAATGATCGTCCCTTTTTTAAGTATTATTTACAAAATATGTGTCTAAAAGTTGAAATTCAAAAATTAAAATAAAGTGGATAATACACTTTTCCTGCCTCTCATCTCAGGTGGATAATTAGGAGCGAAGACACTCTTTTCAGGAAGAAAAATTTGTTTGCCTTTCTTCTAATATGCGTATAAGTTTTCTTTTAATAACTGAGCAGTATGTTTCACTTTTTTGACCTTGATGTCTGAGACTAAACCAACATATTCATTCAATATTCATTCAAACAATGAAGTCACAATATTTGAAATACACGTTTTCATGAGTTGTTTTATTCAAAAGTGGCTCAACATTAACTTTTGGTTGATGAGATTGATGCTACTAGTTAGTTCTGTTTACGTTTTCATGTTATATTTGCAAATGAACCTTTTTTTGGGAAAAAAAATAGGGACAAAAGAAATCTAAAATCTTAATGAACACCTGTTAATGCTAATGTAAGTTAAAAGAATCCGTATCTAAGATGCAGCATACTAATAAAAATATTTTGCATTTAGCATCAGAGATATCTAGCTTCAAAGATATGTAGATAAACCCTGCATCCATTATGACAAACTTCAACACCTGGCTTGCAACTAAAATTCACACAAGACCTAAGAATGACTCTGTCAAATGTTCCCAATACCCTCACAAGGTAACAGTCATGTAGAACTTATGAATCATTTATAGTTGACCAAAAACATGTGTAATTTTTTTATAACTTGTTAGGGAAAAGTATGGAGATGTTATTGTGAGAGTAGATTATGGTAAAAAGGAGAACAGAGCTCGGCCTGCTGATAACATAGCACTGAGAGAATTCTTATCAATTTACAATGATTCTGATCGTTACCTGGTTGATACTCTTCCTGAAGAAATGTGGCCTGAATTTTCACTTCCATCCTGTTTGTTGTGTGGAGGATTTACATCTAGACTACAGGTAATAAAGTCCTAAGAGTGATGAACATACATTGGATAAATTTAGGTTTCTGGGAAACTGCCCACCTACCCCTCCCCTAAGCCAACATTATCACTTACTTCTTACTTAGGGCAAAATGTTGGCTTAGGGGATGGGTAGGTGGAAACCTAAATTGATCCCATAAATTTTCTCCTAACCATATTAATACTTGATCAAGAGAAAAGGCTAAAATAATTAATAAAATGTTCTCCAAAGGGAAAATCCTTTGATCCTTTATCAAATTCTCTCAAACACATCTTTGAGAAACTAGATGGAGATCGGTGTGGAGAAGTTGTATGTGGATATTGGGGCTTAAAGAATGAAGAACTTTTTTATGAAGATGTGATTCTTGCAAATTGCATATGTCAATTTGACCTCCTTCAATCCCTAGTTGTACCTGGATGCATGTTTCATAAAGAAGGGACTCAGGTTTCCTGATCTAAGCATTCTGCATGCTTTATGTGTCTATGTTTTCTGTTTATAGGATGCAGTGCTCTGGTACAGTAGTGGAGGCTCCAAGTCATTCCTTCATATGGACACAGTAGATAATATTAACTGTATGATAAGTGGAGTCAAGCAGTGGTTCATAGTGGATCTGGTATGAACCTAACCTATGTGATGTTTATAGGGAATACTGGATAGTAAAGTCTGAGAAAACAGACAACATTGTGTGACACCACCACTGGTTTCGTTGACATGACATCTGAGGAACAAGCACAAAAATTCCATGCTGATGATGCATCACTACCAGGGTGTTCATTAGGCATCGGAGATTGGAGAATTCTCCATTTACTGTGCAGGATTCTCTGGCTAACGGTCAATAGCTTATGTCTATTTCTTACTCAAATGTGGAGCCTCTAAAAATTTTCTCCTGTAATGTTACACCTTTCTCCTGCTACTAGAATTCTTAAAGAAAACCCTGCACTACCCAGATCTTTGTTGGCTTCTGATTGGATGAAGCAAATTTTCAACCCTTAAGAAGCACTACCCAGATTACGGTAGTGACACATCATGTCATTTTGTGGTTAAACCAGTGGTATTGTCACAAAACATTGGCTCTTTTCTCAGGATATAGACGGTACTGAAGCCAATATAGGGAGTTCAACTATGTTTAAGATACCACGACGGCAATTTCGCTTTTATTGGTAACTTCTAGGAACACACCAAGTTAATTGACATGGATCACGGAGAAGGTGATTATTGTAGTGTGAATGTTGACAAAGTGGACATGTTCAAGTATCCTAGCTTACAGAACCTACCATGGTGGTCTGCACGTCTTGAACAAGGAGACTGTATGTTTATACCTTATGGGTGAGTTGGGTCCAGTTTGAAGAGAATAAATAAAGGAGGGACATCCAAAACAATGCTCTTTTCCTCATAATTTTTTGCCCGGGGCGTGAATGAGTTAAATCATAGCAATTACGGTGGAATCTCTCCAATTTGGGATACCACTATTGAAGGGACACCTCCATTCAAGGGACATAGTATTGGTCACCTCTATTGAAGGGACACCTCCATTTAGGTGACGCAGTATATGTCATCTCTATTGAAGGGACACTTCCATTCAGGGGACACAGTATTGGTCACCTGTATCGAAGGGACACCTCCATTTAGGGGACACAGTATGTGTCACCTCTGTTGAAGGGACACCTTCATTCAGGGGACACACTATGTGTCACCTCTATTTAAGGGACACCTCCATTCAGGGGACACACTATGTGTCACCTCTATTTAAGGGACACCTCCATTCACGGGACACAGTATTTGTCATCTCTATTGAAGGGACACCTCTATTCACGAGAAAGGAACAAGTTTTCTGGGTCCTGAAAGCCGGATTTAACCTCCATTCAGGGGACGCTTTAGCGCTCAAAAAGTGACTAACCACAAAAACTCTTTGTTAAGTTTTATTATTTACTAGTCAAAATGGCGACAGCTTTCAAAACATGAACTGTCTCACTCAAATTTGATGCACTGCACCTGTGGGAATTAACCCCACAACATCGCAGAGATAAGTTAATCATGATTTTTCATACATTATCTGGCTACATGAAGTGTAATGACTGCAGAAGATTCTGAGGTAGAACAAAAGAAAAATATTTTATTTGTTGGTTTATTATTAACAAACCCCAGCCCAACCTCCATTCAGGGAACACTTGCCTTGGTCCTGAGGGTGTCCCCTGGATAAAGGTTCCACTGTATAACAAATCCGTATCCGCTAAAAATTGTATGGCCTACGTTATACTAGGATATTCTTTCGTCAATCCCGCACCTCTCCCCCCAGAAAATGTAAAATGCAAAAACGTGGCCCCGTCCACACGAATCCGTTCTTGTTTGAAAACGGAGATCTTTTTCGCCCCCATTTCTAAAGGTACCACCTTTGAAGGGAGCATGCGCATTAAATAGCATATGAGCCCGTGACGTAATCGTTTTCAAAAACCCCCGTTTTCGTACATCCACATGAGTACAGCGGCTCGTTGTCGTCGCTTTCCCTGTAAACTTCCTGCTTTCCCGTATTTCACCTGGTTACTCAAAGGCCCATTAGAGACTTTGTAAGGATATGCTGAACTTATTTTCCAAATCGCTTTTCCTTGCAGATGGGGTCATCAAGTTACGTCACTCTTTCGTAACATTGCCGTCAATATTTGGTGGACCCCGCTTCAGAGATTTAATTCTACTGATTGTGAAGGTATCTTTCCGAAGAGATAAAAAATTACAAACACATGGGTGAAACAAGTTTACAGAATATCATTTACAGTTTGTCTCCTATTTGTGTGTTCTTGATGTTGAGTGATATAGAATGCCGATTTGTATCGATGGACAATTTTGCTCAAATGTTGATTTTACAGGCTTAAATAAACGCTCGGTTTGACAGTTCATCTGAAGGGTAACTGATGAAGAAAAGGCATTTTATGTTTTAACTGGAGGCAACTAAAGCTTGTCGAGGTTATCTTTTCAACGAAACTCTTTTTGTTACATTTGCGCATCTCTTTTTAGTTGTGCAAGAAAATGAAGGTCTTCGCCGGAACTGTCTGCAAGTTGATTTTATACTTATCTTGCTTGTGTTTACAGTTAATTTAGAAAATTTGGGTTCATCTCAGGCAAAGTTGAGTAACTTCAAGTTTACAACAGGAGAGCAATTAAGGTATGAATCGACTATTTGCCAAGATGTAAAGTGTTACATCTAGATTCTTTACCGAATGGAAGACGAAGATTTTCGAGCAGTTTTATTTTGTAAGAGCACCTCAAAAAATCTTGTCTTACTCCAAATCTGAAGGTCAGAGCGATTTTGGATGCAACTTAGTATCTAGGGTCTTTTTTTCGTCATCTACGTCACTCATCAAAATAAGTGGTGACGAAGAAGATGAAAGAAAGATCCTTCAAAACGAGGTTTTTCCATAGTCCAGTTTCGAATTCGTCGCGGCCGCCGAAAGAAACACTTGAGACTCATTTATACAGGGTTAGCCTCGACCAAAGGTAAATATATTCACAAATTCCAGTCAGAAGAAGACCCAGTGTGTACAACTGTGTCTTTTGTTTTTAACTCACATGACTTCAGGCACTTTCTCGCCGGTATTTGTGAATATTTTAATTTAGGTCGAGGCTAACCCTGTACAAATAAGTCTTCAGGGCTTTTATTTAGCAGCTACGACGAATCGAAACTGGACTATTGGTCGTTTGCCTGATGACGTCGTTAGCGGGAAACTGTTTTAAGAACTCGATTTTGTGCAAAACAGGAACACTACTTTCAAGTAGGGTTTTTTTGGTTAAACACATTTATAGAGGTGGCCATGCCATGATATGTGAGTCGTGGTTCTTAAGAGACTGAGGCAAAGTAGCGTTTCAGTTTTCTTATAACAGACCACTATTTTAATCGTTGATTTATTTTTATACTTTGAAGGTTCATGGCTCTTCAAGTTATCAAAGACAATGGTGGATCTGTTTCTTTTGAGACGATAAATCCATTAATTGTGGTGAGAAACTAACTTGTATTGCAGCCAAATACACTTAATGTTATATATACCTAGGATCACTGCTAGTACGAACGTTTTCTGACTTTTCAATTAAACACTTCCTATATGTTTTAGCTTGAGAAAACAGACGACACTTCTCGACGCCACAACTGGTTTCCCCGCGAAGCGAGCGCAGAAATTCCATACTGATGACGTGTCACTACCCAGATCTGGGTAGTGCTTTTGATTGGTCGTGCCGCCTGGGAAATATCCTTCCGCAAACAATCAGAAGCACTGCAGGTAGTGACACGTCATCTGTATGGAATTTTTGCGCTCATAGCAGACTCTATTTCGCGTGAAAAACAGCTGTTTTCTCAGGTTACGTACACATTTCAACATTTGGAATGCGGCTTTTCGTGTTGTCCGTCGTCTTTTCTGCTTTGTAACCTTCTCTTTTTTTAATTTCCCAAGGGAGAACATACAGGAGAGAGACTCATAACCAAAAAGGTAATCAATTTCTTGAGGTTATTAAAGTTTTCAAACTTCGACGACGACGGCAGCGAAAACGCTACTGTCTCTAATATTTAGTACCTCTTTCAACTGGTTAAATGTTAGCGAATTTTCATCGGGGTGGTTTCCTGCGGAATCCAAGGACTATATCCAAGTTTAGTAAAAGAAAAGGAGAGTCGTCGTCTTGTGTTTACGTCTCCCATAAACGTGACATATTAGGAAATTTGACGTGGAAGTCAGGCGGTATCGTCAAGAAATGTACAAGAAAATGTGCTCCACGTGCAGTGTTATTGTCTCGCTCATTAAGCCTGTTTTACTTTTTTGACTTTCTCCGTTTTAATTCAAACGTCTGTGATAGTAAAAGTATTGAGGAAAACGCACAGAACATTCGGTTTGAGATATTTGTTGTAAAACCAGATTCTGAACCGAACCGACTAAGCGATCAAACTTATACCAAGCCAATTTCAGGTTGTTTACGTTTTGGTTTTGTATTATGGAGCTTAAGTAACGACGACGGTGACGGGCCGACGGCAGCGAGAACGGAAAAAAAAGTAATAGGTTTAGATTGGCAAAACAACAACTTTGCACGTGTATCACACTTTTTTGTACATTTCTTGCCGTCACTGCACGACTGCGACGTCAAACTTCCTAATTTCACGTCAGTTTTATAGAGAACGGGATCACATGACAACCATTTTCTTTTTCTTTTTGTGAATTTAGATACAGTCCTTTATAATTCACCTCCTGAAAAAAAATCGCCAACATTTGACAAATTAAAAGAGTTGGAAAAAGAGCGATGAAGTTTGAAGCAGCGCGAATTTGCTTTCTGGGTGACGTTTTTGCTGCCGTTGCCGTTGCTTAAGTCCCCTATTCTCTCCTAGCGGTTTGCAATGCTCGACAAAGACCAGGATGGTGTTTTGACAGAAGATGACGTCATGTCTGTACCTGCTGACGTAGTAGACGAAGCATTTGGCCAAACACCACCGGGAGAGGTAAGGACGCGTATAATGATCCACTAGGAATCATTATACGCTTCTAGGAAACTGCCCACCTACCCCTCCCCTAAGCCAACATTTTGCCGTAAGTGAGAAGTAGGTGCCAATGCTGGCTTAGGGGAGGGGTAAGCGGGCAGTTTCCCAGAAACGTATAATGATCTGAGACTTGAAACGATAGAGCGATAGGAACAGGCGTCCTCTTAGACCCCGTTTACACGGGTTCGGACAAATTTTTGAACGGACAATAATTTGCACGGATCCACCTTTCGCTTACGAGGGACCTGCGGAACCTTGGAAGTTTTTGAACGGCAAACAGTACTGCAATCTGTAACAGAATTTGCGTGGTTCAGTGTCAACCGGTTGCGCAGGTAAAAAATTCGTCCGTTCAAAAATTTGACCAGACCCGTGTAAACCGGCGGGGACTTATTTCCAGAACTGAACACAAGCGACTTTTGCAAACTTCTTGTTATCTTGCAATTTTGTTAAATTTCGTAACTTTGCTAAAGGTTTTCCACGACTTTCACTTTGGCCTCTTCGTTTTGGTTGCCATTTTTTTTATTTAGTAAAATTTTCATCCGAACTTGCTTTTTTTCGCCGGTTAACTTGAAAGCTACCATGTATATCTTACGTAAAGTATCCTCATTTTTTCCGTTGATTTATCACCTAAGAGCGGTCCGAAACTTACAGTACGGACTGAGAAAACAAGGCCAGTAAGAAGAGGTACAACACAACATGTACATACTCAGTAGACGTCATTTGAGGTGCTTTGAATTTTTTTTCAGGTAAATATCCGCGGTCAATCTCGGCACAGTGACCCCGAAGTGACATCTTTGTTGGCGTCCATCGGAGTACAGCCAGCTATTGTTGAAGAATTTATGTTAAGAGACGATAAAACACTTGAGGACTACGAAAGATTTCTTTCGTATTTTTCTGATCCGACGAATGACCACTCTGATCTTTTACATGACGAAGTGAGAAAGTTCATAGAGGAGAGAATTAATGAACTCACCATAAACAGTGGCCAAAAGAAGGATTCAGAGCATGACCATCGGGAGTTATAATAAATAGCTTTAGATTTGAGTTAACCTGAGATCAGGCTCTACTTTCATTTCGCTTTGAAAATTACATTCCGGCGGGCAAGGAGAAGCCGTAGCCGTTAGAGAAAATGTATGAGAACCGCTAAAATTGGGCCTGATCTCAGGTTAGATTTGAGTACGAGTACGAGATTTAACTTAAAAGTTTTTGCTCGTGCTCTTAAAAAAAGACACCCCGGAAAGCTTCATTTTAACTTTTTTTCACCCAAAAAGTTAGTGCGGTTATTTATACTGAAGGAGGCTAAGCCCTCTACCGAAAGCAGAATGATAAAACTTGTTACATTTGATTCCTTGTTTCCGCCACAACGACTTAGAATGACGATGGCTGTCACATTTTCCCGCTCAAATGACGTTGGTTCGCGCACGCGCACTACACTGTACTTAGTGTCGAGAAAATCTCGTACCCAGTAGTCGTCCTCGAATCGAAAGCTCTCTAATGTTTTAAAATTAACATCTTTTGCAGCGTAATATCCCCCCCGGCTACCATGTAAAAGTGACGAGGATGCTTCTTAAAAGGAAAGAAGGAAGGAGGGAGGGAAGTGACAGAGAGAGGGAGGGAGAGAGGAAGGGAGGGAGGGAAGGGTAGTGAAGGAATGAAGGCGTCTAATGGCTACAACCTAAATTACCTGACAACTCGAATGATCATTTCTTCATGAAATTTAATGTACAATTTATTACGTATCTTTCGAAGTTGAATTAATGTTGCCTCTCAGTGTTCGCTTACCCAAACGTAAAATTTTCCTAGCCTGTTAAGAATATTCCATTCAGGTCATAAATATCTTTAATTTGATATAATAATATATAGCAGTACATAATTTTTGGAAGGATTTACATTTTCCAAAATCAACTATTTACAAATCTTCCAATAATGTGTTACATAGTTCTTATATGGAATCACTCAACAAGGAGTACGTATAGACGCCACTTCACCTTTTGAAAAGCTAAGAAAAATAAAATCAGAAAATAAAAAAATGCTTCTATTTGCTCATCACTTTGATAAAATCTTGGGATTTTGTAACTGTTCTTGTCCGTAGACATTTTGGCAGCCGTAAGCCTTGTCCAATGGATTCCTAATAATGCTTGAAAGTGTAGATTATAGATTACCCTAGGGCGAACTCAAACAGTTTTTTTTAGGATCAAACCCATGTTTCCCTCCCAGATTTTTCCATTTTCCGGACGATGTTATCCACGAACATATCAGTAACCATTTTGTCATTATTCATTGTATCTTTTCTCGGCAACGGGGGGCTTTCAGTAAATTTGCCTTCCTTAAGAATCTTATTGACCGCTTCGTTGCTTATTCTTGTTACAGTGGTGTTGTATGTGGCCAAGTTTGAGCTTGTTCGTCGGCTCCTAGCGTCGTACAGATCATCTCCTTTTCTGTTGCAGAGTTTGCAAATTCTCTTGAACTCGTCTCTCATGCTCTTATCGAATGCAGAATAAATGACGGGATTTACAAAACTGTTAGCAGACGCCATCATCAATCCAAAATGAACTAACCAAGACGGCGGCGCTTTGCGGAAGAACAGTTTAAACGTTGTAGCGATGGTGTAGGGTAACCAACAAACTGCAAACATCCCAACCACAACTAACACCGTCCGTAAAATTGCACTCTGTTGTTTTTGACGCACTGCATCATCAGAAACCGCGTTTTGAGAACGATCTTTCATGAAACGACTGCTAACTTTGGAGCGATAGTAGATGATACCGTATACCACTATCATAGATACTACCGGGATAGCGAATGCGAAACCTGCTAAGCCCATGGTGTACAAAGTGTTTGTTAGGCCTTTAGCAGCCCAGTTAGGTTTGCAAGAGTTAGTGATGGAGTCTTCGATGATCTCTCCCCAGCCAACCAGAGGCGCTGCGGCCCAGAACACAGAGTGGACCCAAGCAAAGAAGATTAACCATTTAGTCCACTTCTGGGTGAAAGTTTCTTTCGCTCGGTAATGAAAAGGCTTTGAGACGGCGTTTAAGCGATCCAAACTGATCAGAAACAAAGTCATTATGGAGACGTTAAGAGATATTGATATTGCGGTGGAGTATGCGTAACATAATGGCTCTCCCATAGTCCATTGCTGCTTGCAAGCCGCCACCAGGAGGACTGGGGCACAAAATAAACCTGTATCGTGAAAGAGAAATCGAAAGATTAAGAAGTTACCAAGTCGAAAAGACTAACAGTCTTTTTATGGATTTCAAGTCGCAAAATATGATAAGCTTCTTCCTTTTGTGCGATCATTAGCGTATTAGTAGAGAGTAAAGGAAGATCTAGAAAAAACGAGGATAATGCGCTGGTCCATGACAACGATGATGATAGTGATGATGATGATGATGATGATGATGATGATGATGATGATGATGATGATGATGATGATGATGAGGTGAAGATGACGGCGGTGATGACAATAGGGACTTTAAGATCCAATGACGCGGACGACAACGAGAACGTCAAAAAACAATAGGTTTAATAAACAAAACAACAACTTCGCACGTGCATCACACTTTTTTGTACATTTCTTTCCCGTTTTTGCACGACTACGACGTGAAAATGCCTAATTTCGCGTTTTATAGAGGACGTAAACAAGCAACGATGAAATTTTATTTCTCTTTCCGTGCTTAAATATGGTCCCTTGAAATTCAGCTACAGGAGGGTTCGCCTACATTTGACGAAGTACGCGGTTAGGAATAATCGCTGTAAAGACTGAAAGATCGCAAATTCACTTTTTAAGCGACGTTCTTTGTCGCCGTCGCGTCGTTGGATCTTAAAGTCCCTAATGATGATGACGACGACGACGACGATGATGATGATGATGATGAAGGATCTACTGAATGATGTATAAACTTACTATAAGCGATAAAAAGGCAATGCTGTTATATATTTTAGCCAGTGGATGAAAATATAATTTAACAAACCAATTTTTCATTGAAAGGGCTGGTCTTTCTTATTCAGAGTCTTTACAAGTGAAGACTCAAGTCAAATTTAAATCTCCGGTTTTCTAACCAGGGAACTGATTTTCGTTGTTAATAATTAGTCGACAGGGTCAGTTGTGTTTCCAAGCGTGCATGGATTACAGTCGAGTTGGAAACACAGAGAAATCTCTTTTTCAGGAGTACTTCTGGACTAGAAACACCAAAAAGGAAAAATAAGAAAATAAATAAACTAAAAAAATCGGATGTAGTACAAGTTCACTGAAAGTCTTCATTTGCAATTTTTGTTTATCCTCCAACGCCTCGCTTTCATGACAAGGCACCAGTTTTTTCCCCGCGTGTCCGCCATTTGTCCCAAATTCAACTAAAATGTTCGAAAATTCGGCGACTGAGAGGGTTTTGTGGCGTTGGGAGAGTCACACCACAGGATTTTGCCCGCGAACTAAATAAAAGATTGGAACTTCATGTTGTCAATGTGTCGAGAGGTTATTTTCCGGCTCATTAGGTTCTGTGTACATAAATATACATGTTATCCGGACATGATCCACATGTAATTACCGGGGCCCAGCCGAAGGCTGGCACCGGTCTTAAAATGCAGTCTGTTTCTGTCTTTTTTTCAACGTTACATTGTTAGGGATATATCGCTGACTGAGATATATCGCTGGCTCACTGAAATCTTATCCGCCTTTTTGAAAAGCACGAGGCATGGAGGACAGTCAAGAGAAAGATTATAGCTTTTTCGTTCCCCAACCTTTACGATGCATTAGTTTATGAGCGAAAGTTTAAGAGTGAATATTTGGAAAGACAAATTTACGAGCGATCACTTAAGAGTTAATCACTTATCAAAGCTATCTACCTTGAGTGAACCTTCCATCGTGAAATTTATCGAGAATCAAAGCTAACTTATCAAAGCTAACTTTATATCATCTTAAAAAAACGTGCTACACGGCGATGTAGACGTGCTCGTGAACCGAGCAGAATTCCACTGCTATTTCTTATAGGTCTCAACAAGAAGATTAGCATGTTGAAGAAATTTGTCTTCAAAAAGATTTCAACGATTGACACACCGAAGTCTTCAAAACTCCATCGCTATGTTAATAAGGTGAGAAAACTTTAGCATGCACGATATAAATGTAATAACAAATGCGATCCAAAGATAATTAACTTAAATAAAATGGCTATACCCAAGAAAGCTTATTTGTTGTCTTTCTTTAGCAGACATTATCAGAGGATAATGAAAAAATGTAAAGCACGTCGATATTTATCATTGTTTTCTTGCAATTGTGTGAGTCATATGACCAATTATTTGATTTCAAACTAAGTAAAGATGTTGAGAAGAATGCCAGGACCTACCCAATACAACACTGATCATCATGAAGTAATAATTAGACCTTTTATGCAAAATCAGAGCTCAACAATGCAGTTGATCTCTGCTATTTCCTGTGAGAAGTTGATGCAGTCAAGATTAGGTGAACTTGGTTTACAATCAATAGATGTTGACAGTGCAGGTGATTGTTTCTTTAGATCTGTATCACATCAATTATATGGCAATAGCAACCATCATATGCATATACGTACTGCAGGGGTTCAATTTATGAGAGACAACCCTGAGAGATTTATTGGAAGCAATACCGAAAATTCATGGCTAAGATATCTGAATAATATTTGTATTCAAGGTACATGGGCTGATGCACTTATCATTCAAGCAGTTGCAGATGCATTAAATGTTACTATACAAATAGTAGAATCTAATCAAGGCCAGTTTGCACCACTTACTACTGTTTACCCAGTTCAGGAAAGAAATACTTCCTCTACAATTACTATAGGTCATATTGATGAATGCCACTATGTATCAACCACTGCCTTACAATCAAATGCCTCCATTTCAATGTGCAGTGAATTAACAAATGATACTCAGTCATCAATAAATAAGCATTTTATTATGTCCATATATGCAGTTTGTTTCTCTGTCATCAAATCATGCACTTACTGGGATTCTTCAACACTACAGGCTCTCCATGAACATGCATGTTTGTTCTATGAGAAGTGTAATGCAGACCGTGTAGGCAAAATTGTGATAATTCTGTAACAAACTTCTTTGCAAACTTTGTCATTACCATTCAACCCAAAACTGTCAGTGATTTTTGCTCTTTCACTCAAACTTAAAAACAAATAAAAACCTTATACAGATCACACTTATTGACATCACAGTGTAAAAACAGTACTATAACACAGACCGTTATAACAACATCCTCCTTTCTCATGCATTTTGTTGCTTTTCCTCTGCATGAGTTAATTCAGACTAAGTATTAGCCTCCACAAAGGAGGGGGGAGGGGTGCGAGAGGTAAACTATGCAATCCCGTCTCCCACTGGGCCCCGGTAAGTTCCACGTAGTGGTTCTAGTTCTTTCATTATTTGACGGTGTACGCAAAACGAAAATAAAGTTCTTTTAATTATACACCCACACATAGCCGGCAACAATTTAGGCATCTTGTGCATTCGAAGTCTCGGATTTTAATATGCTTATGAACGACTCTTTTTTATATCAAAATGAATTAGACAGAAAAAGACTAGTCCGCCTGTGCGTCAATATAAAGACACATCAAAAGGAGCCCGGGACCAGGGTCCGCCAGGCTACAACAAAAGGAACGCGGGGGGGCCTAAGTGAAAATAGGTGGTTGAGGTCGCTTACAAAAAGAGTGATTTTCCGTCGATGCTCTAGCGAGTTTGTCGGTTAAAATTGAGGAAACAAAAATATTGCACAATCTTATTGACTGCATTGTTCAATAGGCGTGAAATTATATTGATATTATAAACGCTCGAGAAACAACAGCCGAGGTCGTGAAACATATGGTAACACACAGATTAAAACTTCTACCTGTATATTTGATTAGCATGTTCACAGCCGCCCCCAGTGTGTAGACTATGCAAAGTCGATGGTTCTCAAACGACTGGCGCCGAAACACGTTTCGAGCAAGAAATAAGTGAACTAATCTTATAGTGTTAATATATTCAGAGATAGGATCGCACGAAATGTCTCGACAAAACATCGATGTGGCTTGCAGCAGGATCAGGTTGAGCCAGTATAAGGTTTCTTTGCAATAATCATTAAATATATACTGTTTACTGCTACAGAGTGACCTGTATTTAATTTTTAACTCAAGCCTCCTCGGAAAGCTGCCTAGTCTTTTCTATTTTCTCTAGCTACAAGAAATACCAACCTACTATGAGATCACCCAGTGCAAGGCTGGCGTAAAATTTGTACGTGGACGAATTTCGCCGCTTTTTGATCAAAATACAGGTCAACACTAAACCGTTTCCAATGAAAGTCGCCAAACTCAGCAATGTCCAAAAGATTATTTGGAATGCTTGCCATCCTTTGGAAATTCCGCTGTTGACTTCAGTTGGTTCCATTTGTCCTTATTGCCATTCAATTGTTGCTGCAACCACCTTTACCCTAAATACAGCGATCTTCATAGGAATTGCATCTAGCGGGCGGCAGTACAAGACATCACGTATAAATGCGATCAATACTCTTACAGATCCGACTGTCCAAGGACGGAAATATTTCAAATAATTCTGATGATTGACGGGTGTTGTCACGTTTGAGATTTGTCTATTGTATGAAAGACAAAGAAATTTCAATTATTCGTGTACATGTAATTGTTAATAAGTAAATTATTCATTCATCCATAAATCTTTCATTTTTTTTTGTTCATTATAAATTTGTTTTTCATTTGTTCTTCTTAAAAGAGTGGAGGCGTTTTTGCATTTAATTCTAAGAATGATATTAGTTTTACGAATTTTTCAAGGGGCTGATCCAAAATTCTGTTTACTTTCTACGACATATCCGACAAGGTCAAGATCTCAAAAACAATTATAAACAATAGCTTCTTTGAATCGTCAAAAAACGCGTCATTTTTTTAAAAGCAAGCAGGCCAACGAATCCCTCTTTTAGCTTTGATAGTCTACGCTGGCTAAGTTTGATTATCTCATTTTTCTTTTTCTTGTTTGTGTTTTTGTGGCATCAGTCCTTTCAGTGCTGTTTGACAAAGTGTTAAAACAAATAAAAAGTACTGACACCCGGGGGGGGGGGGGGGTAACTCAGGGAATTCTTGGTGGGGGTGTGCCGCCCTGTTCTCCGAATCCTGACCCGATTTCAGACCAAAAAATGTAATTTTCCACACCCGTTTTCAGACCGGACCTCTAAAATCCATACCCGTTTTGAGACCTGGCCTTTAGGCAGAAATTATGTTACCATTATTTAGATTAGTGCTCAAACACAAAAATTATTCAACTCTATTTGGAATTCGTAGATTTCTCTTTCTTTCTTACTCATTTGTAATTGAAACAATAAAAATGTTCATGCACTCCCGTAGTTCCCTGGAAAACCCAACCCGATTCCAGACCAAAATGGACAAAGTGCGTACCCGTTTTCAGACCAAAACGAAGCAAAAAACCCTACCTGATGGGGCGGCACATACCTGTATGGCTTACATGCCTACACGGCTTCAGACCTCTGTAGCCAGTGTATGTAAAACCTCTGCACCCTCTAACATGTAACGCTGGAATCACACACATTAATTTCTCTTTCTGCACAAGTCTTGAGTAACCTGGGATCAAGCTCTAGCTATTGTCGTTTCGCCCGCGTTTCGCTAGCTTGTAGACTTTTTTCGGCGCGATTACCCCAAAAAACTGAAGAGAAAAATAGATAAAGTAAATTTTAGTGAGACATCACACTTAGCACAATAATGGTACGGAGCAGTACGTTTTTTCCGAATGTACTAAAATTAAGCAGGTCGAAGGGGTGTTTTCTCGTTGCTCCGAGGGGTTTTTCTCTGGGTGTTCCGGTTTTCCCCTGTTCTTAGAAAACCAATTCCAGGTACGATGTGTACGTGTTTTTCACAATACAAATAAATCTTTATCCATTTATTTTATTATCAATGCGTTTTCCTCACACTGTAAAATAGAGGGCCAGGTTACACCGCGCTGCCATGACTAACGTACGGAAGGGCTCTTTCCAAAAGTCAGAACTGGCCCTCGCTCGCGGGTTCTCGCGAGGCACGCATCGCTTGCCCAAATAGGAGAGCTTGCTCGCAGGCTATGGCCGGACCGGTCATTTTGTAAATAAAATAGGCTTTTTCCAGGAGTTTTTAATGAAAAACTTTTTCATTCGTGAACGATATTTAGGATTTTTTGACTGATCTGGCTGGATAGCTTTGATTAAAAGTGAAATTCTCATTACGACGGGAATGGCCTGGCCGTTCAGTTCCTTCAAATGGCAATGCAGTTGTGGCCTGGTAACTAGAAATAAAAACGATGGCGGCTATTTGACGATGTCAAGTCGTCTTCTTCCAAAACTATCGTTTTTATTCCCTGAAGTCGAGGCCTTTCTAAGAAGTTCCCTCTCTTCTTCGAAGGTAAGATGTACAGCTAAAATACCATGTTGATTTGCGTGGGTGTAAAATTTTTTAAATCTATAAATTAAAAAAATAAACACTCGCGCATTTCAACTGAATGCAGTGTATAAGTGTCAATAGTGTTCACGTTTAAATTTTAAAACGTGCGCACGAGTGAATTTGTTTGTTTTAAGGTCGGTACACACCAGGCGACAAGTTGCTGCAACACGTCGCGGCGACAGATCACTCCGTGTGCACAGGTCAGGCGACTAGTTGCAGCAACAAGGTGAAGCGACACGTCGCAGCGACAAATCGCTTCGTGTGTACTGGAGAATTTTTGTGAAAATCTTTATCTCCGCAACAGAATTTTGTCGCTGCAACAAGTCGCAAAAAATCAAATCAGACTGAATCTGTGCGACTTGTTGCGGCGACAAATTCTGTTGCAGCGACAAAGATTTTCACAAAAATTCTCCAGTACACACGAAGCAAATTTGTCGCTGCAACGTGTCGCCGCGACATGTTGCTGCAACTTGTTGCCTAGTGTGTACCGACCTTTAAGTTTGATCAGGCATTTTATGTCATTAAAAGACGCTTAATCGACTCTGAAGACATGTAATGCTGTTGAAAATTACCGATTCCTGCAGATCTCTCTGCTCGGGTTGTGAGAAAGAGATTGGGATAAGTATGGGGATTGGGGTACCTTGGGCATAGGGGTGCTATATGTCTAGTTTCTTGTTTAAAAAGAAATAAATAAAATAAAATAAAATAAACGGTGCCAACTTTCCTCACTTGCAGCCAATGGCTGATTTGCAAGGGAACCAGAGAGGTGAGATCAGACGTCAGCATGTAAAGGCGCACTCTTGCAGTCGCTTCAGTCCATGTTTTGATCACACCTCGCCCACCCAGACCGATGATGGCACATTCAGATAGACCATGATAGTGGGGCCTACGTCCCCTACTCTTTTCCACCAATGTCACGGGTTCTTTTATGTCCTCTTGCAACTGAAATACAAGGATGAAGGAGACAAGGGCAACGGCTTGGCGTCACTGCCCAATGACACGATCATCTGAACTGAGGAAGGGGATTCACAGCTAGCATGATCTCACTAGTTTTTTTAAAGACCTTGGTTGATGGTCTGGCCAGGGTTTGAACTCATGACCTCCGGCTCAGCAGACTGGTGCTCTTCCAACTGAGCTAACCGGGTGGCAGTTAATAAATTGTTGGCTTAGAATTGTATGCCAGCCGTTTTCAGATCATGGAGTTAAAGACAACTTCCTTTCTTTCATAAACAGAGGCCATATAAAAAAAGTATTCTCCTTGGGGATCCGTGAGGGGTAAATATTGATAACCAAGTTAAGTCTTAAGCTTTCCTCTAGTGCTAATATCAGGGGGGGGGGGGGGGTGAAGTGATAAAAATGACATTTTAGA
Source organism: Porites rus (assembly GCA_964035705.1). Taxonomy (NCBI): domain Eukaryota; kingdom Metazoa; phylum Cnidaria; class Anthozoa; order Scleractinia; family Poritidae; genus Porites; species Porites rus. Next base: position 2,457,337 of record OZ037992.1, read on the forward strand.
GGGGTGGGTAGGATGGGATTGATGCTCTCCCTGCTTAAAAAACTGTTCTGCCATCCCTGATTTTGTGTTCCATTTTATGACTGACTTTAAGGATGTCACTTGTCTATTGAATCATCTTTGAAGGGACTTCTTTTTGCCATTGCAGGAAGCTAACAGCTCGACTGACTACTCAGAAAAATTTGATCACTTGCTTGAAGTACTCAGCACTCCTCCATTGTTTACAGTTGTGCGAGTGAACAGTTTGAAATCAAATGTTCATGATGTTTGTCAGCAGTTGCAAGTCATTCTGTATGAGGTAATAATAATTATAATAATAATAATCATCGTCATCATCATCACCATCCTCTCCCCTTATGAGGCTTTTCAGTTGGCTATTGTACAAGTGTGGCTGAAGATTTGAACTCGGGACTACTGAGAACAAACCCACAAACCCAGCTAGCGGTCAGGGCGGTACTTGAACTTGGGGCCTCCCAACTACAAGTCCAACACTCTGACCGCTCGGCCATGCTGCCTCCTCTGAGACGGGTCAAAAGGATAACTTTGCAAAAGTTGAATTATTTTTGTTTCAAATCTTTTCATTTGGTGCATGTGCATTTTTATTGGGGCAGGAAATGCATGGTGACTTTCAAACATTGTGGATCTTGGAAACTTCTGATCCAATCTTGAAATTTGAAATTGTTTGTGACGAGTAAGCTAGGTTCATTTTGAGTGTTTCTTTGCAGCCTGTATGCCAAGCCATATCCCTCCCTGGAGGTAGAATATTGGGTATTCTCTTCAGACCCCCCAAAGGAGGCAGGAATATTTTTCAGATTCGTCTGAGCTCAAAAAAACAAAAAAACTATTTTTTGAAGCCCAGAAGGCCAAAAAATACCCGAAATAGAGCACTACTATGAAAATCACTTGACAAGGCTTGACAGAATGCCACATTAAATGTACTGAGAGGCAACGGAGAAGAGCACATGCTTGCAAAGGTATGAAGAAGCCTATTTAGATTAAAGGCAATGATCGAATTGAATACCCCTTACCCCCCAAAGAAGAAATAAACCCATACAGTCAACTCTCTCCAAGACGGACACCTTTGGGACTGGCATTAAATGTCCGTCTTAGGGAGATGTCCGTCTTATAAAGAGTCAAATAAAGGGAGTAAGCAAAGGCGGGGACCAATGCTAGGTGTCCGTTTTACAGGGGTGTCCGTTAAGAGAGACTCGACTGTAATTATTATCTGACGGTGTTACTGATTTCTTAAAGGATTGCAAGTGGAAGGAAGGAAGGCAATATCATTATAAAGTGACTGCACATCCCAGTGTGGATGATGTTCTGTTGATTCAGGGTTCTGGTCCACATGTTGATCTCGCGCCAGTTGAGAAGGAAGTTATAGTTGATTTGCACTGTGGTGCGGCAGTGCTCAGAGGAGCAGATATTTTTGTTCCTGGAGTCATGGCTGCCCATCCTGGTGAGTTTCATCAGTGTTCCCAGCAGTAAAAGCTAGTCTGCATCTGGGGACTAAGGTTAAGACAGTCCTTTTCGGAAAATTGATCCTGATTTGTTACTGCTGGGTCACTCAGGGAGTAATGAAAGGGAAGTTTTGCTTTTTAATCTTTGGCTCATCACACGGTCTTGGGCATATATATAAAAACAGCTCATTTACACAGTTTGTGGTTGTCACACAATCTGTGAGCTTGTCACACAACCCTTGTGCTTGTCACTCTGTGCACAAAGTCATTATGTGTGTCACACAATCTTTTGGTTTGTTGAACAACCATTTTCCTTATGCTTATCTTTCAGGTGACAACAAATGAATCTTGACCTTGTCACAATAAAAATTGAGTGTGGGATTCATTTTCAAAGTCAAACAAGAAAACCACTTATCTTTTAATCTCAGGTATTGACAGAGGAGATGTTGTGTCAGTTTATTGCGACCTTGAGAGCAAGTGCCGTAAAGGTCTGATCAAACCCTTTGATGGACAGAAGGTTTTTCTGGGAAATGGAATTGCTGCAATTGCAAGAAAGGAAATTTTTTGCTCTGAGCAAAACATCAGGTGTGTAAATATGACACTTGCTTCATGGGGGAGGGGTACTCTACAAAGGATCTACCCTACACCCCTAAGCTCCAACCCCTCCCCCTTTATGATACCATTTTTGATAGAAAGGGTACATTTGTATCATTTTCATATACATTTCTTCGAAAAAACAGTTGCCTTTTTACATATCTTAACCTTTGGAATGAAGTTAATAAACAATATTACAGGAGCATAAAGTCTGTCTGTTCAGCCAGTTTCCATACCTTAATGGTCAAAGTAGGCACCTCTTTTGGGCAAAGCCCCTATTATAACCTCCATCCTGCCATGGCCCATCATATAATAGGGAGTACCCTTCCAGACTTGCTTTTGATTTTATTTTTTAGATATGTCCGCACATATGAACGTCCTGAATATTGCACAAGCCCAATGCTGTCATATTGTTTTTGTTTGCAGTGGTGTTGCAATTCAAATGAGATTTCCTCTGTACAGCTGCCCCTCTCTCAGTGGTGTTCTCCCACATTTGCTGTTCCTTCAGAACTTACCTTCTGTTGTTGTTGGACATGTGTTGGGTCCTTGTCCTGGTGAAAGTATTTTAGACATGTGTGCTGCACCAGGTTTGTCTAGTGTACTGCTATCTGGCATTGTAGGAAAGTTTGCAAAGATGATTTTGACGCGTACCCAAGAAGATTCAGAACTTGTAAAAATGGCATATGATAATACAAAATAACCTATGTGCAGACGTCTCCTATTTCAGTGATTTTGTTACCTCTGCGTCCTGCATCCCTAATACATAAAAAATCCCCAAAGATGCAAAATAATTCATGGCATGCATCTCGTAGAACACAAAGATCGATCGATAGATCTGAAGATGTTTTTGTAGAATATCCTGTTTGTCTAATTTCTGTGGCAGTTATTATGGCTGTTGTTTAACGATGCATATTTATGTAAGTCTTTTTTGTGCATTAAAAAGAAGAACTATGTTTTAATTTCAGTAAACTGTAATAAAGAGTTTTGACATCTGTCTTCAGATTAACTGTCTGGTCACATAAAGCCCGAGCATTTTCAAGTTAGGACTCATCGTTTTTTGAACTGTGACTCATTGGTTCTGGACTGGGACTCACCATCACTATTTGTAACAAAATCACTTCTGTCTACTAGTGCAGCAAAGTAAATAGGAGATGTTTGCATGCAGGATAATGCAAAGTGAATTGGTTTAAAAATGTTGTTTTTCTTTTAGCCTGCAAGCAAGCTCTCCATTTGGGGAAGTTGCAAGAAGTCACACGAGAGCAGCACACAAAAGTAGACTTGATGAAAAGCTTGCTTGTAGGCTATTGTTCTTTGTAAGTCATAACTGAAATTGAGGTCATCCTAGTTTTTAACAAGGATTTGAGAAGTTTGATTGTGTAACAAATTTGCCACACCCCCTGGCATGTCTTGAACTATAATTAGGCGAAAATCCTTCAATTAGAACAGCAGTACTGAGACCAGATTTTATGAGCCTGTGAAATTGAGCACCCCATCCAAACCCTTGTTCTCACTAAAACCACTGGACTCCACAACCTGGTTGAGGTCGTTGTTATCTAAAGTCTTCCTAATTAGACAAATGTTGGTTAACTGTTATCAGTGATTGTAGTGATCATATCGCAACCAGCCTTTAATTTTTTTTTTCTTCCATGTTAACAGGCGGAAAAACAACTCACCTTGCATCACTCATGGAAGACCAAGTGAGTAGCAATTTGAACTCCATCCTATCTACTTACATTTGAAAGACTGCTATTTTTACGGTTAATTTTCATGGTATTATTTTCAGGGTGTTGTAGTAGCTTTTGACAAGAGTGAACCAAAGATAGAAAAATTGAAGGCAAACTGTGACAGGCTTGGAATCCATTGTGTGAAGAGCTATGTATATGATGGCATCAAGGCTGTTGATCCTGACAAGCTATGGGATGCAGAAAACAGTGAGTGGAGATAAAAAAGGACACAGCTTAAACCTTTCTTGATTCTTGTGAAGATTATTTCATAGACCATGAGTGGCAGAATGTGTATACCATGTCAACACTAAACTGAAGCAAAGCAATACGTTTGTCCGTTGTCAAAGCGGTTTGGTATGGCCATGTAATTCAATCAATCATTTTTAATTGATATTTCTCATATTAAATATTTTTTCTTCGGTTGGACAGGTTCTTGTTTAAACGCTTTCTAGACACTCTTTCTTGGTTATATATTTTCGAACATTCAACTTTCAAATTCTGTCGCATTTTCAGTCATCTGTTTCCGATTTTTGAAAACGAGGTATGACATATCATATGTTACTTACTTTCCAGTGCAGCTCTCAGCCTCCCCACCCTACCCCTGTGGGACATTTGACCGTATTCTCCTAGATGCTCCCTGCAGTGCATTGGGTCAGCGTCCTCAGTTTGTCATCAGGATGAATTTGAAGGAGTTACAGTCCTACCCCAGACTGCAAAGAAAGCTTTTCACCACTGTAAGTGAAGAGAACAAGTGAAGTTGTTTTCTAGATAAAGGGTTGTGGCGAATGTTTCTGTCACTATGAGGTAGTTTTAATTGAAAATTTTGGTGGTAAAAATTCATTGAAGCATTCATCCTCTTAGCCTGTGTAGCAGCCGTTTCTCTCTCTCCTCAGCCAAGAGGGAGAAGCGCGGTTGACGCATGAGGGCGAGCAAAGAAATGGAAGCTTCAATTTTTGGTACTTTTCACCCCTTGCCCTAGCGTATCTCGTGCGCTTCTCCCGTACACTACAATCTTGGACAAAACTGACGGAAAATTTAGACCCACCTTCCCTCATGGGAAATTGGTGCGTTTTTGCCTTTTTGCGGCTTCATCCTTGATTTTGAAGAAATGGCTGTTTGCTATTCCTTTATATTCCGCCAAAGATTGCCCCCCTCCTCAAAAAATCAAGGTTGGGAAAATTGCGCGTTTTGGCCTTCGCGCGGCTTCATCCTTGATTTCTGGGGAATGGGAGTTTGCTGCTCCATTTTTTTCGTCCCACTGAATCCTAATCACTTCACTTTAATTGTCTTTGCAGGCAGTAAGTTTGTTAAAGAAAGGCGGTGTGCTTGTCTACTCCACTTGTACCATAACACCACAGGAAAATGAAGAGCAAGTAGCCTGGGCCCTAAAGTCTTTTCCTTGTTTGCGACTTGAACAGCAGGTCAGCAGTCTCTTGTATTAGTGTTTATTGGATAGGTTATGTTGTCTCTCGGTCTTCAAAACGAAAAAAAAAACTCCTAGTGTTAAAGACAAAAAGAAAATGCATTATGGCCTCCACTCTAAAGTGAATGACGACTTCAACTTCCGAAATCTTTCTGTTGATGTTCTTTTTTTTTATGTAAACATTTGTTTCTCTTTCTTTCTTTCTTTGTTTCTTTTCTTTTTCTTTTTAAGTGGTTAGCTCGAAAACTATGTTCCTCTGACCACCCTACACTTTTCTCAAAGCCATTCACTTCTATCTTTTCTTCTCCGTTATTTGTTATTTTATTCTTATGTTGCTCTTTCCCAGTCAGTGATTAATGTAAACAACTGAAACTGCGACTTTTTCTCTGATTTCCAACCCGCCTTCTCAGATGCCAGGTTTATGTAAATGCCCATTGCTTATTTAATCATGTTTCTCTCCACAGACCCCTCATATCGGAGGACCAGGTCTTGCTAACTTTGGTCTTTCAGATGATGAAAGGTTGTTAGTGCAGCGATTTGATCCTTGCAAACTCGACGGAGAAATATTTACACCTAACTTAGATACTATTGGTTTCTTTATTGCAAAATTTGCAAAAATTACCAGCTGAATAAACACTGATTTATAATTACTCTTTCAGTGGTGTTTTCCATTCCACCGATGACGTGTTTTTCCCTATAAATGACACTAATTTAACCTGGTCCGCCCTCGGGTTCGAATAGAGAGATCGATAGACTATTTGTAGGCTCATATTTTTCACTGGGCTAGTTTCGCGCGAAAATCGTTACCCGCAAAGTTCTTGGGTGACGATTTTCAAGCGCTCCTGCCGTCTTCAGCTTGCTCTGAGCAACTTTGTTTACCCACATATCGCATATGAGCGAAGGCTCGTTAATTTAAATGCAACTGTGCTGTACCCTGGATGCCAGAAGTCTTCTCGATCGCTAGCGGCAAGAAGTGTAAAGAGCGAAGTGCTGAAGTGCTTCACCGTTCAATTTCGTCATCCCTAAAGAGGAAAAAAAATTCTGGTAGGTATTCAGTCCCTCAGGGAAGTGAGAAATTATTAGAAGTCTAGCGCTCATGTTCTGAGCAATCTACTAGTCTTCAAAGAAGCAGGCAGGCGTTCCGCAAAATAATCCATACGGCTACACTATTAAATTCGCTACTCTGTCTTAAAACGGAGGTTAAAAATTCTACGCTTTCCTTTACCACGCCAAGGTAGAAGATAAACTAATTACCCGTATCCCGCGGATTTTGGGAAAATAATCATCCTGTCTAACCGAAAAGTAGGTCCCATTAACGTCCGCGAGAAGATTATGATTACAATAACAATTAGTTAACAATACATTTATTTCACTTTGACCGACTTCACAAACTCGAAAATCCGCGAAAATTCGCAACATGCATTGACAGAACCCGCGAAAAGTCATACCAAACTGGTGGGAAGTCTGGTGCCGAGACAGATAGTT